>WOAB01000561.1:2400000-3000000 GCA_027886185.1 Rheum nobile | reverse complement strand
ACACATACAGCGCGACTGTCCCAACCCGAAGAAGGTCCTTTTCAACCAGGCCATCGGATATGAGTCCTTTGAGGATGAGCCCGACGAGGAGATAGATCAGGCCCCACAGGATGATGGGTACACTTGCTTGCCATCTAACGTCACTGTCGATACCCCACTGAGCCTTTACGCACAGCGTGCGCTTACTGTGATGGAGGCACCCCTGCCAGACCAGAGAGAGACCATTTTCCACACACGATGTCTGGTCCAAGATGCCTCCCTCAGCGTCATCATTGATAGTGGGTCATGCTGCAACATTGTGAGTGAGAAGGTTGTCAAACACCTTCAATTACCGATGCAACCACACCCCAAGCCATATGGCCTTCAATGGCTTTCTGCAGGTAATGGCGATGCGGTACACAGGCAATGCCGCATCCCTTTTCAAATTGGTCAATACCATGATAGTGTTTTATGTGATGTTGTGTCTATGGATACTACTCATCTTCTTCTTGGTAGACCATGGCAGTATGAAAGACATACGGTACATGACGGCATTACGAGTGCCATCGGAGTTACTTTGGTATTGTGACGCTCACATGCCAATTTTGAGACATTCTGAGACACTTTCTATTTTTAGTAGTTTTTTGGTATTTCGCAGTTTTCCTTCTTAGCAGTTTTCATTCTTAGAATGTTTCTAAATTTGAAAAGTTATCGTTTTTAGTATTTACTATTGTTAGATGTTTTCGTTTTTAGTAAGTTTCTATTTTTGGATGTCGGGCCTCTCTTGTGCCAAGAGGGCCGGTCCATTTATGTTGTAGGCCCATTAGGACAAGAACCTTGTTTTGGCTGCTATATAAGCTAGCCTAACCCTAATTAATAAACAAGTTGAATTGAGAGTTAAAGCCTAGCGCTGCTGTTGAGCCAAGCTCCCGCCCCTAGGTCTAGCTCTTGCAACTAAGCCTTCACCGAACCTCCCTAACCGACTACCTAACCCACGATCGAGCCACCACCGAACCTACATCCATTGAATACAAACCACTTTAGCCAAACGTGGCTCTCGGCCCTAGCCGAGACCCCCCTTCGTCGAACCACGCTCGAATCGCGCAGACACAACAATAGTAGCTTTTCCGCCCCCGCGGATCCACTTCCGTGCCCGCGGATTTGCCCCAGACAGCATCCGAAGTTCAGCGACAATTCATTCTTCAGCGAGCAAGAAGATTTTCGTCTGCCTTCTACCTAGATCCGCTCTGACTTGTGTTTTGGGAGACCGGAACACATCACTTCTCACAATCGGTCATTATTGCCGTCAACATCACTCCCAAATCCAAACACAATGCCCGAACTTTTCTCATTACCCATGTGTAATGGTAAATCCTTTCCGCCCGGGTGAATGCATAAGCAATGTTGAACGTCTTATGAGTGTTGGTAAAACCAACAATCTCCACAAGTGGCATTCCATATCTATGGAAAACATTTCATAATACTAAACACATTTTTAAATGAAATACTTTAACAATTTCTGTCATAAACTACACATTATTACAATTTAGGACTTACTTGTTTGTCTTGTATGTCGCGTCAATGATTATCACATACGGGAACTTCTTCAACAACCGCAGCGACTCCGGATTAGCAAAAAATAAGATTGCAACCTCATGAGTCTTCGCATGCCTCAAAGGATGAACTACGTATTTCTGCTCAATCATAAATCTTAGGGACCACTGCATAACCGTTAAGTCTCCCCGATCCTCGTACTACAGCTTCTGCAAGAAGTTGGCCACTTGCTTCCTCGAAGTCACATTTCTCGGGAAGTTTTGCCTCAATTCCGAAACAATTTGATTTGGCATCTTGCGACCGTCTCCCCACCTCCTAGCGCACAGCTGCTCCGCCTCGGTCATTCGACCCATGAATGCATGGCCTTTAAAGCTAGTTTGTAGCTTATGGTTGTGCCGACCTTCAATCACACCCAAGACCCACTTTTCACCAACCGTCCATGCCTCTTTCTTCATGTGAACACCCATTATCTCAAACTTACACCTACACATTTTGGATCTTGACTTTCGGATTTTAACAACCGACAACTCTGGATTCTCTTTGTTCACCTTCGGCCTCCCCGATCTCCAAGGCCCAAACCTATCACACACTATACTAGTTTGGTACGGACTTGAGTTACGCTTCACCAAAGCTATCACAAGCTCCTTTCCTATTTCTTTCGCCCATTTGTACAATTCTTCCTTATAATCCCACACTAGGTCGGTAATAAAATGTTCTGTATAGTCTTTCCCCTATAAATGTAACGGTTTATGTTAACTACAAGTAATCATAACTACATCACTATGTTACACTACATATGATTTCCAATTATATAACTACAAATTCATGATAAATATTGGCTACCTAATTAAGTACGATATTTACGATACTAATTACGTATTAAAATACAGATGAAGGAAAGAGCAAAACTATTTTAACACTAACCACAAATACGTCGCTAGGGTCCCAATCGCCAGTCGCTTCGTCATCTTCCACATGTAAGAAAAAATTCGACTCCATCCATTTGCCGTCCTCCTCCTCTTCTTCTTCTTCACTTTGAACCCAATCATTTTCTTCGTCACTACTATCCTCACCACTATGATACATCTTTAAAATTGGGAGAAGAACAATTTCGGTTTCTTGGATATGGAATGGCAAGACCTTCGACTATTAATATGAAGAAATAGATCCGTTAGTACGCTTAACTTAAGCGCACCAACGGTGTTATTCTAACGGAACTTTCCAACGGCTATAATTTCACACGCGTAAGTTAAGCGTATAGCCACCAGCACGCTTAAGTTAAGCGTGTGCCTATACGCTTAAGTTAAGCGTGCCGATTTCCTCTCCTTCGAAGCATCCGTGATCTGTCTTTTTAAAATTCTCACTATACCCCTGCGCGCCTATGTTAACCATGTAAAACCGACCGCCTAAGTTAAACGTGTAAAATAACGTCGATATCTATAAATATATAAAGTAGAACGAAGGGCCAATTAATGTCCCCATATTTATTGTAATCTCTATAGTAAACCAATGGTTGAACTAAGAATGGGCTGATGAACAATCCTGTGGACTGGCATGCAAAAGTATTAGGCTTCCATGTGACAGGCCTAATCAAAGGACTGCAGCCAAAAGGCCAGTTCATATGAACGTTTAACTTGGTTGTTCAATAGAAATAACTTGCTAATAAATGGGCCATTACCAACGGCCATAAATTTCAGACATTCAAACGGCCGTGAATGGTATTCAGCTTTGTAATAATGACGCAAAATATTGTTGGTTGTCCCCTTAAAAAACCCCGAAGGTGAACAGGCCAAAAAAGTGCCATAACAAAACGCCTGTTCAATGCAATTAAGTGGCTAATAATGGGCCAATTCAATGAGATAGGACCACCCACAATTGTGGGAAATCCAAACGTTCTTACAGCGTATTTAATTTCGTAAGCATGACACCAATTAGTGCTCTTAGACCCAAAAACAAACGTATTAAAAATCTAGCAAGGGGCAAAACATTTGGCATCCAAATGCTTTACCTATAAAAGTCGGCCATCCAGCCTCCATCACTTCACTCCAGTTGTCCCATCTACACACATAGAAAAGAGATTATGAATATGAGTTTTGCACAACTAAATCAGTTGGGTGAAGGGGTTTCTTCGAACATTCAAGTAATGGTTCTATCTGATGACATGGTATGCCTCATTGTATCTTTTGCTTAATAACATATTATGTCATTGCATATATTTAATTGTTGTGTTTTCCTTTTGGTTTTAGTGAAATGTCATTCACTGCACAACGAAAAGCAACATGGCACATTGTTTCACAAGTCATTAACATTATGTCCTCTTCTTATTCAGGGGTTCTAAGAAACAAGGGAAGTTGCAACAACGTACAAGGCAGGTATAATACCATATAATTTACAATCTAATTCATTCATGTCGTTTTTCATTAGCATATTTTCCTTCCACCTTTATTGCCCTTTTTTTATACTACTTATCAAATAAATAACACAATCTTATTCAGCACATTGCTAACGTTATGAGTTCATGCATTTTTTATATATTTACCATACACATTCAGTTACACAAGCATATTATTTACTACATATGAAGCAATTTTAACTTACCTTTGTTGAGCCGATGTGCCTATTCCAAACAACTTGAGCAACCTTTATGCATACAATTGCACCCTTTTAGTAGAGACTGAATGTAATCCTTTCAATTGCTTGCCTTATACCACCATCTTCTCTCACTCTGATTGCGCGACTGCAGAATGGGGGAATAATAGGTTAATATACAAAACCCCTATTACAGCACAATACAAAGTTCTACCTCTCAAATAAAAGAAACATCTAGGAACATCACCGGAAACCAACATTTATCAAAATATGCATGAGCATAGTTAGTAAAAAAAATTAATCAGAAGTGAGGCAGAAAATAAAGAAAGACCTATAATCACATAATTATGCCAAAAAAAATCAGGGATATTTAATTATAGAACCTTCTATATTCAGGGAAAAAAACCTATTTCATAGCTATAGAAGAATAAACCGTTCCTTACAACATGTAGTCAAACAAACCTACAATAAAGATAGACGACACAAGAAGGGTTATGTCCTTCAGTGAGAAGCCTAAAGGATCTGACTTGAAAGCAATGGTTTGAGTTCAAATTTCACAACATTTTATTATAAGTTAGTATCTTATCTTAAACACCAACATGTGATGTTTTCATGGTTGTAATGGATTTGGTTGTGGATGTTCTAGGCAGTAGACGCAACAGTTCTAGGCCTGTCAAAAGAAGAAGTTGTGAAGAAACCTTACATTGCATCAATGGGAGTGTACATTTTTAAGAAAGAGATAATTCTAAACCTTCTTAGGTAAAACTTCTTCTACATGATGATGCTACCTAAACTAAATTAGTGCATATATTATGTGACAATTGAGGATGAAAAATTGTTACTTCTGAAATGATCAGATGGCACTTTCCAACTGCGAATGATTTTGGATTAGAGATAATCCCTGCATCAGAGATAATCCCTGCATCAAGGTTAATTGCTAGATTAAATCAAAAGGCTAACTCCATTGAAACATTTTTAACCAACAGTGTTTTTGCTGGCTTATCTGTTTAATGACTATTGGGAAGACATTGGAACAATCAGATCATTCTTTGAAGCAAAACTTTCTTTAACTGCTCATGTATGTGCCTATGTTATGTGCCTATGTTACTTATTGGTTCTAACATACATGAGAAAACATTTATTTATAAACTGACTTTATAATGCATTTGTTTTGGTAATTTAGCCCCCAAGATTTAGCTTCTACGACGCGCAAACACCAATGTACACATCAAGAAGGAACTTGCCTCCTAGCAAGATTGACACCAGCAAGGTCAGTAGTTTGACTACTACAAGAAACATGGCTTGGCTTAGTTTCTTTATTTTTAGCTTCATTTTGTAAGTGATTTCTTTTTCTCTTCTTCTAATATCCACAAATTGTTGATTCAATCATATCACACGGAAGTTTCATAAACAACTGTTACCTTGAGCACAACATCGTAAGCAAGATCACGAATAAACTCCAATGCATATACACAGAAGTAAGGATTGTTAAAGAGGTGAATGGTACGACCTTTGTCGGGCTTGGGAGTGACATGTTTGAGAACCAGAAAGGTGAGGAATCCATTCTCCGCCAACAATTTAATCTGGTCCTCCTTCACGTTCTCAGGGAGTTCGACTGCATTGTGGAAAGCCATAGCCTCCCCCTTCTCCAGGGAGTGCCATCCGGCGCCATTGCATCGCTCTTTCTTCTTGCATCCTTCACATCTGATATGAATCACCTTCGCCTATGGTATGAAATATACATGAGCAACATACTAAAAATCAAAATTTGAAGATTTCAGGAACGGGCAACCATACCTGCTAATCCCAGGAGGACGAAGAAGAAGAAATTGAAGATACGACGGGCGACGCGCTGACCATCGGCTGCTTACGGAGCTATAAACACCAGTAGATTAAATTATACATCAGGAAATCCATAAGAAAGTTCATTACAAGAGCTTGAAAGCCCATGGAAGGGTCAATTATCAACACGTCTAGTAAGGTTGGTTTCATGTGCCTTTTAGCATCTTCTGTAACCTTTGCAAGGCAAGGAAGGATTGCTACGACAATAATCTTAGTTCTTTCATTACCCTTATCTCTTGAAACAGAAGGGGTAGGATAAACAGATTTGGTAATAGAACCAGAGGTGTAAATTTGGATACCACTTCCAGTTTTATGTATGGTATTAGCATCTCCCTTGAGGGAGGGGGTGGTACTAGAGTAAGCTTTAGTCACTACACTACAAACAACAATGTAGAAACGATGTTGGCGGTTCACCATATTGTTAAGAGATCGATTAAACCAATTATAATTATGCAGTTTAGAAAAGTAGAGTGAGCAAATTATAATTATGCAGTTTAGAAGATCATGATGTAGTATAATGTTCTTTAAGTAGAAAGAGTTAAACCAGGTAAAGTAGTTTGTTTTTCCTTTATTATCATGGATTACAGAAGCAGTTGCAGTGGGGTTTGACCCTTTAGTATTAGTTTGAGTAGTAACATCATCCCCAGATGATGAACTCTTGGTAGTGTTGTAATAACATTAGGATTTAGTTTAAATGCTTGCGAAGCATTAGTGTCAGGGGTTTCAGAAATGAGTACAGTATAGTACGCACAACAAAAAACAAGGCAAGTACACACAGCAAAATACCCGACAAAAGTACAAATAATAGTAGAAACATTTCTCAAGGACACACAGTTATGATAGTATGTAAGACTTTGATGGAATCTATTGTGAATGAGATTAATCTTGCAAATAGTGTAGTGTTTGTAAGCATAGGAAATACATCGCAAGAGGTAGTAACAGATTAGGAGAAGAGTTGAATGATTAGACCTTTGAGCAAGGGATATCCTTGAAGTGGGGTTCAGAGTCTAACACCAGAAGAACCAAATGTCAAAGCCCGTCATCAGAGGGCACCAAGACAACTTCCACGGAGGGTTCAGAAGAGAGAACCACAGCCCATCCAGAAAGCCCGCGAAGCAGAGGCGAAACTCAAATCTCAAAGAGATATCAACCCTAATCACTCTCAGACAGAAAGGACGAAGGATGGGTCTTCTCCCATACCATGATTCATAATCAAGCCTATGAAACAAAGAAAGAGGGGAATCGAAGAGTGTGGGATTGTGAATAAACCTTATCCCTAACCTTACAAGCAGAAAGGGGGAATTAGATTTGAGAGGTTCAATCGCCCTTGAACTCTAGTAGCAGAACCATAAAGAAGAACAATAGATGATCTGTGGTTGTTGGGAATAGCGGGGTCTTTCCGACCTTGGTTGTGACAGCGCGATTTGGGAGGAGCTGAGCCATTTTTTTCGACGGCATGGGTTAGGGTTTGTTTTTGGGAGGAAAAAACGGGTAGAGAGAGAAGAGAGCGTATTCACCATTAGGGTTTTAAGTTTTTGTCCTATAACTTAACCGTTTGATAACCCTTTTAAATATATGTTCATATCTTAAAAAAATTATTTTGTAAATAGTATGTATAATATGAAAACATACAAAATCAAATATAATAGATCATGACCTATTAAAGCTTATTACTATGTACAATCAAAGTGAGACAATGCTATCATGAGTAAATAATTTTTTTAGTTTCATACGATATTTCAGATCCATCTAAGAGTTGCAGATAAGATGTTTGATCTACTTAAAATTAATCATTTTAAACATGGTGATTGACAAAATAAGAAGACAAAATTGTTATTTTTTTTTCTCTAGAATAGCATTTAAGTGTATCAAATTTCTCAGCTTAGCTTGGTGAATAAAAGTGAGTTGTTATTTGTATACCTGTCATACTAAAATATTCAAATTTATGTAAAT
Organism: Rheum nobile; assembly: GCA_027886185.1. NCBI lineage: Eukaryota > Viridiplantae > Streptophyta > Magnoliopsida > Caryophyllales > Polygonaceae > Rheum > Rheum nobile. Next base: position 2,992,083 of record WOAB01000561.1, on the reverse strand, counting down.
ATTTGCGTTATTAAAGATGAAAATATTTAAAATAAATTATTAAATTCCTTTTCCCACTTAAAAACAGAAAAAACCAATAAAATTAATATATATAACCTATGATCCGTGCTACGTAAGGATATGTCCTCTAGTATACACTAGCTATTTATACTAGCTATTTCGTGTGTATTTAGCCATTGCTGAAAAAAAACGCCGTCCGCAAGCGATCCGATCTTTTTGCTTTGCCTGATAAGTATGCTTACTAGCTTGTTTAGTTGTTTACGTCCCTTTCCAAAATAAAAAGATAAGGTAGTTAACGAAGCCAGGAAGCAAAGCTGTCGTTCCCTGCCATGGCTTCCCCTTCCACAGCTTGGCCCTTACCTCTCCTTCTATTGAACCCCAAACAACCGCCACAGCTACAGCGCCGTCTTCTTCGTACCCAAACCCCGGAATTTCTCTCTCCTCGATCCAGTTTCAACCATAATTCCTCTTCCGCCAACAAAGTGTCCCTCAGATTCAATTTTCCGTTCTCTTCTCCTTCGTTTTCTATGAAACAGCGCAGCGTGATTGCCATGGTAGATCTCAGAGCTTGCTTGCAGTACTTGTATCGCCATCTTGAATAACCTATTTGAATCGCTTTTCGTTGTCTCTTACAGGTTGGCGGTGTCGGGAGGGAAGATAGCTTCGGAGAAGATTCTCCTGTTAAGCCGCTTGTTTCTGGCGAGCGATCTGAAGAGGCTTTTACTTGGACTTCTGTGATTTTTCCGTACGAATTTTTCGGCTGATTAATATGCTATGTTCCTTTGGTTCTTCTTATTATACTTTCAAGTTGTTTTTTGGGAAATTGTGGAGTTTCTGAGTTCCGAAAATTATAGAACTACTCTGTGTACATTCTAATTGGATAGTATCTGATGTGTTTTCACTGCAAGCTAATCACTTACCACTGGCACTGTCACTGTCACCAATGAGCATCGGATTCCTTCCTGATCAACTACATTGCTTTTGAAATTGTTCCAATTTAGAGTGCAGAGATTCGTTGATCAGTGTGTTGGTGACACTGACACCTTCAGTGGTCATGATTGAATTTACCAACAGCAGTAGTTCGATAATAAGGTATTCTTTGTTTTTTCTCCAGTGAGTGCTAAGTGCTAACTGTGGATTAACAGGTTCCTCTTTCCAGCCTTAGGAGGCTTGTTGTTTGGGTATGACATTGGTGCCACTTCTGGTGCTACTATTGCAATACAGGTACTACTTCCCATTAGGATATTGATTCGTATCTCTTCTTTCAAGTTAAAGAGTATATTAGACTGAAGCAAGAAAGCAGATACCCTGACTTTTCCATATGATAAATTGCAGTCTCCTGAACTTAGTGGTACGACATGGTTCAGTCTTTCAGCTATTCAATTGGGACTTGTGGTAAGGTCTGTAACTGTTACGGTAGGCTCATATGAAGCTGCTAACGGCTGTACCATTGACATTTTTCTAGCGTTTGATACTGATATAGGTCAGCGGTTCCCTTTATGGGGCTCTTCTTGGATCTGTCCTTGTGTTTCCCATAGCTGATTTCCTTGGTAAGCTCTTTCTGTCCTGGGCATGTACATATTTTGTAGTTTGAGCTAACTGATTAACATTATCTCTAAAAAACTTCTGGAAGGAAGGAGAAGAGAGCTGATTATAGCTGCCATACTTTATGCACTTGGTGGCTTAGTAACTGCATCTGCCCAAGGGTTGGAAGTTCTCTTAGCTGGGAGACTCCTCTACGGCCTTGGAATTGGGTTGGTGAGCTCCTGTTGACCTTATGTAATTTTTATGCTTACTTTCTTTGCCAAGCGTGTTGAATATTTTGTTGCCCTGCAGGCTATGCATGGGGCTCCACTTTATATTGCAGAAACATGCCCATCTCAGATTCGTGGAACACTTATTTCCTTAAAAGAGCTATTTATCGTACTAGGCATTTTGGTAAGTAGCTTACATGTAGATTTCCAGCCATGGCTTGCTGATATGTTAAACTAACGGGAAAGGTATCTTCTCCTCCAGCTCGGTTATTTTGCTGGGAGTTTTGAGATCAATGTGGTTGGAGGATGGCGTTACATGTTTGGAATGAGTATTCCAATGGCCTTTCTTATGGGTCTAGGAATGTGGTCACTCCCTCCATCACCGCGCTGGTTACTTCTGAGGGCAGCTCAAGGTAAGGGCGCTTTACAAGAGTACAAGGAGAAGGCTATTGTTGCACTTGGCAGACTAAGAGGAAGACCAGCTGGTGACAAACTCTCTGAAAGGCAAATAGAAGAAACACTTGTATCAGTGAAGTCTGCCTACATGGATCAAGAATCTGATGGGAGCTTCTTGGAGGTGTTTGAAGGACCTAGCCTGAAAGCCTTCATAATTGGTGGGGGTTTGGTTCTTTTCCAACAGGTTTTTCTGTTCTGCACATCCTTATCACTCATTATTAACTTGAGTTACTTTTTTTACAACTGCATGGATTAAGAACCACCTCTAATACTGTCCTAATGTAAACTGCAATAGATAACTGGGCAGCCAAGTGTTCTGTATTATGCTGGTTCAATCCTCCAGGTAAGGCAAAGGTATGGATTTTTTTTCTGATGCCTTCTCTGAACCATTGGTGTAAATTATCGATTTTCTTTCGTGCATGGTAAAAGACTGCTGGATTTTCTGCTGCTGCTGATGCTACTCGAGTTTCAGTGCTTATTGGTTTATTTAAGGTACAAGCTATTTCCTTATGCTTCATGACATTTTGTGGTCTATTCAATGAGACGTACAGAAAAATGAGACAGTGTCACTTGCTTCATTCTTTTTCTATTTTCCCGATCTTGCAGTTCCTTATGACAGGAATAGCTGTTTTTAAAGTTGATGATCTTGGAAGAAGACCCTTACTCATAGGAGGTGTTAGTGGAATTGTAAGCGCGTTACCAGCTTTTGAAAATTTTGTTTATCTTTTTAAATCATTTTCATGTCAAAATTTTAGCTCCTTACTATCATGTTTGCATGTGATGCAGGCTCTTTCATTATTCCTCCTTTCTGCTTACTACAAATTTCTTGGGGGATTGCCTTTTGTTGCTGTTGCTGCTCTCCTACTTTATGTGGGCTGTTATCAAGTAATGTCTAACAACTTAATCATAATTTGTTCAGTTTGGGGTCTTTCCTGATGCATTCCATCTATAATTATTTTTTATCCATGTATTGAATATGGTTAGTTTTGTTCTCTGGGTAGTTAATACAAGCTTTTTCCTGAACTCTTTTCCTCTCTGCTCATACAAAATTATCGCAGAGATTTATCAGAAAGTGTTTTTCCTTCAGTTTCTCCCTTTTACAACACTGCTCCATTTTTATGATATGATATGTATGTATGTCTCCTTAATCAGTTGAGTAGGAGAACAATATACTGAGTAAGTACAGCAGTTTATTTCGAGGCTGTTCCTTGACAAGTTATATCACAATATCAGGAGAGCTGTTGAGATTCTTGTGGTTGATTCTCTAAACGGTTTCATCTTCAAATGTCTTATCAGATATCATTTGGACCTATCAGCTGGCTGATGGTGTCAGAGATCTTTCCCCTTCGTACAAGAGGACGAGGTATCAGTCTTGCTGTTCTGGCTAACTTCACCTCAAATGCAATTGTGACGTTTGCTTTCTCACCATTGAAGGTAAAACACGCGTAGCCAAGTCTGTACCATGTGTGTTAATCGCATAGGAGTTTGCATAAACTCATAACTAATACTAGTTCTGCAGGAATTGCTGGGAGCTGATAACCTTTTTCTTTTGTTTGGAGCTATCGCCCTGTTGTCACTTGTTTTTGTCATACTACTTGTCCCAGAGACAAAAGGCTTGAGTTTGGAAGAAATTGAATCGAAAGTTTTGAAGTGAGAGCTTGTCCGGATCAAGCTTCTGCTCCCCTCTTTGCTAAAAAACAACACCAGCTGTTAGTGTCTTGTTTTGTAAAACTACTTTTTTCTTTAATATATTTATATACCATTCAACACCAGCGGCTGATGCCCAGCAATTGTGTGCTTTCTTTCTACAATGTACTCTTTCGTGTTCAAAGTTTCTGCAATGGTAATTTGCTATGTAAAAGAAGGTTTTTAAAACATTACTTGGATCAGACACTTGTACATGAAATTTCATCTACTGTATATAATAATTGATGTGATTTGCCAGCCCGTTGATACATGAAGATCCACGTCGTCAGTGGCGGACCCAGGAATTATTGAAAGAGGGGGCGAGATTATCTAACACTAGAAATCGGAGCCCCATGCGTGTTACTTTTGTTGAGAGCGTATTCAGTTGGTATTTGGATGTGCGGTGAAGCATTATTGTTAAGGGGTATTGAAGACGACCGAATTTGATGTGTTGTTAAGTTTATGGTAGGCATTTATCTCGTTTGCCGTTTGAATGTGTAAAGTTTGGTTGTGTACGTAGTAGTATGACACTTGATTATACTTATCTGGTTTGAGAGAGAAAAAGGTGGTGTTCTGTATAAACATTTGGTTGTATGAAAACTTCCATGCTGGGTAGAACGGGAAATGTTTGAGGGTTGAGACCTAATGTTGGAATGCTATATAACAATGGACTCGTTCGAATGAGCACGTCGCTCAGCATGAGAGATCTGAAATGAAGTAAATGAGGAGTCTGTGAAGTCTCAAACCTGCAACAATAGAAGCTCATGTTATTAAGCAAATGGATTCATTACGGTACAACGATTTAATTTTCCGAGCACAAAAAGGGTTCTGGAAGCGCATGTTTGAATAAAATATTGAAATCATGTACCTTATGTTTGCCAATTTGGTTGATATGCACGCCATGCTTTCCAACGGGGTCAATTGTGTTGTATCTTACGGGGCTAGACCTGGAAGATGAGCAAATATATCTGAGGAGGCTATGGTGAAAGGGTTATATTATGATGGCCATATTGCGCACCAAGTATGAGGTGCATAACATTATAATTCTCTGTGCTGAACATTTTCGGCAGGTTTATAGATTTTAGCGGTGTTGGACATATTTTAAGTAGTGGGTTGTAGTACTTACATTCATGTCGGTGACTAGGTATTGAACGCCTCTTTGTAAACTATATTTCGTGTGTAGTTAGCTAAGCTCTTTTCCCGTTTGTAGTAATAGCACGCTGAGTCCTTGTGGGTCTGTAACGCGAGAAACTGTCACATAGAGTTGGCCATGGTAGAAAACTGGCCTTGGTAAATACAACCTCATACGCGTCAGTGATTGCCCCTGGCTTTTATTGATAGTCATAGCATAGCAAGCCTTAAGTGAGAATTGGCGGCGTTTCATGACGAATGACCATTTTGGTTGGGTGGCGTTTAGTGTTATCCTAGGAATTAGGACTTTATTTCCGACTCACGTCCCAGTTATAATCTCAGCCTCAACAACCCACTCTCCCAAATGCGTAATGATGAGACGGGTGCCATTGCACAATCCTTGTGAAGGGTTGACATTTCTTAGAAGCATCACCGACAACCCTTCCTTCAATTCAAGTGCGTGTGGCGGGATTCCTGTAATTTAGTATCCATGTTAATTTCATTAGTTGATGAGTTTATAACTTATTAGGCATACTGTATGGAAATACATGCGAGATGTACCGGGGAAATCCTGGTTGTTCAAGAATTCGGGTGGGTACAAATGCTCTTATTCAGCCACATCGGTAGATGTCTTGCAAATTTCATCAGCGCTTTTGTATGTCCTTATTTGTCCGTGTAGACGTTTGAACATACAGCGGTTTATCTGATATGCATCTTCATTTAAGGGTGTTAGGATAGCTCTGTCTTGGAGGTACGACGGGTTGGTTTCGTTCGCCATGAAATCTGAAAAGACTTTGTCAATTAACTGCTCAATCGGATTTGTACCTGGTGTGATTATGAACTTTTGTGGGATCTCAGTCCATGTTTCTTCCTCTTCATTGTCTAGCGCGATTGCTTCAGCATTTTCATCTCCAATCTTTTGAATCCATTTGTTGAATTGTTGTGTGTGGATGTCAATCTCTCCATTGAGCAGCTGTTCATCAACCCTCATGCTCTTTGCTAACTTGAGCACCTGGCAATGCCTCCAAATAGGTGAGTTGTTGATGCAAGCCTGGACGATATCTTGTCGCTTCCCTTTGGTAATGACTGGTACTCTGGTAGTATTTGCCTGAAATCTCCTCCCAGTAGTACCGTTATACCGCCGAACAGTCTGTGTTTGTTGTTGGCATGTTTGATGCTTTGGATGTCTTGTAATGTTTTGTTCAATGCCTCGAATGCATTTCTATGAGTCATTGGAGCCTCATCCCAAATAATCAGTTTGACTTCATGCATCTGCTGTGCTAATTGAGTGTTTTGTTTAATACCGCATGTACTATTATCAAGCAGCTCAATTGGGATTAGGAACCTACTGTGGGCTGTCCGGCCCCCCGGTAATAGAAGGGAAGCAATACCTGTGTGAAACAAAAGTGTTAGAGGTGAGCGCTAGGGAATATGTGAGGTATATTATTTTGTTTATGAAGGGAGTATGTAACAACCAAGTACGTAATGACATTGCAATGTTAGTCATACGAATCTGCAACGGGTGTAATAGAGATTAGCATATTTACTCTTTTGCATGCCTCTGTTATTGCTAAGGAATCGAATAGGAACGAAAATATTACCGGAGTGGCCGAACATAACTTAGATCATACCTGTCGATGTTACGGCAAGAACGATATTCCCTTGTGATCTTATGTGGGCCATTATTGTCTTGTAGAGATAAGTTATCCCTGTTCCTTCTGCCCCACAGATGAAGAAGAACTCTCCAGATTGCTTATCCACTGCACTGATTACCTTGTCGTATATTGCTAGCTTGTTGGTCCGCATTCAATTAATGGTACATGGTTGCATGCATGTCTTCCATTATTTTTTTGCATTGTAGGACAATTCCTCTCTTATAAGGCGATTGTCCATTGCGGTGAGTAATTGTTTATTTGGCATCAGTATTCTCGGGTAGTCAGTCAATGTGTGCCCATTTTTTGCAAGGAGTTCTTCGATGTCAAGCAAGCAGTAGTTTTGCAGTTGATTTTCGATGAGCTCCAACGCCGGGAAGTTGAAGTCTCTTCTTTTCCGGTATAATATGTCTTCTGATAACGCAACCCAATTGCTTTCCCATAGTTTTCCCGGATCGGTCACATCACAAAAGATTAGAATTGTGATAAACAAATCCCGCAGTTGTACCCCCGTTGCCCACACTTGTGCTTCTTTTATTGCGTCGGTCCACTTGTTGTCTTCCTTGAGCATTCCACGGGCATAACATGCTTGCCTGAAGGTGTCATATTGTTTCCCATTCGCTGTTCGGATTTCTTCAAAGGTTCGAGGTCCTGCAACCACATTCAGAAGCATGCGTAGGTAATAACTTTCGCCGGAGGCGGGATGGGCGTACACAATTCTGCCAATTGGTTTGAGATTTCGCCTTGGCCCCCACACCTTTTGTGATGCATCCCATGTGTATTTTTGGGGTATTTCTGCATACTTCAGTTTCCTTGCTTCATCATCTCTACCGTTGAGGGTGAACTACTCTGTAAACATTGTAGACTGTACTCCCTCCCGGTGTAGCACAACCGGCAAGTCCTGCGCATCCGACATTGTTACTGAGTTTTGATCTGGGAGATGGAAGGTCAACTGTATAACTGCGATATAGTACATCCTTTTTTTCTTATATAGATAATAAAGCTAAGTTCCATAACACATTTGTTCTACAATAATTAGTGGTCATTAGTATATTAATAAATTTATATTATTATATGATAAGGATACAATTAAACTATTCATTATATTATATACATTGATATACATATCTCTTGATTAGTTTAAATCTCTAGTTAATTGTTGAGAAGAAGCATCAAATATATAATCTAGTACATCTCAAAGTTGAATATGGATATAGTACATTTTTTTCCCTTATATTAGATAATATAAACTAAGTTCCCTAAAACATCTATTGTACAATTATTATTAGTGATTAGCCTATTAATAAATTTATACCATTATATGATAAACTTGCAATTTAATTAGTTATTATATTGTATAAATTCATATATACATTTCTTGATAACTGTAAATTCCTAGTTAATTGTTGTGAAAAAGTATGAAATGTATAACCAATTACATCTCAAAGCTGAATACTGATATAGGATAGCCCTTTTTTTCTTATATTAGATATTAGACAATATACACTAAGTTTCATATTACATTTAGTCTACAATTATGATCGGTGTTTACTATATTAATAAATCTACACTATTAAATTTTCAAGATCTAATTAAATTATTAATCATATTATATACATTTATATACATAATATAAACTAAGTTCCATAGCACATTTATACCACAATTATTATTGGTGATTAGTATATTATATTAATAAATGTTTATTATTACATGATTTAAAGGCAATTAAATTATTTTTGATATGATCTAAATTCATATACATATCTCTTAATATAATACATCCCTTTTTTCTCATGTTAGATAATACTCCGTATGAACTAAGTTGCATAACACACTCATTATACAATTATTGTTGGTGATCAGTACATTAATAAATGTGTGTTATTATATGATAATTAATTTATTCACTATATTATATACATTCATATACATATCTGTGCATAATTTAAAATTTCTAGTTAATCATGAGAATCATATTTTTATTTTCATATGTGTTTCATTAACTTAATCAAAATTGTAATATTTTTAATTTGTTTTAGTTTTACTCTTATTAAACTATGCACTATTATCAGATTCAGCCAAAGGAAATCAACCCTAGGGTTTTTGTACACACAATTGCACATCGTCGTCTCCCTTCTCCCTCGGTGGTAGATGGGCAACCGAGATTCCAGCCTCACCACTCGCCCATATCCCCAATTCTTCCCAGATCCATTCCACCCTAGGCTCGCCGATCTGCTGGAGCCGGAGTAGAGAACGTCGATTTATCTTGCCCCGCGGCCGATCCTGGCCGGGGTGCTTTGCGGTTCTGGATTCGAGCGCACGCCGGGAATTCCTGCGCCGCTGCGCGAGAGACCGATGCTCGCGGTGGCGCCACATGCCTGGAGCGAGACAGACGGGAGGGGATACACGCCGGGCGTTTCTGTTTTAGGTGTGTAGCGGCAGAGAAGAAGAAATTGGGGTTGGCGTATTCAGTCAACCCTCGCCGAAAGTTGTCGTTGGAGGTTATTCTGGTTCCGCCGAGGCCGCCGGATTGACATCAGCCGCCCCATCCTCGCCGGAAAACGATTGTCAAGGTGCCAAGGTATGTGATTATTATTTTAGGTTTTCGGCTTCCCCTCTTTTTTTAGGCCAATTTGTCTGCTTGATTTCTGGCCTATGGGGTTGTAACGAACCAACAGGTTGTGTAGGTGGTCGGCGGAGGCTTGCTGCTGAGGGTTATGATCTATCCCATCCAATTGATCGGAAAGAACATTGGGTTAGGCATGGTACCAAGAGTTGTTTTCACATTCACTTTGCAGTTGGAAATTCTTTTGAAGTTCTTTCCTGCACCAGCATATACGAATCTGACCCTTCAATGCTTAACTGAGGTATATTCTGTGCCATAGGGTTGCTTTGTTCTTTCATAGACTTGCTTTGTTCTTTCATAGACTTGCTTTGGTGCTAAGAGAAGAGTTCTTTTTGTTGTGCAATCTCATAGGTTGCATCGTTGACTATTGGCGATTACTACAATATCCAGTATGTGAAGATGTATCACATATTCATGGTTCAGTTACAGGTAATTATGTATAAACTATTGGCCTTGTAAGGCCTTTTAGATAACTTCATCCTTCTGAGACCAGTTTTTATATCTCTCATCATTGCGCTCTCTTCCGATCATTATGTCGTGTCCTCTTAGGTTTTCTGTGTAATCCTTGACTGTACTTTTTGTTACTTTGTCATGCAGACTATCCTTCCCTTAAATACAAACATACCTGAAGCTTATTCAAATGGATCAATAGATGAGCAGGTCTATCTCATATAAGTACTGCCAATTTCAAATTTGTTACTATCAGCTGTAATTTTTTCTTAATTCGCTTTCTTTTCCTTGCAGGCCTTTATTCAGAACTTGGCAATGTTTTTCACTGCTTTTTTCAAGGTAATTTATTCTGCCTGCAGAATAGCTGTTCATTTTTATATATCATTGTAATCACGTTTTGCTTTGATTCATCTGGCTCTCTTCACCATTTTATCGGATATTCTTTTATTAATGTTTTTTTTTGCATTGTACTTGATTTTCCCCCCATATTACTGTAGTGCTTTATTTTACCAGAAATTGTTGACAGTGATCTATTTGGAGTGTAGAGATTCGACCATTTAGAGGCAGCATGTAAAATGGCATAAACAAGTTGTTTATAGTCATAGAGATCACATGGGCCACTCCTTGTTTTCGAGGATTCAAGTGTTGTGATTCATGAGCATGTGCATTTAGTGTGTTTGCATTCAATTTGCTGTCTTTACTGATGTTAGATTGTTCATGCATAATTTCTTGCCATCCACTGATATTTGTGTGCAAATGTGTTGGCGTAGGTAAAGATAATATGAAGTAGAGCATGATTGAAGTATGGCTGACCTATTAGGAATCTTGAACCATTGAGTTGAATATCTTGAACTGAGACCAACTGGAGTGGATACCTATCAAAGCCTTCTAGGGGACAGTCAATACGCCTCACAACAGTGTTGCCTTCTAGATGGATCACGAACGGGTCACCGTTGCGGAGCCGATAAGAAGGTTTCGGCGGTGCAACGGTGAACCGGCTAATGGCGTAGACCTCTCCCACCAAGAGTTTGTCGGCGAAACAGTGGCTGATGTTGGCCCTCGCTATGCAGTGGATAGCGCCTCCCTGCTACAAACGACCAAAAAGGTTAGACGTTAAGGCATTTAAACAAGTGGGGGACGACGACTACGGTCAATTTTTTATTACCGCATTGTCAGCTAATATATAGTCTGTGCTTATGTAATGCTTTTTCAAGGTAATGGCATCCCACTTGCGAATGACCATAGCCTTCACGGTGCATTCCATGCCGGCGTTCAGGTCAGAGAAGGGGATGTACGACGCTGCAAGGAAATCGTTGATGGCTTTCAACGACCCCGTTTTAAGGGGTTTTAGGGAGGAGCTCGATTTGTTTTTTTCATGGCTGAAGATGAAGCCATTTGAAGGATTTATGCAGGGGGATTTAGCAGGGGCAATCGTGTGGAAAAAACTGCATGTGATGCAAGAATTGTGACCTTTATAGGGAGGTCTAGGCCAGCTTGGCTATTGAGTTGTAACCGGCCCATGAATGCGGGGCTGTTAACTTTGGGTTGAAACAACCATGGCTTTGTAATGGCTAATATAAGTTGTAGTAACGGCTAATATAAGTAGGAGTCATTAATTTCTTTACGGGTGAAACATCCCTTATCAATTGTGGAGTTTAATTGTGGAGTTTATCCTCACTTTTATGCTGCCCACGTGGGGGTTAATAGGAGTTAATTCACATTTGCTTCTCACCATTAGGCCGTTATATTTGTCTTGAATGGGGTCCAGGTGGCACCGGCTTCAAATGCTGTAAACACTGCATTTAGTGTTCTTGTGATTTTTTCAATCTTTTCTCATCGGACAAAATTATAGTAGATATTGATAACTCAAAATATGTGTCGATTAATATATATTAGTAATTATAAAAATCGCGACAAAAGAGTTCATTATAAGAAATTGAAAATAATTAAGTCATGACACCACTCTCGACTCTTCAAACGACAAATGAGATAAATATCTAAACAAATTTGTCCATAATCCTAATAAAAAAGAAAGCAACTTCACATTTGGTCTTCAACCAATTTTCAATTCAAACAAAATCAATCTTAAATTACAATTTTCAACCAATTATCAATAAAATTCAACCAACAAGACAAGTAGATATAGATAGGAAACAAATCTAAATACCTAAACAAAATCAATTGAGTTCAAATTCAACAAAAATAATTTAACCAAAATCTATTCAAACCCTAAAAACATTAAAGGGGAGGCTGGGAGGGGGAGCAATCGACCAACTTACAGACTATAGTCGACGGTCGGGGTCCGGGGATGACAAAGGGCGGTTGTCGGTGGCGAGTCGTCGCCATGGGAGGCAGTGGAGGCGAGTGGCCGAGCCCGAGTGCAGCGCATCAGCAACCTCTAGGAAAGCTTCGAAATTTTGGCACTATAGAAAGGGGGAAAGACAGCGGGATTTCATTGTTTTTTGTTTTTTTTTTTTAAAAAAAAAAAGTGAAATGAAGTGTTTAATTTTTAAACAAAACGATGTCGTTTGGTATGGGACCAAAACGACGTCGTTTTCGCACTGTTTTAAAATTTTTAAAAAAAGGGAAACAAGCCGTCTTCAACCTCGGTCGCCTTCCTCACCTCAGCACCGCAGGCGCAGCCCCCATTTCCAGCAGCTTGCAGGGGCTTCAATGGCAACTCGCCACCGGCTCTTCCCTAATCTCGACGGTTTCCGGGGGCTAAGCGGGGGCGACCGCCCACTCAAGCCCCCCTGGGTCCGCCACTGCACGTCGTGTCTTCACTTGCTGTAGCGGTTGTTCTTTAAGACAAATCTCGTTGCTTTGTTTGCTTCAAATCACGACAAGAACTTCGTGGATGTTGAGTGAATGGCAGTCTTGGTGAGAAAGGAACACTCGTGGATCCTTAGGAGTGTTAATTTAGAGAAAACCAGAAGAAAGAAACTGTTGTCCCACATCTATTGACTCCAACTAAACTTCCTTAAGACTAGGGGTGGGCACGGATGGTTAACCGATATTCGGTTAACCGAAATTTCGGTTTATATTTTTTATTAACCGTACCGAAACATTTGGTTAATCGTTTGATTAACCAAAATATTTCGGTTAACCGGAAGACAAATTGTATTTTTTTTGTTATTCTCAACAATAGGCTCAGCCTTAGAAAAGGAACACCAACTATAAATAAGATAAATATTGGTATGAAGAGAAAACGACCTCAGTTTCACATTATTCAAACTAGATAACATTCAGTCCCAAATCAAGTTAATTTTTACTCAATGCTTTAATTGATGAAAAACAATATTTGCATCGATATTTTCCATCATCCTAATCACCCACTTTATCAAAATGATCCCAATACTGAGACCTTTTCCTTTTATCAGATGATACAGAAGCACTTACAGCATTAGAAGCCACAGTAGATGCTTGGGAAAGCTCAGATGACTTCTCTCCTTGCTTTTCCTTGTCAACAACATCTACGCAATCATCATTGATATCATTGACATTCACAACATTGTCGTTTTGCATCTGTATCATGAAAGAATGCAACATTATAAATTTATATCTAATGATCCAAATTGGAAGCTGAGAATTTAGTAAAGTGTTTAGATGCCATGAGTCAGAGAAATCTGCTCAGCTTGGAAGCTGAGATTGTCAAATTGACATTAACAAGCCCACCAAAAAGAAAATGATGAACAAGAAAACTAGAGATTTCCAAATTGACGAAAAATAATTAAATAACAGACGAGGCATAAAATTCTATGAAAACAGAACTAAAAAAGCCCTCTAGATGATCACACTATAAGCTATCATATAGCTTTGGGACGTAATAAGGTTGTATTGCGTTTTTGCAGAGAAAATCAAAAGGGGGAAAATTGGATTCTCAAAACCCTAGCTTAACAAATTGTGCAAAACAAGATTACAGTAGAGAGTACCTCTTGTGTTCTTCTGTGGGTGTTGGGTAGTAAAAATTCCACACCAATCAGACCAATTACAAGAAATTGAGCAGAACCCAACACTCACAGAAGAACAAACTGGACGGCGGGGCTGCAAAAATCGACAGAAATGGAAGCAAGCAACTTACCGGTAGGTCGGCGGGGATGCTTGATGCCATGAGTCAGAAAAAGAGCGTCGGAGCAGGAGTTCGCTGGCGGTGGTGATGGGTTGTCGAAGAGGAGGAGGTCGCCGGCGGTGGTGAAGGGTTGTCGAAGAGGGGAGATCTAGTTTGGGTGAAGAATTGGTTTGGGTACGTGTTTTGGCAAAGAAAGAGACTCTGCCCATTTTAGGTTTAATTCGGTTAACCGTAACCGTAACCGATATCCGGAATATTTTCGGTCGATTAACCGTAACCGAAAATTTTAATTTTTTGGTTTGGTTAACCGAAAATTCGGGTGGTATTGCGGTTATTCTATACGGTTAATCGGTTACAAATATTTTGCCCACCCCTACTTAAGACTAGGACAACCATAACAAATCTGTTTCAGCATAAATAAATAATAATAAAATCTAATATTCACCCTTAAACTGAAAGTCTTTAAACATTCAGTTCATCACATACACCTAGCATTGCCCTGGGTTTCTGAAAAGCATATAACTTCAATGGCTTTGTCATCACATCAGCAATAGAAAAGTTCAATCACTTCATTCTTTGTGAGATTCCGAATAAAGTGATACTTCACATCTATGTGCTTGCTTCTTCCATGTAGAGCATGATTTTTCGACAGTTTGATAGCCGAGTTGTTATCACAATAGATTGCAGTAGCTCCAGCTTCCTCTTCTTGCTTGAAATACATCCCTTTAAGAATTCTCATGAGCCAATTTGCTTAACAAGCACAGGTTGTTGCAGCGATGTATTCAACTTCGGTAGTCAACGGGGTGACTATCTCTTGTTTCCTTGATGACCATGAGACAGCTCCAGAACCAAGCATTAAGACATATCCCGAAATACTCTTTCTATCATCAATATCTCCAGCATAATCACTATCTTTATAGCCAATCAAATCTGGTTTTTCTCCCTTCTTGTAGAAAATCCCATAGCTAGTGGTACCTCGCAAGTACCTAAGATTTCTCCTTGCAGCCAAGAGATGAATTTCCCTTGGACTTTCCATGTATCTGCTAATCAGACTTACAACATGCATAATGTCAGGTCTTGTACCCGTTAGATACATCAAACTCCCCACAATTTGCTTGTAAAGATGGTTGTCAACCTTCTTTCCATCCGGATTTCGAACAAGCTTCAGGCCTACTTTAGTAGGTGTAGGAACATGACTGTAACCTGACATCTGAAATCACTCTAGAATTTCTTGCACATACTTCTTTTGAGAGACAAAAATGCCAACTAAAGATTGCACCACTTCAATGCCAAGAAAATAGTGCATCTTTCCAAGATCAGACATGTCAAATTCCAGCATCATGGACTGCTTGAATTTTTCAAACATAAAGCTGTCATTCCTAGTATAAATCAAGTCATCCACATATAAGCATACAATGGGCAATTTCTCCCCTTCTCCTCTTTTCACAAACAATGTATGCTAAAATGGACATTTATGAAATCCTTCTTTCAGGAAATAAGCTTCAATGCGGCTATACCAAGCACATGGCGCTTGTTTTAACCCATACAAAGCCTACTTCAATCTATAGACTATGTCTTCACATCCAAACTTAATATATCTAGGGGGTTGATCAATGAATACCTATTCTTGGAGATCACCATATAAAAATGTTGATTTCACATCCAATTGGAAGATGGGCCAAGAGTGTTGTGCAACTAAAGCGAACACCAATCTAATGGTATTGTGTCTTGCAACCGGAGCAAATACTTTAGTATAATCCACACCCCAAACTCTTGCTTGTAGCCTTTAGCAACTAGTCGAGCCTTATACTTGTCGACTTTTCCATCTTCCTTCAATTTTGTCTTGTACACCCACTTCACACCAATTGTCTTGTGTCCTTGCGGAAGATCAACCAGATCCCATGTGTTATTTTTCTCAATAGAAGCAATTTCCTCATTCATTGCTTTTTGCCACTTCGAGTGTTGAACATCTTCTTCAAAAACTATAGGATCACAATCTGAAAACAACACAAAGTGTGTAAGTGGGTTTTCTGATTGGTGTATTCCACTCACCTCATAATCAATCATCCATCCTGGCCTTCTTCTAACACGATGAGAACGCTCCTCAGTAGTTGGCGTTGTCGGTGAACCAAGAGCTTGTGCAGAACTATCAACAACTTGTTTTGCGGACTGCTGTTGTGCACCTGATCTTGCAGACTGTTGTTGCACACTTGATCGTGCGGACTGATGTTGCTCACTTTTCTAACTGTCATCAAAATTGACGAGTATCTCTTGATGTTCATCAACTCTTTGTTCTCTTATCAGAAGTTCTGCTCATCAAAGATCACATCACGACTAATAACAATCTTCTTAGTGTAAGGATTATGAAGCATGTATGACTTTGACTGATTGCTAACATCAAGAAAAATGCATTTCACTCCTTTGTCTTCAAGCTTTGTTCTTCTCTGATCAAGCACATGAGCATAAGCAACACACCCAAAAATCCTGAAATGATTAACATCAGGTTTTCGTCCACTCCACGCTTCCTCTAGAGTCATATTCTAAACGAAAATGTAGGGCTTCTATTCAGAATATGAATGCTCCAATGAACTACTACGGACCAAAAGTTTTTCGAGATGCCACTTCTCTTCAGCAAGCTTCGCACCATATTCAAGATAGTGCGATTTTTCCGCTAACAAACGCCATTTTCTTGGGGTGTGTACAAAGCTGTAAGTTGCCTTTAGATCCCATGATTCTCACAGAATGTTGCAAATTCATGTGAGGTATACTCCCCACCACGATCTGTACGCACAACTGTAATCGAGCAACCATTTTCTTTCTCAAGCAACACTTTAAATGTCTTGAAAGCATCAAATGCTTCAGACTTTTCTTTCAAAAAATACACCCATGTCTTCCGACTAAAATCATCAATGAAGCTAATAAAGTAACGTTTACCTCCATTTGAGACTGGATTTAAAGGCCCACAGATGTCGGAATGCACCACCTCTAGCACTGTCTTGGATCTCATGGATTTTCCATAGGGAAAAGGGTCTCGATGATGCTTGCTAACAACACAATCTTCATAAACTTGAGATGGAGGTGCGATTTTGGGAAGACCAATCATTATGTTTTTCTGCTGCAACATCTTCAAACCTCCAAAATTTAATTGACCATAGCGGAAGTGCCATAGCCACGTTGAATCTTGAACCTTTGCTGAGAAGCAAGGATTGGTGATTCTGTGCAGATGCAATGGAAACAAACGGTTTATTGTCATGGTAACTTGAGCAATCAAGCCCAATTTTTCATCTCGAACTCGGCAAATATCATTCCTGATCATAATCTCATACCCCTTCTCTTGAAGTTGCCCAAGACTGAGCAAGTTTGTCTTCAAATCTGGGATAAAGAAGACATCAGAGATCTTATGAGTACCATTTCCCTTGGTCTAGAAAGTGATTTTGCCTCTTCCAGTAACAACTACTTTGGAGTTGTCACCAAACTTAACGGTGCTCTGGAATGATTCATCAATATCTAAGAGCACTGACTTATCCCCACACATATGATTGCTACAACCCGTGTCTAAGTACCACAAATCTTCTTGAGTTTCTTCAGTCACATTACACACCATCAAGAGAGACTCATCTTCTTCTCTTTCTGTGAAATTAGTTTTTTCTCCACTTTGACCATTTAATTTAGTTCGACACTCAAACTGATAATGGCCATACCTATGACAGTGATAGCATTCAACACTTGACTTGTCTGTCTTCAGACAATAATCAGTTGAATGATGACCACCACGATGGCCACCTCGACCTCTTCCCCTTCCCTGGCTTTCTGAATGCTGATGATGGTTATCACGACCATTCCTGTGTTGGCTCCCATGACCAAAACTGCCTCGACCTCTTCCTCTGCCTCTGCTTCTGTCACGAGTGCCACCATTTGAATTAGTTTGGCCTTGAGAGCTTGTTCCTCCTTATCTTGCTGGCTAATTTTCTGCTCATGAAACAACAAAGAACTCTGCAACTCATCAATTGTGGGTGAATCAATGTCTCTTGATTCTTCAATGGAGCATACAACAAAATTAAGTTTTGATATCATAGATCGAAGAATCTTCTCAATAATTGCCACATCCTCCATCTTGTCTCCATGGATCTTCATTTTGTTGGCAATTATCATCGTTCTGCCAAAGAAATCGGTAACAGATTCATTCGACTTCATGCGTAAAGTCTCAAATTCAGTGAGAAGGGCTTGAAGCTGCACTCGTCTTGCCCTCGCATTCCCTTGATACTTCTTCTTCATGGAATCCCATATCTACTTGGAGGTGCCTTTGCAAAGAATTGTCTCCAAGGTTGCTCGATCTATGGTCTGAAACAAATAGTTTTTAGCCTTAAGATCCTTTAGTTTGGATGCCTCCAGTTCTGCCTTTTGCGCGTCTGTCATGATTACTCCCTGCGTTGGCTCCGTGATTCCAGACTCAACAATCTGCCAATACTCCTTGGACCTCAAGAAATTCTCCATTAACATGCTCCAGTGATCATAATGACCAATAAAGCGAGGAATTGCTAGTTGAACAAAGTTTTCATTTGACATGGACATTTTGACTTACAACTGCTACTGTTTCAGTCTATCTCTTTGTGTTTCACTCTCTAAATTAGAATGCTCTGATACCACTGTTAATTTAGAGAACACCAGAAGAAAGAAAATGTTGTTCTATTAATCTGCAGAAATCAACTGCTTATACATGCTTAAATAAACAATAAATAGACTAACAACATATCCTAACTTTGTGGTAATGTAGCCCACATCTACTGACTCCAACTAAACTTCCTAAAAACTAGGACAACCATAACAAATCTGTTTTAACATCAATAAATAATAATAAATTATAACAAGGAGATGCTTGTGACCTCTTTGCACTCGTTCGTAGAGTGTGTTGTTCACGTTAGTATACCTTGTCGTCTCTCAATTTCTCACCTTTTTCTCACTTGATTCAGCAAAGCAAAACTAAATGAAACACTTGTGTGTTTCAATCACTCAAATTATCTCACGTGAACACTCGGTTTTCTCTCTCGGTTGTAAATCACAGGAATACTAAAAAGTCAAAACATTTGTGTTAAGATAATCTCGATCAAGTATGCCTACTTGATAAAAACTTAGAAATTCATTATTAATGAAAGAATGACGAGTATTTGTAATACATAACCCGACCACACAAAGCAAGTAAATATGTTAATGGGTTCGATTATTTTGGATTCGGGTTGAGTATGGATTGAGCCAATTTAGATTATAGGTTAAGTCAGGTCGAGTCATTATAGGTCAACGGATGGTTCGAGTTGACTCAACGGGTCAAAAACATCAATTTTTAAATATTTCGTTCACTATAAAATATTATTAAATAGTGAAAAAATAATATAAATATGCCAAATTAAACTAAAATTATTAAAAACTATATAAAATAATATAAAATATTTTATATATAAAGGATATTAGTACACCCAAAATCTATTTTTATTTTTATATTATTGTATTTGAAATAATAAATTCCTAAATTTGGAAAATTAAACAAGTATAACGATGTTCTTTTAAGGATATTTGAACATATTAACAATATTTTTTCTATTATTTTATTTTATTTTTTACTTGTTCCTTCACCCATAAGATGATTATAAATTTTGAAAAAAAACTGAACTGTTCATTCTCCCTCCAATTTACATCGGACTTCTTAACTAATTTTGACTATTTTAGAACCTCAAACACCTCACCTGAACCAAAGTTATTCTTATGGTGGACTATTTGGAATCATCGTAACACAATAATTTTTCGAAGAAATGATAATAATCAAACTACCTCTCTCTCAGACAAGCATAGTTTTAATTTCGGAATTGGATCACTTCGACCTCTTCCCTTCCCACACCTCTTAAGCACTCCATTAAATGTAACATAACTTGTACTACTAATAGGATTTGGAAAAAATCCCCCTCACGATTGGACTAAGTTAAATTTTGATGGATCTAAAAAATTAGACAATTCATCACACATTGGATACTTAACTCGTAACAATAATGGCGGTATTATTTCCATTCATCGCGAACGAATTTCGGATACCATTGGTCTACAAACTAAAGCATATGTAGCTCTTTATGGCATTGGCCAAGCGATAAGCCTAAGCATAAAACAATTAGTTATAGAAGGTGACAATTTAGTCATCATTAACTCTATCAAATGTTCTTGCAGAATTCCATGGGAAATACATACCATTATTATTGGCATTACTACGTCAATTTCTTCCTTTGATGTTATACAAGTACATCATTATTTCAGAGAAGCTAATCACGTAGCAGACTTCCTTGCTACTCTTGACATTAATCCATCAGGCTTCCAAACAATTTAGCGAATCCTTTCATCCACCACACTCACTGGACAAAATCTGTCTAATTCTATATATGAGTTCTTTAGTCTGAACTCTTGTTATGATAATTTCTATAAAAAAATTGTAAAGATCATTCATTGCGATGATTTAGGACTGTCTTTCTGATTTATAAATGGTCATAGTGTTTACCTTGTATAAAAAAAACAATATCGATATGTCATTTACTATATATTTTGAGTAATACTTTACTAATACTTCACATAACTTGTCAATCGGATTGGGTTCATGTCATACGTTATAGGGTTATATTCGGGTTTGATAATTTCGTTAATTTTGGGCTACTAAATTTATGGTCGACCTCAAGCGTGAGTCGGTTAGGTTGGGTAAAACGGGTCGGTTTGTGTATTGACAACTCTAATAGGAAACAATACTAGGGAGGTTACCAAAAAAAAAGAGACTTACCTCGACTCACTTGGGCTAGATATGTAGGGTCTGGTAAGGACACTCATGTGCGCCTATGGTGTGCGAGACAACTCAAAAAGTGGCATGGCAAAACCATCATCCACAAGACATAAGCTTGGCTTACTAAGGCTCGTCGGATGCGTAAATGGACAAGACTAGGGAGCTAGGTTACCAAACAAAAAGAGACTTACCTCGACTCACTTGGGCTAGATATGTAGGGTCTAGTAAGGACACTCATGTGCGCCTATGGTGTGCGAGACAACTCAAAAAGTGGCATGGCAAAAGGGTAGCTCTAGTCGGTTGCAACCTTCCTAAGTGTGTGCTAGCCCATGTGGGTCTAGGTGGCCAACACTCCATTCGACACTTCAAGGGCGATCAAATTTGACCCATGAAGGATGTGAAGGCCCATCAATAAAAACTTGGAATCGGGTAAGTGGGACTTGGATTGCTTCTGTGATCTTCCTTGCCTTTGAGCGTATGATTGGCCCATCACCAGAAACATGAATTATCTCATCTACGTCTCTCGTCGTCAAGTTAAATCAGTAATCATCATTCTTCGCTTCTTGGTTGCGAATAATCCTTGATTTGTCCCCGCCGTCATACTTAGAGGAGTATAGGGAGAGTGATCATAAATATTGAAGGTGAAATGCACGCCATACTCCTCGAAAAGCTCCAATCCATAAGCGTAGGAAGTGGAGTGCATAAATCATATACGAACTCAATCTAGGCTCCACCTTATAACAAATCACACAACTATTGCAAAAGCGCATTAGATACATTTTAGGCTAATAGAAGTGTTTTTTAAGAGCATGCAAAGTCATAGTAATGTCAAAATGTCATTTACTCTCATGTACCTCTTGTACTAGCAACCTACGTACATATGAGTTAGGTATACATAATTTTTCAGCTTTGTAATAATAAACATCATCACTATAGTAATTAGTAAATTCACCTTTACTTAAGCAACTATTGTAAATGTTCTTAAAGTGATCACCCAAAACATATAATTCTGTAATCAAGGCAAAACCCATATGTTTTGCATCTAAGTGAGAGAGAAGAAATAACTACCAGAAAGGAAATCGGCTACCACTCTCTCCTTACTTTTCTTATGCTTCACCACATAAGAAAAGGTCTCCATAAACTTGATCCAATGAGTATGCCTACGACTTAGTTTTTTTGTCCCTTGAGATATCATAACACCTATTTTTTACATATTTTAGGTGTCTAGTTGTATCCTAATTTAGACCATTTTCATGCATATAGACTATATAGTGTGTGTTTAGTAGTTAATTATGGTTTATTTTATATTCGAATCTACACTCATGTTTTTATATGTTTCAGGTATTTTAAGTCTCATTTAGAAGTGATTAGAGACTATATGAGGGGCCAAAGAATCTCAACACCAAGGGCTAATTTGGAAGAGAGGAGCATGTTCTTCCAATGAGAGTTTTGTCCAAATGATCCTGTTGTTTCTTCATTTGGGGATAGAGACATGCTAGTGACCTCTGACTTTACTGTCCAAAGCTACCCAAGGATTAATCCGAAAAATTTATGTGCAAATATAAGTACAATTATAATAAAAGAAACATAGTGCAATACTTTTGAAATAAATACCCAATCTTTATTAATATTTCCCTTGTAAATTAAGGAAATAAGTTTTACAAAACGATATTGAAATTACAATGGAAGGCTTTAAACACATCCTAATCACATAACTAGGTTATCCAATATTACCACATATTACATTAATTAAGAAGATTAAATTCTATAATGAAACCAACATAGAAATATACTTTGAAACAAAACTTCAAGTGCAAGCCTTCTCCTTGGATTCATTACTTCTATATAATCTGAGACAAGTCTAATGATGTGCTGTATGGCACGGATGACACTAGCCAACCATGGAAGGAAAATTAGTGGTTGGGTAGTCTAATGAAAGACTAAGAAAATGTATTTTATGTGAGGTTCTATGTGGTCATATCTAGTTACTATCATTGTCAATCGAATAAAAGCCGATAGACGATATATAACTAAAATGCTTCCACTGGAACTATAGCTGGGCAAAGAGATATGTACCAAGAGGATACTCGAAATGAATGTAGGTATTAAGGGGAGACGATATGATTGTTTGGGAATGTTTTAAGTCAACACACAACATATAAAAACTCCATTGAATAATTGGGTCCGACCAACCTCACCTCATTATGTGAATTCAGATTGGAAATACGATCCGATTAAACTGGAGCACAAGCGGTTTTCAAGTTGTACTTCTCGCTCGAACTTCATTAATTATGCGCTAGCAGCACTTATGTTATTTACTTTTCACCACACCATAATTATTCTTAAAGCTTTGAACACAGTCTTGAATAAAATGAGAACAACACAGAGGACATTACTTCCAACCCAATTGCACTAGCAAGGTGCTTAAACATTTCTTGTCCTTAATGAGTGAATAAGAAGCAATGGTCATGACCTTAAAAGTATTAGAGAATTATTCCGACTAATACAGAGTTATAGAGAGATCATATGCCTCGCAAGGCCATAATATCCCTACACACACGACTATTAAGTTCACACTTAATGACTATAATATCCACATTTAACACACAAAGTCCACGCACACTATCATTATTAAAACGATAACAACATTAAGTACTTAAACATAAATAACTATGTATATAAATATATATTCGTTAATAACTATCAACTTAGATACTAAATTATTTGAAGCACACAAGTGTTCCTAAACGTTAATTAGGTTTTTGAAATTACCCAATTAATTAACAATTAATTTTAATAATAATTGCGATCAAACGATGAACTAAAATGACAAAGCGAACCACCACTTGTTTTAATTAAATTCTGCGATGAATCTAGACGATACTATACTTGAATATTGGATCGGATTTTGGGTTGAACATGATCATTCTTGCAATTGGGCTCACATCTAATTCCACCTCTTCATGGCCCACCATGACTTGGGCCCAATATTTCCCTTTTCCCACTAAATACTTCACTTTTTGTAATCTGCAAGTGGCATGCCAATTCGATTGCAAAAGCAAATACGAAGACAACAAACAAAAGGGGTTGTTCGACGTTCGATGTGGGAATCTGGGCATAACGAGCTCGACGATGGAGGCAAACGACAACCCCACCTCTAAGAAACAACATCACGGCGGATGCAGGTTGAATCAACGACGATAATGCGGTGAAGCGGTGACGGTAACGCGGGGCTACCACGACCTTCCTCTTTTTCTATCCAAAACAAAGAATGATATCTATGGGGATGAACCGATGTCGTTCGAAGATGGATTGAGGGGATTCAAGGGTTGATTTTCACTAATTTGATTGTGGGGAAGACGATGGTGTGGTCCGATTTTGAAGAAAATGAATGAAAGATGGACTTTTGGGGCAGAATAGAAGCTTGGAAGTTTCAAGCTCCTTTAATGGTGAATCGGGTTTGTGTGCCAAATTGGAGACGAGATGGCCTCTATTTATAGGCGTAGGTTGTCTTGGAGCCCAAGGATTTCAATTATATTGATTTCCTTTTTCGAAAATGAAGAGGTAGAATTTATAAGTTTTTATTTTATCTTATTAATTACAACTAAATATTATTGTGTTGGGAGATAATGGGCCCAATTAATGAGAAGCCCGTCAAGAAGGTAAAATCTCATTACCATAGTGAGGAAAGTATTTAAGATCATAAATTAACTTAATTATCTATTTTATTCCCTTCCATTGAATTATCTACATGGCTGCTTCCATTGAATTCTCTACACAATCAATGTCATACATCGATAAATTATTGACTTGAGTGTTGGAGGGGCTTTAGTGGAGAACTGACCCTCCCTTTGACCCGTTTTTCTGGTGTAGATTAGGCAGAGCTCGTTCGTGGTTCATGTCTTGGGAAGAACAATCATCGCAACATCAAATTTAATTGCGGTACATAAATTTACTACAACAATTTGGCGCCGACCTTGGAAAACAAAGGTGAAAATGGTGAGCACACCCGATCGGATGGAGCCCGGCCAACACGAAGACCGACGATGGGATCTCGCACGGTTCAGCCAGGGCTCGTAACGCATTATGGGTGGACCAAACTGTGCGCCATGGGTCCTACGTCCTGGGCTGAGTGTTGTGCGAAGAATCTGAGGCAGGTCAGTCGTCCGGTCGGGGCTCGGACGTTGTGCCATCATTCATGTCGCACAAAAGGTGGATTCCTTCTCGGATTCATCCTACGATAGAATTTTGAAATCCGTATAACTTTCAATCCCCTTGTCCATTTCACGTGAAATTTGGAGGAATCAAAGTAGACTCTTCAAGGTTTTTGTGAGCTTTCGAATCACTCCATTCGAATTCTATGCAACGAGAACGACTACTCCAAAGAGGGGTCCAAATTCAGAGATGAACACCATCTGTGCAGCCAACTAGGGCGTCGAGCCATACCGAGCTTTTGTCATGAGTTTTCCTTCAAATCATAGTAGGAGTTAGAGGATCAGTTCAAGGAGATTATGGAGTTGGAATCATCATATTTGGAGTTTTGTGCCAAGAGAAACACTTCATTGAAATTGGGACCAAATCAAGGATGCTTTTCTTGTCAAAGGAGGAACCTTCATGACAAGCTTCTCTTCAAGATTCAGTGCAGCCGAGGGATTTCACGTCACCTTACCAAGAAAATCGTTATGTCACTTTAATCAGATAATTTAAAAGGTAAACCCGAAAGCTAAGTACTCAATCCCTTCTATAAAACTCTTGATGAGTCAATTCATTAATTATTTGAAGTTGAGTCAAGCATGTTGATATCATTACTTAACTAGGTCCATGGTAGACCCGCCTTATTTATGTAAATCAATTGAATAACATGGACAAATACGTCAAGCACATAGTACTATATTCAAGTTGAAAAATCAAACCTTTCTATTCTCAAAGCTCATAAAGTTATGAGTTGGATAATGATCTAGGAAATTGCTAGTTTTAAAGATTTGTCCCTATGAAAATTTGATTCAATTGAACAAAATTCAATCAAGACTGTCATTGTTAAACACACACATGACCTTACACATCGAGTCCAGGGACAACTGGTCAAATCAATGGACATTAAAAACTTGTTTTTTCCATGTTCGTTTCTCTATGGGGTCTAAGATGCGGATTTTCTAGACCTATTGTCGTTTGAGTTTCAATATATTTGCAAGGGAATCATATTAGACAGAGAAATCAGGGGACATACCCCTTGCATCGGAGGATAACCAAGACATAGGCCACATTACAGGTTGTTGCCAAGTTTTTAGCCATAGGCCATCCAACACAAGTTACTGGGATCTTACAACACAAGTTGTTGGATTCTCAAATAGCATATAGGCCAACAAACACGAATCGCCAATAAGTTGTAAAGCGAGCCTTTCAGGGCCAACAGGGTACGAACTACCCAAGAATTGTAATGCCTCAACTAATTGCCAAAACACAACCTATTGGACAACCAAATACAATCAGTTAGATGGTGTCACGAATTAAGGAAACAAAAAACTGCAAAACAACAGAAAACACATGGATCGTATGCGGAACCGCACTGACCATGTGACGCTCCCTGGACGAAAAAATCGAAATTGCACGGACTGGTGCACGTTTCGTGCGCTGGCTACTGTATAGGTTTCGCAAAAAACCTAGGTGCATAGACAATGCGTCAGAATGCACATGTGCAAGCCTCTGCAAAATCAACTCGCACAGACAATACACCTCGTTGCACGATCCGTGCGATTGCCTCTGCGAGAGATGAAGTCCGAGCACGCCCGACTGCACGGGCTGGGGCATGGGACGTACACCTTTGTTGTACAGGCTCGATCACTTGGTTGGACCCAAAACCTTGAATATGAGTACATTCGTCCTCGAGGAGTTGGTTCCTTCCATACTCGACAAGTCTCAAAGGACCCGAGGGGCATATGAAAAGGTAGAAAATATTACTTTTATTTTTTATCTTATTAATTACAATTAGATATTATTATGTTGGGAGATAATGGACCCAATTAATGAGATTTCCATCATGTAGGTAAAATCTCATTACCTAATTATCTATTTTCTTCCCTTCCATTGAATTCTCTACACATTCAATGCTATACATCGATCAATTACTAACTTGAGAGAACTAGTCCTCCCTTTGACCATTTTTTCTAGTGTAGATCAGGCAGATCTCCTTCGTGGTTCGTGTTCTTGGGAAGATCAATCGTCACAACATCAAATTTAGTTGCAGTACATAAATTTGCTACCACAAAAGCGATCCGAATCAAATCGAAACCGAATTAAATCTTTAATTCTTCCATATATGTTTAACAAAACGAGTTTTATGTGGAGAATAACTCATCCCACATCGGAAAGTTGGGACTAAATAGCCTAGTATATAAACTTAGTGGACTACTCCTCATATTGCCAATTGGTTTTAGGATGGAACCCCACTGGGCTTATGTGCTGGGCTTATACGCGCATGTGCGCATGAGTTGACACGTCACCCCTTTATCATCCCACCAGACTTTTTCATGGTATCGGAGCAGGAAAAGAAAATCAATGTTTTATTTCACCCTCTTTCACGCCCTAACCCTACTCCACCGCCGGCAGCCTCCTTCCTCCCTTGCTCAGCCTTCGTCGACGTCCGACCATGGTTGATCCGGAGGACATCACCGCCGCCGCCACTGATGTAGTCAGTAATGCCTCTTCCGCGTCGCATCTCACCACCGCCTCCCCGTTCTATCTTCATCCCTCTGATCATTCAGGCCTTCCCGTATGCCCGGTGAAACTCAAAGGTGATAACTATCCAGAATGGTCCGCTGCTATGCATCATGCTTTCCGCGCTAAGAAGAAGATGTGATTCATCGAGGGTCGGATATCGCAGGCCGCGGATGATTCGCCACTCATTGATGATTGGTGGAGTGTTAACTCCATGCTTATTGGTTGGATTACGAACTCAATGGATGAATTAGTTCCTCTTATTACTCCAAACTGAAAAAGCTATGAGAGGAATTAACCACTTACGTTCCTCCTCGTGGTTGCTCCTGTGGTGGGTGTACTTGTCAAATCACCTATTTGCTCGTTCAAGATACTGTAGTAGAACGACTTCATCAATTTGTCACGGGCCTTGATGATGCATTCGGTACTCTCCGATCAACTATTATGGCGCAATATCCCTTACCTCCTCTGAATAAGGTGTATGCTCTTGTGATTCAAGAAGAACGTCAACGATCTATTGTCAAAGCTAGGGATCCCTCGACTGACTCCCTTGCTCTTGCTGCTCGCTCGTTCGACAACAGGCCGCCGACGACAAAACCGACTTGCACCCACTGCGGTAAGGTCGGTCATGATGTTACCAAGTGTTTCCGTATTCATGGTTATCCCGAAGGTTGGGTCTTCAAAGATCCGGGTCGTGGTACCTCCTTCACCGCACCGCCTACGGATTCCAGCCCATCCACCGCGCCTCCTCCTGCTGGTTGTGGTCGCGGGCGTGGCGTTTAAGGTGCTTGACGAGGCTAAAGCCGTTATGCCTATCAAAGTAATCCTAAAAAACCTAACTAAGTATAGTAGGCAAGTAAGGGTCGAATCCCACATGGAGGTAAGCAATCTTTCTAAGTGCAACAGTTGTATGTCAATAGTAACAAAGGGGGGTTTTGCACTAGTACAAATTTAGTGTTTTATCACCTTTTTTTTTATCCCGGTTATGTGTAGGACTGTCTTAAAAATATTTTGGAACGCTTTTATCACGGACCGTCCGCGTATCCGTGATAAAAAATTAAGTCGCAAAAGGTCAAAAACAATATATCCCGGTTCTAAACAATCCGGGATAAAAACGTATCCAAATAATATTTTTATACATATTATCCCGGTTATATAACAGGATATTAACTTCGGTAAAATTATACGCGCGCGGCAGATTAACAATTGGCATATGATATTAATCTTTTTATTTTTGGAAATTAATTTACATGATTTTCCAAAAACACAAAACCAAAACCTATGGCTATAGCTAATGAAATCAAACGCATAACCGACCAAAAATTCAATCTTCCATCCCTGCCTCTGATCGATCGTCTCTCGCCCTAGCTTTAATTTGTTCCGGCCAAAAATTGGCCGCCCTCTTCGCAACCCTCATCGGTGTCGCCCTCTTCGCAGCCCTCATCAGCGTCGTCCTCTTCGCAGCCCTTATCGGCGTCACCCTCTTCGTATCCCTTATCAGCGTCACCCTCTTCGCAGCCCTCATCGGCTGCTTGAGATCTTCACACCTAATAAAATCATTCTAGTTTAATGTCTGAATCTATAAATTTGTTCCTAAATCCTAACTGCTCTTTGGGCGATATGTTTGAATACAAATTTGTTTGACTTGAGTTTATTTAGGATCAAATTATTGCTTTGATACATTGCTACAGATTTGGCCATTTGTTGCAGATATAGTGAAATTTTTGCTCTTTAAATTACAACCAAAATTGATTTGGTGTTTGCACTTAACTGATGTTTGCTGCAAATTGGGCTATTGCTGCAGATTTGGTGTATTTTGTATGTTTTGTGTTTGTACTTTACTAATGTTTGTATAAAATTGACTTTTTCATTTGCCATCACCTCTTGAATTTTACATGTGACCTTGAAAGGATTGAATGTAACACTAAGCTTGATGAAAACAAAGAAATGCTTAAAATACAAGGTGTTACCTGTCCCTGCCTATAATGTCATTAGTATTTTAGCTGTCAATGTATAGTTAATATTTTCAATTTATAAAGTTAATGTCTAAGAAAATAACCTCATCTCAACCCAAAAGAGAATGAAACGCGATGTGAAATTTTGCAACACTGAGCTTGCTACAGATTTGGCTATTTGCTGCAGATATAGTGAAATTTTTGCTCTTTAAATTACAACCAAAATTGACCTGGTTTTTGCACTTAACTGATGTTTGCTGAAGATTTGGTTATTGTTGCAGATTTGGTGTATTTTGTATGTTTTGTGTGTGTACTTAATTTACTGATGTTTGTATAAAATTGACTTTTTTTTATTTCCCATCACCTCTTGAATTTTACATGTGACCTTGAAAGGATTGAATGCAACACTGAGCTTGCTGAAAACAAAGAGATAATGTAAATTTCCTGATTTCGTTGATTATATCATGAAGATATTAGTTGTTCTTAGGGGTAACACATAAATTTCCTAATTTCGCTGAAATCACTAACATATTCAATGCATATAAAACCTCACTGGAAATAATGTATAACTTTAAAATGCGGATTGTTGCAAGTATTACAGATCTATAGATATTTGAAGTGTCATACTTGCAACAATTTTCTTTTGTGTAATTTTCTTCGCTGGAAATAATGTATCACAAGACTTTTGATCAATTTTCTTCTGTGTAATTTTATGTCCATGTTTTTTCTCTTAGCATTAGTTACAATTGTGCTTGTAAAGAGCGCTTTAGTTTACGTTGTCCCATAGAACCTCAGATTTTTTTGTTTTAAGTATGATCTTTGAGGGCCTAAACAAATCTAGGTTGGTGAAAAATTGAAAATAGCCAATTTGCTCTACATAAAAATGGATATTGCAATCTTAGAAGATTTATGTGTTGACATTAAAGACAAAGTGAATAGTACGGTCAGCTAGAAAGCAAGCTTAAAAATAGGTTTACGATATAATATCTTGTTATGAGTTGTTTTACAAAGTCTGCTTCAATAGATGGAATTGTGATAAACATGTTATGTTCTTACAATACTATACAGATATCGGGCTAGGAAAGAAAATCCTACAGTATTATAATGTTTTTCTTATTAGTTGTGTTGAAATCTAAAATGATAAGTATTACTTAACATGTGAAGTATAAGAAATGTCACTTGAAACAGTATAGAAATGTCACTTGAAACAATGAAGTGAATTATAAGCTACTAAGCTACATCTTAGGTGAAGATGCCATTAAAAAACTTCTTAAGTTTTTACTTGGTTAAGGCGTTTCTTGCATGAGTCTCTCTATAACTAATTAGTAGTTAATTAATTAGCATAACTTCGTACCAACAATAGTGAGTGCCCCTTTCCTTTTTTCCTGAAGGAGACGCAAGAACAAGAATTTGGAAGACCGCAGCGGCATTGGATTCTAAGGAAGAGACGACGTTGTTGTCTTGTTGCAAACTAGCAATTTGGAGTGACAATTTCAAGGTACCACAAGAACCAATTTCTTCTTCCTAATTGCTCTTTACATCGTATAATATACTATCTGTTTTAAAATGATAAGTTTTTTTTATGTCTCAAATACTGTTTCTTAGGCAATTGATTCCCCTTCTTGATGTTGATTTATTTCAATAGATAAATCTTATGATCCGTCTTACTAGCAAACTCCTACACTAGCACACTGCTACTTGTGTTGCAAAATATAATGAAAGAAGTTGTAAAGAAGACCAATGTTGTATATGAAGAAAAAAGTGCATATGTAGCTCAATCCCACAGTGTGTCTATATACCCAATCCTTTGCATACTCATCACCTATAACTGTGATAAAACAACCTACAAAACTGTAATAAGATAAACCAAGGTCAGAACAAAACAACAAAACTTTGCAGTGAAAATTTTAGTTTTGAAATTAGCTGGCCAACTTAAACTTTGGTGTATTTTAACATACAAAACATCAGTAAAGCGCATATTTGGCCAACTTAAAATTACATGGTTGTAGTATTGAGCTCTAATTTGTCTACACTGAATAATTTTTATTTACTGAAATTTGCCTTACTGTAAACTTCAGTTACATAGCTCTTAGTTTTAATAATCGTAGTGGATTGACATGAGTCAAGATATATATATAGTTTAATAATGGTTAGTTTTGATTTTTTTTTTCATTTACTGTTCTTGATTTGATACGAAATAAGCAAATTTAGACTTCATTCGAACAATGAATCGAGATTGGATGAGTAAGAGTCGTTTGTCATAAGAGTATGCTGATGGTGTCGAGGACTTCATTCAATTTTCGCTTAACCACGGGGTTGATCCTCAGAGGATACGTTGTCCATGTGTGAAGTGTTCTTTCGTTAAGTGGATTAGTGTTGACCACATTGTCACAATGTGGATCATATGTATGGATTCCTTTGTCCATCAAGTGTGTCTCTCGGAGAGAGTCGTAAGACGTTGACTGACTGCCAACAATATATTGCTAACTCAATTAGAGGAGACATCGAGATGAAAATGGTCTTAGCACTATACAACTTTGGGTATCAATCTACTTATCTCTTTCTTTATATTTGTATCAAAGTACCTTCTATAAGCTATAGTTACATTCACCCTTGAGGTATGTCCATGTCGTATTGGGTATTATTGGCTATTAATGTCAAAGATGACACTGTCTACTACCTTGATCCACTTCGAGGAGAGATTCCTATGGATGTCCAAATTTTCATTGACACGTAAGTTTATATAATTAAAATTAGTTTGTTTGTTATATAATGCAATGTTATATCTTGTACATTCTTTTCTGATAAAAATAACTCTGTCGCCAGGAGCTTAAGGATGTTTTGGGCTGGTAAAAATCAAAAGAAATCTCGCCAACACACACGATGGGTTAAGATAAAAGTAAAAATACTATCTATTGTAGACTTTTATTTGAAAGTTGCCTGATATTTTGTTGGATACTAATATATTAATTTGTATGATTGTAGTGTCCTCGCCACACTAGCAAGGTTGATTGTGGATACTATGTGTTGCGATTCATGCGGGAGATCGTTGATAAACGATACACGAATTCGATCCCAGAAGAGGTATTGGATATTTGACAAATTATCTCAAGGATGTCTTATTGTCTAGATTGACATTATGCATTGATATATATGAAGTGATAAGTTTCTGATCTGTTTGGTGTGGGGACATGCTTTGGGAACGGAGGATGTCAAAGCTGAAAATATCATTTTTTGTTTGGTGTGGGGACATCCTTCATATATATATATATATGAAGGAGGCTATTTGATAAATTACCTCCTCTGATTTGGTAGTTTTAGGCACAGGTTCTTTCATTTATTGTGCTATATAGTAATTTCTATTATTAGTGTTGACTATTTTTGGTAACTTTTGTTTATTTTAATTATCTATTTTTTCTCGAATGGTGCAGCTACGTTACTGTACATGTAGTCTAACTTGTCTTTAAATTTGCAGTATTATTCAAGAAAGGAAAAGTATACACAAGAAGAAATTGATCAAATTCGAGTGGAGTGGATGGAATTTTGTAGTGAAATTACTGACAATTAGGTAAATTTCTTACCTTTTAGTACCATATATGGTTTTAAATCATTTTAAAGGTTTTTAAATTTCGTGCATATATAAGTAAGAATGAAGTTACACTGTCATTTAAATCATTTATACATGTAATCTGAACTAATACATATGCTCTATTTTCTTAACTTATTCAGGTCCTCAATTGCTAGCAAGGGATTCAAATTCTTCAGATTTCAACTCTTATCTCAAGTATTAGTAGATGCAAACTTATTTAGTATATTTTTAGTTGGAGTGAACACATTTTTCAAATAGATTATATATTGATTCTTAGCAATCATAGGTACAACTTTGATTTACTTTAATATTCGACTATTTAACTCAATTTGAACCCGTGTTGTCTATAACTTCTTATGAAGTATATGAAATATATTTTTTCACATGATATTGTGTGGTTGGTTATGAGATGAGAAGTGTGTATGTTGTATGCCTTTGACGAATCAAAGATGAAATGTGGGTGAAATATATATATAGTACAGGGACAGGCAAGCAAATTAACGCACCGGGAACTTAAACTAGACAGGTTTATATCCCGGATATCAAATAACCGTATTAAAATGTTTTTCCGGACTAGTAGTATATATCCCGGATACCGAAAACCATGATAAAAACATTTTTAATCGGGCGCGAATTTTCATTTCATACATCCCGCTATCAATAACCGTGATAAAATGATATTTATGCGCGCTCGAATTTGACCTTTTATCACAGTTATAATCGGCATCTATACTTTGTACAGAAGGGATTGGTCGACGCATTAATATCGGTTTTGAAACAATACATCACGGTTCATAACCGTGATATTAGCCAACAAGGGAGCGCGCATGTCTTTCTTTAATGCCGGTTTTTAGGACTATATATCACGGTTCTACAACCGTGATAAAAACATATTATTTATCACGGATGTGACACGGTTTCTTTTTTATCTCGCAACTAAATATCTCGGTTCACAACCAGGATAAATAAAGGAACGGAACCGGGATAAAACACTAAATTTGTACTAGTGTTGGTTTGTTATCAAGTAACAAAGTAAATCAAAGCAAAGGATGTAAGCAATGGATGAGAAGTAACTTAGCCAGACAGATATCCACACTTCAGTTTGATTGGTTGATCATTGATTATCTCTAATTCCTACCATTGAATGTTTCTATTCCTTTTCTTAAGTTATAAACAGGACAAACAGACCCTGATAATACTAACTATCAAATAACCAGGAAAACCTCCAGATTCAATTCAATAGCAGCAATAAGCACAAGAATTTCAATAGATACATGCAAGTGCAACAAATAGTCTTACTATGCATGCAATCAATTCTCTCTACAATAAACCAGTCCAAACAGTTCTTAAAATATCGCAGTTGCTACTCTGAATTAGATATTTCAAATAGAAATATCCAAACCCTAACAATAGATAATTACTAATATCAACTAGATGACCAAGCCAGTCAAATCAGCAAGAATCAATGGGATTAAGCACAAGAGAATCAATACATTCAAAGGAAAAGAAATAGAATTATAATCTCACAACTGAATACAAACGAAGGCTTCAATCCTCGGACTAAGCAATAGTTACTTAGTTCTTCATGGTCTTCAAACTCAAAAACTAGGGAAAAAGTAATGAACGATAATGTGTAAACTGAATAATGAAAAGGCTGCTACTTAGAACTAGGTATAACCCTAGCAAAACCTAGATTTCAAAAGATAGGAAATAATATCCTAAAAGGAAATAACGAAATAAAAGAAACAAAAATAAAAAGAAAATAAAATAAACAAAGCATCGGACGAAAAGGAAATCCGGATCTGCGTGCGTGAACAGTATCCGCGACCGCGGCATGATATCCGCGACCGCAGAAAACTCTCTGGAGCTTCGTTGTCTCTGATGTGTTCTGCGACCGCGGCAATGCTTTCCGCGCCCGCAGAAATCTTGTTGTAGCGTCTTCTTTAGCTTCGTTGTGGTCTTCTCTCGTGGCTTTGCCTCCATCTTCTATATGTCTTCATTTAAGTACTTGAAACCACCAAAACAACACTTCTTCTCCACAACTCCATTCTCCTAACTTATGCTCTAAACCCACACAAATGGCACCCAAAACTCCGATAACAACTCCTAGTTACGCACTACAAAGTAGAGCTGATCAGTGCTGCACATGCAACCCATTCCGGTTCTGCGGCCGGCAGCGACCTCCACCCGAACCAGTCGGATAGGGCGATTATTGGTCAAGCTCTCACTCAAGATTAATGGAACTCGGTTGTTGCCATGTTCAATTCTATGAACACCAAGTCTGACACCTCCTCTGGTAAGTCTTCTACTTGGATTTTGGACATTGGTGCCTCGTTTCGTATGACAAGTACTCGAGCTTTGCTTCGAGACATTGTTCATGCGTCTCCGGTTTCTATTAAGTTACCGGACAATCGATTTGCTACTGCTACTGAGGAAGGCACTTTGATGATTTCTGATTCCGTCTCTTTACATCATGTGTTGTTTGTGCCTCAATTAGATTGCAATCTGATATCTTTTGCTCAGCTTGTTTGTGATCTGCAATGCCTGGTTATTCTCACTCCTAGATTGTGTGTGATTCAGGAAAGCAGTCCGCGGACGGTGATTGGAGTGGGTGAGCAACGGGGTGGGGTCTATTGGATTCACACGCTGGGATCATCTTCTCGTGCATGTCATTCAGCCTCGTCGCCTTCATCATCTTTGTTTCTTTGGCATAAATGGATGGGACATCCGTCTCTTTTAGTGTTATCTTCCATTCCTGCAGTAGGAAAGTTTGTTAGTCAACACAACAAAATTGATCCTTATGATGTTTGCTTTAAGGCAAAACAAGTTCATAGTACTTTTCCGTTGAGTTCTAATAAAGCTGATGCCATTTTTTATTTGATTCATTGTGATGTTTAGGGGCCTTACAATATTCCTTCTACTACTGGTGCACATTATTTCTTGACTATTGTTGATGATTACTCGAGAGTTGTGTGGATTTATCTTATCGTGCACAAATCTGAGGTGTCTGATATCATTCAAAAGGTTTGTGCTATGGCCAAGACTCAATTTGGCAAGTCTGTCAAGAAATTTTGTTCTGATAATGGTACCGAGTTTCTTTGCTTGAAATCATATTTTGATGCTTAGGGTATCTTATTTGAGACTACATGTGTTTATACACCGCAGCAGAATGGCAGAGTTGAGCGCAAG
The DNA here is from genome assembly GCA_027886185.1 of Rheum nobile. Lineage (NCBI taxonomy): Eukaryota > Viridiplantae > Streptophyta > Magnoliopsida > Caryophyllales > Polygonaceae > Rheum > Rheum nobile. The sequence continues at coordinate 2,956,001 of WOAB01000561.1, read as the reverse complement.
CATCGTCATATTCTCAATGTGGCACGTGCCTTGCGGTTTCAGGAATCTTTGCCTATTCAGTTTTGGGTTCAGTGTGTTCTTACTGCTGATCATCTCATCAATCGTACTCCTACGCCACTTCTTGGCAATCTCTCTCCATTTCAGATGCTTTATGATCGAGCTCCTCGCTATGAACACATTAAGGTGTTTGGGTGTTTATGTTTCGCTTCTCAGCTCCCAAAGCGAGACAAGTTTGCACCCCGCAGCCGAAAATGTGTATTCTTGGGATATCCGAGTGGTAATCGTGGATGGATGCTGTATGATCTTGAGACTGATCAGGTGTTTATATCTCGGGATGTGGTCTTTTATGAGACCGTCTTTCCTTATGCTGAACCGGCCGTCTTTGATCCGCCACCATCTCCCGACCCTCATCCTGCTATTTATGATGATGTTTTACTTGTTTCTGTGCCTTCGGTTATAGTATAACCTTCGGTTTTGCCACCATCCGAGGAGCCTGATTCGTCCTCCTCTTCATCTGAGTCTGTTGATTCTCAACAGCCTAGTGCATCCCCCGTTCACGACAGGGGGAGTGTGTCACCACCACTTGCTCGGCGGTCTGATCGATCTCGCTAGCCGTCAGTCTTGCTGAAAGACTTTATTTGTAGTACTATTCTTCAGACTTCCACCCCACTCCCCGTTGCTCCTACGCCCGCTCCAACATCGTCCTCATGTTGTCTCTATCCGATTGTTGCTTATGTTTCTAATGCTAAATTTTCTCATTCACATGCACATTTTTTTGCAGCTATTACTGCTTCTGTTGAACCCACTCAATTCTCTGAGGCTGTGCAGCATGCTCCATGGCGTGATGCCATGCGTAGTGAGATTGAGGCATTGGAACACAATGGTACTTGGGTCCTTTCTGATTTACTTGCCGGCAAAAAGGCTATTGGCTGCAAATGGGTATATAGGATCAAGTATCAGGCAAATGGAGAGATTGAACGCTACAAAGCTCGACTTGTGGTGTTAGGTAATCTTCAGGTGGAAGGAGTTGATTTCACTGAAACTTTTGCTCCAGTTGTGAAGATGGTTACTGTTCGGCTGTTTCTCTCTGTGGCTGCTATCAAAGGCTGGGAATTGCATCAGATGGATGTTCACAATGCTTTTCTCCATGGCAATCTTGATGAGGAGGTGTACATGACACCACCTCCAGGTTATTCTGTTGACTCTGTCGGTCAGGTCTGCAAGCTACATAAATCTCTCTAAGGCCTGAAACAGGCACCCTGAAACTGGTTTGCTAAGCTCGCCTCTTCCTTAAAGGCGTTTGGTTTTCAGTAGAGCAGAGCTGATTATTCTTTGTTTTATATGCATCGTCAGGGTTCTGTTATACATGTCCTTGTCTATGTCGGTGATCTGATTATTGCAGGCACTAATTCTGCTGGTATTGTGGTGTTCAAATCCTACCTGAGCAGCTGTTTTCACATGAAGGATTTGGGGCCACTCAAGTACTTTCTAGGTCTTGAGATCGCTCGCAATTCCTCTGGCATCTTTGTCTCTCAGCGGAAGTATGCTTTAGAGATATTAGCCGAATCCGGATTGCTAGGCTCGAAGCCCTGTGATTTCCCTATGGATTCTCATCATATGCTTGCTTCGGCCTCTGGCTCCCCTATGGCCGATCCCGAGCCCTATCGTTGTCTAGTTGGTCGCCTCATCTATTTGACTATTACTAGACCGGAACTTTGTTACTCAGTGCATGTCTTATCTCAGTTTATGTAGCATCCCCTGGATGATCATTGGCAGGCTGCTTTGCACGTTCTTCGGTATTTGAAGGGTCACCCTGGTCAAGGCCTTCATCTTTCTTCCACAAGTTCACTTCAGCTTTCTGCGTATTGTGACTCTGATTGGGCTGTCTGTCCCTTGACTTGTCGTTCTTTTAGTGGCTACTTCGTTATGCTTGGGCAGTCTCCTATCTGTTGGAAAACGAAGAAGCAAGTCACTGTTTCTCGGTCGTCTGCTGAGGCCGAATACCGTGCCATGGCGGCCGCATGTAGTGAGATTACGTGACTGCGGTCATTATTGTTATCCTTGGGAGTTCGTCATGACAATCTTGTTCGTCTTTTCTGTGATAGTCAGGCAGCTCTTCATATTGCTGCTAATCCTGTCTTTCACGAACACACGAAGCATATCAAGATAGACTTTCATTATGTTCGTGATATGATACTTGATGGGCTTGTCGTTACTTCTCATGTTCCTACTACTGAGCAACCAGCAGATCTCTTCACTAAGGCCCTTGGCAAGCAACAATTTCATTTTCTTTTGGGTAAGTTGGGCATTGCCGATCCTCATGCTCCAACTTGAGGGGGAGTATTGGGATATATATTTAGTTGATATGTTATTTTGTGTGTTTCCTTGTATATCGTTAGTAAATATTCTATCTTGTATAGTATATATTGCCCTTTGAGGCTAATAGAAAGGTGTGGAAAATTCCCAAAATTATTCTGCTTCATGGTATCAGAGCCAGGTTCCAGGTCTGGGTTCGTTTCCTGATTTATCTGAGTTTAGCCTGCCATGATGGCGTTATATGGGTTAGCTCGTTTGGCTTGCCGGCCTTAAGACATTGTTTGGGCTTAGCCCGCCATGATGGCGTGATATGGGCTAGTCCATTTGGCTTGCCGGCTAACAGGCCTAAAGTTGTATGCCTAATCAAATAAATCCTAAAGTACCTACTAAAGAGTATAGCAAGCAAGTCAGGGTCGAACCCAAGGGAATCAGGTTATCAATTCTTGTGTTTCTCAAGTCACCAACTAGGAACTAGGGGGGGGTTTGTATGATTTCTTAGTGACCAAGTAACAAGTAAACAAGTTCGCAAGTAAATGTTGTGAATATGGTTGGGAAAAGCGCTACACCTGACAAAGATCCACACAACAAGAGATATGATTGATCACTGAATTCTATTACTCTCAAGTTCTTATCTTTCCTTTAGTTGTTCTTATCCTGATCATATGTAACTATTAGTTCTACCAGCCCTAATAGTACTTATTATCAAATCAAATCCGAAAACCTTCAAGACTCAATAAAGCAATAGCATTCAACCAAGGATTCAACAAGATACATGCAATAGAAACAACCCGTTACTATAACATGCAATTAACTCTCTCTCACGATGAACACTCGCAACCCGCTTATGTAAATCGTGTTTGCTACTAGATATGCAACCCGAACCCGGAATCACAAATCCTAGAAATTAGGAAGATATCAATAGACCTAGGTAGCTACTCTAGATAAATCAACATAAACCAATAAACATTCAAGCACAAGAGAATTAATCCAACTAGATAGGAAATCTAACAAGAGTAGAAAACTCACAACCAATCAATTGAAGGCTTCAAAATGTCAAGTGCAACAATGGAAGCTTAGTTCTTCATAGGGTTTGTGAGAGAAAAACTAAGATATGTGGCAACTAGGGTAATCTAAACAAAGTCTTATAAATAACCTTAAATACTAGGGCAAATAATTCAGAAATACAGAAAAGAAAATAACAAACTTGGAAATAAAGTTTCAGAAATAAAATAAAAACAGATAAAATATCTCAGAAATAAGCCGAGAAAAGTCTTCAGCGTGTCGTCACCGCAAGTGCGGCAATACCCACCGCGGTGTGTGGTGGTCTTCTCTGATGGCTCACCGCGGGGTGCGATGATGTTGCCGCGGGTGCGGTGGTACTCCAACAGCTGCGACACTTCCGTACAAACGTCATAACGTTTGATTCCCAACTCGGATTGCGCTCATATTTTGAGGGCGTGCAGTAGACTTCAAGATCTAACTCCTCGAATTGGAATCACTCCATTTGGATATCTGAGTAAAGAGATCGAACCAATTTAATTCAGAACATTGTTCTTCTATTCTTTAATGCACTTCAAACCTCTGTAAATCCCATGATTTCTTCACTTATAGTCTTCTCTTCCGGATTACAGAATCACCATCAAATCATATCCAAACATCACCTAAATCATGCTAATAACCACTAGATGTGCTATACAATATATCGCATATCAAATTCCCCCATGCTTAAACCTTGCTCGTCCTCGAGTAAGCTAAAATCAACCTACTCCTCCAGTCATGCTCCAAGGCCTCAGGAAGTACAAGAGAAAATGACACTAGTAGTTACAACACATCAACAATAAGCTCCAAGACAACCAAAAACACAACACCAAATCACCACACACAACCCAGCTTAGAAGGAAAGCATAGTACGTCCCCCAAGCTGATCTCGAACACCATAGAGTGAGTAACAATCTAATCCTAGCCTCCATCTATCTTCTTATCGCTCCAGAGTGACCTACCCGAATCCTCCTTATATCACATCTTCTTATGTCACCACGCCAGGTAAAATGATGATTCCTAAAAATCACTCTTCTTCTTTTCACTCATTTTGTCAAGGCGCCCTTTCGGGTTTTCACCAAGCCACTCATTTCATTTTCCAATAGATGTGCTTACATAAACTCACGTCACTCTTGAACTCATATTACCCCAGCCTAATGCTGGTCCAAGCCACCTGCTTATTACCTAGGCCGCCCTTTCAGGTTTTCGACCTATCCCAGGATTTCTATTTTAGCCTTTTTTCAAATTTTTGGCTTTTTTCTTTTTCTTTCTCCTCAACAACGTAACAAGTATAGAACTTTCCCCCATGCTTAAACATTGCATTGTCCTCAATGTAATGAAAGACAAAAAGAATAGAAGCACAAGGAAAAGCAAAAAAAAAAAAAAACTCACAACGTCGCCGAGCTGCTTGGACACTTTCGTTGTTGCTGGCGGTCTTCACTATATGCACGGGTCTCTGGTGTTGTGTGGGTGTCTTTAATTCATCTCTACCGTGCAACCAAATAATCCACTGTGGTGAGTAGTGGTCATCAAGGAAATCAGGGCTGCACGGCCTTCAACGAACACAAAAAATAGGCCCAAATGTCATCGTGGTGTGGGCCCTGGTGTTCCTCCTCTCCAGCTGTCGATTGTAGGGCCATCATCGTTGCCAAATAATGTGTGGGGCGAATGTCTCCTCCTTGACAACATGATGCGCACCTTCTCCATGGGGAACTCCGGACAGCTGGCCTACGGTAGAACTCTTTTTTGTTGTTTTTTCGATTTTTTTTTTAAAAAAAATCCGTTTAAGTTTTTTTTTTTAGAACAAGAGAAAATGAAGGGTTGCCTACCATGGGTGCGGTGAGCTCTCCATAACCTCCTTTTTCTCCTTTACTTTCGTACCTACATGTCAGAGTACAGGCGAAACGAAACAAAAACAAACTACCTAGCTATGCTATGAAAACACAAAGACAAGAGAAAGAAAGAAAAAACAATACCTCGGGTTGCCTCCCGAGCAGCGCCTTGGTTAATGTCGTTGGCTTGACATGAGACTCAGACAATCTCAATCCAAAGCATCAGGTTCCTTAGGAACCCTTTCATTCAACACCTCCTTCCTGAACCAATCATGGAAAGGTTTGAACCTTAGACCATTCCTCTTCTTCAACGGCTCTTTCACCTTGTCCTTCTTAGTTGCCTTTCCCCCATACTTAGATCGATCAGGGGGTTGTTTAAGTTCAACTTCAGTGGCCTGCACAGTAGAGGGAACGAGCTTCTCACTCAGAGTTAGCACATTGGGGCCACTACCCAACAGAGAAGTAGGAGACTCACCCTTCTCATCCAATAAAGCCGTGACTTCCTGCAGATTAGAAGATACGGTAATATCGACAGGCAAGTCAACTATGGAATCCTCTATTATAGGTTGCAATTCATCCAAAGGGTTAGAACTCATTACATCAACAAAGTTCAAAGAGGTGTTAATGACGGGTTTCATATCATATATGTTATATTCAACTCCATCCCCATCAAATTCCATAGTTAATTTCCCACTTCTGACATCAATTGTGGTATTTGCGGTTTTCATGAATGGTCTACCTAACAACATATGTGCACCTGTACCACCACCCATATCAAGCACATAAAAATCAGTGGGAAAATCAGCTTATCTACCATAACAAGGACATCTTCAACAACCCCTTTCGGGTAGACATTGGTTCCATCAGCTAATTGAATAACTAGCCTAGTGTCCTGTAATGGTGGCAGATCAAGAGTCTCATAAAATGACAATGGTAAGACATTAATAGCTGCACCAAGATCTAACATAGCTTTATCAATCTTTGTCTCACCAATGACGCAGGGGATAGAAAATATACCTGGATCACTACACTTCTTGGGCAGGCGCCTTTGAAACACAGCAGATACTTGCTCGCTCACCTGGACCTGCTTCGTTTGCTTCTGCTTTTGTTTCCTCTTGATTATGCAAAGTTCCTTCAAGAAACGAGCATATTTGGGAATACTTTTAACAAGTTTGAGTAAAGGGATGTTTACCTCGCACTTGCTAAACGTCTCAAAGAGGTCCTTGTCGTCGATAAATCTCATCTCCTTAAGCGCCTCTGGGAATGGGGCGGGTGGCTTCTCGAAACCGAGAGGAGGGAAGTACGGACGAACATAGGTGTCCACGTAAGGTTCTTTAACAGATCCAGGAGATCCGCCGCGGGTGCGGTCAACATCCACCGCGGGGTGCGGTGCATCCCCAGAAAATTCTCGAGAAACGGTATCATCACCGCGGGGTGCGGTGCCTCCCACCGCGGGGTGCGGTGGACTCGACAGAACATTCTGATCCTCTTTTGTATTCTCACCGCAGGTGCGGTCCTCCCACCGTGGGTGCGGTGATATTGCAGGGGCCTCAGTTTTCTCTACCGCTGGGTGCGGTGAAAGTGGAGCAGGGTGCGGTTGTTTCTCTGGAGTCCCACCGCGGGTGCGGTCAGCTTGCCGCGGGTGCGGTGAACATGATAGAGAGTTCTCATCTTCTGCGTCGTCCTCTTCAGCACTGGGAGCGACGTTTAGCTGCTTACCAGTTCGAAGCATCACAACACTAACATTTGCTCGTGAGTTCACTACCGTTTGAGATGGTAGATTTCCCGAAATCTTTGCATCGATCCTTGTGATGGCTTCAGCCATTTGGCTCATCTGATTCTCTAAATTCTTTATGCTCGACCCCGTAGCTTGAACATGAGTAGTGAAATGTTTCGTCAAAGCTTGGAGCATATCTTTAGTTGAGGCAGACGTACCCGGTTGTTGATCTTGCGACCTTTGTAGAAATTGAGGTCTTGGCTGTTGTTGTTGTTGAAACTGAGGCTGTTGTTGTTGACTCGGTTGATCCCTCCATCTGAAATTTGGGTGGTCTCTCCATCCCGGATTATATGTGCTGGAGTAGGGATTGTTGCGAGGTCTTAGAGGTCCATAACCTCCTACATGGTTCACCTCAGCATTCAGATCATCTTGCAATTGAGGACATGCATCGGTGGGGTGGAATTGATCAGCACAAATCCCACATGCTTTGAGTTATTGAGGAGCTCCTTGCATCGTTAGTCTCCTCACCATGTCCTTCAATTCAGCAATATCTCTTGCAAACTCAGGGCGGTTGGAGTCCACAACATTGACTCCTCTTTTGGTAGAAGTTCTACCGAAGTTTCTTGTCCCCTCTGCCATCTCCTGAATCTTTTCCATGGCTGCTACCGGCGTTGTGTTGAGAATGTTGTCACCACATGCAGCGTCAACGATCCTTCTCTCATGATCCAACAAACCATTGTAGAGATAAAGCACTAGATCTTGAGTAGTGTACCCGTGGAATGGACAGCTTGAGCAAAGTCTCTTGAACTTCTCATAATACTCGTACAGAGTCTCGTCAGTTTCTTGCTCAATGTTGCTTATAGCCTTCTTCAAGTTGTTCGCCTTCTTGGCAGGAAAGTATTTTTCCAGAAAGGCCTTGTGAAGCTTATTCCACGTGTCTATGCTTCCAGTGGGGAGATGGTAATACCAATCATCAGCTGCGTCCTTGAGGGTGAACCCGAAAGCTCTCATCTTGATTTGTTCCTCAGTGACGTTCGCCGGTTTCATGCTCATGCAGACAGTGTGGAATTTACCCATGTGCTTGATTGGGTCCTCTCCACTCAGTCCATGGAATGACGGGAGCAAATGAATCAGCCCCGGCTTCAACTCAAAGTTTACGCCCTCTCCTACAGCAGGAATAGTCACAGCCAAGGGTTGCTGTTGCAGGTTGGGCGCTATCAACTGCCTCAACGTTCGATCTGCGTCACCCATCTCAAATGCAGGGTTGTTAAAAACCAAAGTACGGTTGACTCTGCGATCCTGGGAAAAGTTCTCTCAATCTCTGGATCAAAATCAAGAAGGGGTGAATTAGTAGCACGGGTGTGGACCATAAGATAGATCCACACCAAAGTCGGTAACAAACAAAAACACAAAAACAGAAATTTTGATTCCCCGGCAACAGCGCCAAATTTGACAGGCCTAAAGTCGTATGCCTAATCAAAGAAATCCTAAAGTACCTACTAAAGAGTATAGCAAGCAAGTCAGGGTCGAACCCAAGGAAATCAGGTTATCAATTCTTGTGTTTCTCAAGTCACCAACTAGGAACTAGGGGGGGGGGGGGGGTTTGTATGATTTCTTAGTGACCAAGTAACAAGTAAACAAGTTCGCAAGTAAATGTTGTAAATATGGTTGGGAAAAGCACTTGATAAGTACTACTTTGTAGGGCTTAACTAAGAGTCATTAGATGGTTTATTGGTGCCATTCGGGTAGATTTAGACACATTCATGTGTATGGCGTTTGGGGGCGAAGTGGGTGTATTTGGAGGTGTTTAAGCCGTTTTGGAGATCATAGTAGACACTGAGGAGGAAGCCACCAAAAGTAGATGCCAAGGAGCTGAAGAGACGAAGACTTCGGAGGAAGTACCTTACGGCGCCCGCCGCAGAAGCCACGGCGACCGTCGCCTAAACCCTCCCAACAACGATGGCTACGACTTGGCCACGGCGCCCGCCGTGGAAATGCGGCGCCCGCCGCCATTACGGCGCCCGCCGTGGAGGTTGCAGCGCCCGCTGCCGTTGTTCAGAAGTCCGCCGAGCCGTTTCCTTATTTAATTTATTTTGCATTATTTTATTATGATTTATTATTTTGTTTTATGTTAATTCAGACTTTGTTTCCTTTAGTATTTAAGGGTAGAGAAAGGCTTGTTTGCCTATCAGCTAATCTCTCTCTCGAACCCTAATTTCATTCTACGTATTTGTTATGAAGAACTAAGTCCCCTTGGCTTAGTCAGACACTGAAGCTTTCGTTTTGATTCAGTTGTGAGACTCTCGTTCTTAATCTATTGCATGGTTTTTATCTATTCTCTTGCTTAATTGCTTATGATTGATATTGATAATATCTATCTTGGACGTAACTAGGGTTTGTCGTTATTGATCTATTACTAGATTTAGATTATTACTGGTTGAGCATATCTATTTCAGAGTAGCAACTGCATCATACTAGTATCTGGTTGTGCTAGTCTTATGCAGAAGAGAACTGATTTACATTCTAGGATAAAAGCTGGTTGTTTTATGCTAGAATTGTATCCAACTATATTCCTATCCGTAAGGCTGCTGTTAAACTGAATCTTGATAGTTTCAGGGTTGTTTAATTAATTAGTGCTAATAGTATCTGGTTGTGCTATTAGTTATATCTGAAAAGGAATTGGAATTCCCATTGCATGAGATTTTGAATGAGTATCTAGGATCAACTTGTCATACGAATAGTGGATGTTGTTTGACTAAGTGCTTTTCCCATCACTGATTTCACAACTCTTTAGCTTGTTTACCTTTTGCATGTTTAGAACTTATAAAACTCACAAAACCCCCCTTTGGTTACGTTTGATTGACATACGAATTGCATATTTAGATAGAATTCGTCTCCCTGTGGATTCGACCTTTACTTACCTAGGACTACGGTTTAAGGTTTGTTTGGATATTTTGCATAGCAGTTTTACACAACGAAAACCTGTTATCAAATTGGCGCCGTTGCCGGGGAGGCAATAATCTATTTTGTGTGTGTGATTTGTGTGCCAATCTTGGTGTGAACCTATCTTATGGTTCACACCCGTGTTACTAATAATCTACCTCTAGTTTTTGATCCAGAAATCGAAAGAACTTTCCTTCAAGCTCGCAGGGCTGCGAATTTGCTACTTTAGGAAGCTGATACAATGGCAGCCCGTGTTACTCTGGAATCTTTGACAACTCCTAACTTGGAGCAACCAACTCGTGCTGTGCAATTCCCTGCCCTGGGTGATGGGGTTAAATTTGAGCTCAAGACAGGAGTAGTCCATTTACTCCCGAAATTCAGTAGAACCCCGCTTGAGGATCCTATTCAGCACCTGGATGAGTTCCTTGAGGTCTGCACCAGTATGCGACCATCTGACATTACTGAAGATCAGATGAGGTTGATAGTCTTTTCCTTTTCTCTAAAAGATTCAGCTAAAGACTGGTATCATTCTTTACCCCCAGGAAGCATCACTACTTGGGTGAATTTGAAGAAGGTGTTTCTTGATAAATACTTTCCGACAATCAAGTCCAATCAGCTCAAGAAGAAGATCTGCAACGTAGAGCAACTGTCTAATGAGTCTCTTTATGACTACTATGAACGCTTCAAGAAACTGGTGAAGAGTTGCACCTACCATGGTTATGCTAATCATGATCTGATTCTTTATCTGCATGGAGGACTCCGTGAAGATGATCGTCGGATGGTAAATTCTGCATGTGGTGGGAATATTCTGAAGAGGACTTATGAAGAGGCTCAAGAGATATTTGCTACTCTGGCTGATGACTCTAGACAATACAGTGGGAGAGGTTCCCAAAGCTTGGTAGTTGCTACTTCTCAATCAAAGATTGATCAAGCTGATTTTGATGTGCTGAGAGAGGAGGTGAGGCGTCTGAAACTGAAAGGTACACCTCAGCAGGCTAAGGCCTGTGAGATTTGTCATGACGATTTGCATCCTACTGATTTGTGTCCTACTCTACAAGAGGAAGTGAATCATGTAGGAGGATATCAATAGAGGCCCAGGCATGACCCTTATTCTAATACATACAATCCTGGTTGGAGGGATCATCCCAACTTCAGATGGAGAGACCCAGAGCAAAATCAACCACAGGGTAATCCTCAACAGCCTAGGCAGCCATTTGTGCCACAACCTCAAGGGCAGAGCTCGAATCCTTCGTCGTCTATGGAGGACATGATGAAGATGCTGATGCAGAGCCATGTAAACCTCAATGAAAATGTTGTTAAGTTGTCTAAGAGCCAATTGCAGTTCCAAGAGACAACTCAAGCTAGCATCCAGAACTTGGAAAGGCAATTTGGTCAAATTTCTCAAGTGGTGAGCAAGCTTGACGCAAAGGTCTCTGGTAAACTTCCATCTCAAACGGAAGTGAACCCGACCATTAGGAATGTCAGTGCTGTAACGCTGAGGAGTGGAAAGAGGCTCGAGGAGGATAATTCCGAGGTCAACAAAGAAGAGAACGCGGACCTGGAGCAGAACATCGACGACGATCGCCACAATTCTTACGGCGACCGCCGCCCAATTCACGGCGACTGCCGTGAACCTTACGGCGCCCGCCGTGACGGTGAGCCAAATCCCGAACTTTCTGATGATGTTCACGGCGACCGCCGTCCTTCTTACGGCGACCGCCGCCCCTCCGAAGCTGATCCTGAGGCTGAGAAGGAGTATGAACCTCCGATTTTTCCTGATTGGAAGCCTGTTGCACCATTTCCGTCTGCTTTGAAGCGTACCAAGCCACTTGTGCAGGACAAGGACATGTTTGAGATGTTTAGAAACGTGGAGGTCAACATCCCTCTCCTAAATTTGATCAAGTATGTCCCTCGTTATGCCAAGTTATTGAAGCAGATGTGCACCACAAAGAGGAATCAGGATAGGAACAACAAGAAGAAGGTACAGGTAAGCGAACATGTTTCTGCTGTGTTTCAGAAGCGCTTATCCAAGAAGTGTGGCGACCCAGGTATGTTCACCATCCCTATTACTATTGGAGGTACCAAGTTCAATAAAGCTATGTTAGATTTGGGTGCTTCCATTAATGTTCTACCTTCATCTCTTTGTGAATCCTTACGATTAGGACCCATGCATGCCACTAATATTGCCATTCAGTTAGCTAATAGATCTAGTGTGCGTCCTATAGGGATAGTGGAGGATGTTTTGGTTAGGGTTGGTGATCTTACTTTTCCTGTTGACTTATATGTGCTTAATATGGAACATGATATGCATGTAGCCCCTATTCTGTTAGGGAGACCCTTCCTGAAAACTGCCAACACTAAGATCAATGTGAGTACTGGTTCCTTGACTATGGAATTTGATGGCCAAACTATGAACTACAATATCTATGAAGCCATGAAATTTCCTTCTGATGGTCATTCCTTGTGTGCTATTGATGTACTTGAGCCTGTGGTGCAAGATTTTTTTGATGAGGACCACCTAGATGACACGCAATCTCTCATTTTTGATTCTAGCTTGGATTCTGCTTCATTTACTAACTCGCATGAAGTCATCATTGAGTTGGCCGCTGACTATAAGCCTCCTTTGGAGATACCAGGCAAATCGCCTTTACTGCTAACTCCGAGCGAGAAGCTCGTTCCATCTGTGATGCAGGTCCCTGAAGTTGAGGTTAAACACCCCCCTGATCGATCTAAGTATGGGGGAGACACGACTAAGAAGGTCAAGATGGAGGGGCCACTGAAGAAGAAGAAGAATGGTATAAGGTTCACACCTTTCCATAATTGGTTCAGGAAGGAGGTATGGATTAAGAAGGTTCCTAAAGAGCCTGACGATATGGATTGAGGATGTTCGAGTAGTATGTCGAGCCAACGACATTACTAAGGCGTTGATCGGGAGGCAACCCGATGTTAGGTAGTTTATTTTCCTTCCCTTAGTCATTTTCTTTTGTTTTTCCTTTTAGTTTTTCCTTTCTGTGTCGAACTAACCTGCAGGAAGCGTTTCAAAGTGAAGAAGGAGTTCACGGCGCCCGCCGCCTAGCTTACGGCGTCCGCCGTAATCACCTCCCTCGTTCACTTTGCTTGCGGCAAATGACGGCGACCGCCGTTTAATTACGGCGATCGCCGCCATTCTCAGGTTCGTTTTCTTATCTAAAAAAAAATACCCCGAAAAAAAAAACCTTAAACGGGGAGAAAAAGTAAAAAATAATAAAAAAATTAAAATAAAAAGTTTTACCGGGCTGTCCAGATTTCCCACGAGAGGTGCGCATCATGTTGCTAACGGAGGAATACATTCACCCTACATTCATTTGACAACGATGGTGGCCCTGTAGTCGATAGCTGGAGAGGAGATACACCAGGGCCCAACCACGATGACATCTGGGCCCATTTTTGAAGGCCATGCAACCCCGTTCCCTTGATCGACCACTCATTCACCACAGTGGTTCATTATGGTTGCATGGTAGGAGCTGATGGAGTTGAAGGTTGTGCAGCCCTGCTTTCCTACATAACCACCACACCCCACGGTGGATCCCTATGGTTGCACGGTAGATGAAGATTATGGCGTTGATGCCGACACCCGTGACATGGACGTTTATTGAGAAGACCGCCAGCGACACCTTCCGTGTCCAAGCCAGCTCGGCAACGTTGTGAGTTAATTTTTTGCTTTTCCCTGTGCTTCTATTCTTTTTGTCTTTCATTACATTGAGGACAATGCAATGTTTAAGCATGGGGGAGAGTTCTATACTTGCCACGTCGTTGAGGAAAAGAAAAAAAATGAAAAAAGAGCCAAAATTTTGATAAAAGGATGAAATTGAAATCCTGGGATAGGCCGAAAACCCGAAAGGGCGGCCTAGGTAATAAGCAGGTGGCTTGGACCAGCATTAGGCTGGGGTAATATATGGTCAAGAGTGACGTGAGTTTATGTGAGCACATCTATTGAAAAATGAAATGAGTGGCTTGGTGAAAACCCGAAAGGGCGCCTTGGCAAAATGAGCGAAAAGAAGAAGAGTGATTTTAAGATTTCTCATTATTCTTGGTGAGGCATCATAAGAAGAAGAGACAAAGAAGGATTGTCGGGTAGGTCACTCTGGGAGACATAAGGAGCAATAGATGGAGGCTAGGATTAGAGGTTACTCACGCTATTGGATGTCCGGGTTTAGCTTGGGAGAAATATTCTGCTTGCCCCTTAAGCTTGTTGAGTGTTGATGTGTTGTAAATGAGATTGGTGCCAGGAGCTTGGCATGGGTTAGGTGACTCTTAGTTGGAGGATATGCTTCCTGAGACCTTGGATGCTGCATTGGAGGAGTAGGCTCTTTATTAGTTTACTCGCGGACGAGCAAAGGTCTAAGCATGGGGGAGTTTGATAAGCACTACTTTGTAGGGCTTAACTAAGAGTCATTAGAGGGTTTATTGGTGCCATTCGGGTAGATTTAGACACATTCATGTGTATGGCGTTTGGGGGCGAAGTTGGTGTATTTGGAGGTGTTTGAGCCGTTTTGGAGATCATAGTAGACACTGAGGAGGAAGCCACCAGAAGTAGACGCCAAGGAGCTGAAGAGACGAAGACTTCGGAGGAAGTACCTTACGGCGCCCGCCGCAGAAGCCACGGCGACCGCCGCCTAAACCCTCCCAACAACGATGGCTACGACTTGGCCACGGCGCCCGCCGTGGAAATGCGGCACCCGCCGCCATTACGGCACCCGCCGTGGAGGTTGCAGCGCCCGTCGCCGTTGTTCAGAAGTCCGCCGAGTTGTTTCCTTATTTGCTTTATTTTGCATTATTTTATTACGATTTATTATTTCGTTTTAGGTTAATTCAGACTTTGTTTCCTTTAGTATTTAAGGGTAGAGAAAGGCTTGTTTGCCTATCAGCTAATCTCTCTCTCGAACCCTAATTTCATTCTACGTATTTGTTATGAAGAACTAAGTCCCCTTGGCTTAGTCAGACGCTGAAGCTTTCGTTTTGATTCAGTTGTGAGACTCTCGTTCTTAATCTATTGCATGGTTTTTATCTATTCTCTTGCTTGATTGCTTATGATTGATATTGATAATCTCTATCTTGGACGCAACTAGGGTTTGTCGTTATTGATCTATTGCTAGATTTAGATTGTTACTGGTTGAGCATATCTATTTCAGAGTAGCAACTGCATCATACTAGTATCTGGTTGTTCTAGTCTTATGCAGAAGAGAACTGATTTACATTCAAGGATAAAAGCTGGTTGTTTTATGCTAGAATTGTATCCAACTATATTCCTATCCGTAAGGTTGCTGTTAAACTGAATCTTGATAGTTTCAGGGTTGTTTAATTAGTTAGTGCTAATAGTATCTGGTTGTGCTATTAGTTATATCTGAAAAGGAATTGGAATTCCCATTGCATGAGATTTTGAATGAGTATCTAGGATCAACTTGTCATACGAATAGTGGATGTTGTTTGACTAAGTGTTTTTCCCATCACTGATTTCACAACTCTTTAGCTTGTTTACCTTTTGCATGTTTAGAACTTACAAAACTCACAAAACCCCCCTTTGGTTACATTTGATTGACATACGAATTACATATTTAGATAGAATTCACCTCCCTGTGGATTCGACCTTTACTTACCTAGGACTACGGTTTAAGGTTTGTTTGGATATTTTGCATAGCAGTTTTACACGACGAAAACCTGTTATCAACGCTACACCTGACAAAGATCCACACAACAAGAGATATGATTGATCACTGAATTCTATTATTCTCAAGTTCTTATCTTTCCTTTAGTTGTTCTTATCCCGATCATATGTAACTATTAGTTCTACCAGCCCTAATAGTACTTATTACCAAATCAAATCCGAAAACCTTCAAGACTCAATAAAGCAATAGCATTCAACCAAGGATTCAACAAGATACATGCAATAGAAACAACCCGTTACTATAACATGCAATTAACTTTCTCTCACGATGAACACTCGCAACCCGCTTATGTAAATCGTGTTTGCTACTAGATATGCAACCCGAACCCGAAATCACAAATCCTAGCAATTAGGAAGATATCAATAGACCTAGGTAGCTACTCTAGATAAATCAACATAAACCAATAAACATTCAAGCACAAGAGAATTAATCCAACTAGATAGGAAATCGAACAAGAGTAGAAAACTCACAACCAATTAATTGAAGGCTTCAAAATGTCAAGTGCAACAATGAAAGCTTAGTTCTTCATAGGGTTTGTGAGAGAAAAACTAAGATAGGTGGCAACTAGGGTAATCTATACAAAGTCTTAGAAATAACCTTAAATACTAGGGCAAATAATTCAGAAATAAAGAAAAGAAAATAACAAACTTGGAAATAAAGTTTCAGAAATAAAATAAAAACAGATAAAAGATCTCGAAAATAAGCCGAGAAAAGTCTTCAGCGCGTCGTCACCGCGGCTGCGGCAATACCCACCGCGGGGTGCGGTGGTCTTCCAGAACTTCGCGCCTTCTTCTCTGATGGCTCACCGCGGGGTGCGATGATGTTGCCACGGGTGCGGTGGTACTCCAACAGCTGCGACACTTCCGTACAAACGTCATAACTTTTGATTCCCAACTCGGATTGCGCTCATATTTTGAGGGCTTGCAGTAGACTTCAAGATCTAACTCCTCGAATTTGAATCAATCCATTTGGATATTTGAGTGAAGAGAACGAACCATTTGAATTCAGCACACTGTTCTTCTACTCTTCAATGCACTTCAAACCTCTGTAAATCCCATGATTTCTTCACTTATAGTCTTCTCTTCCGGATTACTGAATCACCATCAAATCATATCCAAACATAACCTAAATCATGCTAATAACCACTAGATGTGCTATACAATATATCGCATATCACCGGCCTTAATGCATGTTGTCAAGTGTCAACTGGGCCAGGCCAGTTGCACTCGAGGGGGCGTGTGGAGAATAACTCATCCCACATCGGAATGTTGGGACTAAATAGCCTAGTATATAAACTTAGTGGACTACTCCTCCTATTGCCAATTAGTTTTAGGATGGAACTCCATTGGGCTTATGTGCTGGACTTATACGCGCATGTGCGCATGAGTTGACACGTCACCCCTTTATCGGCCCACCGGAATTTATCATTTTACTTTGTTTTTGATGAATCCAAACATCTTCTAAGCTAAATTAGCTCGGTAATTTAGAGATTTACAAAGGTACCTGAATGGGTAATGTTGGGCCATGTTCTTAGTGGACCTTCGGAAGAGGCGGCCCAGTAAGCGAAGACGTTTTTTCCCTTTGAAGCGACCAACCAGGGAAGCGACTAGACGATGAAGCAATCAAAAACCAGACGATAAAAACAGGGTCATGACGACGACACGATCGGAAGCATTATGAAAAATCCAGATCCCATACAACGGCTACAAGCCTGCGAGATCAAGACATAAATGCCATAAGATTATGGCAAATCCGGCAATTAAAGCTAACAGGCGAAGATCACGGACGAGGAAATGGCTAGATCTTTCTGAAGATTAAATATTTATAAAGGGTTTTACAAATCATTGTAAAACACACGAATACTCTCGGACCTAATACAAACAACGATTCTCTCATTTCTGTACTCATCTAAGCTCATCAGTTCGAAATCGGTGTTCTAGCATTTAAACGACCGGTGACTTTCTCCCTTGGTTCGATCGACCTCTTATTCAAAGGAGATAAGTCAGTCTTTGCGTTATTTTAAACTTATTACGTTCTTGCTTCTAGTTGACTTGGATTATCTAGATATTTTCAATCTAATTGTTGTCTAGTTGCCCCTCCTAAAGCGATTCAGGTCGGTTCAATCTTTTTTTCCCAAAACAATTTGGCTCCCACCATGGGGCATCTAGCCAATAAACGATCCAATCGTCAAAACCAAAGCTCGTTCCATCATGACTGGCTCAGAGAACGCCGTGATCCCTATCAAAGATCCAACCCAAGGCAACGTTCAAATCGAGAATCAGGAAGAGAACGTCAGCGCCCAACCTGTTGTGGAATCGCAAATACAAGAGCTTGCAAAAGCCATGAACGTCCTTCAAGAAGAACTAGTCCAGCAACGGACCAGGACCGAAACGCTAAGTACTCAATCCGAATCAGAGATTGCTCGACTAACCCGTGAAAACGAATTCCTAAGATCGCAGGTACAATCGTCATCATCGATTCCTAGAGGATCGAGACGTCTAGTCAATACGGAAGGACTATCCACGCGACTCGATCTAGATGGAGCAGACGTAGCACCCGCAATAGAGACCAATGCTTCCCAGCACACTGGTATGTTTCAAACCCCTCTAGTCACCCTTGTTATGACTAATGTGCCAAATTCTATAGCCGAGCCCCTCGGGACTCGAGCGGCCCATCTGCAGGTAATAGGACCAGTCGATCTCCACGCCCTCATATAGCAAGCCATCAACGAGCACATGAAGACTCTAGACGACCGTATCGCACGGATCCCAGGAGTTCCCTAACCAATCGAGAGAGTGGCAATCGACGGATACGAAGACTCGTGATGTGATCCGACGGGTTCGGACCATGTTTGACTTCGGATCTAGGCAGGAAGCGGCCTCGAATCCATCTCCTTAGTAACCGGGATAGGTAGCAACCAAGCATGGGCTCGGTTACCAGCTCTCTTGCTCTCGGTGGGGCCGAGTTGGGGCGAGAGGATCTCACAGGCGGAAGCTAGCGATGAAGGGATAGATTGTGTTTGTGAACCGTGACGTGGTTCAATCGGGTCTAACCAGTTTTGTGACGCCGAGGCTTAAGGGAGGAGATGATCTCAACTGAGGCTTAAGCTTTAATTTCAACGTAGGGAATAATGAATACAATGAAGGCTATTTAATGCCATAAGGCTCGACCAAGAACCCTAATGGGCTTGGGCCAAAAACATACTAATGGGCTAGCCCACTCTACAAGAGTAGAGCACACGCCCGAAATAGAAATGACTGAAATGGAAATGCTAAAAAAGGGAAACATGCTAAAACGAGAAATAACATAAAATAGGCTAAACTAGACTAAGTCTTGAACAAAGGAGGACGCCATGGTCTTGGTCGTCTTGGGCTCGTCGCTACTTGGCTTGAGTCGAGCCCGGATTGCATCATTCTCCCTCCCTTAGAATCGAAGCGTCCTCGCTTCGAACTAGGAGGAGCCAGGGGGAGTAGACGCTCAGCAGTCAGTGGTAAACTGGCGTCAGGCTCGGGACCAACTCTTGGGACCTCAAAGATGAGAAGGTATGGCTCGGATCCAGGAGCGGTCATAGCGTCGGGTGCCTTGGAGAGTATTGCGCGGAAGCCCGGGTCTGGAGTAGGCGTAATGGATACGTCGGGCTTGCACACGGGCAGGGAAACACTGGGCACGTCCGTGGGTGGTAGAAGGGGCGCGGTGGCTGTGGACTCGTCAACGACAGGGTGTACCGCGGTCGCGGTTTGTACCGCAGTCACAGTTTGTACCGCGGTCGCGGTTTGTACCGCGGTCGCGGTTTGTATCGCGGTCGCGGTTTGCCTGTCTGCGTTCACTCTGAGTGCTGCTACGGTCGCGGTTAGGACCGCATTGTCCTGCTTTATTTCGGCTAGCGTTGCAAGGATCGCCTCCAGCGTCTTGGCATGAGCCTCTTCTACGGCATGGTGGGTCGATAAAGCTGTGAAAGGAATGAGAGACTCGACACCAGGAACGGCTGCGATCGCGGAATGGATGAGGGACTCGCGGCGGGGGCCGCGATCGTAGGACAAGTCGCGGGTAAGGCCGCGGTCGCGGGTCAAGTCGCGGTGGGAGCCGCGATCGAGGTTCGCTTGACGCCGGCTGGGTCGCATGTCTCGGTAGGGTGCATTGTCCTGGTGTCGGTCGTGGGTGCGTCGTGTCGGAGGTGGTCCATAGACGCGGGGCGGCGGGTACGGGCGGCGTCGCGGTGGCGTCGGAATCGTTGGCGGGATCCAATCTGGGTCCACTTCGTAAGGTCTCACGCCACCGAACCAAGGGTCGGGGTACCGGTCATGAGTGCGGCGTGGCAGAGGTGGTCATAGATGCGGGATGGCGGGTACGGGCGGCGTCGCGGTGGCGTCGGAATCCTTGGCGGGATCCAATCCGGGTCCGCTTCGTATGGACTCACGCCACCGAACCAAGGGTCGGAGTCCCACTCGTCGGGCTCGAAGTATGGATACCAGCGGGCCATGGAGTGGGTGTGGCTAAGGACGGGTTGGTTAAGGAAAGGTCAAACTAGGGTTATGAGGGGAGACGGAGGCTAGGGTTTTGGATAAGTAAAAGGGATTCGGAAACGGCAGTGTAGAAAACCGCGGTCGCAGCGGCTAGGGTTTCAGCGGCGAACGGTTCGTATTTTGGCCTTTTGAGGGGTCAAACGATGTCCGTTTTGGGCGAATTTTATATGCCCGGACTCGTATCGAGATTCTATACATGAATCTGGAATAAAATTGCGGAAATGACGAATTTTTTTTGGACGAAATCTGGGCAGAAGGCTCGTCGGTTTTGTGGTGGTGGTGGTGTCGTCGGAGAAGAAGGCGCGCTGCGTGCCCCTGGCTGCTCTGATACCAGTTGATGTGATCTGATGGGATCAGACCACGTTTGACTTTGGATCTAGGCAGGAAGCGGCCTCGAATCCTTCCCCTTAGTAACCGGGATAGGTAGCAACCAAGCGTGGGCTCGGTTACCGGCTCTCTTGCTCTCGGCGGGGCCGAGTTGGGGCGAGAGGATCTCGCAGGCGGAAGCTAGCGATGAAGGGATAGATTGTGTTTGTGAACCGTGACATGGTTCAATCGGGTCTAACCAGTTTTGTGACGCCGAGGCTTAAGGGAGGAGATGATCTCAACTGAGGCTTAAGCTTTAATTTCAACGTAGGGAATAATGAATACAATGAAGGCTATTTAATGCCATAAGGCTCGACCAAGAACCCTAATGGGCTTGGGCCAAAAACATACTAATGGGCTAGCCCACTCTACAAGAGTAGAGCACACTCCCGAAATAGAAATGACTGAAATGGAAATGCTAAAAAAGGGAAACATGCTAAAATGAGAAATAACATAAAATAGGCTAAACTAGACTAAGTCTTGAACCAAGGAGGACGCCATGGTCTTGGTCGTCTTGGGCTCGTCGCTACCTGGCTTGAGTCGAGCCCGGATTGCATCAACTCGCCTTTCACAAAGGCGATTGCACGCGTCGAGATTCCAAAAAAGTTCCACGTCCCCAACATGTCCAACTACGACGGGACCGGAGACCCAGACGATCATGTTTCAATTTACAAGCAAAAATTAATGACTATCTTGATCCCTAGAGGGAACCGCGAGGCAGTCATGTGTAAAAGTTTTGGCACGACTCTCGCAGGACCCGCACTAACATGGCTTATGCATTTACCACAGGGTTCCATCTTTTCCTTTGCCGACCTGGTCAATTCATTCAAAATTCGGTTCTCTAGTAGCCGGCGATTAGAAAAACAGTCAAGCGACCTATACAGGATCGTGCAGAGATGTAACGAACCTCTGAGGGACTATCTTAACAGGTAAAACAAGGAGAAAGTCGCGATCCCACACTACGACGTCCCAACGTCGATCGAAGCATTTCGCCGAGGGTTTGACAAAGGCAGCGAACTCTACCGCGAACTGACCAAGTATCCATGCCGAAGTTTCGAAGACGTACAAGCTAAGACCATGGCACAAGTCAGACTCGAAGAAGACGAGGGACCCTCCAAGACAAACAAGAGTCCCGATCGAGTCAACCGAAAGGCATCCTCGGACAATCGGCGCGATCGGAGGTACCAACCATACCCAAAAGGACGAAATGACCACAGTCAGGTAAATAGCTTTTGAGACAGGAACCAAGATTGGTGAAACAACCCCGCTCTCCCCCCAAAGATTCACTCATACAACTTCAACATATCTGTATCGGAGCTCGTAAAAAGCTTCGACAAGTATGGAAAGGAAGTGGCGTGGCCTAGGAAGAGCGACAAACCAGACGCCAAGAAAGACATGAACCGATGGTGCGAGTTCCACGGAGATCATGGACACTCGACGGACGAATGCATAGCCCTTCGCAAAGAAGTCGCGAGACTCCTTGCGCAAGGGCTACTACGCGATGTCATCTCGGATAAGGCCAAGGCAACCCTCGATCAAAGAGATCAGGTAACATCTGACAAACCGTCCTCTCCGATTCCTGCAAAAATTATTAACACCATTTCAGGAGGGTCGGACGTATGTGGAAACACGTACTCAGCCGCCAAAAGACATGCTCGAGAAAGTAAAGGCAACAAACTAACTCAGCTAGAGACAAGACAGTTGCGAATCTCCGACGCTCCAACCATCATCTTCGACGACTCGGAGGCTTAAGAGATGGGCAATCATCATGACGGTTTGGTAATCTCACTCTCAATTAGCAACTGCCTTATCCGTCGTGTTCTAATCGACACATGCAGCTCCACCAACTTGTTGACACTGGACGCCCTAAAGGGTGTGGGTTTAAGCGAGGACGACTTAACCAGAAACTCCACCCCATTAGTCGGATTCAGTGGGGAATTTAAGTATACCCAGGGTGAAATCGTGTTAACAACGTACGCCGGTGGAGTTAACCAACAAGTAAAATTCTTAATACTCGACTGCACATCCCCATACAATGCAATCCTTGGTAGACCCTGGATCCACGCCATGAAAGTTTTACTTTCCACTTACCACCAGACAATAAAGTTTCCTACCAAGTAGGGGGTACATGAAATAAAAGGCGACCAGAGAGCCGCCAAGGAATGCTACGTCACTTCAATGAAAGGGGCAGTCGACAAATCATCCGCATAGCAATCACAGTATGGCGAAGGGACCCCGTGATACGTCGAACCAGAAATGGAACAACTCGATGAGATCGCACTGGATCCCTCAAAGCCAACACAAACAGTAAGGGTCGGATCAGATCTAAACGATTTGACTAGAGCAGGTTTTATTTCCTTCTTATGATCCAACACTGACTGTTTTGCTTGGTCACACAAAGACATGGTGGGAATCTCCCCAGATATTATTACTCACAAATTAAATGTAGATCCCACGTATCCTCCAGTCAAGCAAAAAAGAAGAAAGTTCGCGCCTGAGCGCAACAAGGTCGTGGACGATGAAGTGAAAAATCTACTTGAGACAGGTAAAAAAAGGGAAGTAAAGTACCCCGACTGGTTAGCAAATGTCGTCGTGGTTCAAAAGAAGAATGGGAAGTGGAGAGTATGCATCGACTTCATGGATCTAAACAAGGCATGTCCAAAGGACTCCTTCCCATTACCAGACATCGACGCGATGCTCGACGCAACTGCCGGGCATGAAATGCTGACATTTATGGATGCGTTCAGTGGATACAACCAAATCCTCATGGATCCCGACGACCAAGAGAAAATAGCCTTCATAACCAGCCAAGGTACATACTGTTACAAAGTAATGCCCTTCGGACTAAAAAATGCAGGGGCCACATACCAAAGGCTGGTAAACAAGATGTTCAAAGACCAGATCGGAGACACCATGGAAGTCTACATCAACGACATGCTTTTCAAATCCAAAGCAGCAGGGGACCACATCGAACATCTTAAGGAAGCCTTCGAGGTACAGAAAATGTATAACATGAAGTTAAATCCGACTAAATGTTCTTTCGGAGTGTCCTCAGGGAAATTCTTAGGCTACATGGTCACTCAAAGAGGGATTGAAGCTAGTCCCGACCAGATCAAGGCAATCGTCAACCTCAGATCCCCCCGATGCGTTAAGGACGTCCAAAAGCTAACAGGACGGATAGCAGCACTGAATACGTTCATATCAAAATCATCGGATAAATGCAAGCTCTTCTACGAGGCCTTGAAAAAGAACAAATCATTCGACTGGACAGCTACACACGAGCAAGCGTTCCAAAACCTAAAGGCATATTTGGCGAGTCCACTCCTACTAGCCAAGCCAAAAGACGACGAGCCATTACCGCTCTATCTGGATGTATCAGAATCAGCGGTCAGCGCGGTACTAACGAGGGAAGAAGATGAAAAGCAATCACCGGTCTACTACGTAAGTCGCTCCTTACTCCCTGCCGAAACCAGGTACACACCACTTGAAAAGCTAGTCTTAGCATTAGTCATGGCCTCGAATAAGTTACAACCCTATTTCGAATCACATGCTATTATTGTAAGAACTAACCATCCCATGAAGGCCGTCATGAGGAAGCCAGAATTTACAAGACGAATGGCCAAATGGGCCATACATCTCAGCGGATTCGACATCGATTACGAGCCAAGGACGGCGATCAAATCTCAAGCTTTAGCCGACTTTGTATCCGATTTCAGCCCAACACTGGAGCAAGAAGCTGCGAAGGAAGTCGAACAACTACAAGTCGAAGAAGACAGGGGCACGTGGCAACTCCATACAGACGGAGCATCAAATGTAAGAGGAGTCGGCTTAGGTGTCGTGCTAAAATCGCCACAGGGGGATCATATAGCCCAAGCCGTGAGATATGAATGGGACGCGACCAACAACGAAGCAGAATATGAAGCTCTCGTGTTTGGATTAACACTCACACACGACCTCGCAATTCTGGACCTAGAGGTGACATGCGATTCTCTTTTAATCGTCAACCAAGTACAAGGTTCGTACGCTGCCAAAGACGACAGAATGACGGCATACCTTGATATCGTCAAAAAATTGGCAAGCAAATTCCAAAGATTCACCATACGACAAGTCCTACGCGACCTCAACACACAAGCCGACTCCCTAGCAAACCTTGGCTCCACCTTGCATCCTAACGACTTCCGCACCATTCCACTGGCACATGTCACCACACCAGTCGTCCCCAAAACCTTCAAAATACCTGGTCCTGACGATGTCCAGACAATGAACGAGCTACCCTTAGAAGAAGTTGTCTCAGCAGAGGTAGGCGACCATACAGAAGAAGACTTGGTAAGAAACCAAGACGATTGGACCACCCCCTACATCAAGTGGCTCAGGGACGGAACTCTTCCAACAGATAAAGAGGAAGCTAAAAGACTCAAGGTACAAGATGCAATCTTTGATTTTAAAGATAACATATTGTTCAAACGATCCATCACAGGCCTATACCTACGCTGCCTCGAAACATCCTAGGTGCAACGCGTCTTGCAATCCCTTCACGACGGAGAATGTGGGAACCACACCGGAGGACGAAGCCTATCCGGTAAAGCTCTCAGGATAGGTTATTACTGGCATACGATGAACAAAGACGCGACAGAGTACGTCCGAAGATGCGACGCCTGCCAACGGCACGCACCCATCATGCGTCAACCGTCAGAAATGCTTCATCCGACTCTAGCCCCATGGCCCTTCATGCGATGGGGGATGGACATCGACGGGAAATTACCACCAGCGTCAGGGCAACGCGTCTACTTTTTAGCCATGACTGACTATTTCTCTAAATGGATAGAGGCTGAAGCATATCGAGAGGTAAAAGAAAAATACGTCATCTCATTCATAAAACGTAATATCCTATGCGGATTTGGCGTCCCTTCAGAAATCGTATGCGACAATGGCTCCCAATTCATCGGTAGCCAGACTCGATCCTTCTGTAAACAATGGAACATCACGTTAGTCATGTCCACGCCAAGATACCCACAATCCAATGGACAAGCAGAGTCCAGCAACAAGATCATCATCAACAATCTCAAAAAACGCCTCACAGGGGCAAAAGGCAAATGGGCCGACGAGCTCCCCTTAATACTATGGTCAGACAGGACAACAGTTAAAAATGCAATGGGGCAAAGCCCTTTTTCGCTAGTCTACGGAAGTGAAGCAGTCATCCCCGCCGAGCTACTCGTCCCAACTGCCAGGTACGGACTCCAAACCCCAGAACAAAACGACGTCGAGTTGGCTCACAACCTCGAGACCAGGGAAAAAGCAAGGATCTGAATGGTCCGGTACCAACAACAAGTCACCCGGAGCTACACCAAGAACGTCCGAGTCTGAGTCTTCAAGCTAGGGGACTGGATCCTAAGGAAAACGTTCCAAAATATCAGAGACCCGACCGACGGAAAGCTAGCACCCCAATTGGAAGGACCTTACCTCATTAAAGAGATCATCGGACAATGAGCATATCAATTAGAAACAAAGGACGGACAACCAATCCCCAGAAGCTGGAACGCGATCCACTTAAAGTTGTATCATTTCTAAACTCTTCTCCCTTCCACACTTTTAAACATCTATTCCATTACATTCATTTGGATTCCGATCACTGACTTAAGCATCGGAGGGCGTGTTGGGCCCAACATTCTCCAGAAGGATCGAAACCAACGGATTGGGCCGGAATCCGAGCAAGGTCGAAGGCCAAGAGAGACCGGAAGGAAACGTCGGACGCTCCACAAACGCGAAGGATCCGACCAGTCCCGAAGATCTCACCCAGGGCATTAAATGCTGGATCGATGGCAACGGCTATGGCATTAAACACGAAGATTATGCTAGCAATCAAAGGCAAATCCCGAAGATCTCGCCCAGAATTAATAGGAGATATTGCAAAAAGATGAATAACGGGCACAAGATGACAATTACAATATATAGATCACGACGAGGCAAGGAAGAAGGGACACGTCTGCATTCAGTATCCATTGGATTACTTTGAAAAGAACTCACGAGTACACCCACTCTAGCGCAGTCTCCTCAGAATCTTGCTCGATCGTTACCGGTTGTATCACAGAAACACCTGTCGGACAGGATCCGATCCTTTGTTCTCTAAGGATAAGTTGTACTTCGACCTGATTCAATCATCAATAGATCTATCAATTTCCTCGCTATTTCGTATCTTTTCTTTGCTTGTTGATTGTCTGTTTCGGTTTGGATTGATTTTCTATTATCCGGTCGACTCGTTACCCCGTCTAAGGCGATTTAGGTCATCCGATCTTTTCGCCCCAAAACAATTTGGCGCCCACCGTGGGGCAACTTGCCGATCACCATCTCGGAACCTTCCAACCATGACTATCAACCCACCTACCTGTACCGAGGAGCCACGCCTCGAAGACAACACCCAAGCTCAAGGAAACACAACCGAAAATCCTACCCCAACCCAATTCCAAGATCTTGCCTAAAAAATGACTGCCCTACAAGAGGAACTTGCCAAGCAACGCCAAAAGACTGAAGCCTTGGTTGTTTTATCCACCCAATCTGAGGCCGAAATTGTACAACTAACCCGTGAAAATGAGTCTCTTAAGTCGCAGGTACAATCAATGGCTTTCGGATCCAGGCGGATGCCCGCCCACAGCAACGGCGTCCCGGACATGCTGAGGGTACATCTCGAACTCATCTGGTCAATCCATTTTTAACTAACAATGTTACTTTCTCCACACCTATCGGGTCAGTAGAGACTCGAATCGACGATCCACATGCTACCAATCCCCCCGACATCATGACCCTCGTCCAGCAAACGCTCAGTCAGCACATGAAGGCACTTGATGATCGCATCGCTAGAATTCCTGGAGTTCCACGGCCAATCGAGAAAGAAGCGCCATGCGGATTCGAGGAATCTCCATTTATCGGAGACATCGCCAGAGTCGAAATCCCAAAGAAGTTCCACCTTCCCAGCATGGCGACATTCGACGGCACCAACGATCCAGATGATCACATTTCTCTCTATAAACAAAAATTAATGACTGCATCTATTCCAAGGGAGAGCCGCGAGGCTGTCATGTGCAAAAGCTTTGGCACGACCCTCGCGGGCCCCGCACTGACTTGGTTTATGCATTTACCTCAGGGAATGATCGCCTCGTTCGCGGATCTGGTCAATTCCTTCAAAATCCAATTCGCCTATAGTCGGACGCTCGAAAGGCAGTCGAGTGATCTCTATCGAATCACCCAAAGGTATAATGAACCTCTCCGAAACTATCTAAACAGGTACAATAAGGAGAAAGTCGCGATCCCCCATTGCAACGTCACTACCTCCATCGAAGCCTTCCGACAAGGTCTGATCAAGGACAACAATCTTTACAACGAGATCACCAAGTACCCGTGTAGAAGTTTTGAGGATGTCCAAGCCAAAGCCATGGCCGAGGTACGTTTGGAAGAAGATCGTGAATCACGAAAAGCATCCCACGGACCTGATCAATCTGATCGCAAATCCTCCTCCGACAACCGTCGAGACAGACGTCATCACCCCTACCCTCATAATCGAAATGAACAAAATCAGGTAAACTCTTTCCAAGACAGGTCCCAAGACTGGAGAGATGGTCCAACGTTGCCTCCCAGGGTCCAATCTTACAACTTCAGTGTTTCCGTGTCGGAGCTCGTCAAGAGTTTCGACAAATATGGAAAAGAGGTAAGGTGGCCCCGAAAGAGAGACCGACCAGACGTCAAAAAGGACATAAGCAGATGGTGCGAATTCCACGGTGACCACGGTCACTCGACGGATGAGTGCATCGCCTTGCGTAAAGAGGTCGCCAGGTTACTCGCGCAGGGGCTCTTGTGCGACGTAATCTCAGAACGAGCCAAGGCAACCATGGAGCGACGAGATCAGGTAAAACAAGACAAACCTCCATCTCCTGTCCATACAAAAATTGCAATACCATTTCAGGGGGATCGGAAGTATGTGGGAACACATACTCCGCAGCCAAATGACATGCAAAAGAAAGCAAAGGCAATAAACCCGAAACGCCGAAGTTCAGACAAACCAAGGTCTCCGACCTCCCGACAGTCACGTTCGACGAGTCCGATGCCAACGGGTCGGAAAACCATCACGACGGTTGATAGGTGTTATTTCATACACCTTTACTAGCAATTATTAGCATGATTTGGAGAGGTTTTGGATGAGTTTTGGTGCTAAGTCTGCGATCCAGATGTTTGGAGAGAAGTGAAGAATTCCAAGGTTTTGCAGCTTAGATGCAACATGAGGATGGATGGAGCTGCTGGAGCATCTATGGAAGAAGACTACCAACACTTGGTAGGATTGAAGAGTGATAAGCACTACTTTGTAGGGCTTATGTAAGAGTCATTAGAGGTTTTATTGGTGCCATTCGGGTAGATTTAGACACATTCATGTGCATGGCGTGTGGGGGCGAAGAAGCTTAATTAACAGACCACGTGAAGCTGGAATTAAAAGGATGATGGGCTGAATTAAATAAAGGCCCAAAAGGAGAGAGCTCGGCCCAGCCCGTGAAGAAGCCCCCGCGTGTTGAAGCTGAAGAAATGGAATTGATGACGTCAGTAGGCCCGCGTGCTGCTTTTGATGATTGGGCCGAATTGAAGGAAGGATGGGGCCCGCGTGAAGGAAGCTGAAGCCGCGTCAAATTTGGAAGCTGGAGAATTGAATTCAAGCGGATGATGTCGCCGTGACATCAGAGTGCAGGTGATTTGCAAATTGGAGTTGGGCCGTGGGAGATTGAAGCTATTGGGCCATGTCTGCTCGCGAGAATTGGAGGCCGAGAGTTGTTGCATGCATGAGTTGGACCGAGAGCAAAGTCTGCTCGTTTGAATTGGAGGCCGAGCAGCGGTCGTACACGCGAGAATTAACCGGGATTTATTACGCCAATTTCCTTTAATTATTTTTATTGTTATTTTATTATTTCGTTTTAGGTTAATTTAGATTTTATTTCCTTTAGTATATTAGGGTTGAAAAAAGGCTTGTTTGCCAATCAATCTTCGTTTTTCTCTTGAACCCTAATTCCCTTTTCTATGTTATGAAGAACTAAGCCTCCCTGGCTTAGTCAGACGCTGAAGCTTTCGTTTCGATAAAGTTGTGAGATTCTCATTCTTAATCTATTGCATGGTTTTTATCTTTCTCTTGCTTAAGTTGCTTATGATTTATATTGATAATCTCTATTTGGACGCAACTAGGGTTTATTGGTATTGATTGATTGCTAGATCTAGATTGTTACTGGTTGAGCATATCTATTTCAGAGTAGCAACTGTATCGTACTAGTATCTGGTTGTGCTAGTCTTATGCAGAAGAGAATTGATTTACATTCTAGGATAAAAGCTGGTTGTTTTATGCTAGAATTGTATCCAACTATATTTCTATCCGTAACGCTGCTGTTAAACTGAATCTTGATAGTTTCAGGGTTGTTTAATTAGTTAGTGCTAATAGTATCTGGTTGTGCTATTAGTTATATCTGAAAAGGAATTGGAATTTCCATTGCATGAGATTTTGAATGAGTATCTATGATCAACTTGTCATACGAATAGTGGATATTGTTTGACTAAGTACTTTTCCCCATCACTGAATTAATCAACTTTTACTTTGTTTACCTTTGCATGCTTAGTTACTTAAAACAAACAAAACCCCCCTTTTGGTTACGTTTGATTGACATACGAATTGCATATTTAGATAGAATTCGCCTCCCTGTGGATTCGACCTTTACTTACCTAGGACTACGGTTTAGGATTTGTTTGGATATTTTGCATAGCAGTTTTTAGAACGACAAAAACCTGTTATCAAATTGGCGCCGTGGCCGGGGAAGCAATAATCTATTTTGTGTGTGATTTGTGTGTCAACTATTGTGTGGACCTATCTTACGGTCCACACCCGTGCTATTGATTTTTGTTTTTCCTTTTTGATTTTGTTACAGAGATGGATAGATTTCCCCAATTCCAACAGGAGCCGCGATATGACCCATACTCCTACGCATATACTCCAGGGTGGGGATATCACCCCAATTCGAGTTATGGGAACCTGCAATACCCTTCATATGATCATGACTACCAGGAGTTCTACCCAGAACCAAACCAACAACAGGGTAATCCTTCACCTTCTATGGATGACATGATGAAGATGATGATGCAGAGCAACATGAACCTTAGTGAGAATGTTGCCAAGTTGACCAAGAGCCACATACAATTCCAGGAAAGTACACAAGCTAGCATTCAAAGTACACAAGCTAGCATTCAGAACCTGGAAAGACAATTTGGTCAAATCTCTCAAGTGGTGAGTAAACTTGAAGCAAAGGAGTCGACAACTCCGAGACCGCATGAGGTATACCTTGACCTCGGTTCACCCACTGAGGAGATGGGTAATCCAGACGATATTTTAGACTGCGTTGTGCTTTCTGAAGAAGATCATTTTTTGGGACTGGAGGAATTCAGCGACCAAGAGGAGGAGAGCCGCGATCGTGGAAACGATCCTGCGACGCTCGTTCCTCTCGAAAATGCCCTGGCAGCCCCCGACCCTCTCGAGGCTGCCTATGATGAGTATGTGCGTCTAAACTCCTGGCGCCATTGCTTATCAAACTCCTCCCCGCTCGTTGCGCTGCAACCCGTTGCACCCTTCCCTGAGGCATTACAAGATACTCAAAGGCTGAAGAACAACAATGAAATCTATGAGGCCTTCCGTAACTGCGCAGATACCATTCCCTTGATCGAACTGGCAAGTTGCATCCCTCGCTACACAGAGTTTTTAAGGGCGCTGGGCAATATAAAGAAGAAACCAAAGGGGAAGCACAAGAAGGAGGCCTTAATTCAGGTGACAGATTTTTACATGCTGGATACGGGGCAGGACATACATGCAGCCCTTGAGATGTTGGGTAGACCGTTCCTGGAGATGGCAAGTGCATTCATAGATATGAACATCGGTCCACACATCAGCAAGTGCACAAGCAAGGGGGAAAGGATCAACATGGAGCACACAAAGCGGCATCCCCCTGATATAGACCTCAGGAGTTCAAGTGATAGGAGCAACCCGAGTTGAAGAGGTTCAGCACTATGTCGAGCCAACGACACTAACTAAGGCGCTACTCGGGAGGCAACCCGAGGTTAGTTAGTTTATTTCCCTTTCCCTTAGTCTTTTCTTTTGTTTTTCCTTTTAGTTTTTCTTTTCTGTGTCGAACTAACCTGCAGGACGCGCGAAAAAAACGGAAATGGTGTTCATGGCGCCCGCTGCGAAATTTACGGCGCCCGCCGTAAATGCCTCGCCAAGCAAGTTGGCTACGACCTAAAAACGGCGACCGCCGTTTAATTACGGTGCCCACCGCAATTACGGCGACCGCCGCACCCTTCACGGCGACCGCCGCACTTTCTCAGGTAAAAAAAATTAAAAAAAATTAAAAAAAAAATCGAAAAAATGGGCCCCGAAAAAACCTTAAACGGGGAGCAAAAGACGAAAATAAGATACCCCGAAAAGACCTTAAACGGGGAGAAAAAGTCAAAAAAAAAAATTTAAAAATTTTACCTAGCTGTCCAGATTTTCCACGGAGAGGTGCGCATCATGTTGCTAACGGAAGATTACGTTCACCCTACTTTTACTTGGCAACGATGATGGTCCTACAGTCGACAGCTGGAGAGGTGATACACCAGGGCCCAACCACGATGACATCTGGTCCCATTTTTGAAGGCCATGTAACCCCATTCCCTTGATTGACCACTATTCACCAGAGTGGTTCCTTATGGTTGCATGGTAGGAGTTGATGGAGTTGAAGGCCGTGCAGCCCTGATTTCCTACATCATCACCACACCCTACAGTGGTTTCTTATGGTTGCACGGTAGATGAAGATAATGACGTTGATGCCAGACATCCAGGACATGAGCTTTTATGACTACACCGCCAGCAACAAGGAAGTGTCCAAGACAACTCGGCCACGTTGTGAGTTATTTTTTGCTTCTCCCTGTGCTTTATTCTTTTGTATTTCATTACATTGAGGACAATGCAATGTTTAAGCATGGGGTGGGGTTGTATACTTGCTACGTTGTTGAGGAGAAAAATTAAAAAATGAAAAAAGCCAAAAATTGAAAAAAGGCATACATAAGAAATCCTGGGATAGGTCGAAAACCCGAAAGGGCAGCCTAGGTAATAAGCAGGTGGCTTGGACCAGCATTAGGCTGGGGTAATATGAGGTCACGAGTGACGTGAGCTTATGTGAGAACATCTATTGGAAAATTAAATGAGTGGCTTGGTGAAAACCTGAAAAGGGCGCCTTGGCAAAACGAGTGAAAAAGAAGAAGAGTGATTTTAGGATTTCTCATTATTCTTGGCGAGGCGTCATAAGAAGAGGAGTCAAAGAAGGATTGTCGGGTAGGTCACTCTGGGAGACATAAGGAGTAATAGATGGAGGCTAGGATTAGAGGTTACTCACACTTTTGGATGTCCGGGTTAGCTTTGGGGAAGTACTCTGCTTGCCCCTTAAGCTTGTTGAGTTGTGGATGTGTTGTGAATGAGATTGGTGCTAGGAGCTTGGCATGGGTTAGGTGACTCTTAGTTGGAGGATATGCTTCCTGAGATCTTGGATGCTACATTGGAGGAGTAGACTCTTTATTAGTTTACTCGAGGACGAGCAAAGGTCTAAGCATGGGGTGGTTTGATAAGCACTACTTTGTAGGGCTTAAGTAAGAGTCATTAGAGGTTTTATTGGTGCCATTCGGGTAGATTTAGACACATTCATGTGCATGGCGTGTGGGGGCGAAGAGGCTTAATTAACAGACCACGTGAAGTTGGAATTAAAAGGATGATGGGCCGAATTAAATAAAGGCCCAAAAGGAGAGAGCTCGGCCCAGCCCGTGAAGAATCCCCCGCGTGTTGAAGCTGAAGAAATGGAATTGATGACGTCAGCAGGCCCGCGTGCTGCTTTTGATGATTGGGCCGAATTGAAGGAAGGATGGGGCCCGCGTGAAGGAAGCTGAAGCCGCGTCAAATTTGGAAGCTGGAGAATTGAATTCAAGCGGATGATGTCGTCGTGACATCAGCGTGCAGGTGATTTGCAAATTGGAGTTGGGTCATGGGAGATTGAAGCTATTGGGCCGTGTCTGCTCGCGAGAATTGGAGGCCGAGAGCTGCTGCATGCATGAGTTGGACCGAGAGCAAAGTCTGCTCGCTTGAATTGGAGGCCGAGCAGCGGTCGTACACGCGAGAATTAATCGGGATTTATTACGCCAATTTCCTTTAATTATTTTTATTGTTATTTTATTATTTCATTTTAGGTTAATTTAGATTTTATTTCCTTTAGTATATTAGGGTTGAAAAAAGGCTTGTTTGCCAATCAATCTTCGTTTTTCTCTTGAACCCTAATTCCCTTTTCTACGTTATGAAGAACTAAGCCTCCCTGGCTTAGTCAGACGCTGAAGCTTTCGTTTCGATAAAGTTGTGAGATTCTCGTTCTTAATCTATTGCATGGTTTTTATCTTTCTCTTGCTTAAGTTGCTTATGATTTATATTGATAATCTCTATTTGGACGCAACTAGGGTTTATTGGTATTGATTGATTGCTAGATCTAGATTGTTACTGGTTGAGCATATCTATTTCAGAGTAGCAACTGCATCGTACTAGTATCTGGTTGTGCTAGTCTTATGCAGAAGAGAATTGATTTACATTCTAGGATAAAAGCTGGTTGTGTTATGCTAGAATTGTATCCAACTATATTCATATTCGTAACGCTGCTGTTAAACTGAATCTTGATAGTTTCAGGGTTGTTTAATTAGTTAGTGCTAATAATATCTGGTTGTGCTATTAGTTATATCTGAAAAGGAATTGGAATTTCCATTGCATGAGATTTTGAATGAGTATCTATGATCAACTTGTCATACGAATAGTGGATGTTGTTTGACTAAGTGCTTTTCCCCATCACTGAATTAATCAACTTTTACTTTGTTTACCTTTGCATGCTTAGTTACTTAAAACAAACAAAACCCCCCTTTTGGTTACATTTGATTGACATACGACTTGCATATTTAGATAGAATTCGTCTTCCTATGGATACGACCTTTACTTACCTAGGACTACGGTTTAGGGTTTGTTTGGATATTTTGCATAGCAGTTTTTAGAACGACAAAAACATGTTATCAAAGAGCAGCAGAAACAGAGAAGAAGAGAGCTGGAGAAATGAGCTCACCGCCCCGCGTCAGAAGTACCGCGGCCCGGCGGTGACTCTCAGTGAAGATGAAGCCCGCGCCTGAGGATGCCACCGCCCCGCGGTGGAAGTTCGACGCCTCGCGATGGAATTCAATGCCCCGCGGTGGTTGTGCTTAATGACCTCGCACCAGAGACAATTTAGTTTCCTTTTATGTTTGAGACTTTATTTTATTATTATTTTGTTTCCTTTATTATTTGCATTAGTTTAACCTAGTTTCCTAAGACTATTTAAGCCTCTTTTCTAGGTTAAGAAAAGGGAGAGGCTTATCATCACTTGAATGCTTCCGTTTTCAGACGTTATTTTCCTATAGAGTTTTTCATCCCCTTTGATGGAGAACTAACTTCACCCTTGTTCTTCTAGACGATTGAAGCAGTACAGTTGATGTGTTTGTGAGATTTATATTCCTTGTTCTTATCCTTATAAGTGTTGGATTGATTCTCTTGGTTATATTGATATTGATTTCTTGTTGTTCTTCTTAGCCTGATCAACTAGGTTGAATGCTTTTTATCAATTGCTAGGATTGCATATAGGGGTTCTGAGTGCATATCTAGTGGCAAACACAATTGTGCGTATAGGGGTTCTGAGCGTACAATTGTGAGTGAGAATCAGTTACATGTTAAGTAGGGGAGTGAGTACTTGTACGTCTTTCTACTTGCATGTATCTTATGTCCTTGTGTGCATTGCTATTGCTGTGTTGGTGCTAAGGTACGCTGACAACTGTGAGAATCAGTGGTACTTTATCATTGTTATAGTAATAAGTCTATTGACAAATGTGAGAATCAATAGTACTTAAGATCAGGGTGGGAACGACTATAAGGATAATTAAAGAACTTGGAATGAATAGATTTCCGTGATCAAATTCTATCTCTGTACTTGTGGATTTCGCTCTAGTAGAACTACTTTTCCTTATCATATTTTCTAAACTCAACTCAATTCATTTGCTTTGGTTGCTTTGTTCTCTTGATAACTAAACCCCCATTTGTGTTACTTGTCATTCACGGTTGCATACTACATCAAACCTTTTCTGTGGGATCGACCCTTACTTGTCTGCTATACTTCTGTTTAGTGGGTTTGTTAGGATAATTTACTTTGATACGGCTAATCAATGACATTTTCTTGTGCATCTTTTAGCCGCCGTCAACGGTCTGGTAATCTCTTTATTTATCGGGAACTGTTTGATACGTAGAGTACTAATCGATACAGGAAGTTCGACCAATCTCTTGACCTTCGACGCCCTCAAAGGGATGGGTCTGGGTGAAGATGACCTGATCAAGAAATCAACTCCACTAGTCGGATTCAGTGGCGATGTTAAACACACTATCGGCGAAATCGTTCTCGCAACGTACGCTGGAGGAGTCAATCAACAGGTGAAATTTCTAGTCCTAGACTTCCCATCTCCCTATAATTTCATTCTTGGCAGGCCATGGATACATGCTATGAAGGCAGTACCTTTGACATACCATCAAATTATCAAGTTCCCTACCAAGTGGGGAGTCCAAGAAATCAAGGGAGACTAGAGGGCGGCCAGGGAATGTTACGTCGCCTCCATGAGAAGCGTTATCAAGCATAAGGTCGCATAGCAATCACAGATCGGCGAAGGACCTAATCGATACGTCGAACCCAAAATGGAAAAACTTGACGAGATCGTACTAGATCCTTTAAAGCCAAACCAAATGGTAAGGGTCGGGTCGGACCTGGACGACTCGACCAGACAACAAATTCTTGATTTTCTTAGATCCAATACTGATTGTTTTGCATGGTCACATGAAGTCATGGTCGGTATATCTCCAAACATTATTATCCATAAATTGAACGTAGATCCATCTCACCCCCTTGTAAAGCAAAAGCGCAGGAAATTCGCCCCAGAGCAAAACAAGATTGTCGACGACGAAGTCAAGAGCTTGTTGGAAACAGGAAAAATAAGGGAAGTCAACTATCCCGAGTGGCTAGCCAACGTGGTCGTAGTCCAAAAGAAAAATGGCAAGTGGAGAGTCTACATCGACTTCACCGACCTCAACAAAGCCTGCCCTAAAGATTCATTCACACTCCCTCACATCGACGCCATGGTTGACGCGACGGCAGGACACGAAATGTTAACCTTCATGGACGCGTTCAGTGGCTACAATCAAATCCTCATGGAACCAGAAGACCAAGAGAAAACGGCATTCATCACAAGCCAAGGTATCTATTGTTACAAAGTAATGCCCTTCGGACTAAAAAATGCAGGGGCTACTTACCAACGACTCGTCAACTAGATGTTCAAAGATCAGATTGGGAACACCATGGAGGTCTACATCGACGACATGTTAGTCAAATCGAAGCAAAAGAAAGACCACATTGAACACCTGAGGGAAGCATTCGAGGTACTTAAACGCTATAACATGAAATTAAATCCCACTAAATGTTCTTTCAGAGTCTCTTCAGGGAAATTTTTGGGATACATGGTGACACAAAGAGGAGTAGAAGCCAGCCCAAAATAGGTCAAGGCCCTCATCAATCTCCGATCCCCTCGATGCGTCAAGGACGTGCAAAAGTTGACAGGTCGGATAGCAGCTCTGAACAAATTCATCTCGAAGTCATCCGACAAATGTAAACCCTTTCACGACGCTCTCAAGAAAAACAAATCTTTCCAATGGACGGAAGAGCACGAAGTTGCCTTTCAGGACCTAAAGAAATACCTTGCCAGTCCCATGTTGCTAACCAAACCCAAAGACGACGAGCCATTATTGTTGTACCTAGCAGTATCGGAGTCCGCCGTGAGCGCAGTACTGGTCAGAGAAGATGGCAAGCAATCGCCAATCTACTATGTCAGTCGAACGTTACTATCGGCAGAAACAAGGTACTCATCATTAGAAAAACTCGTACTATCATTGGTAATGGCGTCGAATAAACTCAAACCATATTTCGAATCCCATACTATAAATGTCCGCACTAATCATCCCATGAGAGCAATCATGAGGAAACCTGAGTTCACAGGACGGATGGCCAAGTGGGCCATACATATCAGCGTCTATGACATCGAATACGAGCCCAGAATAGCGATCAAGTCGCAAGCCCTGGCTGACTTTGTGGCAGACTTTAGCCCGACCCTAGAACAAGAAGCCGCCAAAGAAACGACACAGTTACTCACAACAGAGGAAACGGGTAAGTGGGAGCTCCACACCGATGGTGCGTCGAACGCTAGAGGATCAGGGCTAGGGGTCGTGCTGAAATCGCCACAAGGGGACAAGATAGCCCAGGCCGTAAGATGCAATTGGGACGCGACCAACAACGAAGCTGAATACGAAGCACTCATTTCCGGGCTCATCTTGGCGCGCGACCTAGGGGTCCAAGAGATCGAAGTCATTTGCGACTCCCTCCTAGTCGTAAATCAAATACAAGGGCCGTACAACGCAAAGGACGACAGAATGATAGCTTACCTGGACGTGGCCAAGAAGCTGATCGACCAATTCCAAACATTCGACATCAAGCAGGTGCCCAGGGATCTCAACTCTCAAGCTGATGCACTAGCCAATCTAGGGTCCATCTTGGACCTAAAGGAATTTCCAAATATCCCACTAGCACACGTCATGACACCAGCTGTTCCAAAAACATCTAAGGAGTCGGTCGCACCATTGGAGGAACTTGTCGCAATGGAGATAGGCGACCGGCCGAAAGAAGACATTGTCAGCAATCATGACGACTGGACGTTACCTTACATCAAATGGCTAAAAGACGGCGTCCTATCCAACGACAAAACAAAGGCAAAAAGGCTAAAGGTGCAAGAACTTTCTTTCGATATTATAAATAACATCTTGTACAAAAGATCTGTCACAGGGATACTCCTACGATGCCTCAAGACTCCAGAAGTCGGACGTATCTTACAATCGTTACATGAAGGAGAATGTGGGAACCACACCGGCGGGCGAAGCCTCTCGGGAAAAGCCTTGCGAAACGGATACTACTGGCCCATGATGAATAGAGACGCAATGGAGTACACCAAGAAGTGTGATGCCTACCAACGACACGCACCCATTCCTCACCAACCCTCGGAACTACTACATCCGACTCTAGCGCCGTGGCCCTTCATGAGATGGGGGATGGACATCGTCGGAAAACTCCCACCTGTGTCGGGTCAACGAGTCTTCTTCCTTGCCATGACGGACTACTTTTCTAAATGGATCGAAGCTGAAGCCTACCGAGAGGTAAAAGATCAACACGTCATTTCATTCATTAAACGCAATATCTTGTGCAGATTTGGCGTCCCATCAAAAATCGTGTGCGATAATGGCTCCCAATTCATCAGTCATAAGACTCGAGCCTTTTGCGACCAATGGAACATCAAATTGGTCACCTCTACCCCTCGGTATCCACATTCTAACGGACAAGCCGAGTCTAGCAACAAAATCATCATCAACAACCTCAAGAAATGCCTCACAAGGGCTAAAGGAAAATGGGAAGACGAGCTCTCGTTCATTCTCTGGTCCAACAGGACCACTCCAAAGAACGCGACCGGACAGTCACCATTCTCACTCGTCTACGGAAGCGAAGCAGTCATCCCCGCCGAGCTATTGGTTCCAACATCTCGTTACAGCCTTCAGACGAACGAACAGAACGACGTCGAACTAGGACACAACTTGGACACAGCGGATGAGACTAGAGAAAAAGCCAGGATTAGAATGGTCAAGTTCTAGCAACAGGTCACAAGAAGCTACAACAAGAACGTCTGAGCCAAGGTCTTTAAAGTTGGAGATTGGGTCCTTAGGAAGACATTCCAGAATACCAAGAATTCGACTAATGGAAACCTCGCACCTCAGTGGGAAGGACCCTACCTAATCAAAGAAGTAGTCGGACAAGGAGCATATCAATTGGAAGACAAAGACGGACGACCAATCCCGAGAAGTTGGAACGCAACACACCTAAAGTTATACCACTTCTAAGCTATTAAGGTAAGGCGCTAAACGTCCTTTCACCTATCGTACATTACTTGTTGTCACAAGCATAACTCTATTTCCTGAAACTGAACATTTACATCTAGTAAGGACATTTTCCTTGTAAACCTAAGTACAGGACGACATCAACATACACACTGGATCCAGTCACAAACAAAAGCGCTTACACTACATTTACACGATCGATCGGAACACGGGGAGATGAACAACACAGGCACGTCGGCACATAGGGGTGAGCACGGGCCGACGAACCCGAAGCCCGAACCGAACCCGGCCTGAAAAACCCAAACCAAACCCACATGACTTCGGTTTGGGTTTCGGTCTGACCTTTTTAGCATTTCGGATTTCGGGTCGATTCGGGTTCGGTTCGGGTTTCGGGTTTTAGTGCATTTTTGCCCTTTTTTCCCCTTCAGGTGCTGTTTAGCCCGAACCCGACCCGAACCCGAACCAAACCCGAACCGAACCGAAGTGTTCGGGTTCGGTCTTCGGTCCCATGTTTTTGGGCTTTTCGGGTTTGGTTCGGTTCGGGTCGGGTTCTAGCCCGTGCTCACCCCTATCGGCACACCGCCTGCCTTAAACAATACATAAGGTTAAGACACCTTATTACATTTATGCGATAGAAACATATTGCTTTTCCTCCTCGGCTTAAAGTCATGACTAAACATAAACACATACATTTGCATGCCTCCTTCTTCACATACATACGGCAAGCCCTACTCGACGGAGCACACGGGCAAACCCGACATACAAATCAAAAGCGTCAGCAACAAACTTCTCTAAAAAAGTCTGACGAAGCGTACGAACACACAAATGTACGATCCTTTGTAAAACAAATTGCATTAAATAAAAGCCTAAGGATTTTTTACAAATATGCGACCCGCGATGGTGGACGGGTCGCCAAAACACATTGTTCGCCTACACACATGTAGGACTTCAAATCATCCACAAAACACATTCTGCGACCCGCGATGGTGGACGGGTCGCCAAAACAGAAAACATCCTACCCACACACATGTGGGACCACAAGTCAAATACGAAAAACAGTCAAGGGTTAGGGTTTGCAACATCACCTTCGGCAGGGGCCAAGTCGGGAGAAGGTTGGGGATCAATCCGCACGTTGTCACCAAAGTAGGCCTCGTCCTCACCGACGCTTCCGTCCAAGGATTCCTCTCCGACGCCGGCCAGACGGAAAAGCTCCAAACCTGGATTCCCCTTCGGACACAGGGAATCCATGGTCTCCTTCTCCGCCTTCAAATCCCAGGTACCCTGCTTGCCCTCTTCGAACTCCTCGATCATCTCAATACGCGACTTCAACGCATAAAAAGCGCCTACGTCGCCCACAATCCGACCATCCTTGATCCTAGCCTGCTTCACCTTCTCCTCGACACCCGACTGACTCTCGCTAAGCTCCTTCCGACAAACGTCCAAGTCATCTTGGCAATTCTTCAACTCCTTGGCAAAGCGGCGCTCGACGTCCCTACAACGGCTCTCAGCTCCCTCCAACTTGGTCTTCAAAGATGCTAGGTTGGACTCTGACCTAGCAGCCCTGTCCTCGGTTTTAGCAACCATTTCCTTGACACTAGAATACGCCCCCAAGAGATACTGAAAAGTCTGGAAAAAGACAAAACCAATCAAGGTTTCACCCGACTACGAGAAAGAAAACAAACAAACTTGAGATACTCAAGATGACTTACCTTCCACGCAGAGCACCCCGCTTCACCAATACAGTCCAAAGGAGAAACGTCGTCAACTTCAGACTTCAGAGTCGGGTCCTGAGCATGAAAAAGATCGGCAATCGATTGACCGACCGCATCAATCTTCATGACTCCACGAGCAGCCGTCCCCTTTTTCTTTGGAGTGTTCACCACCTTCACATCGCCAGAAGAGGCCCGTGCCTTCCTTTTCGAGCCAACTTTGGCCGGGAGCGACGACTCCGCCGGCGTCGATTTACTCGACAAGGCCCTAGCCGCCAGCCTTTGCTCTATAAGCCCTTTTCCCGGACACTCCCTTCAAATGGGCACTCGACCGACCAGCCGAAGATGCTGACGCGACAAGACAAAACATAAAACACGAGCATACGAAAGAAAAAGAAATACACAAGGCGAACGAAAAACTCACACTTGACCCGAGAAGACGAAATATTCGACATGACGTCCTGAGTGGTGGGGGAAGTCGACAACAAGTTGACGTTCATAAACTTCTGCTCTGACGCAGGGATACTAAGGATGATCTTCGACAGGCCCTCTAACTGAGTATCTACCTCCAACTCTTCAGCCTCAGGGACTACAAAAAAGAAGAGTTAAGCAAGGAGTTAAAACACATAAGACAGGCAAAGAGAGGTCGAATACATACTCTCAACTCGCCACTCCGACAACAAAAATGAACAGTCACCCCCCTTCTCTAGAGACGAACGCTCGACGAAGAAGAACTTAGACCCCCATCCATGGTCGTTTACATCTAAATTAAACACCAAGGGCTTCCGACCCGGAAAAATACGCAACTGGACGCGAGAAGAACTCTTCGACCCCAGGGTCGCTAAAAAATCCCTAACGAGGGGAGAAAACGGAAACTTGTGGCCAATCCTAAACGGGTAAGCATACAAACAAACCCATCCCTCGTAGCGAGTGTCGGCCCTCTCGTCCAGATGCGGCAGCCTCGCGACCGTCTCAGGAGGAAAGCCTCTGACTTGGAGGATCTGCTCCAACTCCGCCTCTAACAAAGTCCTCGTCAGAGCGTCTGCCTCCTTCAGAAGGAAAAGGGG
Organism: Rheum nobile; assembly: GCA_027886185.1. Classification (NCBI taxonomy): domain Eukaryota; kingdom Viridiplantae; phylum Streptophyta; class Magnoliopsida; order Caryophyllales; family Polygonaceae; genus Rheum; species Rheum nobile. The sequence goes on along the minus strand of WOAB01000561.1, from coordinate 2,913,659 downwards.
GGACCTCGTTCTTGCTCGAGTTCAAGCAAGTAGCAGACGATTCAGAAGACTCGCTGGAAACCATTTCCAAAACAGAAAGAGGGGGAAATCAAAAAGCAATTTTTTGAGACCTAGAGAAACCTACCAGATGAAGAAACAAAGGAAGAAGATGAAGCCAAATCGTCAGAAGGCTGATTCGAATTTATGGAGGGAGTCGGCAGGTTGCAGAAACATTCCATCGTGCCACGGGATTATCGCCACGTAGCCCTTGCCTGTCGCGCCAAAGATCGAAAGGTGGAGATCGTGTGAAGGGAAGTTGTTTGGACTCCATCTCGCAGTTGCCTTGAGCCCAAAACAACTTGGGGCTATTGTTGGGCCCAACATTCTCCAAAAGGATCGAAACCAACGGATTGGGCCGGAATCCGAGCAAGGTCGAAGGCCAAGAGAGACCGGAAGGAAACGTCGGACGCTCCACAGACGAGAAGGATCCGACCAGTCCCGAAGATCTCGCCCAGGGCATTAAATGCTCGATCGATGGAAATGGCTATGGCATTAAACACGAAGATTATGCTAGCAATCAAGGGCAAATCTCGAAGATCTCGCCCAGAATTATAGGAGATATTGCAAAAAGATGAATAACGGACACAAGATGACAATTACCATATATAGATCACGACGAGGCAAGGAAGAAGGGACACGTCTGCATCCAGTATCCATTGGATTACTTTGAAAAGAACTCACGAGTACACCCGCTCTAGCGCAGTCTCCTTGGAATCTTGCTCGATCGTTACCGGTTGTATCACAGAAACACCTGTCGGACAGGATCCGATCCTTTGTTCTCTAAGGATAAGTTGTACTTTGACCTGATTCAATCATCAATAGATCTATCAATTTCCTCGCTATTTCGTATCTTTTCTTTGCTTGTTGATTGTCTGTTTCGGTTTGGATTGATTTTCTATTATCCGGTTGACTCGTTACCCCGTCTAAGGCGATTTAGGTCATCCGATCTTTTTGCCCCAAAACAGGGCCGTTGGGCTACCCCCCAACGGTCACCCCCAGACTTTTCTTTTATGTACTTTCCAAATGAAATCTGAACAGGAACGAGAGGCCTCCAAGACGAAACTTGACATTCAAAGGGATATCCATACCATACACAAAACAGCGCTTACAAACATACGAATCGATCGATACACATGGAATAGAGGAACAAAACGAAACACTACATTATACAAAAAGGCTTGTCCTATCCCAGGTACTCGACCTTTTTTCTACAATACAATCTACTCTTCCCTGGACAGACAAAAAGCATGCTACACTAACACTTACAACTACAGGTCACTACGACCATACACTATGGCCTAGGCGCACAATGACAGAATCCACCTGCAAAATAGAACACTCAGAGACAAACGCAAAACGAACACAAGGTACATCGCAAACAACTAAAGCGTTTACAAAACACTCGACCCGCGATGGCAGACGGGTTGCCAAAACATTATCCATCCCATCTCCACGATGGGGCACAACATACTACCTAAAAACACTTAGATTAAAACATACACAAAACACCAAAAGGAAACAACGTCATTTTTCTAAAACAAAGATCAAGACTCGGCTGACCTTTCACCAACTTCTGCATGAGCGACATTCTGGCCCTCGGTTGCCTCAGGGAACTCCTTCGATACATCCCCAACAGCTTCCTCGGCCGCCACGGGAACAGCCTCCTCTCCCTGCTCGTCCTCACCAAGTCCCATCAACTTGAACAGCTCGTTGCCAGGGTTGCCACCAGGGTACAAAAGGTCCATATTCGCCCTTGCGTCCTCGATGTTCCAAGACAAATGACCCCCTAAGGCATACTCCTCCATCATCTCAATACGAGACTTGAGGTAAAAATACGTCCCAACGTCAGTAGCGACCTGAGCATCCTTCAAACGAGTATCATCAAAACTACGCTCCAGCTCCCCAAAACGGGCTTGTAACTCGACCAAATTCTTCTCGGTTTCCACCAGCTTCTTCTCGGCCGACGCCCGCTTGCTCTCGGCCGCCTTGACACGTCCATTAGCCACCTCCAACCGGCTCTCAACCTCGGCTATCCGCTTCTCAGCACCATCGCTCAACTCTTGCACAGTAGAAAAGACGACAAGCGAATACTGAAGAGCCTGTGAAAACAACAAAACGCATGAAAAATATTGAACATTACGAGAAACACTTCAAAACAAAATTCTTTCTTTTACTTACTCGCCAGGCGGCCTCCCCGGCCTCATCGATACAATCGACAGGATGCAAGTCGCCAATCTTCTTCCTAGCCTCAAAATCCAGAGTATGAAGCAGATCTCCCAGATCTCTTTTCTTCACCATGCCTACTGAAAGCTCTGGAACGTTCGTCGCCTTCCTCTTCGCCCCTGAGGCTTTAGACGATGGTGAGTCCAAAGCGACGATCTTAGCCGACAAAAGAGCCTTGGCGTCCAACTTAGCCGACGAAGACGCTTTCATCGCCAACTTTTGATCAAAGAGACTCTTTCCGGACAAGCGAGCACTCGACCTCGCCCCCCAAGATACTGCCAGGCAAGTACAAATGAATAAGCATATGGTCACTACAAAGACCATCCACATGGATACCTGAAGGAACGAACATGTGCCTTTGGTAACGGAAGTAGACAGAGTCACCATATACGGAGGAAAGGCTAAGTAGTTCACATTCTTGAACGATCGGTTGGCCTCAGAAAAAGCAAGCAAAGCTTCGGTGACGACGGAGAAATCAGAATCCGTCTTCTCCTCCGGACTTGGCACTGAAAAAGAAAACATGTAAGCGCCGGTTAACAAAGGCATCAAAACATACAAAAACAGAGACTAACACGATACATGTCGTCCTCCAAACATCACGCAAGAAAGAGCAATCGAATCCCCCCTCAAGCGATTTTCTTTCAACAAAGAAGAAACGCGACCTTCATCCACGATCATTGACATTAAGGTTTAAACCAATTGGCTGCCTATCCGGTCTAAGACGCAGTTGAAAATGAGAAGAACCCCGACTACTCAAGTAGTATGAATACCAGAGAGCGTCAAAATCAAAATCAATTTCAACACTAGACACCAAAAGATCGACTACCCTAAGAAGACGCCATGCATGCGGCATCACTTGATACGGGGCAAGGTTGAGAACGGACAGAAAATTCCTCACCGGGTTCGAGAACGAGAAAGAATGACCTATCCTGAAGGGGTATTCGAAGAAGCAAATCCACCCGCGACACCAGTCGGCCCGCTCTTGGGACAGAGGGAGACGAGCCACCGTCTCAGAGGGGAATTGACCCACTTCTAAAATCGTATCCAACTCCGATTGGGTTAGGGTTCCGGCCAGAGAATCCTCTGAACTAAGAAGATTCGAGGGGGAGAATTCGCTACCCTTCCCACCAATGCCAGAAGACGAAGCCCTAGACTTCTTTGATCTCGGAAACGACATAGTACGAGCACAAAGGAAGCAACAGAGAAAAAGATCTTTACCTTCGGAACAGAAAACCTTTCGAGAAGCCAAAGGAGATGATGATGAAAAGAAAGGGAAGTGATGGCCATTTATGGGAAACTGTTTAAAACTGCAGTCAAGTCTGGCAACCAATAAAGAAGTGACACATCATCGATCCACTGCAACAAATCTGCAAGAAAAAGATCACGTCCAGAAAGAGAAGGAATCCAACCGTCCCTCAATTGCCATCTCTGGCCCGGCTCGATTCCTTGGGGCAATTGTTGGGCCATGTTCTTAGTGGACCTTCGAAAGAGGCGGCCTAGTAAGCGAAGCCATTTTTTCCCTTTGAAGCGACCAACCAGGGAAGCGACCAGACGATGAAGCAATCAAAAACCAGACGATAAAAACCAGGGTCATGACGACGACACGATCGGAAGCGTTACGAAAAATCCAGATCCCATACAACGGCTATAAGCCTGTGAGATCAAGACATAAATGTCATAAGATTATAGCAAATTCGGCAATTAAAGCTAACAGGCGAAGATCACGGACGAGGAAATGGCTAGATCTTTCTGAAGATTAAATGTATATAAAGGGTTTTAGAAATCATTGTAAAACACACGAATACTCTCGGACCTAATACAAACAACGATTCTCTCATTTTTGTACTCATCTAAGCTCATCAGTTCGAAATTGGTGTTCTAGCATTTAAACGACCGGCGACTTTCTCCCTTAGTTCGATCGACCTCTTATTCAAAGGAGATAAGCCAGTCTTCACGTTATTTTAAACTTATTACATTCTTGCTTCTAGTTGACTTGGATTATCTAGATATTTTTAATCTAATTATTGTCTAGTTACCCCTCCTTAAGCGATTCAGGTCGGTTCGATCTTTTTCGCCTAAAACAGGTAATACTCTGGATTTTATGGATTTGATTAATTCGACCTAACGAGCTTTCAATTTGGAAATGAAAATTCACCCAAACTCTTGAATGAAGAGCATGAACAGAGGTGTTCTGCCAATTGGAATACATTTGGAATAATTGCAAAATCAGCCCATTTTTTTTATAATTCAACGCGTCTTATCCTAATTTGGGTCAATAACAATTTGAGCCTAAAGTTTCTAATTTGTGATTTTTCGTCCCTAATTAGTTATCAATGAGATTAAAGACTTTCAAAGCTTAATTCTTTTGCGCAGTTTAATTTAACAACAGATGATATTTTAGACAAATATAATGATAAAAATACATTTTTGTACTAATATTTTATATCTCTCTAGTATTTCTATTAAGAAATATTATAAGCAATATTTTCGCATTTAATTATAAAGTTTAAATGTTATTTCTTCAAAAAAATATAAACTTCAAAACTTCTATTTATGATAAAAGAAAAAATATTTACCTATAAAACTGTAAAATTTTAGGATTATTACAGAGCGGGCCCTAGAGAAGGAGCGACCCTTTTGAAGTTTGCAAGACATCTCATGGTTGGACTGTGACCACTAAGAGCATCTCCATTGGTGAGAGACTCAAAGGATTTCTCACCAATAAAATATTTAGATTATATATAACCTAAATAATAATAATAATTTATATCCTAAATAATGTTAATATGCTTAAATGTCATAATAAAGCATAATAATAATATTAATATAATATAAATACATTCTCTCAAACAACTTGATTAAGCATAAAATTACACAAGATAAATTCATAAGACAAAAACACAACAAATGCTAGAAAAAATACGATAACACATTAAAACAATGATTAAGCATAACAATAACCAACAATGTCTTCACTAGGATTCCACTTGAGTCTGGAATCTCTATGATTGGTTGTGTTTTGGACTGGGTTTGGATCATTACTCCCCGCATCCAGACCATATTGGGTACTATATTGTGGAATTTCGAGTGATAGGCTCATTTGGGTTGAGCTTGGAGTTGTAGGGAAAGAATTTTAGTGTTTCTATTTTATTGATCGTTAAAAAGATCCATAATACTTGGTTTTGATCCATAATTTCAACTTTCAAGGGAGAGAAAGAGAGGGAATTGGAAATGAGAATGAATTTTAGTGTACGTTGAGATAAAGATATGAGGTCTATTGCTTTTAATGGGCATATTGTTTTTAGCTGCTACGTGGGAGATCAACGGGGAAAGGAATGAGTTCTAGCTTAGTGGCCTGCATGGAACTTAGGCAAAATTTACATTGAATTTTTTTTATACTATAATTTCTGGCTTCTGTCTCTGAACAACATATATAGGCCATGTGCATTTTAAACAGCAAATTCATTTTCCATTTGTACTCACTTTCTTTCTCGTCGCTAGCTTAATTAACCAGAAAGTTGAAAGACACAATAACCACAAAGAGAACATGAACTGATTTATAAATTACTCAATTAATTATTGTAAATATTAATTGTCGATGAAAAAATGAACTGAAATGATAAGATGTTTTCCTTTTCAGGGTTCAAATGAAGACAACAAGAACATTAAAGTTAAGTGTGATGGGGCGAGAGTAGTGTTAGGATGGGTGACATCTTTGAAAGTCACCGTGTTGGCATGGGTTGACGCTTATAAGGTCTTGGGATTTACAAAGTCAATTTGTGAGCTCTCCTCCTTCTCCACTCTTGGATGCTGCTATGCACGTGGTCAAGTACTCTAATGATACTATTGATCTCTTTGTAGTGATTTATATATATTAGCAGCTTTATGGAGACCAAGGCCTCTAGAGGATTTAGGTTGACATATACTATCCCATGCAAATAAGAGAGCAATACTTAGGATTGAGTTTATTTCAGAAGAAATCCTTATTAATTTTATCGATGTCATTACAAACAGCAGAAGGCATTAGAAAGTTTTGCATTGAATAATTTACCTTAGATATAAAATTAGATTTTATAAGAAGCAAGCGTCCAACTTGATAGAGTGAGTTGACTTTTCATTTTGATTGTTGTTTCTTAAGGCTAATGATGGAGTAATCAAAAATTTTCTTTTTAACACGACCTCTAACAATTGGAATACCAATGCATTTTTCCATTGATTTTGTCACTTGGATACTTAAGATAGACGCAAGAGAACTAGTCTGTTGTGTATGTATATTAGAAGATTTTTTAAAAGAACTTGTATGGAAATTAATCGCTAGACCTGATGTACGAGTAAAATTATCAAGGATAACTTTAATGTATGTCATGTTAGCATGAGAAGCATTAGCAAGGATTAGAGTATGGTCATAAAATGTGAGAAATGGAACACAAGTTCCGTTTTGAGTAAGTTGTATTCCATTTTTGCGGTTCAGTTGTTGAGATTCAAAAGTAAGGGTCATGAAAAAATATTCCATAGCTATAATAAAGATAAAAAGTGATATATGATTGCCTTGACGAAGCCCACATAAAGGAGTAAAAACAGGACCGGGCTCATTGTTAACAAGGACTGAGAATAAAGTGTAAGTGATACAAGTCATTAATAGTTGTACCCAGTCCTTAGAAAAACCAAATTTAAGTAAAATAAGTTTAATAAAATTCTAATTTATTTTATCGTATGCCTTTTTCATATCTAATTTCAGGGTCATCCAACTATTTTTACCCTTCTTTTTTGGTATGAAAAGAGTGAATGATTTCATGAACTACTAAAATTTTATCTTGAATTAGACATCCTTCAACAAAAGCCCCTTAATATGGACTAATTAGTCGTGGTAGTAGGGATTTAAGCCTATTTGCCATATTTTTTGTTGATAATTGTATAAATAGTATTACATAAGCTAATATGGAGGTAATGGTTAATAGTAATAGGATTTTCAATTTTAGGAATAAGTGTAATAAAAGAATGGGCACACTCCTTGAGGATTTGGCCAGAGTGGAAGAAGGCTTGAATAACGTTGGTCAAGGATTTACTGACAAAAGGCCAGTATGTTTGGTAGAACTCTGCATGATAGTCATCGATCTAGACTCGGTGTTTTATATACTGGTAAATCAAAGACTACGTTTTTAATCTACTATATATATACTAAATTAGAACCTAATTACGCCACATGCCACTCCCTCATTAATACCGTCACATGTCATTTTATGTTTTTTTTCATTTTTTTAAAAATAAATTTAATTATAAATCAAATATTATTATCCTAAACTTATCACTAATTTTTTTATAATTTAAATAAAATCAAGCAAAAAGATTACAAGTTAATCACAAAGATTACAAATCCAAAATTACCTAATTATATACAAATCCAAAATTTTGTAATTATAGGGATAATTGAGATACGAAATTATGATATAAATCTGATTTTGATATCAAAATTATCTAAATCTAATTTTTTAATAAAAAAATTAATTTTATTAATTATTAATACTTTTTATTTAATATATATAATATAAAAATCGTACCTGACAGTGGAATTACACTAGAACTAAGAAAAAGTCTGAATTTTCTTGATTTCGTAGAAGACACGTACATCATGCCACTTTAGCTTGTTCAAGTTAACAACCCAAAAATCATTAAATTGCCACATTTAATCGTGTTGGACCCGTAATTTGAAAGCATGAAGATAACACGATTCTTTCATCGAAATTTACAATGTTTTGGATACGGACCGTATCCAAAACATACGGTGTATAATATATCTACGACTTTTGTTATTCTTGAAAAGTCTTCTATATACAAAATCCACAAATATTCTTTCATTTACGTGTTGGACCCGTAATTTGACACATCAAATTTTCTACACCCTAATTGTACACTCTTTCATATACTATTTAAGTTGTATTTATTTATTTTATATTTTAAACTTTAAACTATGATTAATAATTAAGATTTAGGGTTTATAGTTTAGGATTTAGGGTTTAGAGTTTAAGGTATAGGGTTTTAGGGTTTAGGATATATAGTTTAGGATTTAGGGTCTAGGGTTTAGGATTTATGGAATGGGATTTATATTTTGGATTTTAGGGTTTATGTATTAGAATTTAGGGTTTATATTTTAGGATTTAGAGTATAAAATAAACAAATTTAGCCTATAAAATACACAGAAAGATGCATAAAAATGTCAAGATAATTTAACCTCGTAATTTGAAAGCATGAAGATACCACAAATATTCTTTCATCGAAATTTACAATGCTTTGGATACGGTGTATGATACGACTTTTGTTATTTTATTTTTTTTGAGGAAGACTTTTGTTATTTTTGAAGTCTTCTATATACAAAAAAGCAGGAAAATGCTCATAGTTATTGAAAAGTCAAAAGCTCTAATAGACGATTGCCTCTATAAGAAGATCGGAAGGCGAGCCGTCACATATAATTAGAATTAATATTAGTGCGTGGTATTACAAATTGAAATATGGCAAGATATATTTTGGATGTTCTAAGGAGCGACCATGGAGTTGTTTATGGATTTTCGAGTTCCGGCTTCGTGTTCTTGTTGGGGATGATCGTGGCTTCAGTCTTTGCTATCACCATGGTTGTTCTAGCCTGCAGTGACGGCTTCGGTGGACCACATCGAGGAGGATTTGGAGGTGGAGGTGGAGGTTGTGGTGGAGGCGGCGGCGGCGGAGGTTGTGGTGGCGGTGGTGGTGGATGCTAAAACTTAATAGTATGTATGCATTAATTATTTTAAATACGTTTTGTTGATAGTACTATATATTGCCCATCTACAAGGGCGGATCTAGGAGGGCTTGAGGGGCGAGAGTCCCCGCTTTCCTCCGACGAACCCCTTAGAATATGTTGAATATTTGATTTAAATTTCATTTGAATTTTTTAATTTTCATTATGTATACTTAGAATGATAAATAAATCACAATAAAAATACATTGGCCTAGTGATTTTTATCTTGGTACTTATGTAAGAAAAGCAAGAGGTCATGGGTTCAAATCTTCAACCCCTTCCAACTCTTCTTTTTTTCCTATTTTGTTAAAAAATTGTGTCTTAATAGCCTTATTAAAATATTTAAGCTTATTAAACATGTTTATTTCTCTTTTGTTTTTTATTTTGTCTTCCATGTTTTACTTTATTTATTAAAAACAAAATTAAAAATCTTACGTTAATAAAACATAATTTTTAAAAATGCGAAAATATAGAATATGTATTATATGAATTAGTCAAATTTTAAGAGATGGATGTCATACTTTTTGTAGTTTTAAAATATTGATATAAATGTCGATCCATTAAGCGTGAAAAAAAAAATCTCGAAGGAAAATCGCCCTCCCTTTGATAAATTCCTGGATCTGCCACTGCCCATCTATGTACACAAATTGCCTTTTGGCTTAGTTGTATTCAAGTACATAAAAAATCGTTGTTAATTTTTATATGTTATTCGTGTGGTATTGGCCGCTCCAAGGCTCTGTTTGGCATGTTAAGTGATAGTAATAGCGGTTGACATAGTGATAGTGAAAGCGGTAGGAATAGCAATTGAAACTAGCTTAAATTGAAACGCTAATGAGAATAACATTTAAAAAAGTAGTGTTTTAAACGCTAGCAAATATTAAAAGTTATCTCTACCGTTAGTTACACTCTTACTCTAAGTTGGAGATGAGATTGGGAAGAATAGAATAGGCCTGGATCAATAGTATCATGTACTTTTTTTCATGTGCTTGTCCCACAATCCTTTTAATGAAACTTCAATCTTAACCATTAATTAAAAAATAATCCAACGACTTATGTTGTTGTAACTTTTACTTGTTTACAAAAATGCCGATGCATCAAAATAAAACCAATTTATACATGAGATTGATCCAACAGCCAAGATTAGTCCACACGGCAGAATGAGAGCCCTATTCGCACTCGAACAAGCCTTTTCATATCATTCTAATATAATGCAACTCTTTAATACAAATATCTCAATACATCAAATATTGAATATTATAAGTAGATATGAAATTTCATTAAACACTCAGATCAATAATTCCAACATAGAATTTCATTGATGAATCTTGGAAGAAAGTAGAGAAAAAGAAGTAAACAGGAGAAGTTTATTTCCGAACTCTTGAACAATAACATAATACAACAATCTGTTTTATACATTAAATGTCACGTGCCTAACAAAATCAACCTGACTAATCTGCTAGATAGGCTAGATAAGCTGGCACTTTTTTCTACATATATTTACACCCCTCAAGTAGGACTTGAGTCATGAGACACATGCCCTAACTTGAATGATGTGATGCTGGTGTTCCCCAAGCGCCTTGGTAACTAAGTCAGTCAAATGAAAATGTGAACTAACATGGTAAGTGGTGATGAAGCCATCCTGAATATGATCTCTAACATAGTGACAATCAATGTTTAGGTGCTTTGTTCCTTCGTGAAAAACACGATTGTCGGCTATGTATTGTGCAACCTTGTTATCACAATAAAATGTGATGGGGGTAAGGAACAACAACCTTCGAGTCAATCAGCAGACCATCATCCCAAATCAACTCACTTACAGTAGTTGACATGGCCCTATACTTTGACTTAGCTGAACTGTTAGACATTGTTTTATGTTTCTTGGTCTTTTGTGAGATGAAGGAACTTCCTAAGAATACATACTATCCTGTGAGAGATCGTCTAGAGAACACACTACTTCCCCAATCTTCATCATAATTGGCCATAAGTTGGAGATGAGATTGGGAAGAATAGAATAGGCCTAGATCAATAGTATCATTAGAGTACTTGACCACATGCATATCAGCATCCAAGAGTGGAGAATGAGGAGAGCTCACAAATTGACTGTGTAAATCCCAAGACCTTATAAGCGTCAACCCATGCCAACACAATGACTTTCAAAGAGGTCACCCATCCTAGCATTATTCTCACCCCATCATACTTAACTTCAATGTTCTTGTTGTCTTCATTTGAACCCTGAAAAGGAAAACCTCTTATTATTTCAGTTCATTTTTTCATCGATAATTAATATTTACATTAATTGTTAATTAATTGAGTAATTCCTTGATAGAGTGTCCAATACAAATGGCTAACAAGAATCAATACCTTCTTATGTCTTTCCCACCATTCATCATCTAAGGTGACCATTCCAGTCTTTGAATCCCATCCAACACCTGTCACCTTGTACCGTAGGTCGGACCACGCCCTCCACAGTTTTTTCATATGCTCCACTTTATTTTTTGCACAATCTCGATTTACCTTCATCCCCGTCTTTTTCTCAAATCTTTCCTTAATATCATTCCAATCAAATGCTTGACCATATCCATGTGTCCCCTGATATTCTTTGTAGACCTTTAGTAATGTCACCGTCAGAGGTTTAGTCCACATGAAGGCATTCTCCTTTACTTTTCCCTTAACCTTTTCCGCCATCTACTTTGTACATTGAAGACTTGTACTAATTGAAAAAACAAATATACACCTCCACACAATGTAGTAAATATTAATTAGGGGTTATGGATATACCTTTCCAATTCACTGTTTAGAACACCGCGCGTAGTTACCTCCACAAACAGCTTATGCAAATCAAGATCTATGCCTCCTATGATCGGTATCCTACAATTTCAAGGCTAATGATCAATTAGACACACTAAAACTACCCTAAAGTGAACCAGGAACAACTAAGTTGCACAGATTCTAGGCTAATGATCAATGTCTTTGTTTCTGATGAGCTGCTTTTTTATATATAAATTGAAGGGAAACATGTCGAATGCTAATCTGTATACTAATGAGCCATGCAAAACCATTTGAGCCAATCTAAGGAATGAGGTGTTAGTTAGTTGTATCATGTATGTATAAAGCTATGTAAGCAGTTTGCAATAGTTATATAATCTATGCCTTTTAGTTGTGAGTTCGTGACAAAGAGGGTAGATATTGTTGATTTATCATCTCTTCATTGTTTCAACTGAGAATGGACTTGCCAGTATTAACTCGGATGTTTTGAACTTTAAATTGTAAGCATAGTATTTCCGAATATGGATTAGTTTTCTAAATGGTTCCTCTACTTGTTAGTGAGAGATCCATTTAACTGAAGTTTGACAAAGAATCTGTCCCATCTAAAATGGAGAATGCACCTAGAAATAAATTTTAACCACAAACAATAATATTGCCAAAAAATAGGAGTAAAGACACAAAATAGCAAACCCACCCCAAAGCTCATGCTGACAAATGCATCAAAAAACAATGCCTAGGATGGGGGAGAATAGCAACTAAGCACGTACTAGAGACATAAAAATGTAACAAAAAATTGGCTAGGATGTTTGTAGGATTAGGGAGAATAGCTCTCTTTTTTCTCTTCAACAGAACCCTTAAGAAGATATGGCACGTCGAATGCAAGATGCAAAGCTCATCTGATCATGGATAGGAAATGATCAACTTATGATCCCTAAAAACATCCATCATCTCTACACTGAAATGGATATAGTAGCCAGGCCAGGCCCAGAAGCAAGGACAGCAAGGGCGCCGGCCTAGGGCCCAAAATTTTTGGAGGCCCAATAAATTTAAACTACTTATATATATTTACTGGTAATTTTATGTCAAGAAAACAAAATGGCCTAGTGATTCTCACCCTCACTTCTAACCGAGAGTGCCCAGGTTCGATTCTTGTAATCGGCCCCATTCTTTTGTTTTTATTTTCTTGAAAATGGGCCCTTCTTTCGTTTTTTGCTTGAATAAATATGGGCCCAAAAAACCTGCTTGCATAAAAATGGATTTTCTTTCGTTTTTTTGTTGGTTTTTTGAATAAAAATGGACCCAAAAAATCCAATAACACATGTAAGGCAATTAATAACTCCCAAAATAGAAAATTAAATAAAAACACTATTGACAATTAAAATAGATAACACAAATTCCTAATTTTAATATGTTCCCAATCCATTTTTCGTCGGCTTTGTAGTCTTAAGAACACGATTACACGAACAATATGCCTATGTTAATGTCTATCCTTTTCTTCTCTATTGTTTTTTCTATTCAATCCTCAACTCCATCCTAGTTTCATCATTCTCATGTATCTCCCAATTTTCCCCAATTTTCCAATTAGGTCATATCACTTATACAAAAAGTTCACGAATTAACTTTTGTTGTGGTAAATCAACCTTAAATTTGGAAAATATATATAAATTTATTACTTTTTTTATTTATAGTTCTTTCTAATTTCTATTTTTCATTACTGTTAGATTTGTTAGAATTTTAATTTGTTAGATTTTTAATTAGGAATTTAAAATTCCATTTGCATTAGTGTTTGTTGATTGTTGTTGCTTAAGTCCGACTATAGTAATGAAATTGCTTATTTTCTTGAATTGCAAATTGTAAGGATTCTTTCAATTTTACATATATTATATGAAAATGCCTATTTGCTTCGAATGCAACAAATGCTTATGTATTGTAAACGTTTGTTATGTCTTTGTTATTATACACTTTGTTATACCTCTATTTTTGTTCTTATCTCGAATTATTTAATGATTTCTAGTGTAACATGCTAGTGTATATTTATTATACGTGATTTTACGTAGTTATTACTATACTAGGGCCCTTAATTTATTTTCGCCCTAGGGCCTCTAAAATATCTGGACCGGGGCTGATAGTAGCTCACCAGCTCCACATGTGACATGACTGAATCAAATAATTTTGAACAACCTTAATATGGCTATATTTTATACTGGAAAAAAATTACAGGATCATTTTGGCATAAGAAAAAAATATAGCTAATGCTAGCTACTCATCCTGAAAGATTAGATACACAATTCTAATGCAGCAATGCTAGCTACTCATACTTGTCAATTGTTGAACCCTAAAAAGATAAGCTTCCCAGAACAGGCCAACCACAACTGGAAAAAATGAATGCTAGTCTTTGGAGTTGCTCGACTGGTTAGGCTCCATGATTCTGCAACAACATATGAGAAACAATATAAGAACACAAAAAGCAAAGAAGCCCTAATATCCGAAAGCCCTAATTTTAGAAGTCAGAATTGCTCGACTGGCGACAATAACCGTGGAGAAGAGGAGAAGAGGCTAACCTTCATCTCCATGGGAGGAGGAGGATGCACAAGCTCGTCCCACAAATCGGCGAAGCACCCCAACAAAAGCCAATTCGGTGAAGGCAATGAGCAGTTGAGTATCGGGGTCAATGCAAAGCAAAAATTAATTGGGTGTAAAGTCAAGTGAGGGGCACATGTAACCCTAAATCCCTAAAATCCAATACCTTTTTTCATAATTTTATATTCTAATTTTATCACTTCAACCCCATAAATTTAGTTTACCGAATACCCCAAATTTTATTTCAGCTACCTAACTTAGCTTCAACTCATATTTCCACTTCAGCTACTACTTTCACTTCAAGCTTCATTCAACTCACTTCAGCTTTCTACTTACCGAGCATGTCCTAGATTCATTTTCTTTCCGCTATCGTTTTCGTAAATTTAAACCAAACTAATCCTAGATACTTATTTGCTATAAGACCCATGGTGTATTGGGGGCTTTTATTGGGGTCTTTTAGATGGGTCTTTTAGATTTAGTTTAAATTACAATTATATCCTTTTGTTTATATTAAATTACCAATATACCATTTATTATATTATTATACCCCTTATTATATATTAATGTAATTGTTTTTAAATCATACATTAAATTTATTAATGCTATTTTATTTTAATTATTTAATTATATTATTTATTTAAAATTAAGACACACAAACTTACATTGATAGGCAAATCAACAAAAGTGATGCATAAATTTAAGAAAATAAAACAACATGCGAAAACAACATGAACTAAACCAAATGACAAAATTTAACGACAAACATCACACGATGCACGACTTAATAATTAAAAACAACACATAAACAGCGAAACAATCTAATTGTTGCCATAAAGGTCCCAAATGTGTTTCTTCAAATCTTCCTTCAGCCTGTGATGTATTGTTCTATCCCGCATTTGAGCCCTCCTTGTAATAACTGGATTGTTCATAATCTCCGGTCTATCATTGCTCCAATCCTGGTTATCCATCGATGTATTCTCTCCACTTACTCCTTCACCGAATTGTGGGATTTCGTATCCATGATGGGTGTAAGAATCTCGTTCATCTTTTACGATCATATTATGTAGAATGATACAAGCCCTCATTATCCTTCCAAGCTTTCCAAAATCCCAAGAGAGTGCTGATTGACAAACTATTGCAAAACGAGATTGCAACACTCCAAACGCCCTCTCCACATCTTTACGAACGGACTCTTGGTGTTGGGCAAACAACTTGGCTTCATCGCCTTGGGAGAGGCGAATTGATTGAACAAATGTCGCCCAAGGCGGGTAGATGCAATCAGCGAGATAATATTCCATCTTATACCGAGTCCCATTAACCGTGAAATTCACATTTGGAGCTCTACCATTCAAAACTTCATCAAAAACAGGAGATCGCTCAAGAACATTAATATCATTAGCCGTACCTGGTACACCGAAAAATGCATGCCAAAACCACAGGTCGTATGATGCAACAACCTCCAAAATGATTGTTGGATGACCATGATCTCCACGGGCATATTGTCCTTTCTATACAGTTGGATAATTTTTCCACCCCCAATGCATACAATCGATGCTACCTAGCATCCCAGGAAATCCACGAGACTCACCCACACTTAGTAGGCGTTGTATGTCTGCTGCGGTTGGCCACCTGAGATACTCATCACCAAAAAAGGTAATTATTCCATCAACAAAATGCTCTAAGCAATGCCTTGCGGTTCCTTCAAAAATACGAATATACTCATCACAAGCATCACCAGCAGTTCCATATGCCAACATACGTATGGCACTAGTACATTTTTGTAATGCAGATATACTAGGCCTACCTCTTGCATCTGGCCTTTGTTGAAAGTACTCCATTCCATTCCCTAGTGTTTCCACAATGCGCTTGAAAACTTCTTTGCTCATTCTGAACCTACGTCACGTCGGAAGAAATCATCTGGATAAGTTGGTTGATCAGAGAAATAATCTATGTGAAGCCGCTCATAGCCTTCTTCCCTATTTCTCTCAATATACTTTCGACGACGTCGAGCACGTCCTGGTTCTGCATTGTTTCTGCGGTGTCGAGAACGCTCTTGAAGTGCATCACACGCATCAAGCACTTCTTGTGTAATTCTTTCGTATTCACCATCTCCAGAGCTATCGCTAGAAAGTAAAGGGTTTGAGTTTGAGGAGTTTGAGGATGAACTAGACATTTTTAGAGATTTCAAGAAATGAGGAGTGACTAAACCATTGTAAATCCTCACTTATATAGATCTTTGTAATTCTAGGAAATGCCAACTAGTTAAACAAAGAAGCATGGTATCACATGCTATGCTTTGCAGAAGCAATCAATTGCTTTCTCTGCATGACTCTACACCACATGAAATTATAGAAAATGCCAACTAGTTAAAGCATCTCTATGCTTAGTAAAAAAAACAAAAAAGCATGGTATCACATGATATGCTTTGCAGAAGCAATCAATTGCTTTCTCTGCATGACTCTACACCACATGAAATTATAGAAAATGCCAACTAGTTAAAGCATCTCTATGCTTAGTAAAAAAACAAAGAAGCATTGGTATCACATAATTGAACTTGTAACACCCCCAAATCGTAACCCATTTGGAAAAGTATTCCGTCAGTGATCTCGGTTTTCACACCGAAACCACCCCAGGCTTTACCATTTAAACACAAATCATAAACAACAATTATGATTTAAACACCAAAATCTTTGGTTAAAACATATGTCTGGGGATTACATCCTAATCCCCATAGGACGAAACAGAGTAATCAGCGGAAGTCTTTGTAAAACATAAATACAAGGGTCTTGATCTTAATGATCACCCGCCAAGGAACTCAACCTGAATAAACTTATCAAAAACACCATTTGCCTTCATAGTCGTTCTAGCCTTCACAGGACGGCAACTTATTTGATGTGCTGAATTGAACGGATGACACCAGCCAACCATGTAGAGAATAATTTCGGTTGGTTAGTCTTACTGAAAGACTAAGCAAGGGTACAAAGCAGAGTGGTTCGAAGTAGTCGTATTAGGTTAGACTCATCGTTTCTCGAATAACAACCGATGACGATAGTCTCACAGCAATCAATCCCAAAAGAAGATTCTAGAGACCGAGTCTCACAGCAATCAATCCCAAAAGAAGACTCCAACGAGTTGAGTCTTATCGGAAACATGACAAATGTTGGGGAACATAAATAAAACACACAAGCGTTCAAAACGACTTGATGTTTTGGTTCACGACCAACCTCACCGCTCAAAGCGAATCCAGATTGGAAAGAGAACGTTACTCTGATCAAAGTCAAGACGAGATTTTCCGGCTGCACTACTCGCCCAAGGGTATGTTAATTATGTGCGACAACGGAACTTATCTCATTTAATTCCAAAACACACATCACATTATAAGCTTTTAGATATGTGTTTCGTCATGAGGGACATATATCGAAGGGAATCCTTCACAAGGTTTGTGACACTAGCTAAGTGCACCACCTCTATACTCGGATAGAGGACGATCATGATCCGCCAATTGGTGTCAGGGTCTCTGATGCCCTCTCAACCAATAATTATCAAGAAACGACTGGACCTCAACGAGTCCAACGTTCCTAACTACTAGTGCTAACTAAATAGTTCAACACAGTAATAATCTACATCACACCTTCTTAAGCTTTGGAATACCACTTAGGAACACCCTTCTAACGCTAAAAAAGGAATTCGAATCCCTCTCAAAACAAGCTGAACTTTGAAACCAAAAATGGAGTTTTTCTTGGGAGGAAGATGATGTTGAAGCTGATGATCTGAGCTTCCTCTCCGCCTCCTCTCTCCATTTATAGTCCCACAAGGCTGCTCCTAGGCAAGACACATACACCACGAAGTGTCCAGCCTAAAAACGTAGGGTGAATGACTCAACAAGGCTACGCTTATAGCCTCGCCAAGTTGCCTGCACGCTGTCAAGAAGATAGCTTCCACAGCAGGGTGCGGTGGCGTGGCCGCGGGGTGCGGTGGCGTGGTCGCGGGGTGCGGTGGCCGACTTGTTACCGTCCCCAAGTTTGGCATTCTCCGGGGGTGCGGCCGCTTGACCGCGGGGTGCGGTCAAGGCCATTTTGCCCCTTTTTGTCCGTTTTGTCTTTTCTTACCAAGTGGTTAAATATTTTTAACCCCGGGTTAAATATATTCGTACACGAACGACCTTTTAACCCAAAAATACATTAACTGTATTTTGTATTACTCAGAAAAATATTACAGAGGTCGCACATCGCATAGAATGTCCGTACTTCTCTGAATTTAATCTGACTTGTAATCTGGTTATAAGAAAATTAGAAATGTTCCTTACAAAATGAGGGATATTACATTACCTCCCCCTTAAAAGAAGTTTCGACCCCGAAACTTAGGCCGAAAACAACTCGGGAAAGCGTCTAAGCATATCCTCCTCAGTTTCCCATGCAAACACTATTGCTGCTAGTTCTAGATCATGTGTCGGATAGTTTGCTTCATAGGTTTTCAATTGTCTAGATGCGTATGCAGTAATCTTGCATCTCTGCATCAAGACACATCCCCACCTACTCTTCGAAGCATCACTATAGACCACATAATCATCATTTCCTTCTGGCAGCGCCAAAACTGGTGCAGAGGCCAGACACTGTTTTAACTTTTTGAAAACTGGTCTCGCACTTGTCATCCCAGACAAATTTCTTATGGACCTTGCGGAGCAGACTGTTCACAGGTAGAGTGATCCTAGAAAATCCCTCCACGAATCGTCTGTAACATCCAACAAGTCCAAGGAAACTGCGTACCTCCTTCACATTCTGAGGCCGCTTCCAATAGCTACCGCTTCAATCTTCTAGGGATCAACCATAACCCCATTTCTCCTTAATCACGTGACCTAATAAAGCCACTTCCTTAATCCAAAAGTCATATTTAGACAACTTTGAATATAGCTGATTTGTCTAAGGACTGACCCTCATGAGCCTCCTTGCTCGGGGAATAGATCAAAATACCATCGATGAAGACCACCACGAACTTATCCAAGTACTGGCGAAAATATCGATTCACCAGGTCCATGAAAACTACTGGAACATTGGTCACTACAAACTCGTAGTGACCATATCTCGTCCGGAAAGCAATCCTCGGAATATCTTCCTCACGAGTCCTGAGTTGGTGGTAACCAAACCTCAGATCGATTTTGGAAAAGACTTTTGCTTCTTGCAATTGATCCAACAGATCATCAATCCTCAACAACGAATATTTGTTCTTGATCGTGACTTTATTCAACTCTCCGTAGTCAAAACAAAGTTGAAACGATCCATCTTTCCTCTTGACAAACAAAACCGGGGCACCCCCAAGGCGATGCACTCGGCCTTATTTAACCTTTGTCAAGAAGATCCTCGAGTTGCTTCTTCAACTCTTGCATCTCCTCAGGAGCCATCCGATACGGTGCTTTAGAAATCGGCGCGGTACCAGGCTCAAGATCCATCGTAAACTCTACGACGCGATGTGGGGGTAATCCAGGAATTTCCTCCGGAAAGACATCCGGGAATTCACTAACGACTGGAATATCGAGAACTGATGGTTCATCTTTCTTGGGCGCATCCAGATAGCAAAGGTACCCGACACAACCTTGTCGAAGTAGCTTAAACGCTGCCATCGCATTGATGAGCCTGCCGTTATCAGCGTCATTCAGACCCTTAAATTTGCATACACACTGGCCCCCAGATGACACCGTCACAGTCTTCGAGCTAAAGTTGAACACCGCCCCATGACGCGTCAGCCAATCCATACCGAGAAAAATATTGTATGGAACCATGGCTTTCCACAACCAAAACACGTATTCCTTTCCTTCTGACACGCAAAGCTTTTGTGCCTAGTTACACCACAATTGTGACATTGGATCGGACTCTTGCCCTGACCCGACTGTTGTGTTGACCCTCCTTGAGTCATATCTGTCTTTACTCGGCCAGACTTGGCAAAATCAGACGGTGGCGTAGGACGTTTAAATCCACTCGCTTGAGGCTGGTTCTGCACCTGCCTCTGGCTATTACGCTTCTTGGTCGACTCCTCCAGAGTCACCTCCAACTTATAGGCTGCATCCACGTACTGCTCCAAAGTAGAGCATCCGTGACGCACCATCATTGGCTTAATGTCTAGGCTCATCCATTCATGGAAGTACCAGATCTTCTGCTCCTCACTAGACACCTCTGGCCCAGCATACTGCAATAAATGATTGAACTTGGTCGCTAGCTAAGTCACTTTTAATCCCTCTGTCTTTGGATAGAGGAATTCCTTATGCTTTTCTTCCCTCATAGCTCGAGAGAAGAAACGATCTGTCATTTTAGCTTTGAACATTCCCCAGTTCAAATCAACATGATCAGCTAGATCGGTGTTCTCCCACCATTCACTAGCATCTTCCTTCAATTGAAGGGAAGTAATGTGCACCCTCTCCGCTTCTGTGCACTCAATATTACAAAACAACCGTTCCATATGAGAGAACCAATGAGCCACTCTGACTGGCTCTCCTTTTCCATCATAGTTGTCAGGCCTCATAGAGTTAATAGCCTTTAGTGCTCGGCCATAATCACCTTTATTCCTGACTGCCTCTTCTCGGTGTACATGGACATCTTGTTCCTCAAGCCTAGGAACTACTAGAGGAATTGGCACAACTTGTGCCTGAGGTGCGTTTGGTCGCATTATATCTGTAAATGCTTGCATAACGATTCCCCGTATTGCCTCAATTGCTGCTGCACCAAACACCACTGGAGCGTCGGCCTGAGCTTGGCCATTGCCCTTTGGATTATTGTGAGAAACAGACTCGTGTTCCTCCACAGGGTTCACAACATTCCTCACATTTGGTATGTGGTCATTACTTGGCCCAGCACCAGCACGGATAGTGTTCCTCGTGTTCACCATCTATTTATCGATCAATTTCCAAGGATTTTATACATTAATACCTTGCAGTATACTTAATGTAACAATCAACTCGGAAAGGATCAAACTAGGTAAACTTTCATTAGATGAACTTCAAACCGAGTTACTAGGTTCTACAACCTCAAATCATAACGAGAGAACTGGGAATTCAAGCCTTACTGGATATGGCGAAACCACATCGGCTTCTTCCGAGTCCTTCTGAAGAGAAACGAAAGCACTCAGAATCTACGAGTGACGAACACAGAATTAGTCTTTCTAAATATGGAAGTTCACTTCCATATTAGACTAAAGAAGAAGGCACTACTAGAACGGTAAAAAATTTCTTTGAAAATTCAAAGCCTTCGAAAACATTTCTCAGTTTCAAACGAGTAAACGGTTTTATAAAAAAATTTGTTCCAAGAAAATGTTTTAAAACCCACCCGAAAAAAAAAATCGGCTCTGATACCAAATCTGTAACACCCCCAAATCGTAACCTATTTGGAAAGGTATTACCGCCAGTGACCTCAGTTTTCACACCGAAACCACCCCAGGCTTTACCATTTAAACACAAATCATAAACAACAATTATGATTTAAACACCAAAATCTTTGGTTAAAACATATGTCTGGGGATTACATTCTAATCCCCATAAGACGAAACAGAGTAATCAGCGGAAATCTTTGTAAAACATAAATACAAGGGTCTTGATCTTAATGATCACTCGCCAAGGATCTCAACTTGAATAAACTTATCAAAAACACCGTTTGCCTTCATAGTCATTCTAGCCTTGACAGGACGACAACTTATCTGATGTGCCGAATCGAACGGATGACACCAGCCAACCATGCAGAGAACAATTCCGGTTGGTTAGTCTTACTGAAAGACTAAGCAAGGGTACAAAGCAGAGTGGTTCAGAGTAGTCGTATTAGGTTAGACTCATCGTTTCTCGAATAACAACCGATGACGATAGTCAACCACCATACTTCTACTGAAATCTATGAAAAGACATGATCAAGAGAAGATTCTGGAGACCGAGTCTCACAGCAATCAATCCCAAAAGAAGACTGATGGGACCTTGCTATGAAGAAGGTCTCAAGTCCCGGATGAGATCGTGGTGAATCCGTAGTGGGGCGAAACAACTCCTTGAATAGGCGTCTGCGTTGATGGAGATTGCAAGACGACGGCGAGGCGGAAGCGATTGCGGAAGCGATAGAAATTTGAGGGGTTGACCGTATGGGTGAAGGGGGCCACGACCAGTTTAGGGCTGGAAAAGGATGGAGATTTTGAAGCGGATTAGAAGAAGGGAGCAAGCTCGACCTAGATCTAGCGGAATTAATGGCAGAAACGCGAGGGAGCAAGCTCAACCAAGAGAATCAAGGAGGACGTTAATGGAGGCTCAATTGGAGTTTCTCTCAACAATAAGTCTGTAATATTAACGTGAAGAAGAAAGGGAACTACAAGCTAGGTTAAGTAAAAGGAAGACTCTTCCTTTTCCTTAACCAAAAAGATTAAAAATAAAACAAATAAAATACTAAAAATACCCTAAGGAATTTCGGTCATTCTAAGTATAGAAATGACCTTCTAAACTCCCTAAAAATGCTGAAAATAATAATAAATAATATTCGGGAAAAATACTGATAAATGTCATAAATCAGAAATATCGATAACTAGGCGAATAGCGATCAATATCTCTAATCTGTAAGCTCCGGGATCTCTGCAGACTGTGTAGACGTCCCAACTGTCACTAAACTCAGAATGGATCCCTCATCTGTAGTTGGACGTCCCTGACCTGCTACGAGTCTGGTCACTAGTGATTGAGTCGCAGCTTGAATAGCTTTGGCTCGTGCTCTAGTAATGGGACCTGCGGACCTAAGACTCATAGCCTCCTCCTCGTCTGCAGCTGTCATGGTAGGCGAGGTCACATCATCCTCACCCACTTGAGTGTGAAGCGTCCCCGCTTCACCCTCATCATACTCTGGCTCCACGTACGGTGATAGATCAGCAACATTGAAGGTTGGGTGAACACCATACTTGTCTGGGAGCTCTAGCTGGTAGGCGTTGTCATTGATGGCCTTGACAACACGGAATGGTCCATCACCCCTTTGGTCGAGCTTAGACTTGCGGTTGGAAGGAAAACGCTCCTTCCACAAGTGAAGCCAAACCAAGTCGCCAGGAGCAAAGACAATCCTGCGTCGTCCTTTGTTCTTCTGGGCCGCATACTGTGCTGCTCTACGCTCCAGCTGGGTGCGCGTCCGAGTGTGCAGTTCCTTGATGTGATCGGCCAATCTTTCAGCTGTGGTGCTGTCTGTATCCTTCCTAGGAAAGGGAGTCAAGTCCAGCGGCGTCAGCGGGTTGCGTCCGTAGACAACTTCGAACGGGGTGAGTTTAGTCGCGCTGTGCCTGCACCTGTTATAAGAAAACTCCACAGTAGACAGTAAGTCCTCCCACCGGCGTGGGTTACTCTTCAGAACCGTCCGAAGGAGGGCTCCAAGAGTGCGGTTGGTCACCTCTGTCTGACCATCCGTCTGTGGGTGGTAGCTCGTAGAAAATAGGAGTTTAGTACCGAGCTTACCCCACAAGGTTCTCCAGAAATGGCCGACGAACTTGGTGTCCCGATCACTAACAATAGTGCGCGGAATACCATGCAGTCTCACGATATTGTCGAAGAACAGAGTAGCAACGTCAGTGGCGTTACTAGTGTTCTTACAGGCAATGAAGTGTGCCATCTTAGAGAACCTGTCTACGACCACAAATATAGAATCTCTACCACGCCGAGACATAGGCAACCCAGTGATAAAATCCATGGATAGATCTTCCCACGGGCCAGCTGGAATCGGCAGAGGCGTGTAGAGACCATGCGGACTAGACCTGGCCTTAGCCTTATGGCATGTCACACAACTCTGACAATACTTCGTAACATTGTTGGCCATTTTAGGCCAGAAGAAGTGTTCGCGAAGTGCTGCCAGTGTCTTAGACACGCCAAAGTGACCACGACTATGTGCTTCCTCAATCAGCAAATTTCTGACATAGGATGAAGGAACGCAAAGCTTCCCACCTTTGTACAGAAATCCGTCATCAAGGAAATACGTAGCATGTTCACGACCAGTGGATTTACATTGCTCATAGAATGTAGAAAAGAAAGGATCAACAGCATAAAGATCCTTGAGCAATGCAAACCCAAATAACTGAGACTGAAGCTGAGTAATGAGGACGTACCTGCGAGAAAGGGCGTCGGCTACCACATTCTCCTTACCTTTCTTGTGAACAATGAGGTAGGGGAACGTTTCCATGAACTCAACCCAGCGAGCGTGGCGTCTGTTAAGAGTCGTCTGGCTACGCAGATAACTAAGAGCTGCATGATCTGAGTGAATCACGAACTCTGCAGGCCACAGATAGTGCTGCCACATCTTCAGAACCCGAATCAGCGCGTACAACTCCTTGTCGTACGTCGGGTAGTTCAGCTGGGCACCTGCCAGCTTCTCTGAAAAATAGGCAATCGACCTCTTTTCCTGCAGCAAGACACCTCCGATGCCGAAATCAGAAGCGTCGCATTCCACCTCGAACCGACGGGTGAAGTCAGGAAGCTGCAGCAGTGGCGCGTGGCACAAGGCATCCTTCAGGGCGGCAAAAGCAGCATCATGCCGTGGAAGCCAAGTGATAGACGCTGCCTTCTTGGTCAGCTCGTGTAATGGGGCGGCTATAGTGCTGAAATCACGAACAAACCGTCGATAAAAACCAGCCAAACCCAAAAACGAACGTACCTGAGTAGGAGTAGCTGGCGTCGGCCACTCCTGGATAGCGCGGATCTTTTCTGCATCCACCTGTAGGCCGTCCTTGTGGACGACGAAACCTAGGAAGTTTGTAGAAGGAGAACAAAATACACACTTGCCAAGATTGGCGTATAAGCTCTCTACTCTCAAACACTCTAAAACAAGGCGAAGATGCTCAGCATGGTCATCTAAAGTCCTAGAGTAAATAAGAATATCATCGAAATAGACAACGACAAACTTACCTAGAAAAGCTCTCAAGACATGGTTCATCAGCCTCATGAACGTAGAAGGAGCATTGGTCAGGCCAAATGGCATGACTAGCCACTCATACAGACCATACTTCGTCTTGAAAGCCGTCTTCCACTCGTCCCCCTCCTTCATGCGAATCTGATGATAGCCGCTCTTCAGATCAATCTTGCTGAAGAACTGCGCTCCATGCAGCTCGTCAAGCATGTCGTGCTGAAGAACTGCACTCCATGCAGCTCGTCAAGCATGTCGTCGAGGCGAGGAATGGGATGTCGATATTTGACGGTGATCTGGTTGATGGCACGGCAATCCACGCACATCCTCCAAGAACCGTCCTTCTTAGGCACCAATAGGACGGGAACAGCGCACGGGCTAAGAGACTCGCGCACATACCCCTTCTCCAACAGTGCTTGCACCTGCTTTTGCAACTCCTTTGTTTCCTCTGGAGAAGTTCGGTAGGCAGCTCGGTTGGGAAGAGTAGCTCCTGGTACAAAATCGATCTGGTGCTCAATGCCACGAAGTGGTGGAAGACCATCTGGCAACTCGTCCGGCATCACATCCTGAAACTCCTGCAAAATTGACAAAATACAAGAGGGAAGTGCGGACTCTGAAACAGGTAGGGCAGTAGGAAGAGAAATGAGTAGGAAACAGGGAGACTTGCCTTGGATGACGTTGGAAACCTTTCGGCGTCGCGCAAGAGAAGGCGCTGCTCACAAGTGCCTTTCAGCGCAGAACTACCTTGTCCACCCTTCTGATGACGGACTCCAGAAGGTACCTGTTGACCATTACCACTACAATGAGGAAATTTAAGACTAATGGGCTGGTCACTTACCTGTCCTGAGTTGCCTTGGGTACCCGAAGAAGATGCTGTAGGAAGTTGTAGGGAACTCGGCTGGAAGGCTGTAGGGGACTCTGGAGGGGGTTTTCCTGCGTCCTTTGCAGCCTGTATAGCCTTGTTCCTCTGTCTAATAGCATGGTCCTGTAAAATCTCATTCGGAGTCATAGGTAAGAGCGTCACGCGCTTGCCATGGTGAGTGAACATGTAACTTTTCAAAAACCCATCATGGAAGACGCGACGGTCAAATAGCCAAGGACGCCCTAACAGAATATGGGTGGCATCCATGGCTGTAACATCGCACAAAACAGTGTCTGTATATGGTCCTATGGAAAAAGTAACGGGACACTGTAAAGAAACATTGTTACCTGGTTGGTCTGAAATCCACTGCAGACCGTAGGGTTGAGGATGTGGCTGCGTTTGAAGATTGAAGTCGCGGACGACTCTCTCATTTATAATGTTGCAGCACGACCCGCCATCTATTATCAGACTCAGCGACGCATTCTTCATACGACACCGGGAATGAAACAGATTCTCCCTTTGGTCAAGCGGACCTCTTTCCTTGACGCTGAGGACGCGTCTGGTGACCAAGGCATAATGCATGACGTCTGTATCATGGTCACTCGGCCGGATCACCTCATCAGTCAGCTCCGTAGACTCCTCCGGGACGTTCTCCTCTTCATCCGAGAGGCTCTCGTAGTCTTCAGTTTTGGCGGAGTAGAGGACACGCTTCTGATTGGGGCAGTCCTTCTGATAGTGTCCTCGTCCACCACATCTGTAACACTCTCGACCGCTGGAATGATCTGTACGGCCTGTCTCAGCAGAGGCCGATGGCTTTTGGCGCGCGGAAGAAGGGGGCGCCGGCCGCGGCGTCATAGTAGACGCAATACATGTACGATCCTGTCTAGGCACAGAACTAGAAGAAGAGTTAGTGCGATAAGAATTGACAGGGTTCGAGGTATACCTTGGTGAGGGAGAAGACGAAGACTGCCAAGGCTGCTGTCGACGTCGCTGCGCTTGAAGATAGAGCTTCTGCGCAGTATGTACTACGTTGTTGAGGTCTCGGATTGGCAGAACGTCAACCTGATCCCTGTATGGCTGTGACAAACCCGTGACAAAACGTGTACGTAGAGTAGACGGAGTAACACTTACCCCGGCTTTGAAGTACATGTCTTCTAAGCGAGCAAAGAACTCCTGTGGCGTATCACGACCCTGAGTAGCAAGTACAATGGCCGTCTTCATATCCTCTCGGTAAGTTGTCGTCACGTACTTGCGCGTCATGAGCGCCACTAGCTGTTGCCACTCTGTCACAGGTGGCCACCCCATGCGTGCCTGCTGTTGGACCAGTCGGTTCCACCAGGTGCGCGCTGCTCCTTGGAAATGCAAGGTGACGATCTCCACCTTCGTATGCTCCTCATATTGATAGTGTTGAAGAACATGGCAGGTACTCTGCAACCAATCTATGAAAGTAGAAGGATCATAAGTACCAAGGAAGGGTTCGATTTTCACCTTAATTTCTTGGCGATACGTAGTTGGGGGTGGGTATCGCTGTTGGGCTACAGCGGGAGCATATAAATTCTGTTGTGGAAGCCCCTGCCGCTGCTGTCCAACTGGTAGTTGTTGCCGTCGCTGCCCTCGTGGAGGACCGGCAACCCGCTGCTGCTGATATTGCTGTGGATGACCCTGTGCAGCGTAATAAGCAGCCTGATTCTGTGGCTGCTGTGGAGGAGGAACCCAACATGTACGATGAAACTGCTGCTCTGGTGGGTCCTGTAGGGGTGGGTGATAACCTGCAGAAAACCCATAGGCCCCTTCTTCCTCATCCTCAAGATCAAATTCCTGGAATCCTTCATCTGAATCTGACTCAACAGGAGAAACAGTACTCTGATGGTCAGTAAAAGAATGGACATTGAAGGTTTCAGAATTTACCTGATGTCGACTTGGACGAGCCGTGGACTGTTTCCCTTGCTTGCTTGTGGAAGCATGTGGTTCTGTGCGTCTGCTCTGGCGTTTGACGGCACTGTCATCGACCGGTGCATCCTCCTCTGAAGATGACTCATCATCGTCCTGCTCGTCCTCATCCTGAGAGTTGCGTTCAGGAATTGTCAACTGGGCTGATTTGGAGCGCACCTTCTTCTTTGACGCGCTACTCTCTTTCTGCGATCCTTTCCGCTGATGCTGCGTAGGAGGATCGGATATCAGAACGCCCTTGCCCTTTTTCTGCTTCTGGGCTAGGGTACTCTGGTCGTCACGGTTGTTCGGTGACGGAGACGGCATCACTCTACTGAGCAGATCACGCATGGCTGCAAAATTCGCTTCTGAACGTTCATCGGAACGTTGCTGATTGGCCACCAATAGCTCAATGGCCGTAGCCAGTTGATCGACCCGACCCGTATCCTGTCCGTCATTGGAGTTCACCATTATCCTGAAAAGACAACAGACCCCAACAGAGCAAAGGAAAAACAAAAACAAAGCAACAGAAACGAAAGAGAAGTCGAACTACCAAGATATCACAACTGAAAACAAAGCTGATATGGCCGTGAGGGCGGGAAGGCTAAGGATAATCACACAACAATCACAAATTGCAGCGATAACTCAACAAACAAATTGTAGATATAAATTGCAGTAATATAAGCCTAGATATGCCAACAAGATTATAACAACGAAGACAGTGAGAGAGAGGAGATGGGAATTGAATCAATAACGATAGGGTAACGATTACCTTATTTTGGCTTTGCGCACCCTATATCTCTTCACCGTTGCCACCTAAGTTCGGCTTTTCTCACAAAAAGCTCCTGCACTCTAATACCCCTACAGAAACCTCAACTGCTGTCGCCAGGAAATAACGGTAGGCACAGAACTTAATCCGGCGTGAACCTAGGCGTCCCGGCTAAGCAGCTGCAAACTAACAAAAGCGGATAACTCACGCCAAAGTCAGAAGGATAACTGTAAAAAGCGAATGCAGAAACCGACACAAAAAGGAAAAATAAAAATAAAAATTAAAAATAAAAGGACTCAGATCCCTGCAATCTAATACCCCTACAGTAACCTCAACTGCTGTCGCTAGGATATAACGGTAGGCACATAAATTAATCCGGCGTAAACCTAGGCGTCCCGGCTAAGCAGCTGTAAACTAACAAAAGCGGATAACTCACACCAAGGTCAGAAGGACAACTGTAAAAAGCGAATGCAGAAATCGACACAAAAAGAGAGAAATAAAATAAATAAAATAAAATAAAATAAAATAAAATACCGAAGGCCTTCGTAGGGTCGAAATTTCGGAACCCACGAAAAGAGCCCGGATCTGGGAAGGCCGGCTTCGTTGCGCTGGGCGGGGCTATTAACCCGGATTAGGGGCACCCAGGATAGAAGGCGCTGGCAGCTGGACGCGCGCGCGCGCTGGGCCGCGGCTTGCTGGGCGCCGACGCTGGGCGTGTCGCTTGGCTTCGGTTTGTGTGGCGCCGAAGGTAAGTATCCTAACAACTTCCCTAATTTGCCTTGATTTGTTTTGACTTTTTTTTTTTTTTTTTTTTGGCAATTCTTCAGATCTGGCTTTTTTCTACAAGGAAAGATCTCAGCCTTTTTTTTTGTTTATTTTTTAATTAGAGAAATTGTAACAAGAACTCAAGAACCCTAATTGTCAAGGACGAACCACCGAGCTTCAAGGCTGCCTCCTTTGCGCAGATCGGACTCAAAAATTCTTAAAAAAAATATTCTAGACTACTACACACTCTATTGATTCAAGTTGGAAAGAAGGAAATCAAAGAAGACACAGATTAATGGCAAAAAGGTCAAGTACAGCAATTCAACCTATATGCATGCAAATCTAGATCTATAATTCAATCACCAAATTACCAACACAAAGAGCAATTGTTGTGTGTAGGGGACAAGGTAAGAACACTAAAATTGAAGCAAATATATTTTTTGAGGCAGATTTACACCAAAAACGAGTTTTCAATGCAAATCTACAATGTTTTTGTTAAAGAAAATAATTCGGCCTTCAAGAGAATTTTTTTTTTTTGTAAATTTTCGACTTTAATAATATAGATCTGAATAATAACAGTCGGAATTATCAAGAAAAATGCAGAAAAAAAAAATTTTGGAATTTTTTGACACGAAAATAAGGTTGTGATAAGCAAGGAATCGATTCGACTTACAGATTCGAAGGCTCTGATGCCAGTTGATGGGACCTTGCTATGAAGAAGGTCTCAAGTCCCGGATGAGATCGTGGTGAATCCGTAGTGGGGCGAAACAACTCCTTGAATAGGCGTCTGCGTTGATGGAGATTGCAAGACGACGGCGAGGCGGAAGCGATTGCGGAAGCGATAGAAATTTGAGGGGTTGACCGTATGGGTGAAGGGGGCCACGACCAGTTTAGGGCTGGAAAAGGATGGAGATTTTGAAGCGGATTAGAAGAAGGGAGCAAGCTCGACCTAGATCTAGCGGAATTAATGGCAGAAACGCGAGGGAGCAAGCTCAACCAAGAGAATCAAGGAGGACGTTAATGGAGGCTCAATTGGAGTTTCTCTCAACAATAAGTCTGTAATATTAACGTGAAGAAGAAAGGGAACTACAAGCTAGGTTAAGTAAAAGGAAGACTCTTCCTTTTCCTTAACCAAAAAGATTAAAAATAAAACAAATAAAATACTAAAAATACCCTAAGGAATTTCGGTCATTCTAAGTATAGAAATGACCTTCTAAACTCCCTAAAAATGCTGAAAATAATAATAAATAATATCCGGGAAAAATACTGATAAATGTCATAAATCAGAAATATCGATAACTAGGCGAATAGCGATCAATATCTCTAATCTGTAAGCTCCGGGATCTCTGCAGACTGTGTAGACGTCCCAACTGTCACTAAACTCAGAATGGATCCCTCATCTGTAGTTGGACGTCCCTGACCTGCTACGAGTCTGGTCACCAGTGATTGAGTCGCAGCTTGAATAGCTTTGGCTCGTGCTCTAGTAATGGGACCTGCGGACCTAAGACTCATAGCCTCCTCCTCGTCTGCAGCTGTCATGGTAGGCGAGGTCACATCAAAGACTCCAACAAGTTGAGTCTTATCGGAAACATGACAAATGTTGGGGAACATAAATAAAACACACAAGCGTTCAAAACGACTTGATGTTTCAGTTCACGACCAACCTCACCGCTCAAAGCGAATCCAGATTGGAAAGAGAACGTTACTCTGATCAAAGTCAAGATGAGATTTCCAGCTGCACTACTCGCCCAAGGGTATGTTAATTATGTGCGACAACGGCACTTATCTCATTTAATTCCAAAACACACATCACATTATAAGCTTTTAGATATATGTTTCGTCATGAGGGACATATATCGAAGGGAATCCTTCCCAAGGTTTGTGACACTAGCTAAGTGCACCACCTCTATACTAGAATAGAGGACGATTATGATCCGCCAGTTGGTGTCAGGGTCTCCGATGCCCTCTCAACCAATAATTATCAAGAAACGATCGGACCTCAACGATTCCAACGTTCCTAACTACTAGTGCTAACTAAACAGTTCAACACAGTAATAATCCACATCACAGCCATCATGGCCAACATCAAAAACATATATTTATACCAGCGTTGTTCTAGCAGATATACAACCTAGTATAATATCATGTTTTAATCATTTATATCTATAATAGCATTGTTTTAGCAGATATACAACGTATTATAATATCTTTTAAAATCACCAACAGTTATCAAAACTGTTCCCAACGAAAACAGTAAATCATCCCAAATTAATTAACAACTAAACAATTGATAATTAATTGAAATATGGAATGATGAGCAAGAGCGAACCGCCACTTGCCTTAGATCGACGAAAGCTTCACAAGCTTAGGAACGAAGGGTTCAGAGTCTGAAACTGGGACAGATCCTGGACAATAAATCCATATGGAACGATCCATAACAAGACCCTAAGTTAGATTCAATATCTACATATATGAATCTAAAAGAATACAAGAGGAATCGAAGGAATCAAGCCTCGCTCGAAGCAAAACACCCAAGAACACACAACCCGGGTAAGCTCGCCGCGGGTGCGGTGGAGCCTCTGCCGCGGGGTGCGGTCAAGTGCCAGAGCGAGTTCTTCGACAGCGGCCATGGAGAAACTTACACAAATCGATTCGTTCGACTTCGATTTGTTCTTGGTTCGATCTCCCACCTTCTTAAGCTTTGGAATACCACTTAGGAACACCCTTCTAACACTCAAAAAGGAATTCGAATCCCTCTCAAAACAAGCTGAACTTTGAAACCAAAAATGAAGTTTTTCTTGGGAGGAAGATGATGTTGAAGCTGATGATCTGAGCTTCCTCTCCGCCTCCTCTCTCCATTTATAGTCCCACAAGGCTGCTCCCAGGCAAGACACATACACCATGAAGTGTCCAGCCTAAAAACGTAGGGTGAATGACTCAACAAGGCTATGCTTATAGCCTCGCCAAGTTGCATGCACGCTGTCAAGAAGACAGCTGCCACCGCGGGGTGCGGTGGCGTGGCCGCGGGGTGCGGTGGCCGACTTGTTACCGTCCCCAAGTTTGGCCTTCTCCGCGGGTGCGGCCGCTTGACCGCGGGGTGCGGTCAAGGCCATTTTGCCCCTTTTTGTCCGTTTTGTCTTTTCTTACCAAGTGGTTAAATATTTTTAACCCCGGGTTAAATATATTCGTACACGAATGACCTTTTAACCCAAAAATACATTAACTGTATTTTGTATTACTCAGAAAAATATTACAGAGGTCGCACATCGCATAGAATGTCCGTACTTCTCTGAATTTAATCTGACTTGTAATCTGGTTATAAGAAAATTAGAAAATTTCCTTACAAAATGAGGGATATTACAGAACTTGCATTACATTAAAAAAGCTTTCATTACAAGATCTAAAGATGCATTATAATATTGAAATATGCATTACAAGATTGAAAGATACATAACAAGATTGAAACATACATAACAAGATTGAAACATGCATTCGGAAAAATAAAACATGCAAAGCGGAAAGCTACGAAGACATCTTCACAACTACATGGATAACAGTTAAGAGGCGAATTCTTTCATCAATTGCATATTGACAACTTCCTCCTCCGGTGTGCAATCATGCTTCCCCATCAACCACTGGAGCATGTCCCACTTCCTGCTCCTATCGATATTATTTTGTTCCATATCCTTGGTCTTTTGTTCAATCTCCATGGTCTTGATCCTAAGATATTGCGCTTGCTTCTCCCTCTTTCGTGCCACCTTTGCCATCTCCAATTCATGGACGTTACTCTGGATGCGAATTTTTTCTCTTTCGAGCATACTTTCTCCATCATCTTCAGCACAACTTGTGGATGCAAATTTTTTCGCCTTTCGTTTAGCCTTCTTGATGCCCTCAGGACGCTAAAAAATCCCAGTGAAACCACTCGTTGGAGTATCTTGATTAGAGCCTTCCATATCAGTAGACGATCTTTTCGAGCTTGGGGCACTTTTCGAGCTTTGGTTCATCCCACTGGCCTGGTGCAAATAAGAAAAGCTCCATTTTGGCTCGTATTGAAGAGCCTCCCATGCATGCTCATATAAAAACCTTTTTCCCGTTTCCCTTAAAAACGACTCATGTGTAGTCTTCATAACATCATCCTCCGACTCCCCACTTCTTTTATGAGCACATGCATGGTGATACGTACCAACAAACTTATTCACTAAAGGAGTAACTGTATGCCATCTATTCTTAACACTTTTCAAAGTTCGCTCACCTTGATCTGGTTTCTTGTAAGTGTTCCAGTAGCCTTGAATTCGCTTTCAGAATGCCTCAGATGTCTGATTGGTGTTGGTTACGGGATCTTTAGTGGTGTTTAAGTACCCACTGATGAGGAGCACATCATCAGCCTTACTCCAGGCGCATTTCGTGTATTTTTGGGCGTCATCGGCATCACCACCACGAGCAGCACGACCACAACCACGACCACGACCACTACTTTGAGTTTGATCCGGTGACTCAACAACATGTTGAGGTTGTGTGCTAAAGCTTGGCATCTCCATTGACTGAGATGCACCTCCGTAAGTGTATTGATTTTGTGAGAAGAGTTGTGTGTAGTTCATATTATAAGGATCATACACATCTAATGACAAATTCCCAAAGTTATTTGGGATGTCATCTTGGTTTTGATTCATGATGAAAGAATAGAAGAGAGGAATGAGAGGTTATAAGAGATAAATGATAGAAGATTGTGTGAGTTGTGCAATTGGGATGTCATCTTATTTATAGGCAAATAAAAAATCATTTACATTTTTTTCCTATTTTGTTATATTATTTAAAACAATAGTTAGTACACCATAATATTAAAAAAGTAGTTACTATACCCTAAAATAGTTTTAGTATACCATAAAATATGATCTATTTGGACTTAATTATATTAAATTTATAAAAAAAAATACATTAAATTTCTAAAATTTATTTACAATGTAATTTTCATATTAAATAAATTAAATTGCTATTTATTTTATTTAAACCCCCAATAATAATAATAATAAAATGATTTATTTTCACCTTAAACCTATAATACAAAAAAAAAAAAATCTACCAAATATATCCAAAATGGATGTCTATGGATAGAGAAAAATGTAATTAGAATTATGGTATTTTTTTTTAAACACACCAATTTTTAAATAAATCAATTTTTTTTTAAATAAAGGACGGCCAGGAACAATTCTGGCCGTCCATAACGTGCCACGCGGCGCCTGTCAATGAAATGGCGCCGCGTGGCACTGTCCCCCAGCCTTTGATAAGGCTGCGTTTGCTCCCATCCCCGAAACGGCGTCGTTTTGCTCTTAACGGAGGCAAAAAAAATTAAGCGCCAAACACGCCTTATGTCTTATACCCATGGGACAGTCTCATGAAATAGCTGAATCTGGAGACTCTTTCAGGGTCTTATAGCTTCATTTGATTATTATATAAAAAAAATCTATGAGACCCATCTAAGAGCTCCCGTTAAAAATGCTCTTATATAATGACGCCGTCCGCAAGCGACATACTCCGTATATGCTTGTTCTCAAAATAAAAGGATAAGGGCTCTGTTCGATAAAATACTATTTTCTGCTTTTTTCTACTTTATTTCCCTCTTTGTGCTTTTTTCTCCAAAAAAGTATCTCAGTGGTTTGTTCGGCAATAAATGCTCCTCCATACTTCAAACTACTTTCAGTTGGTTAAAAGTTGCACAAAAAAAAAGTTACTACCCCATACTTTGAATACTTATCATGTACTTCTGGAAGATTGGTTTCCATCCATTACCCCCACATCGATTTACCCTGGCATCATGTACTTCTGGAGGATTGGTTTCCATCCATTGCCCCCACATCGATTTACCCTGACAAAAAAATTTCTGGAAGCTCTTCTTCTTCGTGAACCTCGGAGCCTGACGACTTGATTTCCATAACTTGCTCTTCCTTGAAGCTTGACTATTCGCTGCAGGTATGTTCACCTCTTCTCTCCTCTCGCTCTTCATCTTCCTCTCCTTCATGGGTGTTTCTTCCTCTCCTCTCCATCTTTGAAGTTGCAATCCTTATATATTTATATTCTCATCCATTTTCTACTATCAACATTATTAAACAAGGCCTAGAAGTTGTAACCTTGTTAGTGCTTTTGTGCAGAAAAGCTAGTGACATTCTTTTTATTCTTCCCTTTGCTTTGTAGTTTAACATGTACCTTGATGTGCATACGTTAGAAGATTCTCTTTTCATGTTATTGTCGTATTCCCTAATCAGTACCAATGAACCCCTAATGTAAACTATGGTAGTACTTGAAGTATGCTGAATATTGCATATGTTGACATTTGTTGTATTCATTCCGATTTGAAGCATATGGTCTTAAATTCAATGATAGATGGTGAGAATGAAATATTATTTTATTTTTTGTTAATGGCTGAAATGTTCATCAGGATATCTTGTAATGACGATGAAGAGAGAGCAAGTAGGAGGTTTACAAAGGCTGCTCGCAATCTCCTACCTGTAATGGATGCACCTCCTGTTTCTGCTTTGGATGCGATCTTTGTCGTTGCTCTGACTGCAATTGCCAGACGTGCGACGCTTTCACCACAAACGCATGCGCTTAGGAGTTTCTTCTCATGACGTCGCCATCTTCTAAATTAGTCAATCATATAGCCCTAATTCAAGCAATGTATTTGCTGAGCTAATTCAGACAATGATTACTGCACTATTGCTAGTACTTCGACAATTATAGACATGGGAAGTAGTAGTTCCTAAACAACCAAGCTGCATTTTGTTTCCATTTTTTGTATTTTAACATTCACATTCAAATACTCTATTCACTTCAATTCAGATGTTAGTGACCTGATAGGGGCTAAAGTTGTGTGTCCAATCAAAGTAATCCTTAAAAACTTAAACTAGTAGAATAGGCAAGCAAGGGTCGAATCCCACGGAGAGGAGTTATCTTTCTTAATGTAAATTTGTATTCCAAAGTAACAAAGGGGGGATTGGTTGGTTGTTTGAATTGCAAGTAAATAAAGTAAACAAAAGCAAAGGTTTCTAATCAAATTGGAAAAAAACACTTAGTCAAACAAATATCCACTATTCATTCGATTGATTAGTCCTAGGTTATCTCTATTCATTCCTTTGATTATTCATGTCCTTATTCTGAAATAGTTACCAGTCCTATCAGTCTTGGCAACCCTTATTATCGAACGCACGAGAAACTATCAAGATTTAGAACAATAGTAGCAGGACGCATAGGAATTAAACAGGATACATGCAACACCGATTTTTCGCAGCATTTAACACATAATCAATTCTCTTTCATAATAAACTAGTCCTACCAGTCATAGAATATCATGGATGCTACAAAAGATAAGGAATCTCAACCCGAAATTTCCAAACCCTAGCAATAGACAATTACTAATATCAACTAGGTGATCAATCTAGTCAAATCAATAAGAATCAATAGGAATAAGCTCAAGAGAAAAGATATAATCCAAAGGAATAGGAAATAGAGTTATAACCTCACATTCATGAATCAAATGAAGGCTTCAATTGTCGGTTTGCTTAGTTTTTCATAGTCTTGAAACAAAAACTCAAAGGGAAAATTGACGTAAACTTAGATAATTCAAAAGGCTGCCAAGACTAGGTTTAAATAACCTAGCAAACCTAAAGCTAAAAAGATAACAAACATAGTCTAAAAGGAAATAAAATAATCCTATCGGAATAAAAAAATAAAATAAAATAGGAAAATAAAATAAAGTAAAACTTCGGAATTCCTCGGACGCGCTGATGACAAAGATTTCCGCGATCGTGGCTACAGCTTCCGCGATCGCAGAAAATACAATTTTGCTCTCGGCTTTTCCGCGACCATGGCACTTGGACTTTCGCGATCGCGGATCTTCGCGTTCTTCACTTCTCGCCTTTCGTTGATTCCCGCGACCGCGGCCATGGCCTCCGCGACCGCGGTTTTGCTCCTGTAAATCCACTTGGTTCTACTTCTTCGTCTTCTTGGTTAGTTTCCTTCTCTCTTGCCAACTCTTCTGTCTAATATTGAT
Organism: Rheum nobile; assembly: GCA_027886185.1. NCBI lineage: Eukaryota > Viridiplantae > Streptophyta > Magnoliopsida > Caryophyllales > Polygonaceae > Rheum > Rheum nobile. The sequence continues at coordinate 2,876,030 of WOAB01000561.1, read as the reverse complement.
TACAAAAGAGATCACTATACTCTTGTCATTACAGTATGTCACAGAGGGACACTTTATGTCTAATGTTGAAAACTGGACAGTTTTATTTATTTTGGTTATGTGTTGCTCGTATAATTGCATTCAGTTATGAACAGAGTTACACAGTACATGCTTGGTACTCTGGTGGATTTTATTTTGGTTGTGTTGCTCGTATATTGCTATGCTTGGATTTGTTGATTTGATTCCGAACACATCGCATGAAAGCTGAAAATAACATCTATTAAGATCAAAACAACATATTAATAGATGAATAGATGAAACTGAAGAACAAAATTTATATTGATCAGATGAAACTACACCCTATGTAATTCTTTTGGACAGATTTAAAATACTGTAACATCCACGTAACTCCTGTTATGCGTAGGAAGTCTGACCATTTGCTAATTTTGATCATGGATTCTGAGTAAATACAATCAGCTCACATTCATACAGTAGCCACAAACAAAACTAGGATCACAACACTCACCAAAACCATTCCATCATCATTACAAAATTAACACCATAATTCAAACAATAAACATAACAAAATTCAAATTACAAAGACAAAATGACAGACATAACAATGATCTATTTTGCCCTTGGTACATCACTGGGCATTGTAACTATAAATCACCTAGACTAAAATGGTCGGCCTCCTCCACGTCTCTGGAAGTGAACACATGCGGAAGAACGCGACACCGGCCCTACCAGAATAGCTCACCGAAGACGACGACCTCCGAAGACCAGTAAATCAGATGCTACTGTTGAGTTTCCACTTCACTACTGGGAGGAAGAGATAGGGTTGTTGAATTGTTGGTGAGCATTAGGCGAGAGGATGAAGATGAAACCCAAAAAAAATTCTTCCTCATAGACCCACGTGCACTTCACATGCAACATCAAACATATCACGTGAATCAGGCTAGAGGATGAAGATGCAACTGGCTGTAATAGGGAACCAGTGAACCAGGGTACAAAGCATAAATTTGATAGAATTTGCAAGTTGCAACCAATCAATAATGTAGAAACAAGCTACAAAGAAGAATAAACAAGGTATAATAAATATGTTAGGTGTACTAAAGAGATGCATTAAATCAATTAGGCCATACAAGTGAAAGACAATTGATTAAACCACTTCAATTTAGATGAAACAAGAGGAGGAATTGAATTTTGACAAAAATAAAAATCAATGTAGAAACAAGCTACAGAGCAGAAGAAACAAGCTATGAGCATGTTGGGTGTTTTGAATAGTAACTAATGATTAGCCTAAATTCAATTATGCCATACATGAATTGAGATAGGAGATATAAAGTACGAATTTATCAAATGAATTCATATGAAACAATTAACTAACAATTAGCGCTAAATCAATTACCCTAAATTCAGTGAAATAGGCGAAATTAACTAACAATTAGTCCTCAATCAATTAGCTAAAGATTATCCCTAAATCAGTTACCCTATATTCAGTGAAATAGGAAATTAACTAACGATTAGCCCTAATTCAATTAGCTAATAATTTGCCCTAAATCAATTATCCTAATTCAGTGAAATAGGCGAAATCAACTAACGATTAGCCCTAAATCAATTAGCTTACGATTAAATCAATTACCCTAATGAAAAATCGTATGTATTGGTAAAACAGGATTCCCACTAATGAAAAATCCCAGCAAGCTTAAGCAATATTCTTGGATTGGGACATTGGATTAAAGAATATTAGGTTGGTTAAGTGTTGGTGTGAATCGTTCTTTTTTCCCCCTTGCTTCATGATTCAACTACGGACAATAGTATAACTAAGGCACAAAAGCAATAATGGATGAAAGAAATGAACACAAATTAAGAATGCATATTGCAAACTAACTAAAGCTCACATCAAGATACACTAAATTATAATCTAAATGCAAAGTTTAAACCCTATATAATGATAAGTGAAAGTTACTGTGAAAATACAAATGTTATTCATGGCATAAGTAATACCAATTCAAATATCATCAAGAAATCACAAATTTATTTGTCTTGGTTGAGCTAGTGACTCGACGAACTTATAGGTTAACACTAGTGAGTTGTAGTATGGAGCCACATGTCCCACTAACCTGCATACCAACTTGAAATTAGTAGTTTTGTGCCACTAAGCCGCATGCATACCAACTTGAAATTAACAGGGACTCATGGATGCAGTCTTTACAATTAAAATCAGGCAACTTTCACACTTCATATCACCAAATTTCACTATAACATTAATTCTTAGAGCTCCTCATGCAAACCAGTCTACAATTCTGCGTGGTAAGCAGTTGAAAACTAGAGAAGGAAGGTTATTCACATACCCAAAAGCTACCACTTTACAAGCATTAAGCAACCTACCAGTAAAAACCTAAGCATTTCATCTACTTGCAACTCATAAACATGTCAAACATAGCCATCTTTACAGCACAGAGTTACAACATCACAAAAGGTTACACAAAAATTGTTCATCACATATTAAAGATGCTCCATCCCGGTGTGGTGTACTAAGCTTTATCGCCACCTGCTTGATCGATTTCATTGAAATGCTCCTTAATACCTTCCACTTCAAGGATCAAACAGTATGTGGGTAAGTATAAGCGTTAAGCAGTGGAAAAATCATTAAGATACCATCAAGAAAAACAAAGGAAATAAGATTTAGCTGATCCATGGTGAGAGAAATACCTGCAATACACTTGAACATCTCAGTAAGAGTTTGTAAAAGCTTGAAAATCCAAACTCTGACCATAAACCCTAATTTTGAGTGAAATCCCTAAATTTCTAGAACCCCAAATTGAAACCTTAACTGTTTGAATCCTAAAATGCGTGCAATTAAACACCAAATTTTAGAAGTGGAGCAATGAGATTCGCACCTCAAAGTCCCGCCACCGGTCATCGTCCAAGCTTCCGCCGCCTTCGCGTCGTCGTCAAGCCAAGGAGAAGACGCAGCTGCCCAGCTTCGCGGTCGTCGACTTCTTGGTCGCCGCTAAGACGATGGTTGTCGGCGTCGTCCTGGTGTCGGGATACTTGCCGCCGGTGGTTTTTGGCGGTCGTCCAAGCTTGAAGGTGAAGTGGTCGGGTTTGCCTACGAAGAACCATGAAGAAGAATGCTCTCTTTGTATTTTTATCCCTTTTATTAAAAAAAAATTAAAGTTAACGTATTTTTTTAACGGGAATAGGCGGAGGGACATTTGGCGAAATGAATTAAAAACTCGGGATTATCACGCGAAATTGTCAAAGTATATTTTGTGAAAAAATAAAAAATTCACCATTATTAGGGGAAATTTCCAAAAAAAATAATAGAGATATTTTAATAATTTTAACCAAAAAATTATAATTATTAAATATTAATAAATATTATTTACCGAATATACATATAAAAAAATAAATATCAACATCAACATAAATATCAACCTATATACATAATTTAGCATGATTATGCAACACCGTTTTACCAAACATAGCCAAGGTAGTTAACGAAGCCAGGAAGCAAAGTTGTCGTTCCCTGCCATGGCTTCCCCTTCCACAGCTTGGCCCTTTTCTCTCCTTCTATTGAACACCAAACAACCCCCACAACTACAGAACCGTCTTCTTCGTTCCCAAACCCCGGAATTTCTCTCTCCTCGATCCAGTTTCAACCATATTTCCTCTTCCGCCAACAAAGCTTCCCTCAGATTCAATTTTCCGTTCTCTTCTCCTTCGTTTTCCATTAAACAGCGCAGTGTGATTGCCATGGTAGATCTCAGAGCTTGCTTGCAGTACTTGTATCGCCATCTTGAATAACCTATTTGAATCGGTTTTCATTGTCTCTTACAGGTTGGCGGTGTCGGGAGTGAAGATAGCTTCGGAGAAGATTCTCCTGATAAGCCGCTTGTTTCTGGCAAGCGATCTGAAGAGGCTTTTACTTGGACTTCTGTGATTTTTCCGTACGAATTTTTCGGCTGATCAATTTGCCATGTTCCTTTGGTTCTTCTTATTATACTTGCACGTTGTTTTTTGGGAAATTGTGGAGTTTCTGAGTTCCGAAAATTATAGAACTACTTTGTGTACATTCTAATTGGATGGAATCTGATGTGTTTTCACTGCAAGCGAATCACTTACCACTGTCACTGTCACTGTCACTGTCACTGTCACTGTCACTGTCACTGTCACTGTCACTGTCACCAAAGAGCATCGGATTCCTTCCTGATCAACTACATTGCTTTTGAAATTGTTCCAATTTAGAGTGCAGAGATTCGTTGATTGGTGACACTGACACCTTCAGTGGTCATGATTGAATTTACCAACAGTAGTAGTTCGATAATAAGGTATTCTTTGTTTTTTCTCCAGTGAGTGCTAACTGCTAACTGTGGATTAACAGGTTCCACTTTCCAGCCTTAGGAGGCTTGTTGTTTGGGTATGACATTGGTGCCACTTCTGGTGCTACTATTGCAATACAAGTAGTGTATGGATTTTAGATGCGTAAAGCGGAATTTCAGGAAACGTTTTTCTAACATCTAACCAATGATCTCATGCATAAACCAAGTAGATCATAGATAGGAAGAATCAAATACCTCTTGATGCGTGTTTCAATCTGCTGGAATGAAGAGAATAGAGCCTCACGTGTGACTCCTCTATTTGGTCCACCCGAGCTTGGATCTGGATCGCCTAGGACTCGGTTGCTAGAGCGAGGATCGAAGGCGAACGAAGAGAGCACTAGGGAGAAGGAGGCAACCGTATTTCTTGGTGTAAATTAGGGTTACAGGCTTTTCCTAAAAGCCCTCCTTTTATATTGCCATGTGTAGATATCTTATTTCCTAAATAAGTATTTCTTTTATTATTAATAATAACACTTTATTATTAACAAGTCTTATCTCCCAAGTTATATCTTATATAACTTTATATTATATACTTTATATAATATGTCTTCCAACAACCTAATCCAGTCTAAACTCTAAGGGTGTGACCTCATAGGACCCGGTAACAATAGCAATAGACTTTATGACATACTCTATAACATATAGTCTATAAATCATAGTTGGCTTCTAGCAAAGCACTATGACTACCTAAAATCACCGGATTAAATATCTCCATAAATGGTGCCACTTCATAATCAGTAATTGCACCTTTGATTAAATGACACAATTCCTTCAATCTCTCACTTGTCCTTAAAACAAGTGTGCAATGTTAAAATTCATTTGTCACTTAATGTCTTATTTGACTATATGATGAAACTCATCTTTACCGCCAAATACGTTTCTTGAACTCTTGAGATCAAACTGTCAGTACAGATGATTACTAATAATCCATCTGAGCATGGCCATGCGTTTTCACAGTTTTCACTCTTCAAGTGGCCGAGACACCAATCATTTCCAAATGTATCATGGTATACATGGAATAGGAGGACATATTCAATCTTGTAAGACTACAGCTCCCACTCAACTTTTGGCAATCCCAATCACTGCCTTTATAACTGCCTGTTACGGTCAGCGTTTGATAGCGTCAAAGACATACCAGCAGTCAAATGATAACTATACCATACTCATGTCTAAGGAACTCACTAATCATGAATAATCCTAGAACTCCGCAGTAAAGTCCCGAGAAATCCTAAGATCGGTTTGTCCGATGTGTATCAGTATACACATCTATGTAATCGATTAGACATCTCCATGTCCCTATAACATGTGAAACCCGGTGTTATCAATCAATCTCACATATGGTCTTTTGATTAAGTCATTTGTATCCAAGTTAACAACTTAGACCATGGACTTCTAACAATTTTATAATTTCAGTTCACTTAATGAGATTTCATTCACCAAAACAGTTTTGATGAGCCCATTTGATAACTATTAAATTGTTTGGATACTTTATCTAATCCCAAGCGATGATTAAATAATAATATGAAACTCATATATATAAGTCAAGCATAAATGTCTGTGATAACAATAAACAAGGTTTATCATAAAACAAACAATGTCTCAAAAGAACTCTCTAATGTGCTTGAGTCCTTTGGCCCGAGTGTGACTGTCATGCTTGGGCCTAGACATGGGCTTGGTCAAAAGGATCTGCAATGTTGTCGTTTGTGTGCACTTTGCACATCCTCACATCTCCACTATCAACATAGTGTCTGATCATGTGGTACTTCCGTAGAACATGTCTGGATTTGGAACTCTTCCAACTAACGGCTCCTCCATTCAGAATGAAGACATATCCAGACTGAGATTCAAAATCATTTATGTCTGTCTGAAAACTTGCATCAGTATAGCCATTGACTACCAGCTCGTCATCACCTCCAAATATCAAGAGATCATCCCTAGTCCTTCGTAAGTACTCTAGGATGTTCTTGGTTGCACACCAATGTGCATCAACCGGGTTTAATTGGTACCTGCTACACATACTCAAAGCATATGCAACATCTGGGCGAGTACAAGTCATTGCATACATGATGGATCATATGGCTGAGGCATAGGGAATCATGCTCATCCTTTCAGTCTCACCAGGTGTCTTAGAACACTGATTTTTGCTGAGATATAATTCATGCTGCATAGGCAGGAACCCTTTCTTAGGGTTCATCATATTGAATCTATCAAGGACCTTATCTATATAAGTTCCATGACTCAGACCAATAAGTCTCTTAGATCTATCTCTATAGATCTTAATGCCTAATATGTACTCAGTCTCTCCCAAGTCCTTCATTGAGAAATACTTCTTAAGCCACTCCTTAACTGTCTCCAGCATAGAAATGTCATTTCTAATGAGTAGTATGTCATCCACATATAGAACTCGAAAGACCACTTTGCTCCCACTAAACTTCTTCTAGACACAAGGCTCTTCTTCACATCTGACAAAATCAAACTTTTTGACCACTTCATCAAAACGAAGATTCTAACTCCTGGATGCTTGCTTAAGTCCATAGATGGACTTCTTAAGCTTGCATATTCTCCTAGGATTTGCCAAATCTCATAATCATGATAAGCGACAATCACTAGGAGTATCCTAATGGACCTGATCATAACGACCGGTGCGAATGTTTCATCATAGTCAGTACCATGAACCTGTCTAAATCCTTTGGCAACTAGTCTTGCCTTATAGACAGAAACGTTTCCATCCTTGTCTGTCTTGATCTTAAAGACCCATTTGCATCCAATGGGTTTTACCCCATCAGGCAAATCTATCAAGTCCCATACTTGATTTTCAGACATGGAGTCCATTTCGGATTTCATGGCTTCCAGCCATTTTTCGGAGTCGGGGTCCGCCATCGCTTGCTTATAGGTTGCAGGCTCACCGTTCTCTAAAAGTAGAACGTCAATGCTAGCAGTCAAGACGTAATCCTCATAATGCCTAGGCAATTGCCTTAGCCTATCTGATTTCCAATGTGGTCCAACAATAGGAGAGATTTCAGCTGTTGGGTTGACCACATATGTATGCGGGACCTCAGGTGCTTCATCAACTTGAGGAATTGCATCTTGGATCTGGGCAGTTTCCCTTTGAGAGGGACGCCCCCAAAATCAAGTTCCTCAGTGACATCGTCTATGTCCTCACTTTGTTGGGTTTGTTGCTCAGCTTGAATCTCATCAAGCTGAACATTTCTCCCACTTGGCTTCTTGGAAAAGAAGTCATTTTCCAAAAAGACACTATCTCGAGCAACAAACAATTTGTTCTCAGCGGGATTGTAGAAATAATATCCCCTTATTTCCTTGGGATAACCTATAAAGAAGCATTTGTCTGATTTTGGTGCTAGCTTGTCAGATAGTAAACGCTTTACATAAGCTTCGCATCCCCAGACCTTCAGAAATGACAAGCTAGGAACCTTTCCATACCATATCTCATGTGGTGTCTTGTCAACTGATCGTGACGGAGTCCTATTTAGTGTGAACGCAGCAGTGGTGAGGGCATATCCCCAAAAGGATGTAGGAAGATCAGCAAAACTCATCATTGAGCGGACCATGTCTAACAATGTCATGTTCCTCCTTTCAGATACGCCATTCAATTGTGGCGTGCCTGGTGGAGTCAGTTGTGTCAAAATGCCACAACTCCTCAAGTGATGGTCGAATTCTTGGCTCAGATATTCGCCCCCTCGATCTGATCGGAGTGCCTTTATCTTCTTGCCAGTCTGTGTCTGAACTTCATTCTAGAATTCTTTGAACTTTTCAAAGGACTCAGATTTATGCTTCATTAAGTAGATATACCCATATCTACTAAAATCATCAGTAAATGTAATGAAGTATCGATAGCCTCTCTTAGCTTCTGTGCTCATAGGTCCACATACATCGGTATGTATGAGAGCTAAGAGCTCAGTAGTCCTCTCACTCGTACCAGTGAAATGTGCCCTTGTCATCTTGCCCATCAGACATGACTCACATGTTTCAAATGATTCTAAATCAAATGACTTTAGGCTACCAACTGTTTGGAGTTCCTTCATGCGTTTGATGCTAATGTGACCCAAGTGACAGTGCCATAGATTGGCTTCACTTATATTCGACTTTTGCCTCTTTGTATCAACATTATAAATTTCAGATTTGAGGTCCAACATGTATAGTCCACTACTACTCACATGGGCTCGAGCATAGAAAGTGTCATTCTTATAAATGAAAAACAATCCTTAATGACAAATTCATAACCCTCAAGGTTCAAAACTGAAATTGAAATCAAATTATTAGTAATAGATGGAACAAAATAACAATTATAAAGTTCTAAAACTAAGCCAGAAGGTAGAGGTAGACTATAATCTCCAATGACAAGTGCAGCAACTCTTGCTCCATTTCCAACACGGAGATCTATCTCACCCTTCTGCAACCGTCTCCTATTTCTTAGTCCTTGCACATTCGAAATAATGTGAGAACCACATCCTGAATGTAATATCCAAGAATGAGATTTGGTTGATAAGATTTCAGTAACGTAAATACCTAAAGTGGAGACTGTTCTCCTCTTCTTTTCTTCCAGGTTTTTGTGACTTGCCTTATCCTCATCAGATGAGGTGGCAATCAACTCTGGGATGGGGGTTTCAAGGACATCCTCCTGTTCCTCAGACTGATTCTCATATGTCTTTCCCAATTAAGGAAATTTGTGTCGTTTAAACGGTTTTTCTCAACTATTGAGCGGAGAGTGAATTTGAGGTGTTCAGAAGACATAGTAACTACAAAACGGAATAAAAACATGCAGATAAATTATGCTTGACATGCAAGAACTTAAAATTTAGACAAACTATAAACAGTAAGTTATTACACATTCTACTCAATTAAATTGTCCCTTGTGAGTAAAATGATTCCAAGATCCTATCTTAGATGAAACTCGAGCGTACTAGGGCACTTCCCCAAGTCTCATGTAATCAAGGTAAGTAAACTCCTTTACTAATTATAACACCTTATAACTCTTGGTTGATGGTCACATCTTATGTAAGACTCATCCTTATGCCTCAAGATCCAATATTGAGCCTTTTGGTCTCTTGTTGAGTGTAACCATACCAAGGCAGCATGCCCCTATTAGACATACCCGCACTATCCCAAGGTCAAGGAAGGACACCTCGCTAGGGCGAAAACTATCCAACGAATTCCAAGGGCCTCATGGTTATGATATGGAAAGGCATGATCTCAATATTCTGTTAAGGGACTTAAGCATGCATTGGTTGTTTATTTACTAGTGAAAAAAATAGCATAAACAAACAAGCAAGCATGCAAAGTGGGAAATAAAGCATTCAAGTAATGCAGTAATAAATGTGATCCTAGTATGGCCCCTAAAAACCAAAATTAAAGATCTAATCTTCATGGGTCTTGTTACTCCTGGATCTCCATCCTTAGTACCCTCCATGGATCTCCATCCTTTGGTCTTCTTAGGATCTTCTTCTTCTTGTCTTACATATAATTGGAATAAACTCTCTTGCAGAAATTTAAATTACAAAAATACATAACGATACGCAGATCGTGTACAAGAAAAACATAACGGTACGTAGACCGTATTTATCTATCCTAATGTGGGCCATACTAGTCACCTCATGCAAGCAATAATATCATAATATTATAACACATACATGCAATAATAATATCAAATATTATCAATTATATTAATCTAATTAATAGTAATAATCGATTTAACTAATTTAAATAAAACTATATCAAATTAAATAAATCATCTCATGATATAAATAATTTAATATCAAATTCTTAATTCAAATTAAAATCAATATATAGCATTAATCATGATTAATCATTAAAATGTATTATTGGATAAGATATGCATGAACAAGATAGGATATCAAATATCCTTATCTAAATCTAGTGGGAATCTATCCTAATAATTTTTAGCAAATTATATAATTGAGATGATATCAAATATTATCCAAATAAATAAATAAGATCTTATCTTATAGTTTAGGAAATTATCCTAAAACGCCAAATCTACCCAACTGGACCGAGTCACGCCCGAGTCAAACCCGAACCAAACCGCATCCATCGAACTCAAACTGCCGCTGCGGACCGATCCGAGTCCGGCCCGAATCAGCCACCACGAGACCGCGTGAAGAACAATTCCACCCACGTGAGTTAGATATTCTTGTATTATATATATTTAATACCAAAATCCGAACAATTCAATTAAATGGAATATGATATCATATAAATTCAAGTCTGGAAAGCGGAGCGAGATTTGATGACAATCAAATATGCCAAACAACACTGGAAAGCAGACAGGACATTTGCCTATATACCATATATTATATCCGAACAACAGTGCCTTAACAATTAAAGATATGATTGTTCAGAATATCCATCCGCAGGACCGCATAACTTTTAATCAGTCACCGAACAATTCGATAAAATAAAATTAGAATTTGGGTAGTTGATTCATCTTATGAAAATTAAATTTTCATCTAACGATTTAAAAAAAAAATATGCCAAAAAATCACATCTCTTGCATAATTAAATCACATGAATCAAATATGGGTAGAATAAGTTTTCATGCATATTTATTCATAAAGTTCTACAGCTTTACTAATCCAATCAATCAAAATCATAATTTTAATCATGCAAATTAACCTATATATAATTTTACCACTTAATTTGAATCAAGACAATCATGAACATACATCAAAATTTAAAACTTTAAATTTGCTCTAATCAATTTATGCAAGAGGCAACTGATACCACTGTAGGGATTTTAGATGCGTAAAGCGGAATTTCAGGAAACATTTTCCTAACATCTAACCAAGGATCTCATGCATAAACCAAGTAGATCATAGATAGGAAGAATAAAAATACCTCTTGATGCGTGTTTCAATCTGCTGGAATGGAGAGAATAGAGCCTCACGTGTGACTCCTCTATTTGGTCCACCCGAGCTTGGATCTGGATCGCCTAGGACTCGGTTGCTAGAGCGAGGATCGAAGGCGAACGAAGAGAGCACCAGGGAGAAGGAGGCAACCGTATTTCTTGGTGTAAATTAGGGTTACGGGCTTTTCCTAAAAGCCCTCCTTTTATATTGCCATGTGTAGATATCTTATTTCCTAAATAAGTATTTCTTTTATTATTAATAATAACACTTTATTATTAACAAGTCTTATCTCCCAAGTTATATCTTATATAACTTTATATTATATACTTTATATAATATGTCTTCCAACAACCTGATCCAGTCTAAACTCTAAGGGTGTGACCTCGTAGGACCCGGTAACAATAGCAATAGACTTTATGACATACTCTATAACATATAGTCTATAAATCATAGTTGGCTTATAGCAAAGCACTATGACTACCTAAAATCACCGAATTAAATATCTTCATAAATGGTCCCACTTCATAATCAGTAATTGCACCTTTGATTAAAGGACATAATTCCTTCAGGTACTACTTCCCATTAGGATATTGATTCGTATCTCTTCTTTCAAGTTAAAGAGTATATTAGACTGAAGCAAGAAAGCAAATACCCTGACTTTTCCATATGATAAATTGCAGTCTCCTGAACTTAGTGGTACAACATGGTTCAGTCTTTCAGCTATTCAATTGGGTCTTGTGGTAAGGTCTGTAACTGTTACGGTGGGCTCATATAAAGCTGCTAACGGCTGTACCATTGACATTTTTCTAGCTTGATACTGATATAGGTCAGCGGTTCCCTTTATGGGGCTCTTCTTGGATCTGTCCTTGTGTTTCCCATAGCTGATTTCCTTAGTAAGCTCTTTCTATCCTGGGCATGTACATATTTTGTAGTTTGAGCTAACTGATTAACATTATCTCTAAAAAACTTCTGGAAGGAAGAAGAAGAGAGCTGATTATAGCTGCCATACTTTATGCACTTGGTGGCTTAGTAACTGCATCTGCCCAAGGGTTGGAAGTTCTCTTAGCTGAGAGACTCCTCTACGGCCTTGGAATTGGGTTGGTGAGCTCCTGCTGACCTTATGTTATTTTTATGCTTACTTTCCTTGCCAAGCATGTTGAATATTTTGTTGCCCTGCAGGCTATGCATGGGGCTCCACTTTATATTGCAGAAACATGCCCATCTCAGATTCGTGGAACACTTATTTCCTTAAAAGAGCTATTTATCGTACTAGGCATTTTGGTAAGTAGCTTACATGTAGATTTCCAGCCATGGCTTGCTGATATGTTAAACTAACGGGGAAGGTATGTTCTCCTCCAGCTCGGTTATTTTGCTGGGAGTTTTGAGATCAACGTGGTTGGAGGATGGCGTTACATGTTTGGAATGAGTATTCCAATGGCCTTTCTTATGGGTCTAGGAATGTGGTCACTCCCTCCATCACCGCGCTGGTTACTTCTGAGGGCAGCTCAAGGTAAGGGCGCTTTACAAGAGTACAAGGAGAAGGCTATTGTTGCGCTTGGCAGACTAAGAGGAAGACCAGCTGATGACAAACTCTCTGAAAGGCAAATAGAAGAAACACTTGTATCAGTGAAGTCTGCCTACATGGATCAAGAATCTGATGGGAGCTTCCTGGAGGTGTTTGAAGGACCTAGCCTGAAAGCCTTCATAATTGGTGGGGGTTTGGTTCTTTTCCAACATGTATTTCTGTTATGCACATCCTTATCACTCATTATTAACTTACGTTACTTTTTTGCAACTGCATGGATTATGAACCACCTCTAATACTGTCCTAATGTAAACTGCAATAGATAACTGGGCAGCCAAGTGTTCTGTATTATGCTGGTTCAATCCTCCAGGTAAGGCAAAGGTATGGAATTGATTTCTGATGCCTTCTCTGAACCTTTGGTGTAAATTATCGATTTTCTTTCGTGCATGGTAAAAGACTGCCGGATTTTCTGCTGCTGCTGATGCTACTCGAGTTTCAGTGCTTATTGGTTTATTTAAGGTGCAAGCTATTTCCTTATGCTTCATGACATTTTGTGGTCTATTCAATGAGACGTACAGAAAAATGAGACAGTGTCGCTTGCTTCATTCTTTTTCTATTTTCCCGATCTTGTAGTTCCTCATGACAGGAATAGCTGTTTTTAAAGTTGATGATCTTGGAAGAAGACCCTTACTCATAGGAGGTGTTAGTGGAATTGTAAGCACGTTACCAGCTTTTGAAAATTTTGTTTATCTTCTTAAATCATTTTCATGTCAAAATTTTATCTCCTTACTATCATGTTTGCATGTGGTGCAGGCTCTTTCATTATTCCTCCTTTCTGCTTACTACAAATTTCTTGGGGGATTGCCTTTTGTTGCTATTGTTGCACTCCTACTTTATATGGGCTGTTATCAAGTAATGTCTAACAGCTTAATCATAATTTGTTTAGTTTGGGGTCTTTCCTGATGCATTCCATCTATAATTTTTTTTATCCATGTATTGAATATGGTTAGTTTTGTTCTCTGGGTAGTTAATACAAGCTTTTTCCTGAACTCTTTTCCTCTCTGCTCATACAAAATTATCGCAGAGATTTATCAGAAAGTGTTTTTCCTTCAGTTTCTCCCTTTTACAACACTGTGCTCCATTTTTATGATATGATATGTATGTATGTCTCCTTAATCAGTTGAGTAGGAGAACAATATACTGAGTAAGTACAACATTTTATTTCGAGGTTGTTCCTTGACAAGTTATATCACAATATCAGGAGAGCTGTTGAGATTCTTGTGGTTGATCCTCTAAACGGTTTCATCTTCAAATGTCTTATCAGATATCATTTGGACCTATCAGCTGGCTGATGGTGTCAGAGATCTTTCCCCTTCGTACAAGAGGACGAGGTATCAGTCTTGCTGTTCTGGCTAACTTCACCTCAAATGCAATTGTGACGTTTGATTTCTCACCATTGAAGGTAAAACACGCATAGCCAAGTCTGTACCATGTGTGTTAATCGCATAGGAGTTTGCATAAACTCATAACTAATACTAGTTCTGTAGGAATTGCTGGGAGCTGATAACCTTTTTTCTTTTGTTTGGAGCTATCGCCCTGTTGTCACTTGTTTTTGTCATACTACTTGTCCCAGAGACAAAAGGCTTGAGTTTGGAAGAAATTGAATCGAAAGTTTTGAAGTGACAGCTTGTCCGGATCAAGCTTCTGCTCCCCTCTTTGCTAAAAAACAACACCAGCTGTTAGTGTCTTGTTTTGTAAAACTACTTTTTTCTTTAATATATTTATATACCATTCAACACCAGTGGCTGATGCCCGGCAATTGTGTGCTTTCTTTCTACAATGTACTCTTTCGTGTTCAAAGTTTCTGCAACGGTAATTTGCTTTGTAAAAGAAGGTTTTTAAAACATTACTTGGATCAGACACTTGTAAAAGAAATTTCATCTACTGTATATAATAATTGATGTGATTTGCCAACCCATTGATACTGTTGGTCCAATGACCCATTTGGTTGTCCAGCCCATGTCTCTCATTTGCTTCATATATATAAAGCAAATGGAAGAGGAGAGAGATGTACGAGAGTTGCATCAGAGATTGGGCACAAGTTTCCCTAGTGTGCTGTAGCCAAAAAAAGAAAGAAAAGAGAGAGGAGAGAGCTTGGAGGAGAGAAAAAAAGAAAAGTAGAGAAAAGAGTTAGCTTTGCTCTTCTTTAGCCTTGGAGATCGTCTCTTGGATCCGGATAGCTGGTTATCGACAAGGGTTTGGTAAGTTCATCTCCCTTTGGAATCCCTAGTCTCATGAACAAGTGTTTTAGTTAGTTGGAGAGAAATCTTATCTAGATCAGGTTGTATTTAGAGAGGTGTTTGAGATCTCCATGTTTGTCTCCAGTGTGAGACTAGTATTGCTAAACACTTGTACTGATTTGTTGATTAGTGGATTGATTGGCTTGGTTGGCCGGTCGTGGGTTTCCCCCCTCTCGTGATTGAGGGTGTTCCTACGTTAAATTCTTGTGTTGATTATTGTGATTATTCTGTTGCTTGAGTTTGTCTGTGATCTTGTTGTCCTGAGATTCTGTGTTTGTCGTTGTTTCTGGGTGTCATTTGTTTGTCAGCAGAATTGTCATTACTCCAACAGATACATGAAGATCCACGTCGTGTCTTCACTTGTTGTAGCGGTTGTTCTTTAAGACAAATCTCGTTGCTTTGTTTGCTTCAAATCACGACAAGAACTTTGTGGATGTTGAGTGAATGGCAGTCTTGGTGAGGAAGGAACAATCGTGGATCCTTAGGAGTGTTAATTTAAAGAACACTAGAAGAAAGAAACTGATGTTCCATTAATCTGCAGAAATCAACTGCTAATGCATGCTTAAATAAACAAGAAATAGACTAACATCATATCCTAAGTTTGTGGTAACTGCTAATGCATGCTTAAATAAACAAGAAATAGACTAACATCATATCCTAAGTTTGTGGTAACGTAGCCCACATCTACTGACTCCAACTAAACTTCCTAACGACTAAGGGTCCGTTCGGTTCGTCAGTTAAGTCGACTTAAAGTGACTTAACTTAACTTAATTAAAATTTTAAGTCAGGATGACTGAACTTAATTACAAAGTTCGTTCGGTTCGCCAAAAATTTAAGGCGACTTAAAGTGACTTAAAACGACTGAACTTACTCAAAAATTTTAAGCTAGGAATCCTGATTTTTTTGATTTGAGGTGACTGAACTTAACAAAAAAAAACATCCAATCCCCAGTTCAGTTTCAGTCTAGTTCAATCGTCAGCTTAAATTTTACCTTACTGCTTCAGTTCAATTTTATACCCAATTCAGTTTCAGTTCAATTCAGTCTCTGTGAACCGAACAGACCCTAAGACAATCATAACAAATTTGTTTCAACATAAGTAAATAATAATAAATTCTAATATTCTCCCTTAAACTGAAAGTCTTCAAACATTCAGTTTATCACATACACTCTCCCTTAAACTGAAAGTCTTCAAACATTCAGTTTATCACATACACCTAGCATTGCCTTGCGTTTTTGAAAAGCATATAACTTCAATGGATTTGTCATCACATCAGCAATTTGATCTTCACTTCTGCAAATTTAGAAAAGTTCAATCACTCCATCCTTTGTGAGATTCTGAATAAAGTGATACTTCACATCTATGTGCTTGCTTCTTCCATGTAGAGCAGGATTTTTTGACAGTTTGATAGTCGAGTTGTTATCACAATAGATTGCAGTAGCCCTAGCTTCCTCTTCTTGCTTGAAATACAACCCTTCAAGAATCCTCCTGAGCCAAATTGCTTGACAAGCACAAGCTGTTGTAGCGACGTATTCAGCTTCGGTAGTCGACATGGTGACTATCTCTTGTTTTCTTATGACCATGAGACAACTCCAGCATAATCACTATCTTTATA
The DNA here is from genome assembly GCA_027886185.1 of Rheum nobile. NCBI lineage: Eukaryota > Viridiplantae > Streptophyta > Magnoliopsida > Caryophyllales > Polygonaceae > Rheum > Rheum nobile. Next base: position 2,859,337 of record WOAB01000561.1, on the reverse strand, counting down.
GCCAATCAAATCTGGTTTTTCTCCTTTCTTGTAGAAAATCCCATAACTAGTGGTACCTCGCAAGTACCTAAGATTTCTCTTTGCAGCCAAGATATGAATTTCCTTTGGACTTTCCATGTATCTGCTAATCAGACTTACAACATGCATAATGTAAGATCTTGTACCCGTTAGATACATCAAGCTCCCCACAATTTGCTTGTAAAGATGGATGTCAACCTTCCTTCCATTTGGATTTTGAACAAGTTTCAGGCCTACTTCAGTAGGTGTAGCAACATGATTGCAACCTGACATCTGAAACCTCTCTAGAATTTATTGCACATACTTATTTTAAGAGACAAAAATGCCAGTTGAAGATTACACCACTTCAATGCCAAGAAAATAGTGCATTTTTTCTAGATCAGACATGTCAAATTCCAGCATCATGGACTACTTGAATTTTTCAAACATAAAGTTGTCATTCCCAGTTTAAATCAAATCATCCACATATAAGCATACAATGAGCAATTTCTCCCCTTCTCCTCCTTTAGGGATGGCAACGGGCGGGGATTCCCCATTCCCCACGGGGAATCCCCACCACGGGGACGGGGACGGGGAGCTCCAACGGGAGCAGGGGCGGGGATGGGGCAAAAGTTTAATCCCCGTGCAGGGACGGGGAGCGGGGAGGGGATATAGGTCCTCGTCTCGTTCCCCGCCCTGTCCCTGTCCCTGTCCCTGGCCCCAACGGGGAAACTCGTGGAGATCCTCGCCGAATGCATTATTTTTGTAATTTCTCTACCCCTAAATCCTAAATTTTATACAATTTAGTCCCAAAATCTCGTATAATTTAGACGTTAAACCTTAAATCTCAAACCCTCTAAACCATATACCCTAATATATATGCATTAAATCAAAATTAAAGATTTTTATGAGTGGTAAAACGGGGATGGGGATCCCCGACGGGGACGGGGGGGGGGGGGGGGGGATTTTTATCCCCGTTTGGGGACGGGGGATGGGTCCATAAACGGGGACGAGGAGGGTACTCCCCGCCCCGAACCCGCCCTGTTGCCATCCCTAGACCTCCTTTCACAAATAATGTATGCTCAAATGGACATTTATGAAATCCTTCTTTCAGGAAATAAGCTTCAATGCGGCTATACCAAGCGTGTGGCACTTGTTTTAACCCAAACAAAGCCTTCTTCAATCTATGGACTTTGTATTCACATCCAGACTTAATATATCCTGGGGGTTGATCAATGAATACATGTTCCTGGAGATCACCATGTAAAAATGCTAATTTCACATCCAATTGGAAGATGGGCCAAGCGTGTTGTGCAGCTAAAGCGACCACCAATATGATGGTATCTTGTCTTGCAATAGGAGCAAATACTTCAGTATAAACCACCCCCAAACTCTTGCTTGTAGCCTTTAGCAACTAGTCGAGCCTCATACTTGTCGACTTCTCCATCGTTCTTCAATTTCGTCTTGTACACCCACTTCACACCAATTGTCTTGTGTCCTTGTGGAAGATCAACCAGATCCCATGTGTTGTTTTTTCTCATTAGAAGCAATTTCCTCATTCATTGCTTTTTGCCACTTCGAGTGTTGAACAACTTCTTCAAAAACTGTAGGATCACAATATGAAAACAACACAAAGTGTGTAAGTGGATTTTCTGATTGGTGTATTCCACTCACCTCATAATCAATCATCCATCCTGACCTTCTTCTAACACGATGAGAACACTATTCAGTAGTTGGCGTTGTCGGTGAACCAAGAACTTGTACAAAACTGTCAATAACCTATTCTGCGGACTGCTGTTGTGCACCTGATCTTGCAGACTGTTGATGCACACCTGATCGTGCGGACTGATGCTGCTCACTTTCCTAATTGTCATAAAAATCGATGAGTATCTCTTGATGTTCAACAACTCTCTTGTTCTCTGACCAGAAATTCTGCTCATCAAAAATCACATCACGACTAATTATAATCTTCTTTGTGTTAGGATTATAAAGCTTGTTTGCCTTTGACTGATTGCTAACACCAAGAAAAATGCATTTCACTCATTTGTCTTCAAGCTTTGTTCTTCTCTAATTAGACACATGAGCATAAGCAACACATGCAAAAATCCTGAAATGATTAACATCGGGTTTTCGTCCACTCCACGCTTCCTCTAGAGTCATATTTTGAACAAAAATGTAGGGCTTCTATTCATAGTATGAATGCTCCAATTAACCGCTTCGGGCCAAAAGTTTTTCGAGATGCCACTTCTCTTCAGCAAGCTTCGCACCATATTCAAGATAGTGCGATTTTTCCGCTCACAAACGCCATTTTCCTGGGGTGTGTACGCTGCTGTAAGTTTCCTCTACATCCCATGTTTCTCACAGAATGTTGCAAGTTCATGTGAGGTATACTCCCCACCATGATCTGTACGCATAATTGTAATCGAGCAACCACTTTCTTTCTCAACCAACACTTTAAATGTCTTGAAATCATCAAATGCTTCAGACTTTTCTTTCAAAAAATACACCCATGTCTTCCGACTAAAATCATCAATGAAGCTAATAAAGTAGTGTTTACCTCCATTTGAGACTGGATTTAAAGGCCCACAGATGTCAGAATGCACCACCTCCAGCACTGTCTTAGCTCTCATGGATTTTCCAGAGGGAAAAGGGTCTCGGTGATGCTTGCTAACGGCATAGTCTTCACAAACTTGAGATGGAGGTGCGATTTCGGGAAGACCAATCACTATATTTTTCTGCTACAACGTCTTCAAACCTCTAAAATTTAAATGACTATAGCAAAAGTGCCATAGCCATGCTGAATCTTGAACCTTTGCTAAGAAGCAAGGATTGGTGATTATGTGCATATGCAATGGAAACAAACAGTTTGTTGTCATGGTAACTTGAGCAATCAAGCCCAATTTTTCATCAAACTCGGCAAATACCATTCTTGATCAAAATCTCATACCCCTTCTCTTGAAGTTGCCTAAGACTGAGCAAGTTTGTCTTCAAATCTGGGACAAAGAAGACATCAAATATCTTATGAGTACCATTTCCCTTGGCCTAGAAAGTGATATTGCCTCTTCTAGTAACAGCTACATTTGAGTTATCACCAAACTTAACGGTGCTCTGGAATGATTCATCAATATCAGAGAACACTGACTTATCCCCACACATATGATTGTTGCAGCCCGTGTCTAAGTACCACAAATCTTCTTGAGTTTCTTCAGTCACATTACACACCATCAAGAGAGACTCCTCTTCTTCTCTTTTTGTGAAATTAGTTTTTTTTCTCACTTTGAACATTCAAATTAGTTCGACATTCAAACTGATAATGGCCATACCTATGACAACAATAGCATTCAACACTTGACTTGTCTGTCTTCAGACGATAATCAGTTGAATGATGATCACCACGATGGCCACCTCAACCTCTTCCTCAACCTCTTCCCCTTCCTTGGCTTTCTGAATGCTGATGATGGTCATCACGACCATTGTTGTGTTGGCTGCCATGACCAAAACTGCCTCCACCTCTTCCTCTGTCTCTGCTTCTGTCGCGAGTGTCGCCATTTGAATTAGTTGAGGCCTTGAGAGCTTGTTCCTCCTTATCTTGCTGGCTAATTTTATGCTCATGAACCAGCAAAGAACTCTGCAACTCATCAATTGTGGGTGAATCAATGTTTCTTGATTCTTCGATGGAGCATACAACAAAATTAAATTTTGCTGTCATAGATCGAAGAATCTTCTCAATAATTGCCACATCCTCCATCTTGTCTCCATGGATCCTCATTTTGTTGGAAATTATCATCGTTCTGCCAAAGAAATCAGTGACAGATTCATTCGACTTCATGCGTAAAGTCTCAAATTCAGTGCGAAGGGCTTGAAACTGCACTCGTCTTGCCCTCACATTCCCTTGATACTTCTTTTTCGTGGAATCCCATATCTGCTTGGAGGTGTCTTTGCAAAGAATTGTATCCAAGGTTGCTCGATCTATGGCTTGAAACAAATACTTTTTGCCTTAAAGATCCTTTAGTTTGGATGCCTCCAGTTCTGCCTTCTGCGTGTCTGTCATGATTACTCAATGCGCTGGCTCCATGATTCCAGATTCAACGATCTGCCAATACTCCTTGGACCTCAAGAAATTCTCCATTAACATGCTCCAGTGATCATGATGACCATCAAAACGAGGAATTGCTCGTTGAACAAAGTTTTCATTTGACGTGGACATTGTGACTTACAGCTGCTACTGTTTCACTCTGTCTCTTTGTGTTTCACTCTCTAAATTAGAATGCTCTAATACCACTGTTAATTTAGAGAACACCAGAAGAAAGAAATTGTTGTTCCATTAATCTGCAGAAATCAACTGCTAATACATGCTTAAATAAACAAGAAATAGACTAGTAGCATATCCTAAGTTTGTGGTAACATTGCCCACATCTACCGACTCCAACTAAACTTAGATTAGGACAACCAAAATAAATTTATTTCAGTATAAATAAATAATAATAAATTCTAATAAGGAGATGCTTGTGACCTCCTTGGACTCGTACGTAGTGTGTGTTGTTCACGTTAGTATACCTTGTCGTCTCTCAATTTCTCACATTTGTCTCACTTGATTAAGCAAAGCAAAACTAAAAACACTTGTGTGTTTCAATCACTCAAATTATCTCACGTGAACACTCGGTTTTCTCTCTCGATTGTAAATCACAGGAATACTAAAAAGTCAAAACATTTGTGTTAAGATAATCTCGAATACTTGATAAAAAATTAGAAATTCATTATTAACTAGTTACAAGTGTGCCCGTACGTAGCACGTGTCCGTAACATGTTTAATTCAATTTTATTTATAATTAGATTAGTTTATATTTTTAATATATCAGTATACTTTATACAATTTATACAATCAAATTTATCAAAATTTATGATCGGTTTTTAAATAGCGAAATGATATATACAAAGTATTTCATTATATTTTACTAATTACTATATTCTTAAGGTAATTTGGGATGAAACAAAATTACTTTGTGAACTTTATAACAAAAGTTGTGTAATTATATCTCATATCAAATTTATATAGAAGTATTTTGAACATTCAGTATTTAGGTGTTGTTTCAAGTGGATACATTGAGCTAATACAAAATCAAAGTGTTGAATTATTTTAATTTTTGTTCTCCTCATTTTACACGTATGTTGAAATTATATTTGTTAGTTTTCAACTCATATTTTAAAAACATATTGATAAAAAAATATAGTTAAATGTGAGCATTGATAAATGAATGGGTTGAAAAAGATTTTTTTTAAATATAATTAAATGCATTTATTAAGATAGAAGATTTGAGGAGATTGGTTTTATGTAAAATAGAGGAAATTGTGTAAAAGATATGTCATTAATTTTGACAAATATGTCAACTTTTATATATAGATAGATAGATAGAAAAAAAATTAATTAAATGGATTTATTAAGATAGAAGATTAGACGAAATTAATTTTATACAAAATATATGTCAATTAACGGTTTGTTTAATGTGTGTCCATGGGCACATATCAAGAGGCTAAATTTGTAAACTTTTTCCAAAATATTCTCTAAAGTAGAAGGGGTGAACCCCTAGGAAAAAAGTTAAACTAATGACTAAAAAAAATTATTACTAAATATGGAGTTTTTATTGTGTGCCCATGGGCACACATTAGAAAATTCCTTTAATTTAAAATAGAGGAAATTGTGTAAAGAGAGATCATTAATTGTGACAAATAAAATTAATTAAATGCATTCATTAATATAGAAGATTAGAGATAATTTGTTTTATGTAAAATAGAGGAAATTGTGTAAAAGATAGGTCATTAGTTTTGACAAATATGTCAACTTTTATATAGATAGATAAAAAAGATTAATTAAATGCATTTATTAAGATAGAGATTAGAGAAAATTAGTTTTATATAAAATAGATTTTAATCTAAAATAGAGTAAATTGTGTAAAGAGGAATCATTAATTGTGACAAATATGTTAACTTTTATATATAGAAGATATATGAAAGAATGACAAGTATTTGTAATACATAACCCGACCACGCAAAGCAAGTAGATATGTCAATGGGTCCGATTATTTTGGGTTCGGGTTGAGTATGGGTCGAGCCAATTTAGATTATAGGTTAAGTCATGTCGAATCATTATAGGTCAGCGGATGGTTCGGGTTGACCCAATGGGTCAAAAACGTCAATTTGTAAATATTTCGTTCACTATAAAATATTATTAAATAGTGAAAAAAATAATATAAATATGCCAAATTAAACTAAAATTATTAAAAACTATATAAAATAATATTAATTATTTTATATATAAAGGATATTAGTACACCCAAAATCTATTTTTATTTTTATATTATATTATTTGAATTAATAAATTCCTAAATTTGGAAAATTAACAAGTATATATAACGATGTTTTTTTAAGGATATTTGAACATATTAACACATTAACAATATTTTTAATTTTTTTACTTGTACCTTCACCCATAAGATAATTATAAATTTTGAAAAGAAACTGAATTGTTCATTCTCCCTCCAATTTACATCAGACTTCTTAACTAATTTTGACTATTTTAGAACTGCAAACACCTCACCTGAACAAATGTTATTCTTATGGTGGACTATTTGTAATCATCGTAACACAATAATTTTTCAAAGAAATGATAATAACCAAATTAACTACCTCCCTCTCAGACAAGCATAGTTTTAATTTCGGAATTGGATCACTTCGACCTCTTTCCTTCCCCCACACCTCTTAAGCACTCCATTAAATGTAGCATAACTCGTACTACGTCCCCCTCACGATTGGGCTAAGTTAAATTTTGATAGATCTAAAAAACTAGACAATTCATCACACATTAGATACTTAATTTGTAACATTAATGGCGGTATTATTTTCATTCATCGCGAACGAATTTTGGATAACACTGTTCTACAAACTAAAGCATATGTAGCTCTTTATGGCATTCACCAAGCGATAAGCCTAAACATAGAACAATTAGTTATAGAAGGTGACAATTTAGTCATCATTAACTCTATCAAATGTTTTTGGAGAATTTAATGGAAACAACATACCATTATTACTGACATTACTACGTTAATTTATGATGTTATACAAGTATGTCATTGTTTTAGAGAAGTTAATCATGCAACAGACTTCTATTTTGGGGCGAAAAGATTGGACGACCTAAATCGCCTTAGACGGGGTAACGAGTTGATCGGGTAATGGAAATCAATCCAAACCAAACAAACGATCAACAAATAAAGAATAGACACGAAATAGCAAGGTAATTTTATTGATCTATCGATGATTGAATCAGATCGAAGTACAACTTATCCTTGAGGGACAAAAGATCGGATCCGGTTTGACCGATGATTCTGTGACTCGACCGGTGATGACTGAGTGATATTCCGAGGGGAGTGAGCTAGACTGGGTGCACTCTCAAGTTCTTTTCGGAGCCAATACTCGAATGCCGGATGTAGACGTGTGTGTATCGCTTGCCTTATCGTGATCTATATATGGTAATTCCCCTTTTCTGACCGTTATTCTCTTCTTGCAAATATCTCTTATTAACTCCAGGCGAGATCTTAGGGATATGCTCTTTGATTGCCGGCTTGATTTCTGCGTTTAATGCCACAGCCGTTGCCATTGATCAAGCTTTTAATGCTCTTGGCGAGATCTTCAGAATATGTCGGATCCTACGCATCTGAGGGATGTGCGACGCCTCCTCCTGGTTTCTCTTGGCTTCCGACTCCATTTGGATCTTGTCCCAACTTGCTCGCTTGATCTTCTTGGAGAATGATGGGCCCAACAATAGCCCCAAGTTGTTTTGGGCTCGAGGCTGCTATAGGATGGAGTCCAAACAACTTCTCCTCACACGATCTCCACCTTCCGATTTTGGCGGGTCAGACGAGGGCTACGTGGCGGTAATCGTGCGGCATGATGGGACGTTTCTGCAACCTGCCGTCTCCCTCCATAAATTCAAACCAGCCTTCTGATGATTTGACTTCATCTTCTTCCTTTGTTTCTTCATCTGGTAGGTTTCTTTGGGTTCTCAAAAATTGCTCTTCGATTTCCTCATCTCTCCGTTTTGGAAATGGTTTCCAGCGAGTCTTCTGAGTCGCCTACTACTCGCTCGAACTCGAGCAAGAACGAGATCCCCCCCCCGCTTTTCATTTTGAAGGAGGCAGACGCTCTGACGGGGACTTTGTCGGAGGCGGAGTTGGAGCAGATCCTCCAAGTCGGAGGCTTTCCTCCTGAGATGGTTGCGAGGTTGCCGTATCCGGACGAGAGGGCCGACGCCCGTTATGAAGGATGGGTTTGTTTTCATGCTTACCCGTTTAGGGTTGGCCATAAGTTTCCTTTCTCCCCCCTTGTTAGGGACTTCTTAGCGACTCTGGCGCTTGCGCCGTGTCAAGTCATGCCACAAGCGTGGCGAATTCTTAGGGTTCTGGACTTGTTGAACGTTCAGTTTGGGGCCGATTTTAACTTCGACGCCCTGTGGTACAACTACTCGTTGGGGTCGAAGAGTTCTTCTCGCGTTCAGTTGCGTATTCGCCCGGGTCGGAAGCCTCTAGTGTTCAATTTGGATGTAAACGACTGTGGTTGGGGGTCAAAGTTTTTCTTTGTCAAGCGTTCGTCTCTGGAGAAGGGGGGTGACTATTCGTTCTTGTTGTCGGAGTGGCGAGTCGAGAGTATGTTTTCGACCTCTCTTTGCCTGCTTTTTTATGTGTTTTAACCCCTTGCTTTAACTCTTCTTTTTTGTAGTTCCTGATGCTGAGGAGTTGGAGGTAGACATTCAATCGGAGGGTCTGACAAAGATCATCCTTAGCATCCCTGTGTCGGAACGGAAGTTTGTGAACGTCAATTTGTTGTCGACTTCTCCTACTACTCAGGATGTCATGTCGAATGTTTCATCATCTAGGGTCAAGTGTGAGTTTTTGTTTGGCGCTTGTATATTCTTTTTCTGTTATTTTATTGTCTGCTTGTGATTCATGTATTGTCTGTCGTGTCAGCGTCTCCGGCTGGTCGGTCGAGTGCCCGTTTGAAGGGAGTGTCTGGGAAGGGCCTGATTGAGCAAAGGATGGTGGCGGCCAGGGCCTCGTCGAGTAAATCGACGCCGGCGGAGTCGTCGCTCCCGGCCAAAGTCGGCTCGAAAAGAAAGGCAGGCATTTATTCCGGCGACGTAAAGGCGGTGGAGACTCCAAAGAAGAAGGGGATGGCTGCTCGTGGAGTCGAGAAGGTCGACGCAGTCGGTCGATCGATTGCCGACCTTTTCCATGCCCAGGACCCGACTTTGAAGTCTAAAGTCGATGACGTCTCTCCCCTGGACTGTATTGGTGAAGCGGGGTGCTCTGCGTGGAAGGTAAGTCGTGTTGATGTGTCTTTACTTTCTTGCAGTCGGATGAAACTTTGATTGGCTTTGTTTTCTTCTAGACTTTTTAGTACCTCTTGGGGGCATATTCTGGTGTCAAGGTAATGGTCGCTAAGGCTGAGGGTAGGGTTGCTAGGTCAGAGTCCGACCTAGCGTCTTTGAAGACCAAATTGGAGGGAGCTGAGAGCCGTTGTAGGGACGTCGAGCGTCGCTTTGCCAGGGAGCTAAAGAAGCGTGAAGATGATCTGGACGCTTGTCGAAAGGAGCTTAGTGAGAGTCGATCGAGTGTCGAGGAGAAGGTGAAGCAGGCTAGGATCGAGGATGGTCGGGTAGCTGGCGATGTAGGCGCTTTTTATGCGCTGAAGTTGCGTATTGAGATGATCGAAGAGTTTGAAGAGGGTAAGCACGGGGCCTGGGATTTGAAGGAGGAGAAGGAGACCATGGATTCCCTGTGTCCGAAGGGAAATCCGGGCTCAGAGCTCTTCCGTTTGGCTAGCGTCGGAGAAGAATCCCTGGACGGCAGCGCTGGTGAGGATGAGGCCCACTCTGGTGACACCGTGCGGATTGAGCCCCAGCCTTCTCCTGGCCTGATCCCTGCTGAAGGTAATGTCGCGAACCCTGACCCTTGATTGTTCTTCATAATTTGATTTATGACCCCACCTGTGTGTGGGTAGGATATTTTCTGTTTTGGTGACTCGTCTACCATCGCGGGTCGCAGAATGTGTTTGTGGATAATTTGGAGTCCTACGCGTGTGTAGGTGGACGATGTATTTTGGCGACTCGTCCACCATCGCGGGTCGTATGTATGTAAAAAATGCTTGGACTTTTATTTGATATAATTTGATGTGTTACAAAGGATCGTACATTCGTGTGTTCGTATGTTCCGTCAGACTCTTTGAGAGGAGTTTGTTGTTGACGCCTTTGGTTTGTCTATCGGGTTCGCCCGTGTGCTCCGTCGAGTAGGGCTTGCCGTATGTATGTAAAGAAGGAGGCCTGCAAATGTATGTGTTTGTGTTTAGTCATGACTTTATGCCGAGGAGGAAAGCAATATGTCTCTATTGCGTAAACATAATAAGGTGTCTTAACCTTATGTATTGTGTAAGGCAGGCGGTGTGCCGACGTGCATGTGTTGTTCATCTCCCCGTGTTTCGATCGATCGTGTAGATGTAGTGTAAGCGCTTTTGTTTGTGACTGGATCCAGTGTGTATGTTGATGTCGTCCTGTACTTAGGTTTGCAAGGGAAATGTCCTTGCTAGATGTAAATGCTCAGTTTTAAGAAATAGAGTTATGCTTGTGACAACAAGTAATGTACGACAGGCGAAAGGATGTTAGCACCTTACCTTACTAGTTTAGAAGTGGTATAACTTTAGGTGTGTTGCGTTCCAACTTCTCGGGATTGGTCGTCCGTCTTTGTCTTCTAATTGGTATGCTCCTTGTCCGACTACTTCTTTGACTAGGTAGGGTCCTTCCCACTGAGGTGCGAGTTTTCCGTTGGTCGGATTCTTGGTGTTCTGGAATGTTTTTCTGAGGACCCAGTCTCCAACTTTAAAGACCTTGGCTCGAACGTTCTTGTTGTAACTTCTTGCGACCTGTTGTTGGAACCTGACCATTCTAATCCTGGCCTTTTCTCTAGTCTCATCTGCCGTGTCCAAGTTGTGTGCTAGTTCGACGTCGTTCTGCTTGTTCGTCTAAAGGCTGTAACGTGCAGTTGGAATCAATAACTCGGCGGGGATGACTGCTTCGCTTCCGTAGATGAGTGAAAATGGAGACTGTCCGGTCGCGTTCTTTGGAGTGGTCCTGTCGGACCAGAGAATGAATGGGAGTTCGTCTGCCCATTTGCCTTTAGCCCCTGTGAGGCGTTTCTTGAGGTTGTTGATGATGATTTTGTTGCTGGACTCGGCTTGTCCGTTGGATTGTGGATACTAAGGGGTGGAGGTGACCAATTTGGTGTTCCATTGGTCGCAAAAGGCTCGAGTCTTATGACTGATGAACTGGGAGCCATTGTCGCATACGATTTCTGATGGGATGCCAAATCTGCACAAGATATTGCGTTTTATAAATGAAATGACGTGTTGATCTTTTACCTCTCGGTAGGCTTCAGCTTCGATCCATTTAGAAAAGTAATCTTTCATGGCAAGGAAGAAGACTCGTTGACCCGACGCAGGTGAGAGTTTTCCGACGATGTCCATTCCCCATCTCATGAAGGGCCACGGTGCCAAAGTCGGATGGAGGAGTTCCGAAGGTTGATGAGGAACGGGTGCATGTCGTTGACAGGCGTCGCACTTCTTGGTGTACTCCATCGTGTCTCTATTCATCGTGGGCCAATAGTATCCGTTTCGCAAGGCTTTTCCCGAGAGGCTTCGTCCGCCGGTGTGGTTTCCACATTGTCCTTCATGTAATGATTGTAAGATACGTCCGACTTCTGGAGTCTTGAGGCATCGTAGGAGTATCCCTGTGATAGATTTTTTGTACAAGATGTTATTTATGATATTGAAAGAAAGTGCTTGTACCTTCAACCTTTTTGCTTCTGTTTTGTCGTTGGGTAGGATGCCGTCTCTTAGCCATTTGACGTAAGGTAGTGTCCAGTCGTCATGAGCGCTGACGATGTCTTCTTCTGGTCGATCGCCTATTTCCATCGTGACAAGTTTCTCTAATGGTGTGACCGACTCCTTGGGTGTTTCCGGGACAGCTGGTGTCATGACGTGTGCCAATGGGATGTTTGGAAATTCCTTTGGATCCAGGATGGACCCCAGGTTGGCTAGTGCGTCAGCTTGAGAGTTGAGATCTCTGCGTACCTGTCTGATGTCGAATGTTTGGAATTGGTCGATCAACCTTTTGGCCACTCCCAGGTAAGCTATCATCCTGACGTCCTTTGCACTGTATGACCCTTGTATTTGGTTTACGACCAAGAGGGAGTCGCAAATGACTTCAATTTCCTGGACTCCTAGGTCACGGGCCAGGATGAGCCCAAATATAAGTTCTTCGTATTCAGCTTCGTTGTTGGTCGCGTCCCATTCGCATCTTACGGCCTGGGCTATCTTGTCCCCTTGTGGCGATTTCAACACGACCCCTAGCCCCAATCCTCTGGCGTTCGACGCACCATCTGTGTGGAGCTCCCATTTACCTGTTTCCCCCGTCATGAGTAACTGTGTTTGATAAGCACTACTTTGTAGGGCTTAAGTAAGAGTTATTAGAGGTTTTATTGGTGTCATTCGGGTAGATTTAGACACATTCATGTGTATGGTGTTTGGGGGCGGAGTTGGTGTTTTTGGAGGTGTTTGAGCGGTTTTGGAGATCATATGAGACACTGAGGAGGAAGCCACCAGTAGTAGGCGCCAAGGGAGTGCAATGAAGAGTAGAAGAACAATATGCTGAATTCAATTGGTTCTTTATCTCTGCTCCGATGTCCAAATGGAGTGATTCCAATTCGAGGAGTTAGATCTTGAAGTCTATTGCAAGTCCTCAAAATATGAGCGCAATACGAGTTGGGAATCAAAAGTTATGGCGTTTTTACGGAAGTGTCGCAGGAGCTGAACCGAAGAACGGCGACCGCCGTACAAAGACGGCGACCGCCGTAATTACGGCGCCCGCCGTGAACCTTATGGCGCCCGCCGCATTTGGCTTTCCACCGACCTTGGCTACGAAGTGATTACGGCGACCGCCGTTTAATTGCGGCGCCCGCCGCATTTACGGCGATCGCCGTGGGAGATGCGGCGACCGCCGCCGATGTCAGAAGCCCGCCGAACGTGTTTTCCATATTTGTTTTATTTGGATTATTTTTATTACGGTTTTAATACTTCGTATTAGGTTAACTTAGCTTTATTTCCTTTAGTATTTAAGGGTTGAGAAAAGGCTTTTTGCCTATCATCTAATTTTTCTTATCATCTTATTTTTGAAACCCTAATTTCTACTTTCTACGTTATGAAGAACTAAGCCTCCCTGGCTTAGTCGGACGCTGAAGCTTTCGTTTTGATTAAGTTGTGAGATTCTTGTTCTTAATCTATTACATGATTTTTATCTTTCTCTTGCTTAAGTTGTTTATGACTGATATTGATAATCTCTATTTGGACGCATCTAGGGTTTATTGTTATTGATTGATTGCTAGATCTAGATTGTTACTGGTTGAGCATATCTATTTCAGAGTAGCAACTGCATCGTACTAGTATCTGGTTGTGCTAGTCTTATGCAGAAGAGAACTGATTTACATTCTAGGATAATATCTGGTTGTTTTATGCTAGAATTGTATCCAACTATATTCCTATCCGTAAGGCTGCTGTTAAACTGAATCTTGATAGTTTCAGGGTTGTTTAATTAGTTAGTGCTAATAGTATCTGGTTGTGCTATTAGTTATATTTGAAAAGGAATTGGAATTACCATTGCATGAGATTTTGAATGAGTATCTATGATCAACTTGTCATACGAATAGTGGATGTTGTTTGACTAAGTGCTTTTCCCCATTACTGAATTCATCACATCTAGTTGTTTACTTTTGCATGCTTAGATTCATTAAACTCACAAAAAAAAAACCTTTGGTTACTTTAGTTTGACATACAAATTGCATATTAAGATAGAATTCGCCTCCCTGTGGATTCGACCTTTACTTACCTAGGACTACGGTTTAAGGTTTGTTTGGATATTTTGCATAGCAGTTTTTCACACGACAAAAGCCTGTTATCAAATTGGCGCCGTTGCCGGGGAAGCAATAATCTATTTTGTGTGTGTGATTTGTGTGCCAATCTTGGTGTGAACCTATCTTATGGTTCACACCCGTGCTACTAATAATCTACCTCTAGTTTTTGATCCAGAAATCGAAAGAACTTTTCTTCAGGCTCGCAGGGCTGCGAATTTACTACTTCAGGAAGCTGATACAATGGCAGCTCGTGTTACTCTGGAGTCCCTGACAGCTCCTAACTTGGAGCAACCTACTCGTGCTGTGCACTTCCCTGCTCTGGGTGAAAGGGTTAAATTTGAGCTCAAGATAGGATTAGTCCATTTACTCCCGAAATTCAGTGGAACCCCGCTTGAGGATCCTATTCAGCACCTGGATGAGTTCCTTGAGGTCTGTACCAGTATGAGGCCATCTGATATTACTGAAGATCAGATGAGGTTGAGGGTATTTTCTTTTTCTCTAAAGGACTCAGCGAAGGACTGGTATCACTCTTTACCGCCAGGAAGCATCACTACTTGGGTAAATTTGAAGAAGGTGTTTCTTGACAAATACTTTCCAGCTATCAAGTCTAATCAGCTCAAGAAGAAGATCTGCAACATAGAGCAACTGTCTAATGAGTCTCTCTACGAATATTATGAGCGCTTCAAGAAACTGGTGAAGAGTTGTCCCTACCATGGATACGAAAAGCATGATCTGATTCTCTATTTACATGGAGGACTCCGTGAAGATGATCATCGAATGGTGAACTCTTCATGTGGTGGAAATATTCTGAAGAGGACTTATGAAGAGGCCCTAGAGATATTTGCTACTCTGGCAGATGACTCTAGGCAATACAGTGGGAGAGGTTCCCAGAGCTTGGTCGTTGCTAGTTCTCAGTCTAAGATTGATCAGGCTGATTTTGATGTGTTGAAAGAGGAGGTGAGGCGTCTGAAGCTGAAAGGTACGCCTCAGCAGGCTAAGGCCTGTGAGATTTGTCATGACGATTTGCACCCTACTGATTCGTGTCCTACTCTACAAGAGGAGGTGAATGCAGTGGGAGATTATCAACAGCGGCCCAGGCATGATCCTTACTCTAGTACGTATAATCCTGGCTGGAGAGATTATCCCAATTTCAGATGGAGAGACCCAGAGCAAAACCAACAGCAGGGTAATCCTCAACAGCCTAGACAACCATATGTGTCAAGACCACAGGGGCAGAGTTCGAATCCTTCATCGTCTGTGGAGGATATGATGAAGATGATGATGCAGTGCAACATGAACCTTAGTGAGAATGTTGCCAAGTTGACCAAGAGCAACATACAGTTCCAGGAAAGTACACAAGCTAGCATTCAGAACCTGGAAAGACAATTTGGTCAAATCTCTCAAGTGGTGAATAAACTGGACGCAAAGGATTCTGGTAAACTTCCATCTCAAACGGAAGTGAACCCGAATATTAGGAATGTCAGTGCTATGACTTTGAGGAGCGGGAAGAAGTTTGAGGAAGATAAGCTTGAGTGCAACGAGAAAGAACACGAGAATTTGGAACAGAACAGTGACGGCGACCACTGTGAAAACGGCGACCGCCGCGAGACACACGGCGACCGCCGTTTAATGGATGCTGCTCTCGACCTGGAGAAAGAAAATCACGGCGACCGCCGCGAAAATTACGGCGACCGCCGTGACGGTGAAACATTTCTCGGAAATCCTGATGACATTCACGGCGACCGCCGCGAAACTCACGGCGCCTGCCGCCCCTCTGTTGCTGAATCTGAGGCTGAGAAGGAGTATGTGCATCCAATTTTTCTTGAGTGGAAGCCCGTTGCACCATTCCCATCTGCATTGAAGCGTACCAAGCCACTCGCGCAGGACAAGGACATGTTTGAGATGTTCAGAAACGTTGAGGTCAACATGCCTCTCCTAAATTTGATCAAGTCTGTCCCTCGTTATGCCAAGTTCCTGAAGCAAATGTGCACCACAAAGAGGAATCAGGACAGGAACAGCAAGAAGAAGGTCAAGGTAAGCGAGCATGTATCTGCTATTTTTCAAAAGAGCTTACCTAAGAAGTGTGGCGACCCAGGTATGTTTACCATCCCAGTCACTATTGGAAGCACCAAGTTTCCCAAAGCTATGTTAGATTTGGGTGCTTCCATTAATGTCTTACCGTCATCTCTTTGTGAATCCTTAGGATTAGGACCCATGCATGCGACCAATATTTCCATTCAGTTAGCTGATAGATCTAGTGTGCGTCCTATAGGGATTGTGGAGGATGTCTTGGTTAGGGTTGGTGATCATACTTTTCCTGCGGACTTCTATGTGCTTGATATGGAACATGATATGCATGTAGCCCCTATTCTGCTAGGGAGACCCTTCTTGAAAACTGCAAACACTAAGATCAACGTGAGTACTGGTTCCTTGACTATGGATTTTGATGGCCAAACCATTAATTATAACATCTATGAAGCCATGAAATCCCCTGCTGATGCCCATTCTTTGTGTGCAATTGATATCCCTGAGCCTGTGGTGCAAGATGTTTTTGATGAGGACCACCTAGATGACACACCACCTATTGTTGATTCTAGCATGGATATTGCTATATTTACTAACTTGCAGGAAGGTGTGGATGAGTGGGACGCTTGCTATAAGCGCCCTCCGGAGCTTCCAGGTAAATCACCTTTGCTGCTAACTCCGAGCGAGAAGCTCGCTCCCTCTTTGGTGAAGGTCCCTGAGTTAAGGTTAAACACCCCCCGGATCGATCTAAGCATGGGGTAGACGCGACCAAGAAGGTCAGGATGGAGAAGCCAAGGAAGAAGAAGCATGGTCTAAGGTTCAAACCTTTCCATGATTGGTTCAGAAAGGAGGTATGGATTAAGAAGGTTCCCAAGGAACCTGACGATATGGATTGAAGTTGTTCGAGTAGTATGTCGAGCCACGACATTAACTAAGGCGCAGTTCGGGAGGCAACCCGATGTTAGGTAGTCTATTTTCTTTCCCTTAGTCTTTATTCAGTTGTTTTTCTTTTTGTTTTTCCCTTCTGTGTTGAACTAACCTGCAGGAAGAGTGAAAAAACGAAGATGGAGTTCACGGCGACCGCCGCACCCCTTACGGCGACCGCCGCAAATGCCTCGCCAAGCAAGTTGGCTACGACCTAAAAACGGCGACCGCCGTTTAATTACGGCGACCGCCGCAATTACGGCGACCGTCGCACCCCTCACGGCGACCGCCGCATTTTCGCAGGTAAAAAAAAAAATTAAAAAAAAATTTCGAAAAAAAAAATAAAATCGAAAAAACCTTAAACGGAGAGCAAAAGACGAAAATAAGATATCCCGAAAAGACCTTAAACGGGGAGAAAAAGTCAAAAAAAAAGAAAAAAAAAAGTTTCACCCAGCTGTCCAGAGTTCCCCACGGAGAGGTGCGCATCATGTTGCTAAACGGAAGAATACATTCACCCTATAGTTACTTGGCAACGATGATGGCCCTGCAGTCGACAACTGAAGAGGAGGTACACCAGGGCCCAACCACGATGACATCTAGGCCCATTTTTGAAGGCCATGCAGCCCTGATTTCCTACATCACCACCACACCCTACAGTGGTTTCTTATGGTTGCACGGTAGATAAAGATAATGGCGTTGATGCCAGACATCCACGACATGAGCTTTTATGACTACACCGCCAGCGACAAGGAAGTGTCCATGCCAACTCGGCAACGTTGTGAGTTTTTTTTTTTTTTTTGCTTTTCCCTGTGCTTTATTCTTTTGTCTTTCATTACCTTGAGGACAATGCAATGTTTAAGCATGGGGTGGGATTGTATACTTGCTACGCTGCTGAGGAGAAAAAAAAAATAAAAAGAGCCAAAATTTTGAAAAAGGCTATCATTGAAATCCTGGGATAGGTCGAAAACCCGAAAGGGCGGCCTAGGCAATAAGCATGTGGCTTGGACCAGCATTAGGCTGGGGTAATATGAGGTCAAGAGTTACGTGAGCTTATGTGAGCACATCTATTGGAAAATGAAATGAGTGGCTTGGTGAAAACCCGAAAGGGCACCTTGGCAAAACGAGTGAAAAAGAAGAAGAGTGATTTTAGGATTTCTCACTATTCTTGGCGAGGCGTCATAAGAAGAGGAGTCAAAGAAGGATTGTCGGGTAGGTCACTCTGGGAGACATAAGGAGTAATAGATGGAGGCTAGGATTAGAGGTTACTCACACTTTTGGATGTCCGGGTTTAGCTTGGGGGAAGTACTCTGATTGCCCCTTAAGCTTGTTGAGTTGTGGATGTGTTGTAAATGAGATTGGTGCCAGGAGCTTGGTATGGGTTAGGTGACTCTTAGTTGGAGGATATACTTCCTGAGACCTTGGATGCTACATTGGAGGAGTAGACTCTTTATTAGTTTACTCGAGGACGAGCAAAGGTCTAAGCATGGGGTGATTTGATAAGCACTACTTTGTAGGGCTTAAGTAAGAGTTATTAGAGGTTTTATTGGTGTCATTCGGGTAGATTTAGACACATTCATGTGTATGGTGTTTGGGGGCGGAGTTGGTGTTTTTGGAGGTGTTTGAGCGGTTTTGGAGATCATATGAGACACTGAGGAGGAAGCCACCAGTAGTAGGCGCCAAGGGAGTGCAATGAAGAGTAGAAGAACAATGTGCTGAATTCAATTGGTTCGTTCTCTCTGCTCCGATGTCCAAATGGAGTGATTCCAATTCGAGGAGTTAGATCTTGAAGTCTATTGCAAGTCCTCAAAATATGAGCGCAATACGAGTTGGGAATCAAAAGTTATAGCATTTTTACGGAAGTGTTGCAGGAGCTGAACCGAAGAACGACGACCGCCGTACAAAGACGGCGACCGCCGTAATTACGGCGCCCGCCGCATTTGGCTTTCCACCGACCTTGGCTACGAAGTGATTACGGCGATCGCCGTGGGAGATGCAGCGACCGCCGCCGATGTCAGAAGCCCGCCGAACGTGTTTTCCATATTTGTTTTATTTGGATTATTTTTATTACGGTTTTAACTTCGTATTAGGTTAACTTAGCTTTATTTCCTTTAGTATTTAAGGGTTGAGAAAAGGCTTTTTGCCTATCATCTAATTTTTCTTATCATCTTATTTTTGAAACCCTAATTTCTACTTTCTACGTTATGAAGAACTAAGCCTCCCTGGCTTAGTCGGATGCTGAAGCTTTCGTTTTGATTAAGTTGTGAGATTCTTGTTCTTAATCTATTGCATGATTTTTATCTTTCTCTTGCTTAAGTTGTTTATGATTGATATTGATAATCTCTATTTGGACGCATCTAGGGTTTATTGTTATTGATTGATTGCTAGATCTAGATTGTTACTGGTTGAGCATATCTATTTCAGAGTAGCAACTGCATTGTACTAGTATCTGGTTGTGCTAGTCTTATGCAGAAGAGAACTGATTTACATTCTAGGATAATATCTGGTTGTTTTATGCTAGAATTGTATCCAACTATATTCCTATCCGTAAGGCTGCTGTTAAACTGAATCTTGATAGTTTCAGGGTTGTTTAATTAGTTAGTGCTAATAGTATCTGGTTGTGCTATTAGTTATATTTTAAAAGGAATTGGAATTACCATTGCATGAGATTTTGAATGAGTATCTATGATCAACTTGTCATACGAATAGTGGATGTTGTTTGACTAAGTGCTTTTCCCCATTACTGAATCCATCACATCTAGTTGTTTACTTTTGCATGCTTAGATTCATTAAACTCACAAAAAAAACCCTTTGGTTACTTTAGTTTGACATACAAATTGCATATTAAGATAAAATTCGCCTCCCTGTGGATTCGACCTTTACTTACCTAGGACTACGGTTTAAGGTTTGTTTGGATATTTTGCATAGCAGTTTTTCACACGACAAAAGCCTGTTATCAGTGTTGCTTCTTTGGTGGCTTCTTGGTCTAGGGTTGGGCTGAAGTTTGCCACAAAGTCAGCCAGAGCTTGCGACTTGATCGCTGTTATGGGCTCGTACTCGATGTCATAGCCGCTGAGGTGTATGGCCCACTTGGCCATTCATCCCGTGAACTCAGGTTTCCTCATGATTGCTCTCATGGGATGATTAGTGCGGACAATTATAGTATGGGATTCGAAATATGGTTTGAGTTTATTCGATGCCATCACCAGTGATAGTACAAGTTTTTCTAGGGACGAGTACCTTGTTTCTGCTAGCAGTAACGTTCGACTGACATAATATATCGGCAATTGCTTGCCATCCTCTTTTCCGACCAGTACTGCGCTTACGGCGGACTCCGATACTGCTAGATATAGCAATAGTGGCTCGTCGTCCTTGGGTTTGGTTAGCAGCATTGGACTGGCAAGGTATTGCTTTAAGTCTTGAAATGCGCCTTCATGCTCTTCCGTCCACTAAAAGGATTTGTTCTTCTTGAGAGCGTCGTGAAAGGGTTTGCACTTGTCGGATGACTTCGAGATGAATCTGTTCAGAGTTGTTGTATGACCTGTCAATTTTTGCACGTCCTTGACGCATCGGGGGGATCGGAGGTTGATGAGGGCTTTGACCTGATCTGGGATGGCTTCTATTCATCTTTGTGTCACCATGTACTCCAAGAATTTTCCTGACGACACCCCGAAAGAGCATTTCATAGGATTTAATTTCATGTTATATCTTTTTAGTACCTCGAAGCTTTCGCGGAGGTGGTCGATATGATCTTCCTTCTTCTTTGATTTGACCAGCATGTCGTCGATGTAGACTTCCATGGTGTCCCCAATTTGATCTTTGAACATCTTGTTGACCAGTCGTTGGTAAGTAGCCCCTACATTTTTTAGTCCGAAAGGCATTACTTTGTAACAATAGATACCTTGGCTTGTGATGAATGATGTTTTCTCTTGGTATTCTGGTTCCATGAGGAATTGATTGTATCCACTGAACGCGTCCATGAAGGTTAACATCTCGTGCCCTGCCGTCGCGTCGACCATGGCGTCGATGTGAGGAAGTGGGAATGAATCTTTAGGGCAGGCCTTGTTGAGGTCAGTGAAGTCAATGCAGACTCTCCACTTGCCATTTTTCTTTTGGACTACGACCACGTTGGCTAGCCACTCGGGATAGTTGACTTCCCTGATCTTTCCTGTTTCCAACAAGTTTTTGACTTCGCCGTCGACAATCTTGTTCCGCTATGGGGCGAATTTCCTACGCTTTTGCTTTACAGGGGGGTGAGATGGATCTACGTTCAATTTATGGGTAATAATGTTTGGAGATATACCGACCATATCTTCATGTGACCATGCAAAACAATCAGTATTGGATCTGAGAAAATCAAGAATTTGTTGTTTGGTTGAGTCGTCTAGGTCCGACCCGACCCTTACCGTTTGGCTTCGCTTTGAGGGATCTAGTACGATCACGTTGAGTTTTTCCATTTCGGGTTCGACGTATCGATTAGGTCCTTCGCCGATCTGTAATTGCTATGCGACCTTATGCTCAACAACGCTTTTCATGGAGGCGACGTAGCATTCCTTGGCTGCCCTCTGGTCTCCCTTGATTTCTTGAACTCCCCACTTGGTAGGGAACTTGATGATTTGGTGGTACGTCGAGGGTACT
Source organism: Rheum nobile (assembly GCA_027886185.1). Lineage (NCBI taxonomy): Eukaryota > Viridiplantae > Streptophyta > Magnoliopsida > Caryophyllales > Polygonaceae > Rheum > Rheum nobile. Next base: position 2,837,750 of record WOAB01000561.1, on the reverse strand, counting down.
GCCTTCATAGCATGTATCCATGGCCTTCCAAGAATGCAATTATAGGGAGATGGGCAGTCTAGGACTAGAAATTTCATCTGCTGGTTTACTCCCCCGGCGTATGTCGTAAGAACGATTTCACCGATAGTGTGTTTGACTTCACCACTGAATCCGACTAGTGGAGTCGATTTCTTGATCATGTCATCTTCGCCCAGACCCATCCCTTTGAGGGCGTCGAAGGTCAAGAGATTGGTCAAACTTCCTGTATCGATTAGTACTCTACGTATCAAACAGTTCCCGATAGATAAAGAGATTACCAGACCGTCGTGATGGCTTTCCGATCCGTCGGCATCGGATTCGTCGAATGTGACCGTCGGAAGATCGGAGATCTTGTTTGGTCTGAACTCCGGCGCTTCGGGCTTACTGCCTTTGTTTTCCTTTGCATGTCGTTTGGCCGCGGAGTACGTGTTTCCACATACGTCCGAACCACCTGAAATAGTATTGATAATTTTTTTGTGGACATGAGACGGAGGTTTCTCTTGTTTTACCTGATCTCGTCGCTCCATGGGGGCTTTGGCTCGTTCCGAGATTACGTCTCGCAGGAGCCCCTGCGCGAGCAACCTAGCGACCTCTTTACGCAAGGTGATGCACTCGTCCGTCGAGTGTCCGTGGTCACCGTGGAATTCGCACCATTGGCTCATGTCCTTTTTGACGTCTGGCCGGTCGCTCTTTCGGGGCCATCTTACCTCTTTCCCATATTTGTCGAAACTCTTGACGAGCTCCGACACAGAAATATTGAAGTTGTAAGATTGAACCCTGGAAGGCAATGTCGGGCCATCTCTCCAGTCTTGAGACCTGTCTTGGAAAGAGTTTACCTGATTTTGCTCGTTTCGATTACGAGGATAGGGGTGATGGCGTCTGTCCCGACGGTTGTCAGAGGAGGATTTGCGATCGGATTGGTCAGGTCCATGGGAGGCTTTTCGTGACTCACGATCTTCTTCCAAACATACCTCGGCCATGGTTTTGGCCTGGACATCTTCGAAGCTTCTGCACGGGTACTTGGTGATCTCGTTGTAGAGGTTGCTGTCTTTGATCAAACCTTGGTGAAAGGCTTCGATGGAGGTGGTGACGTCGCAATGGGGGATCGTGACTTTTTCCTTATTGTACCTGTTAAGATAGCTTCGGAGAGGTTCACTATACCCTTGGGCGATTCGATAGAGGTCACTCGATTGTCTTTCGAGCCTCCGACTGCTAGCGAATTGGATCTTGAAGGAATTGACCAAGTCTGCGAACGATGCGATCACTCCCTGAGGCAAACGCATAAACCAGGTTAGTGCGGGACCCGCGAGAGTCGTGCCAAAGCTTTTGCACATGACAGCCTCGCAGCTCTCCCTGGGAACGGATGCAGTCATTAATTTTTGTTTATAGAGAGAAATGTGATCATCTGGGTCGTTGGTGCCGTCGAACGTCACCATGGTGGGGAGATGGAATTTCTTTGGGATCTCGACCCTAGTGATCTCTTCGACGAACGGAGATTCTTCGAATCCTCCTGACGCTTCTTTCTCGATCGGCTGCGGAACTCCGGGAATCCTGGCAATGCGATCGTCAAGTGTCTTCATATGTTGATTGAGCGTCTGCTGGACGAGAGCTAGGATGTCGGGAGGATTGGTACCCTGTGGTTCGTCGATTCGGGTCCTTGCTGACCCGATCGGTGTGGAGAAAGTAACATTGTTAGTCGAAAATGGATTAACCAAAGGAGTTCGAGATGTACCCTCAGTATATCCGGGATGCCGTATGTTTGGAGAGGTCAGTTCGACGCCATCCATGTCAAGGCGTGTCTGGATGCTGCTATGGACGGGCATCCACCTGGATCCAGAAGCCGTTGATTGTACCTGCAGCTTAAGTGACTCATTTTCACGGGTTAGTTGTGCAATTTCGACCTCAGATTGGGTGGATAAGGTAGCCAAGGCTTTGGTCTTTTGGCGTTGCTGGGCAAGTTCCTCTTGTAGGGCAGTCATTTTTTGGGCCAGCTCTTGGAATTGGGTTGGGGTAGGATTTTCGATAGTGTTTCCTTGAGCTTGGGTGTCGTCTTCGAGGCGTGGCTCCTCGGTACTGGTAGATGGGTTGATAGTCATGTTTGGAAGGTTTTGTGATGGTGATCGGCAAGTTGCCCCACGGTGGGCGCCAAATTGTTTTGGGGCGAAAAGATCGGACGACCTAAATCACCTTAGACGGGGTAACGAGTCGATCGGGTAATAGAAATCAATCCAAACCAAACAAACGATCAACAAATAAAGAATAGACACGAAATAGCAAGGTAATTTTATTGATCTATCGATGATTGAATCAGATCAAAGTACAACTTATCCTTGAGGGACAAAAGATCGGATCCGGTTCGACCGGCGATTCTCTGACTCGACCGGTGATGACTGAGTGATATTCAGAGGGGAGTGAGCTAGACTGGGTGCACTCTCAAGTTCTTTTCGGAGCCAGTACTCGAATGCCGGATGTAGACGTGTGTGTATCGCTTGCCTTATCGTGATCTATATATGGTAATTCCCCTTTTCTGACCGTTATTCTCTTCTTGCAAATATCTCTTATTAACTCCAGGCGAGATCTTAAGGATATGCTCTTTGATTGCCGGCTTGATTTCTGCGTTTAATGCCACATCCGTTGCCATTGATCAAGCTTTTAATGCTCTTGGCGAGATCTTCGGAATAGGTCGGATCCTACGCGTCTGAGGGATGTGTGACGCCTCCTCCTGGTTTCTCTTGGCTTCCGACTCCGTTTGGATCTTGGCCCAACTGGCTAGCTTGATCTTCTTGGATAATGATGGGCCCAACAACTTCCTTGCTACTCTTGACATTAATCCATCAGGCTTCCAAAAAGTTTAGCGAATCCTTTCATCCACCGCACTCACTGGACAAAATCTGGCTAATTCTAGATATGAGTTCTTTAGTCTGAATTCTTGTTATGATAATTTCTAAAAAAAATTGTAAAGATCTTTCATTGCGATGATTTAAGACTGTCTTTGTGATTTTCAAATGGTCCTAGTGTTTACCTTATAAAAAAAACAATATCGATATGTCATTTACTATATGTTTTGAGTAATACTTTACTAATACTTCACATAACTTGTCAATCGGATTGATTTCGGATCATACGTTATAGGATTATATTCGGGTATGGTAATTTCGTTAATTTTGGCTACTAAAATAATCGTCGGGATCAAGCGTGAGTCGGGTAGATTGGGTAAAACGGGTCGATTTGTGTATTGACAACTCTAATAGGAAACAATAAAGATATAAGGTAAAGAACGTAATTTAAGCTAGTGCTACTTAATCTAGCTAAAACTGCATAAAAAATATATAAAATGCCATCATCCATAAGACACAAGCTTGGCTTACTAAGGCTCGTCGAGTGCGCAAACGGACAAGACTAGGGAGCTAGGTTACCAAACAAAAAGAGACTTACCTCGACTCACTTGGGCTAGATATGTAAGGTTTGGTAAGGACACTCATGTGCTCGTATGGTGTGCGAGACTACTCAAAAAGTGGCATGGCAAAAGGGAAGCTCTAGTCGGTTGCAACCTTCCTGAGTACGCGCTATCCCCGTGTGGGCCTAGGTGGCCAACACTCCATTCGACACTTCAAGGGCGATCAAATTTGACCCATGAAGGATTAATCCGAATGTTCTTAAAGTGATCACCCAAAACATATAACTCTGTAATCAAGGCAAAACCCATATGTTTTGCATGTAAGTGAGAGAGAAGAAACAACTACAAGAAAGGGAATCGGCTACCACATTCTCCTTACCTTTCTTATGCTTCACCACATAAGAAAAGGTCTCCATAAACTCGATCCAATGAGTATGCCTACGACTTAGTTTTCTTTGTCCTTTGAGATATCATAACACTTATTTTTTACATATTTTAGGTTTTCATGCATATAGTGTGTGCTTAGTAGTTAATTATGGTTTATTTTATATTCAAATCTACACTCATGTTTTAGGTATTTTAAGTCTCATTTAAAAGTGATTAAAGACTATATGAGGGGCCAAAGAATCTCAGCACCAAGGGCTAATTTGGATGAGAGGAGCATGGTCTTGTAATGAGAGTTTTGTCCAAATGATCCTATTGTTTCTTCATTTGGGGATAGAGAAGGAGTGTGTGACACTACCGACATAAGTCGGTAGTGTCACTCGTCAGTGACCTCTGACTTTATTGTCCAAAGCCACCCAAGGATTAATCCGAATAATTTATGTGCAAATATAAGTACAATTATAATAAAAGAAACATAGTGGAATACTTTTGAAATAAATAACCAATCTTTATTAATATTTCCCTTGTAAATTGAGGAAATATGTTTTACAAAACGATATTGAAATTACAATGAAAGGATTTAAATGTAATAACCCTAAAAGTCCTAACCCTCATTTTATAAGCAAGACGCGTTAGGCATTTTGGGAATTGTTGTAGGAACCGCTTAAGTGTATAATGGAGCATTAATGAAGTGCTCGGGTTCTAGTTATTTGAATATATGTATTCGAAGTGGAACGAAAAACCCCCACTCAAGTCCCGGAATCGAGCTAGGCCAAGTCCGGTGGGCGCGGCATTTCCGCAACCGCGGCCAAGCAGGCCGCGATCGCGGGTCTGCACTTCGCCTTCTTCCTCGTCTTTTCCCGAATCGTCGCCGGTTGTTTTTCTCCGCTATTGAATGCCGCCGGTTCCTGCATCTGAAGCATTTGGGCTGCCGGGGGTTGAGCTCCTGCCAACCCTATAAAAGGGGCTTCCCTTCGCCCTTTTTTCCACATCATTCGCAGCTCAATCTCTCTCCCTCTCAAAGTGTTCGTTGCCAGAAAAGTTGTGCTCGTCGCCGGTGTTTTGGTGCTCGCCGGAGTTCGTTTGGTGGTGCTTGTGAAGCCCTTGGTTGCTGTGGTGGTGAAGCAAGCGGCGGCGTCATTGGTAAGCTCGAGCCGCCTCCAAATCCGTCGTCGGAAGGGAGAACCGCGACCGCGGCTCTGCCCAGAATTCTATGATCGCCGATGTGCAAACCGTGACCGCAGATTGCCCTAGCAAGCGCGATCGTGGGTTGGGCAATCACGGCCGTGGCTTAGGCCTTTGGTTCCCTTCGATTCGTTCGTGTATTCGTTCGTTCCGTTTATTCGTGTCGTATCGTATCTAACTTAGGGTTTTTGTCGTGAACCCCGTCGTCATCATAGGAATCCGTGCTTAGATTCCAGTCTCCAGATCTCGGAACCCGACATCTTCGATTCGTCTAGACTAAGGCAAGTGGCGGTTCGCTCTTGCTTATCATTCCATATTTCCTTTAGTTATCAATTACTTGATTGTTAATTAAATTGGAATGAAGTTGTTGTTTTCAGTTTGGGAATATATTTAATTAAACGATGTGTTAAAATATGACTTTATAATAGGTTGTATATATATTGCTAGAAACAACGCTATTATATAGGTTGATGTGATATTTCCGTAATGGATTGTTGGTGTGGATTTAAATGTGAACTTAAATGCTAGTTTAGCACGAGTATTCGTAGGAACGCTAATTCCTTACAAGGATTAGTCGTTTCTTTATAACTTGGGTGATTAGGAAGTAAGTGCCCTAACACTCTTTTGGTCATGACCTACCCCTATCCGAATATAGGGGTGGTGCACTTAGCTGGTGCCAATCTTCGGGAGGTATTCCCAATTTTAAGGGATTTATTCCCAAAGTCTCATTACGAGATGTGAAATTAAAAGCTTCAACGTTAAAATGTGTTTTGGAAGTAAATAAGATAAGTGCGGTTATGCACATAATTAATATACCCTCGGGCGAGGAGTACAACGTGGAAACCGCCCGAACTCTTATTAGAGTAAGTCCTCTTTCCAATCTGGATTCGCATTGCGCGGTGAGGTTGGTCGTTGACCCAAATAATCAAAGTCGTTTTTTTTAAACTTGTGTGTGAAAACTTAACGTTCCCAAACAATCGTAATACTTTTCCTATAAGACTCATTTCCTTTGGAGTCTTCTTTTCATTGCATACCTTCTTTTATAATTCCGTGAAAGTTCCGGGTTATGTATCGTTCCTTCGGTTATTATTCGAGGGACAATGATAGTAAACGGTTACGATCACTTGAACCATTCTGTTTTCACCCTTGCATAGTCTTTCATTAGACTAACCAATCATGTTTTATTCCTTGCATGGTTGACTGGTGTCATCCGTCCTATACGACACATCAGTGGTTGGTCCCCGAAGACTTGAAGTAACCAATCGAAGAAGAGGCTTGCAGTTGAAGATTTAAGTGACAATGTTTTAAGGTTGTTAAGTATTACTTTAATATATATTCCTATAACCAAGTCATGTAATAGGGTTTATTATGAAAGTCTTCCGTTGTAATTTCACTCTGTTGTAAAATCGTCATTCTCATTTAATGAGAGATCTTTTAATAAAAGGTTGAGTTTCATTTAAAATGTCTTCCGCTGCTTAATCTTTCATTATTTAATATACTTATTTAAGCTTAATTATTCCGATTAAAGCCTATGGTGACTTTGGACAGTAACGTATGAGGTCACTGGCGTGTGGCACGACCGACATAAGTCGGGGGTGTTACATTAAACACATCATAATTACATAACTAGATTATCCAATATTACCACCTATTACATTAATTAAGAAGATTAAATTCTATGACATAACCAACATAGAAATATACTTTGAAACAAAACTTCAAGTGCAAGCCTTCTCCTTGGATTCATTACTTCTATATAATCTGAGACAAGTCGAATGATGTGCCGTATGACATGGATGACACTAGCCAACCATGGAAGGAAAAATAGTGGTTGAGTAGTCTAATGAAAGACTAAGCATATGTATTTTATATGAGGTTATATGTGGTCATATCTAGTTACTATCATTGTCTATCGAATAAAATCCGATAGATGATATATAACTAAAATACTTCCACTGAAACGGCAGTTGGACAAAGAGATATGCACCAAGAGGATACCCAAAATGAATGTAGGTATTAAGGGGAGAAGATATGATTGTTTGGGAATGTTTTAAGTCAACACACAACATATATAAACTCCATTGAATAATTGGGTCCGACCAACCTCACCGCATAATGTGAATTCAGATTGGAAATAAGATCCACTTAAACTGGAGCACAAGCGGTTTTCAAGTTGTACTTCTCCCTCGAACTTCATTAATTATGTGCTCGCAGCACTTGTGTTAATTAATTTTCACCACACCATAACTATTCCTTGAATAAAACGAGAACAACTCAGGGGGGCATTACTTCCAACCCAATTGCACTAGCAAGGTGCTTAAACATCTCTTATCCTTAACGAGTGGATAAGAAGCAATGGTCATGACCTTAAAAGTATTAGGGAATTATTCCGACTAATACAGAGTTATAAAGAGATCATTATGCCTCGCAAGGCCATAATATCCCTACACACACGACTATTAAGTCCACACTTAATGACTATAAAGTCCACATTTAACTCACAAAGTCCACACACACTATCGTTATTAAAACGATAACAACATTAAGTACTTATATATAAATATATATTAGTTAATAACTATCAACTTTGATACTAAATTATTTGAAGCACACAAGTGTTCCTAAACGTTAATTAGGTTTTGGAAATTACCCAATTAATTAACAATTAATTTTAATAATAATTACGATCAAACGATGAACTGAAATGACAAAGCGAACCACCACTTGTTTTAATTAAATTCTGCGATGAATCTAGACGATACGACACTTGAATATTGGATCGGGTTTTGGGTTGAACATGATCATTCTTGCAATTGGGCTCACATCTAATTCCACCTCTTCATGGCCCACCATGACTTGGGCGCAATATTTTCCTTTTCCCACTAAATACTTCACTTTTTGTAATCTGTAAGTGGCATGCCAATTCGATTGCAAAAGCAAATATGAAGACAACAAATAGAAGGGGTTGTTCGACGTTCGATGTCGGAATCTGGGCACAACGAGCTCGACAATTGAGGCAAATGACAACCCCACCTCTAAGCAAAAACATCACGGCGGATGCACGTGGAATCAACGACGATAATGCGGTGAAGCGGTGACGGTAACGTGGGGCTACCGCGACCTTCTTCTTTTTCTATCCAAAACAAAGAATGATATCTATGGGGATGAACCGATGTCGTTCAGAGATGGATTGGGGGGATTCAAGGGTCGATGTTCACTAATTTGATTGTGGGGAAGATGATGGTGTGGTCAGATTTTGAAAAACATGAATGAAAGATGGACTTTTGGGGCAGAATAGAAGCTTAGAAGTTTCAAGCTCCTTCAATGGTGAATCGGGTTTGTGTGCCAAATTGGAGACGACATGGCCTCTATTTATAGGCATAGGTTGTCTTGGAGCCCATTAATTTCAATTATATTGATTTCCTTTTTCGAAACTGAAGAGGTAGAATTTATAAATTTTATTTATCTTATTAATTACAACTAGATGTTATTGTGTTGGGAGATAATGGGCCCAATTAATGAGAAGCCCATCAAGAAGGTAAAATCTCATTACCGTAGTGAAGAAGGTATTTACGATCATAAACTAACCTAATTATATATTTTCTTCCCTTCCATTGAATTATCTACATGGTTGCTTCCATTGAATTCTCTACACATTCAATGCCATACATCGATCAATTACTGACTTGAGTATCGGAGGGGCTTTAGTGGAAAACTGAACCTCCCTTTGACTGTTTTTTCTGGTGTAGATTAGGCAAATCTCATTCGTGGTTCGTGTATTGGGAAGAACAATCATCGCAACATCAAATTTAATTGTGGTACAGAAATTTGCTACAACAATTTGGCGCCGACCTTGGGAAACAAAGGTGAAAATGGTGAGCACACCCGATCGGATGGAGACCGGCCAACACGAAGACCGACGATGGGATCTCGTGCGGTTCAGCCAGGGCTCGAAACGCATTATGGGTGGACCAAACCGTGCGCCATGGGTCCTACGTCCTAGGCTAAGTGTTGCGTGAAGAATCTGGGGCAGGTCAGTCGTCCAGTCGGGGCTCGGATGTTGTGCCATCGTTCTTGTCACACAAAAGGTGGATTCCTTCTCGGATTCATCCTACGACTGAATTTTGAAATCCGTATAACTTTCAAGGGGCATCCCCTTGTCCATTTCACGTGAAATTTGTAGGAATCAAAGTAGACTCTTCAAGGTTTTTGTGAGCTTTCGAATCACTCCATTCGAATTTTATGCAACGAGAACAACTACTCTAAAGACGGGTCCAAATTCAGAGATGAACACCATCTGCACATCCAATTAGGGCATCAAGCCATACCGGGCTTATGTCATGAGTTTTCCTTCGAATCTTAGTAGGAGTTAGAGGATCAATTCAAGGAGATTTTGGAGTTGGAATCATCAGATTTGGCGTTTTGTGCCAAGAGAAACACTTCATTAAAATTGGGACCAAATCAAGGAGGCTCTTCTTGTCAAAGGAGGAACTTTCATGCCAATCTTCTCTTCAAGATTCAGTGCAGCCGAGGGATTTCACATCACCTTACCAAGAAAATCGTTATGTCAATTTAATCAGGCAATTCAAAAGGCAAACCCGGAAGCTAAGTACTCAATCCTTTCTATAAAACTCTTGATGAGACAATTCATTATTTGAAGTTGAGTCAAGCATGTTGATATCATTACTTAACTAGGTCCATGGTAGACCCGCCTTATTTATGTAAATCAACTGAAAAATATGGACAAATACATCAAGAACATAATACTATATTCAAGTTGATTAATCAAACCTTTCTATCCAGGAAATTGCTAGTTTTAAGGATTTGTCCCTATGAAAATTTGATTCAATTGAACAAACTTCAACCAAGACTGTCATTGTTAAACACACACCTCACCTTAAACATCGAGTCCAGGGATAACTGGTCAAATCAGTGGACATTAAAAAGTTGTTTTTTCCATGTTTGTTTCTCTATGGGGTTTAAGATGCAGATTTTCTAGACCTACTGTCGTTTGAGTTTCAATATATTTCCAAGGGAATCATATCAGACATAGAAATCAGGGGGCATACCCCTCACTTCGCAGGATAACCAAGACATAGGCCACATTACATGTTGTTGCCAGGTTTTTAGCCATAGGCCATCCAACACAAGTTGCTGGGATCTTACAACACAACTTGCCGGATTCTCAAATAGCATATAGGCCAACAAACACGAATTGCCAATAAGTTGTAAAGCGAGCCTTTCAGGGCCAACAGGGTACGAACTACCCAAGAGTTGTAATGCCTCAACTAATTGCCAAAACACAACCTATTGGCCAACCAAATACAATCAGCTCGACGGTGTCACGAATTAAGGAAACAAAAATGCAAAACATCAGGAAACACATGGCTCGTACGCGGAACCGCAATGACCATGTGACGCTCCCTGGAGGAAAAAACCAAAATTGCACGGACTGGTGCACGTCCCGTTGCACGATCCGTGCGATTGCCTCTACGAGAGACGAAGTCCGAGCACGCCTGATTGCACAGACTGGGTCATGGGACGTACACCTTCGTTGTACAGGCTCAATCACTTGGTTGGACCCAAAACCTTGAATCTGAGTACATTCACCTCGAGGAGTTAGTTCCTTCCATACTCGACAAGTCTCAAAGGACCGAAGGGCATATGAAGAGGTAGAAAATATTACTTATATTTTTTATCTTATTAATTACAATTAGCTATTATTGTGTTGGGAGATAATGGACCCAATTAATGAGAAGTCCATCATACAGGTAAAATCTCATTACCATATTGAGGAAGGTATTTAAGATCATAAACTAACCTAATTATCTATTTTCTTCCCTTCCATTGAATTCTCTACACATTCAAAGCTATACACCGATCAATTACTAACTTGAGCGTCGGATGGACTTTAGGGAGAATCGGTTCTCCCTTTGACTGTTTTTTATGGTGTAGATCAGGCAGATCTCCTTTGTGGTTCGTGTTCTTGGGAAGATCAATCGTCACATCATCAAATTTAGTTGCAGTACATAAATTTGCTACCACAAAAACGATCCGAATCAAATCGAAACCGAATTAAATCTTCAATTCTTCCATATATGTTATATAACAAAACGAGTTTTACTTTGTTTTTGATGAATCCAAACATCTTCTAAGCTAAGTTAGATCGATAATTTAGAGATTTACAAAGGTACTTGAACGGGTAATATTTCGGATTTTATGGATTTGATTAATTCGACCTAACGAGCTTACAATTTGAAAATGAAAATTCACCCAAACTCTTGAATGAAGAGCATGAACAGAGGTGTTCTGCGAAGTGGAATACATTTGGAATAATTGCAAAATCAGCCCTTTTTTTTTATAATTCCACGTGTCCCATCCTAATTTTGGGTCAATAACAATTTGAGCCCAAAGTTTCTAATTTGTGATTTTTCGTCCCTAATTAGTTAACAATGAGATTAGAGACTTTCAAAGCTTAATTCCTTTGCCCAATTTAATTTAACAGATGATATTTTAGACAAATATAAAAAAAAACAATAGTTCCGCATTAAATTATAAAGTTTAAATGTTATTTCTTTAAAAAAAATAAACTTAAAAACTTATATTTATGATAAAAGGAAAAATATTTACATATAAAACTTTAAATTTTAGGATTATTACAGAGCGTGCCCTAGAGAAGGAGCGACCCATTTAAAGTTTGGAAGACATCTCACGGTTGGGCTATGACCACTAAGAGTATCTCCATTGGTGAGAGACTAGGGTTTCTCACCAATAAAATATTTAGAATATATATAACCTAAATAATAATAATAATTTATATCCTAAATAATGTTGATATGCTTAAATGTCATAATATTAATATAATATAAATACATTCTCTCAAACAATTTGATTAAGCATAAAATTACACAAGATAAATTCATAAGACAAAACACACAACAAATGCTAGAAAAAATACGATAACACATTAAAACATTATTAAGCATAACAATAAACACGCACTAATGAGAACAATGTCTTCACTAGGATTCCACTTGAGTTTGGAATCTCTATGAGTGGTTGTGTTTTGGACCGGGTTTGGATCATCACTCTCCGCATCCAGACCATATTGGGTACTATATCGTGGAATTTCGAGTGATAGGTTCATTTGGGTTGAGCTTGGAGTTGTAGGGAAAGAATTTTGAGTGTTTCTATTTTATTGATCATTAAAAAGATCCATAAAATTTCAAGAGAAATAGAATACTTGGTTTTGATCCATAATTTCAAGGGAGAGAAAGAGAGAGAATTGGAAATGAGAATGAATTTTAGTGTACGTTGAGATAAAGATATGAGGTCTATTGCTTTTAATGGGCATATTGCTTTTAGCTGCTACGTGGGAGATCAACGGGGAAAGGAATGAGTTCTAGCTTAGTGGCCTGCATGGCTGCATGGAACTTAGGCAAAATTTGAAGGAATTGTGTCCTTTAATCAAAGTGCAATTATCAAACATGAAATATGACTATTAATGGAGATTTACAATCCGGGTATTTTAGGAATCGTAGTGCTTTGCTAGAAGTCAACTACGATTAATAGACTTAATCGGGTTAGGTCTATGGCTATAATAACCGGGTCCTATGAGGTCACACACATAGAGTTATCGGGCTGGATCAAACCGAACCGAAAGCCCATGTGGGACATGGTGATTTCGGCCCTATGGCTATAATTAATTGGGAGATTGCCTTTTATTATTGATGGATAAGAGTTACCATTAATAATTACTAGATAAGGAGATATCTTATTAGAAGATATATAGATACAATATAAAGATATTATATCTATTACCAAATATAAGATACAATCTTATAAGTAATTGTTACGAACAAGGAAAACACACTTCCTCTTCTCCTAAACCCTACACGACCGAACTGCTCCAAGAGAAGCCAAGTTTGTTTCCTTCGTTCGTCGTTCTAGCAGACGAGACCAAAGGCGATCCAGATTCCAGACTCTTGTGGACCAATTAGAGAAGCCACACTTGGGGCTTTTGATCTCCGTTGAAATCATGCAGGAACGTTTCAAACTCGCATCAAACGGTATGTAACTCTACTTCTAATTGATCCCTATTGATTCATGCATTGTTAGATGCTAGAAAATAGTTTTTTGAAATTCCGCTTATAGCATCTAATCCCTACAGTGGTATCATGAGCCTCTTGCATAAATTGATAGGATCAAAATATTAAAAGAGTTAATTTTGATACATGTCTTGATTCAAATTAAGTGGTAAATTGATATATAGGTTAATTTGCATGATTAAAATTCTGATTTTAATTGATTGGATTAGTAAAGTTAAAGAACTTTATAAACAAATATGCATGTAATATTGTTCTACCCATGCTTGATTCATATGATTTAATTATGCAAGAGATATGATTTTTTAGCATGTTTTAAATCATTAGATGAAGATTACGATTTTCATAACATGAATTAATCCCCAAAATTCTGTTTTTCCACAATTCTAAATTTTATGAAGAAAAAAAAAACAGAAAATAGGGGCCCGAACCGGATCCGATCCGGTTCGGCACGCACCCAGGCGCGTACGGACAGCCCACTGCAGAACCAGATTGGATTCGGCTCGTGTAGGCAAGCGGCCCGACTCGGTGGACTTGGACCATGGCTCACATGCTGCAGAAACCGGTTCTGCACGCATAGAGACGGGCAGTGGTCCGGTTCACGGGTGGGGCCTAGTCCGGTTTGGAGCGGGTCGGGTGCTCCACGGTGGGTGCAGATCAGGGGTCGCTCGCTGGGCTTGGATCGGTCTGTGCAGTGGTTGCATGGTTCGGTGGGAGCGGGTTGGTCCGGGCTAGGCTCGGGCGCGATTCGGTTCAGGTTGGTAGATTTTGGATTTTAGGATATTTTCCTAAAAAGTATAAGATAAGATCTTATTTACCCAATTGGACAATATTTGATATTATCTACAATATAATTTCCTAAAAGTTGTTAGGATAGATTCCCACTAGATTAAGATAAGGATATTTGATATCTTACCTTGTTTATGCATATTTTATCCAATAATGCATTTTAATGATTAATTATGATAAATTCTATATATTGATTTTAATTTGAATTAAGAATTTGATATTGAATTATTTATCTCATGACATGATTTATTTAATTTAATAATGTTTTATTTAAATTTATTAAAATTGCTTATTGTTATTAATTAGATTAATATTGTTGATGATATTTGATATTATTATTACATGCATGTGATTTTTAATATTATGATATTATTGCTTGCATGAGGTGACTAGTATGGCCCACTTTAGGATAGAAAATACGATCTGCGTATCGTTATGTTTTCTTATACACGATTTGCGTATCGTTATGTATTTTTGTAATTTAATTTTCAGTAATTAGATTATTTAAAAAATTATGTAATACAAGAAGAGAATATCCTAAGAAGACCACGGATGGAGATCCATGAAGAGTACCAAGGATAGAGATCCATAAAGTACAAGACCCTTGAAGATTAGATCTTTAATTTCGGCTTTTAGGGGCCATACTAGGATCACATTTAATTATTGTATTTTGAATGCTTTATTTTTTAAGCCATGCATGATTGTTTGTTTATGCTATTTTGTTCACTAGTAGAAAGACAACCATTGCATGCTTAAGTCCCTAAAAGAATATTGAGGTATTGCCTTTTCATGTCATAACCCATGAGGCCTTAGGAATTCGTTGGATAGGTTTTGCCAAAGCGAGGTGTCCTTATTTGACCTTGGGATAGTGAGGGTGGATCTATATAAGAGATTCATAAACCTTGACATGGTTATACTCAACAAGAGACCAAAAGGCAAAATTTTGGATCTTGAGGCATAGAGATGAGTCTAACATGGGATGTGGGCCATCAACCAAGAATTATAAGGAGTTATAACTAGTAAATGTTACTTACCTTGATCACATAAGACTTGAGGAAGTGCCAAAGTACGCTTGGGTCTTATCTGAGATAGGGTCTTGGAATCATTTTATTCACCAAGGACAAACTTAATCTGAATAAAATGTGCATTTGCGTACATTTTAAAGCATGATTGTTGGATCGTTAGAGTTACGTCTGAGGGAACAAAGGCTTTGTTCCCACAGAAGTTGCAGCGGAATAATATAGCAAGAAAGATAACGAACGAACTCACGATATATAGTGGAAACCCTGATTAGCAAAACTAGCTTCTCAAGGAAAAACCACTACCTTCAAGCTTCCGCGATTTTGAAGCGTGTACTTGTCTTATTGATATCTTGATTGATTACACTTGTATCCTGGACTTCGACATCTAAACACCCAGCTAGACTCGAAACCTCTTCTACAACGATGAATCAAACTCAACCCTCAAAGACTTACACACACCTCACTTCTTTTCTTTCTTCTTTTCGTCCTCTCTGTTTTCCGTCGTCGTGGTTACATAGAAATGACTCCACACTTCTATATAAATACAACTCGACAAACCCTAAATTTAACAAGATAAGATTTATTCAAATATGGTAACAAGAAGATATGTTTTGCTGGAGGAATAATATCCCAAGCCGTATATATTAATAAAAGGAAAGGATTCCCTTAAATTAATATAAACGGATGTGATAAGATTCTTCTCTCTCCAATCCGCTTATCTAAGGAAAGAATCCCTAAGATAAGGAATCGAGCTTCTCTCTCCATATCTCCTCCAACGGCTAGATCCTTCCAGCCGATTTCTTCAATCCTTGACCGCGTGTGTGCCGTGATTTGTTTCCATAAATAACACGCTGGATTTCTTCCTTCCATTCGCAGCTTCGATCTTGTTCGTCACTGTTGTTCCTTCAGAGGTAACAAAGGACAAGAACAGAGCTTTGTTCCCTCTTCAATCCTTTACTGCGAAGGTTCCCTGAGACAACTGTCTTTGTTCCTGAAACACTTAGTACCCAGATTAGTTGAATGTTTATCACTATCAAAACCTAAGGAATTCAACACATTCCCCCTTTTTGATGGTGACAAACATCCTTGACAATAAAGCATATACATCCGAGATAAATACGGTTGTATGGGGAAGGGTCTCCACACAAGACCATAATAGTTCCCCCTCAATACAGCAACATATGAAACCATGTGCTGTTTCCCCTCAACCAAGGCTACCTGTTATTTTCCCCCTTTTGGCATCATCAAAAACATAGCGAAGAGTTAGAGATGAAGGATCACAGCCAGATGAACATTATTCCCAATCGCATTAGATTGAAACGCACGAACACGGACAACATGTTAAGACAACAAGAAGATATGCAAGGATACCATTTATGATCAACATGCCAGTAAATGTTCACACACGAATCAGAGACAAGGAAGTTCAAAAAGGAGAGGGATAGATGTGTTAGGGAACAAAAGAGGTATTGGTTAGCCAGAGAAATACGAATTAAGTACCACTGGGGCCAGCAGTAGATCTGAAGTATGACTAGCAATGGAGTTCATCTTTTATTCCCACTCAAAGCTTGTGCTTCCTTATTGTCGTCAGCATCCATCATAGGCTCAGCTAATGGAGGAGAGAATCTTTGGTTCCTTCTTTTCCCTTCTTTGTGTATCTTGTGATGTTCCGGGTTTTTTTTTGTTTTTTTTTTGTTTGAACATCACAACCTTCAGCTTGCCTTCTTTCACCAGGGATTCATTCGGAGCCCACTACTTCTCACGTGCAACATCAGCTTTTAAGCACGAACCCTCATTAGGCAGTTGTAAGCCAGCATCACATATCATACATGTCGAATCCTATCCACAAACCATAGTGGCAACAATTCGTATTCTCGACTTTCCGAAAAAAGTAGAAGAGTGTGATGCGGGGGTAATGTTACCAGAGAGGGTACAAAGAACATCACACAAAACATATATGAGAATTTTTCAATAATGTGTAATCATGAATGAGAGACTCCCAGATGTGAATGATTAGAGGGGCTCATAGGGAGCATCAAACATGATGGCTAAGGTAAGTTGTAGAGTCAACAATCATTTGGGCTTATAATGAGGGATCAATGCATCAAGTGGACTCTTTTGGGCCGAAGGAAATCTGACTCATGTATTAGCAAGATAGCATGCATGAAATGTGCACATAAGTGAAGTATTAACATGACTCTAAGCAAGTCAATCAACTAATGATCAAGAGAAGTAATACAGACCAAGACATGATGATTCACCTTTCACACTTTACCATGTAATTTAGCCAATCATCGAGGGAATATAACATATAGACAGTCAGTTTAGAGAGATCATACCTAGTTCCATATGGAACTATTCGAATGGTTCCCTGTTTAGTGCCTTGGTGAAGATGTCGGCGATTTGATCCTTAGTTCCACATAAATCCATTGTCACCAACCCTTTCTCCACACAGTCACGTAAGAAGTGATGTCTTATCTCAATGTGCTTGGTACATGAGTGTTGCACCGGATTCTTGGAGATATTTATGGCACTTGTATTGTCACAGAGAATGAGAATGGAGTTAAGAAGAATACCGTAGTCGCTGAGTTGTTGTTTGAGCCATAGGAGTTGAGTGCAACAAGCAACAGTGGCTATGTATTCAGCTTCTGCAGTGGAGAGAGCCACGGAGTTCTGCTTCTTTGACCCCCAGGAAACCAAACACGGCCCAAGGAACTGAGTCATTCCCGAGGTAGATTTTCTGTCCACTTTGTTCCCTGCGAAGTCAGCATCTGTGTATCCGACAAGATCAAGACTTCCTCCTCTTGGGTACCACAGACAAAGATCATCTGTTCTCTTCAAGTATCTCATAATCCTTTTCACTGCTTTGAGATGTGTTTCTTTGGGATCGGCCTGAAAGCGAGCACAAAGACATACACTATACATAATATCAGGTCTACTAGCAGTGAGATAGAGAAGCGAACCTATGATTCCTAGGTAGAGGGATGGATCAATTCCTTGTTCATGTTCGTCTTTTCCCATTGGATTGTTTAGAGATATGAGAGTGGTGAAGGGTTTTGCATCATTCATACCAAACTTTTTGACACACTCCCTGAGATACTTCTATTGGTGCACTTTAGTTCCCTCATCCCCCTAAGAGACTTGCAGACCTAAGAAGAACTTGAGTTCTCCAACCATGCTCATCTCGAATTCACTGGCCATCAGCTTAGAGAATTTCTGAACCAGTTTATCATCGGTGGATCCAAAGATCATATCATCCACATAAACCTGAACCACCAGAATTTGCTTCCCTTCCTTCAAAAGGAACAAAGTCTTGTCGACCTTTCCACGAACGTATCCGTGCGTCAGAAGGAACTGAGAGAGCCTTTCATACCAGGCCCTCGGGGCTTGCTTGAGACCATACAGAGCTTTGTCTAGAATATAGACATGGTCAGGTTGAGTGGTGTCTTCAAAACCGGGTGTTTGCTCCACATATACTTCCTCCTTGAGAACCCCATTCAAGAAGGCAGTCTTGACATCCATCTGTTGTAGCTTGAATCCATGGAAAGAAGAATAAGCAATTAGGAGTCTTATTGCTTCTAACCTGGCAACTGGAGTAAAGGTCTCATCATAGTCGATGCCCTCCTGCTGATTGTAGTCTTTCACCACCAGCCTTGCTTTGTTCCTTGTGACCTGACCTTGATCATCCAGCTTGTTCTTGAACACCCATTTGGTTCCAATCACTGTTCTGTTCCTTGGACGGGGAACTAACCTCCAAACCTTGTTTCTTTCGAACTGATGGAGTTCTTCTTGCATGGCGTTTATCCAGTCAGGATCCTTCAATGCTTCTCCTACAGTTTTGGGTTCTTGCAAGGAAAGAAAGGCATTGAAAGCACAGAAATTTTGTAGGGAAGAACGAGTGCTCTGTGGTGCTCCCTTTCTATAGTCTGTGACGATCAGTTTGACTGGATGAGCCCACTTTTGCTGGTAGTTTGGAACTTGGAGTTTGTTGATGTCGAACTTCTCCGAATCAGCATTGCCAGCATTTGAGCTTTCACCACCTATCCCATCAACATTAGGGCAAACTCCCCCCGTTCTCTCAGCAGCAGGGCAGTCCTCAGAGGGCTCCGCTGTGTCGTGACTTGGGCTCTGTTCCCCCTGAGGTGCCTGAGACGTATCCGGTGGGTTAGCATTCTCTTCATTGTCCCCTGAGTTTGTGGAGTTGGGAGTTCTCGGTGTTGAGGGATCATTTTGAGTTTCTTGATCTTGAGAGGTCTCACCACCGACACTGCTTTCTACAAGCTGAAAGAAGTCATCTTCGGATGGCTCAATATTGGAGGGAACACTACCGGATTGTTCCTGCACATTGTTACCAGCCATGACAGATTCATCAAAAACAACATGAATACTTTCCTCTACCTTTCTGGTTCTCTTGTTGAAAACTTTGTAGGCTTTGCTTTGCTGAGAATATCCTACAAAGGTTCCTTCATCACTTCTGGGATCAAA
Organism: Rheum nobile; assembly: GCA_027886185.1. NCBI lineage: Eukaryota > Viridiplantae > Streptophyta > Magnoliopsida > Caryophyllales > Polygonaceae > Rheum > Rheum nobile. The sequence continues at coordinate 2,818,365 of WOAB01000561.1, read as the reverse complement.
CTTCCCAAGAGAATCTTTCCCGTTGTTATGGACGAAGCACTTGCAACCAAATGTGCGTAAATGAGACACATTAGGTTTCCTTCCCTTCAGAAGCTCATAGGCAGTTTTATTCAGAAGAGGACGAATGGTTGCCCTGTTCAGAACGTAGCACGCGGCATTCAAGGCTTCGGCCCAGAAACTCCTTGGAAGACCACTTGAGATGAGGAGAGTACGCGTCATGTCTTCCAGAGTTCTGTTCTTCCTTTCCACAACACCGTTTTGCTGTGGGGTCCTGGGAGCAGAGAAGTTATGGTTGATACCTCTGTTCCTACAGAGGGATAGGAACTGAGAGTTCTCGAATTCAGTTCCATGATCGGTGCGAATAGACCCCAAGGAATGACCAGTGCTTCTCTCAGTTGCCTTAAGCCAGGACTCAAACTCAGCGAACACTTCATCCTTTGTTGAGATGAAAATCGTCCATGTGTACTTGGAATAGTCATCAACAATAACAAAGACATATGCATTCCCCCCACGGCTCTTTGTGCGCATAGGCCCACAAAGATCCATGTGGACTAATTCTAGAGGACGTGTTGTACTTACATCCCTTTTGGACTTGAAGGAAGACCTCACTTCTCATTGCTTCAACCTTGGGAAGACCATTCACCAACTCTTGTCTTTGAAGTTTGGAGAGGAGTTGAAGGCTAGCATGTCCAAAGCGTTTGTGCCACAAGTCTATCATCTCAGCAATAGACGACAGACATAGGTCCTTGTCAGGGATGAAAGCAGGGTCGACCTTATAAACGTTGTTGTCGTAGATCCCTTTGAGTAAGATTTTCCCTGTACTTAGACACTCAACATGACAATCATCAGTGGTGAAGACTACCCTATTTTTTCTGTTTTGACATAGTTGAGCCATACTAAATAGATCAAACTTGAGATTATTCACTAGATTCACATTATTCACAGTGATGTGTTTAGAGAGTCTTACCATACCGATACCACAAACCTCACCCTTACTCTTGTTTCCAAAAGTTATCGATGCCCCTGAGGCTGGCTGAAGAGAGGTGAACCATTCACTGTTCCCTGTCATGTGACTTGAGCATGCACTATCAAGGTGCCAAGAGCCTTTCCTTGCTTCCTCCTCGGATTTATGAGAACCACCTTCTGATACGTTGTGACCTTTGAGCTCATCAAACAGATATCCTTTGAGAGAGGAGAAGCTTCATCATCTGAGCTGCAGTCACCCCACTTCGCAATCCTCGTTTGTTCCTCGTTGAGGACTTGAGAAGAACCTGCCGCTTTGTTGAGGCAATTTTTTGCGAAGTGTCCGTTGTCATAACAGTGAGAGCAGACAACCTCCTTCATGTCATTGTGAACCATGACCGAACCTTTAGTGCCTTTGCTTCGAGACCATATCTTCTTCATGGCTTGAGTGATGAGAGCCACATCTACATCACCTTCTTGAGAGTCTCTATCCAAGGCATTTCCTGACGACATCTTTTCTGTAGAATCTGTAACTAAAACAAACAATCTAGAGCACCAGGCTCTGATACCAATTGTTGGATCGTTAGAGTTACGTCTGAGGGAACAAAGGCTTTGTTCCCACAGAAGTTGCAGCGGAATAATATAGCAAGAAAGATAACGAATGAACTCACGATATATAGTGGAAACCCTGATTAGCAAAACTAGATTCTCAAGGAAAAACCACTACCTTCAAGCTTCCGCTTGAGAGGATATTGAAGTGTGTACTTGTCTTATTGATATCTTGCTTGATTACACTTGTATCCTGGACTTCGACATCTAAACACCCAGCTAGACTCGAAACCTCTTCTACAACGATGAATCAAACTCAACCCTCAAAGACTTACACACACCTCACTTCTTTTCTTTCTTCTTTTCGTCCTCTCTGTTTTCCGTCATCGTGGTTACATAGAAATGACTCCACACTTCTATATAAATACAACTCGACAAACCCTAAATTTAACAAGATAAGATTTATTCAAATATGGTAACAAGAAGATATGTTTTGCTAGAGGAATAATATCCCAAGCCGTATATATTAATAAAAGGAAAGGATTCCCTTAAATTAATATAAACGGATGTGATAAGATTCTTCTATCTCCAATCCGCTTATCTAAGGAAAGAATCCCTAAGATAAGGAATCGAGCTTCTCTCTCCATATCTCCTCCAACGGCTAGATCCTTCCAGCCGATTTCTTCAATCCTTGACCGCGTGTGCGCCTTGATTTGTTTCCATAAATAACACGCTGGATTTCTTCCTTCCATTCGCAGCTTCGATCTTGTTCGTCACTGTTGTTCTTTCAGAGGTAACAAAGCACAAGAACAGAGCTTTGTTCCCTCTTCAATCCTTTACTGCGAAGGTTCCCTGAGACAACTGTCTTTGTTCCTGAAACACTTAGTACCTAGATTAGTTGAATGTTTGTCACTATCAAAACCTAAGGAATTCAACAATGATTAATTTTGAGCTTTTGCATGTCAAGCATAAACTTATCTGCATATTAATTCCTTTGTAGATATCATGTCTAGCAACGATAACTTGAAATACACCCTGCACTCAATTGTTGAGAAGAACAAACTCAATGGAACAAATTTCCTTGATTGGGAACGGAACCTGAGAATTGTTCTCAGATCCGAAGGACGTGAGGACGTTCTAGATAACCCTATCCCTACCTTGACTGTCGCTTCTTCTGCTGATGAGAAGGCGTAAGAAAAGGAGATTAGAGCTAACTTGGTGCTTGTCACATGTCTTATGCTCGCTGCTATGGAGCCTGACCTTCAAAAGAGGTTTGAACGTCAGGATGCTCATACAATCATGACCAACCTGAAAGTGTTGTTTTAGAAACAGGCCAGGATTGAGAGGTATGAGACACACAAGGCCATATTACAACACAAACTTGAGAAGGGTAAACCAGTAAATGCCCATGTATTTGACATGATTGGTCTTTTTGACCAAATGGCAGCACTGGGTTCCCCATATAGCCAAGAGTTGGCTACTGACATCATATTGCACTCCTTGCATGATGGATTCGCCCAATTCAGGTTGAACTATGCATGGAATTGGAAAAACCCTAAATTAACTCCATGGCATGCTCAAAACAGCTGAGCAAAACATCCAAGTTGACAATAAGAAATAAGTTCTTATGATCAACAAAGGGAAAGGGTTCAAGAAGGGGCCTAATGGGAAGCAGAAACAACAAAACCAAGGGAAAGGCAAGAAAGTTGCCAAACCCAAGGCAGCTGAGAAGCCAAAGGTGGCTGTTGAGCATGACTGCTTCTACTGTAAGGCCAAGGGGCACTAGAAAAGAAATTGCCCCAAGTACCTGGAAGGCAAGAAGAATGGAACTGTGAGCTCCACTTCAGGTATTTTTGTTATTGAAGTCTTAACAACCAAAGCTACTACTTGGGTATTAGATACCGGATGTGATTCTCACATTAGTTCGAATGTGCAGGGACTAAGAAGTAGGCGGCAGTTGGAGAAGGGAGAGATAGAATTGCGCGTTGGAAATAGAGCAAGGGTTGCTGCACTTGTCGTAGGAGATTATAGTATGTCTTTACCTTCTGGCTTAGTTGTAGAATTGAATAATTGTTATTTTATTCCTTCAATTACTAAGAACCTTATTTCGACTTCAGTTTTGGATATTGAGGGTTTTGAATTTGTCCTTAAGAATGAATGCTTTTCTATTTTCAAGAATGATATTTTCTATGCCAATGCTTCTTTGAGTAATGGGCTCTATGTGTTGGACCTCAAGTCTGAAATTTAAAACATGAATACTAAAAGGCAAAAGACGAATGATTTGAGTGAAGCCTATTTATGGCACTGTCGCTTGGGCCACATTAGCTTGAACTGCATGAAGAAACTCCATAAAGATGGAATTCTCAAATCAATAGATTGTGAATCTTTAAAGACATGTGAGTCATGCCTAATGGGCAAGATGACAAGATCACCTTTCACTGGAACGAGTGAAAGGGCTACTGAGCTACTGGCCCTAATACATACTGATGTATATGGACCAATGAGCACAGAAGCTAGAAGAGGCTATCGATACTTCATCACATTTACTGACGACTTGAGTAGATATGGGTATATCTACTTAATGACGCACAAATCTGAATCCTTTGAAAAGTTCAAAGAGTTTCAAAATGAAGTAGAAACTCAAACTAACAAGAAGATAAAGGTACTTCGATCAGATCGCGGTGGTGAATATCTGAGTCAGGAGTTCGATCATCATCTGAGAAGTTGTGGGATCTTAACACAACTAACTCCACCAGGCACGCCACAACTGAATGGTGTGTCTGAAAGGAGAAACATGACAATGTTGGACATGGTCCGATCAATGATGAGTTTTGTTAACCTTCCAGTATCCTTTTGGGGATATGCCCTCACAACCGTTACGTTCACACTAAACAGGACTCTGTCTAGGACTGTAGATAAGACACCATATGAGATATGGACTGGAAGAGTTCCAAGTCTGTCTTTCTTGAAAATCTGGGGATGTGAAGCTTATGTAAAGCGTTTACCATCAGATAAGCTTGCAACCAAATCAGATAAATGTTTCTTTATAGGGTATCCTAAAGAAACCAAGGGATACTACTTCTATAATCCCACTGAGCACAAAGTGTTTGTTGCAAGGGATAGTCTTTTTGGAAATAGAGTTTATTTTCAAGAAGCCAAGTGGGAGAAATGTTCATCTTGAAGAGGTTCAAGATGAACAACAAACCCAACAACATGTCGACATGGATGATGCCGACGAGGAGATGCCAGTATCTGGAAGCATAAATTCCCATAGGGAAGTCGTCCAGGTACATAAACCAATCCCTCAAGAACCAGATTCGAATAAGGACCCACAAACAGTTGTGAAAAATGCTCCAATTGTTGAACCCACAAGTAGATCAAACAGACCAAGGGTACAACCAAGACGATATGATGATTTCATCTTGACTGCAAGCCTTGATGTTTTTCTTTTAGAAAGTGGAGAACCTGCCACCTATAAACAAGCAGCGACGGGTCCAGACTCCGAGAAATGGCTTAGAGCCATGAAATCTGAAATGGATTCTATGTCTGAGAATCAAGTCTGGGACTTGATAGATTTGTCATATGGGGTAAAACCCATTGGATGCAAATGGGTTTTCAAACTCAAGACATACAAAGATGGAAATGTATCTATTTACAAGGCAAGGCTGGTTGCCAAGGGTTTTAAACAGATTCATGGTACTGACTATGACGAGACATTTTCACCGGTCATAATGATCAGGTCCATCAGGATACTCTTAGCTATTGTCGCTTATTATGATTATGAGATTTGGCAAATGGATGTGATGACCGCTTTTCTAAATGGATATTTAGAAAAGGATGTGTACATGACACAACCAGAGGGTTTTGAATATCCAACAGACCCTAGGAAAGTATGCAAGCTTAAGAAGTCCATTTATGGACTTAAGCAAGCATCCAGGAGTTGTAACATTCGATTTGATGAAGCTATGAAAGAGTTTGACTTCATCAGATGCGAAGAAGAGCCTTGTGTTTACAAGAAGTTTAGTGGGAGCAAAGTGGTCTTCTTGGTCCTGTATGTGGATGACATACTGCTCATTGGAAATGACATTCCGATTCTAGAGTCCGTTAAGGGATGGCTGAAGAAATGTTTTTCAATGAAGGACCTATGAGAAGAAGAGTACATATTGGGTATCAAGATCTATAGAGATAGATCTAAGAGACTGCTTGGAATAAGTCTAGGAACTTATATAGATAATGTTCTTGACAGGTTCAAAATGCAGGTGTTCAAGAAAGGATTTCTACCCATGCAACATGGCATATACCTCAGCAAGAAGCAGTGTCCTAAGACACCTGCTGAGCTAGAGAAGATGAGCAAGGTTCGTTATGCTTCTGCTATAGGATCTATCATGTATGCCATAATATGTACACGCCCTGATGTTGCATTTGCTTTGAGCATGTGTAGTAGATACCAATCGAATCCCGGAGATGCACATTGGTGTGCAGCCAAGAACATCCTGAAGTACTTGAGAAGAACCGAGGATGACTTCTTGGTATTTGGGGGTGATGACGAGTTAATTGTTCGAGGATGTGCAAAGTGCACACAGATGACAACATTGCAGATCCACTGACCAAGCCTATGCCTAGGCCCAAGTGTGAGAGTCACACTAGGACCAAGGGCCTCAATCACATTGGAGAATGGCTTTGAGATTGTATTGTCTTACATTATGAACTTTGTTTTATGTATGTCAGACACGTTTTATGCTTGATTATATGATATACATATTTCATTCTTATTTAATCATTGTTTGGAATTAGATAAAATGTCCAAATAATTTATAATTCGCAATTGGGCTCATCATAAGTGTTTGGTGAATGAAACCCCATTAAGTGAACTGAAGTTATGAATTATTCAAAGTCCATGGTCTAAGTCATTAACTTGTACATAAATGACTACATTAAAGACTGTATTGTAAGTTGACTGATAGCGCCAGGTTTCATGGGCAATAGGGACATAGAGATGTATAGTCAATTATATAGATATGTATGGATGATACATATAGGACTGACCCACCTTAAGACTCTCCAAAAGGGCTTGAAGAGTTTTAAGTTAAACCATGATTGGTAGATTCCTCAGACATGAGTATGATATGGTTTCTCTTGAGGATTGATATGTTTTTGACATTGTTAAACGATGACCGTAACAAGCAGTTATAAAGGCAGTGATTGGGATTGGCAAAAGTTGAGTGGGAGCTATATTCATACAAGACTGGAGAAGTCCTCCTGCTTCATGTATACTGTGATACAGGGACATGAATGGTGTCTTGGCCACTTGAAGAGCGAGAACTGAAAAATGCATGGCCATGCTCGGATGGATTATTTGTAATCATCCGTTATTTGACAGTTCAAACTCAAGAGTTCAAGAAATGCATTTGATAAGAGATATGGATGTCATCATATCATCAAATCAGACACTAAGAGACAAAGGGATTTAACATTACACACTTATTTTAAGGACAAGTGGGAGATTGAAGGAATTGTGTCCTTTAATCAAAGCTGCAATTACCGAACATGGAATAGGACTATAAATGGAGATTTACAATCCGGGTATTTTAGGGATCGTAGTGCTTTGCTAGAAGTCAACTACGATTAATGGACTTAATCGGGTTAGGTCCATGGCTATAATAATCGGGTCCTATGAGGTCACACACATAGAGTTATCGGGTTGGATCAAACCGAACCGAAAGCCCATATGGGACATGGTGATTTCGTCCATATGGCTATAATTGGGAGATTGCCTTTTATTATTGATGGATAAGAGTTACCATTAATAATTACTAGATAATGAGATATCTTATTACAAGATATATAGATACAATATAAAGATATTATATCTATTACCAAAGATAAGATACGATCTTATAAGTAATTGTTACGAACAAGCAAAACACACTTCCTCTCCTCCTAAACCCTACACGGCCGAACTGCTCCAAGAGAAGCCAAGTTCATTTCCTCCGTTTGTCGTTCTAGAAGACGAGACCAAAGGCGATCTAGATTCCAGACTCGTGTGGACCAATTAGAGAAGCCACACATGGGGTTTTGATCTCCGCTGAAATCCTACAGGAACATTTCAGACTCATATCAAACAGTATGTAACTCTACTTCTAATTGATCCCTATTGATTCATGCATGAGATTTTTGTTAGATGCTAGAAACTAATTTTCTGAAATTCCGCTTATACGCATCTAATCCCTACAAAATTTACATTGAATTTTTTTATACTATAATTTCTGGCTTCTATCTCTGAACAGCATATATAGGCCATGTGCATTTTAAACAGCAAATTCATTTTCCATTTGTAGCCACTTTTGAAGGGATTTAGATGTATATAAGCAGAATTTCAGAAAACTATTTTCTAGCATCTAATTAGGATCTCATGCATGAATCAATACGGATCAATTAGAAGGAGAGTTACATATCGTTTGATACGAGTCAAATCGTTCCGACAGAGCTTCAGCGGAGATCGAAAGTCCCAAGTGTGACTTCTCTACTTGGTCCACACGAGTCTGGATTATAGATCGCCTTTGGTCTTGTCTGCTAGAATGAAGAACGGAAAGGTCATGAGCTTGGCATTGGTTGGGAACGGCCGACCGTGATTAGGGTTGAATTTCTGGCTTTCGCTTTTGGAAGTCATTACTTATATTCTCATAAGATCATATCTTATCTTTGGTAATATATATAATATCTTTATATTGTATCTATATCTCCTAATAAGATTCCCTTTTATCTAGTTATTATTAATAGTAACTCTTATCTATTAATAATAAAAGCCAATCTCCCAATCTAGCCATAGGGCCAAAATTCCATGTCCCACATGGGCTTCCGGTTTAGTTTGATCCATCCCGATAACTCTATGTGTGTGACCTCATAGGACCCGGTTATTATAGCCATGGGCCTAACCCGATTAAGCTCATTAATCGTAGTTGGCTTCTAGCAAAACAATACGATCCCTAAAATACTCGGATTGTAAATCTCCATTAATAGTCCTATTCCATGTTCGGTAATTGCACCTTTGATTAAAAGACACAATTCCTTCAATCTCCCACTTGGCCTTAAAATAAGTGTGCAATGTTAAATCCCTTTGTCTCTTAGTTTCTTATTTGATGATATGATGACATCCATATCTCTTATCAAATGTGTTCTTTAACTCTGGAGTTTGAACTGTCAAATAACGGATGATTACAGATAATCCATCCAAGCATGGCCATGCGTTTTTTCAAGTCTTGCTCTTCAAGTGGCCGAGACACCATTCTTGTCCATGCATCATAGTATACATGAAGGAGGAGGACTTCTCCAGTCTTGTATGACTATAGCTCCCACTCAACATTTGGCAAACCCAATCACTGCCTTTATAACTGTCTGTTACAGTCAGCGTTTAACAGCATCAAAGACATACCAATAATCAAGAGAAACCATATCATACTCATGTCTGGGGAATCTACCAATCATGGTTTAACTTAAAACTCTTCAAGCCCTTTTGGAGAATCTTAAGGTGGGTCGGTCCTATATGTATCATCTGTACATATATATGTAATTGACTAGACATGTTTATGTCCATATAGCCCATGAAACCTGACGTTATCAGTCAACTTACAATACAGTCTTTAATGAAGTCATTTATGTCCAAGTTGATGACTTAGACCATGGAATTTGAATAATTCATAACTTCAATTCGCTTAATGGGGTTTCATTCACCAAAACACTTATGATGAGCCCATTTGAGAATTATAAATTATTTGGACATTTTATTTAATTCCAAGCAATGATTAAATAAGAATGAAAGTTGTATATCATATAATCAAGCATAAAACGTGTTTGACATTCATAAAACAAAGTTCATAATGTAAGACAATGCAATCTCAAAGCCATTCTCCAATGCAATATCAAAGTTCATATAACGTGCTTGGGCCTAGGCATAGGCTTGGTCAGTGGATCTGCAATGTTGTCTGTGTACACCTTGCACATCCTCACGTCTCCTCTATCATCGATGTGTCGAATGAGGTGATACTTCCATAGTACGTGTATGGATTTGGAGCTTGAACTCGGTTCCTTAGCTTGGGCTATGGCGCCATTGTTGTCACAATAGACGTCAATTGCCCCTGATGTGCTAGGAACAATGCTGAGCTCATCAATCAACTGCCTAATCCAGACAGCCTCCTTCGTCGCTTCACTAGCGGCAATGTACTCTGCCTCTGTCGTAGAATCTGCCAATGTGTCCTTCTTGGAGCTCTTCTAGCTCACATCTCCTCCATTCAGGATGAAGACATATCCTGACTAGGACTCAAAGTCATCCTGGTCTGTCTAGAAGCTTGCATCAATGTATCCTCGAAAGACTAACTCGTCATCATCCCCAAATACCAAGAAGTCATCAGTGGTTCTTCTCAAGTACTTCAGGATGTTCTTGGCTGCACACCAATGTGCATCTCCAGGATTCGATTGGTATCTGCTACACATGCTCAGAGCAAATGCAACATCATGGCGTGTACATATCATGGCATACATGATAGATCTTATAGCATAAGATATCTTGCTCATCTTCTCTAGCTCAGCTGGTGTCTTAGGACACTGCTTCTTGCTGAGGTATATGCCAAGTTGCATGGGTAGAAATCCTTTCTTGGAATCCTGCATTTTGAAACTATCAAGAACCTTATCTATATAAGTTCCCTAACTTAATCCAAGCAGTCTCTTAGATCTATCTCTGTAGATCTTGATGTAACACCCCAAAATAACCTCTTGAAAGTATTACTGCCAGTAACCTCAGACGTACTGTCCGATGCCACCCAAGGCTTTTTCAGTTGATATAAATCATCGAACAACAATTATGATACAAAATACCATAACTTTCATTTAAACCAAAGTCTCGGAATTACAACATAATTCCAAATACATCAGAAATACAGCGGAAGACTTAATACAAGATATATTTAACAGAGCGAAAGTCTTTAAAATAACAACAAAAGGGGCCTTGATCGCTATGATCACCCACCAAGGATCTTAACCTGAAAAACTTGTCAAAAACATCGTTTGCCTTCATAGTCGTTCTAGCCTTCATGGGATGGCAACTTATTTGATATGCCGAATCGAACGGATGACACCAGCCAACCATGCAGAGAACAATTTCGGTTGGTTAGTCTAATGAAAGACTAAGTAAGGGTACAAAGCAGAATGGTTCAAAGTAGTTGTATTAGGTTAGACTCATCGCTCCTCGAATCACAACCGATAACGATAGTCAACCACCATACTTCTACTGAATACATGAAAAGGCATGATCAAGAGAAGATTCTGGAGACCGAGTCTCACAGCAATCAACCCAAAGAAGACTCCAACAAACTAAGTCTTATCGGAAGCATGACAAATGTTGGGGAACATAAATAATCACACAAGCGTTCAAAAACGACTTGATGTTTCGGTTCACGACCAACCTCACCCCTCAAAGCGAATCCAGATTGAAAAGAGAACGTTACTCTGATCAAAGTCAAGACGAGATTTCCTAGCTGCACTATTGCCTAGCTGTACTACTCGCCCAAGGGTATATTAATTATGTGCGACAACGGCACTTATCTCATTTAATTCCAAAACACACATCACATTATAAGCTTTTAGATATATGTTTCGTCATGAGGGACATATATCGAAGGGAATCCTTCCCAAGGTTTGTGACACTAGCTAAGTGCACCACCTCTATACTCGGATAGAGGACGATCATGATCCGCCAATTGGTGTCAGGGTCTCCGATGCCCTCTCAACCAATAATTATCAAGAAACGACTGGACCTCAACGAGTCCAACGTTCCTAACTACTAGTGCTAACTAAACAGTTCAACACAGTAATAATCCACATCACAGCCATCATGACCAACATCAAAAGCATATATCTATACTAGCGTTGTTCTATCAGATATACAACCTAGTATAATATCATGTTTTAATCATATAAATAATAGCGTTGTTCTGACAGATACAACTTATTATAATATCTCCTTTTAATCATATCATTTAACAAAACTGTTCCCAACGCAAACAGTAAATCATCCCAAATTAATTAACAACTAAACAATTGATAATTAATTGAAATATGGAATGATGAGCAAGATCGAACCGCCACTTGCCTTAGATCCGCAGAAGCTTAATGACGACGATGGGATTTCCGGGCTCGAAACAGGGACAGATCTGGTAACACAGATTCCTTCGGATCGACCCATAAAGAAACCCTAAGTTAGATTCAATATCCTCATATATGAATCTAAAAGAATAGGAAAAGAACCAAAGGAGTCAAGCCTCGCCCGAAGCCAAACACCCAAGAACACACAACCTGGGTAAGCTCACCGCGGGTGCGGGGGAGCCTCTGCCGCGGGTGCGGCGGGATGACAGGGGTGAGCTCGCGACAGTGTTTTAATGGAGAAAACTCACCCAATCACTTCGTTTGCTTTCGACTCGATTATGGTTTGATCTCCAAACACCTTAAACCTTCCAACACCACTTGGGAGTACTTTCTCCACTCAAGGGAAACTCCGGCAAAGCTCCGGCGAAAGCTTGGAAGCTCAGACAACAATGGAGAAAATAGAGGAGGAGGAAGAAGACGTTCAACACTCTCCTCTTCAGCTTTCTCTCCCTTTTATAGGCCCAGCAAGAGGGGAACAAGCAGGGAACAAGCCCTCGACCAAGGGAGGCAGCCACTTGCTGACAACCGACGCCACTTGCAGTGGAAGACGATCACGTTGCAGAAGAAAAAATATCCCACCGCGGGGTGCGGCAGGGTGCGGTGGCCTCCTCTGACCGCCTCACAGATCGGCCTTCGCCGCGGGTGCGGCCACTTGACCGCGGGGTGCGGTCAAGGCCATTCTTCACCCTTTTTGACCGTTTTGACTTTGGATTAATCTTCTTAACCCCGGGTTAAATATATTCGTACACGAACGATTATTTAACCCCGAAAATACGTCAACTGTATTTTATATTAATCAGAAAAATATTACAGAGATCAAACATATTACCGAATGTCTGAACTTCTCTGAAATTAATCCGACTTGTAATATGGGAGTTGGAAAAATTCCAAAATATCCTTATAAAATGAGGGATATGACACTTGATCCCCAATATGTACTCCGCTTCTCCTAGGTCCTTCATTGAAAAACATTTCTTCAGTCATCCATTAACAGACTCTAGCATCGGAATGTCATTTCCAATGAGCAGTATGTCATCCACATACAGGACTAAGAAGACCACTTTGCTCCCACTAAACTTCTTGTAAACACAAGGCTCTTATTCACATCTGATAAATTCAAACTCTTTTATAGCTTCATCAAATCGAATGTTCCAACTCCTAGATGCTTGCTTAAGTCCATAAATGGATTTCTTAAGCTTGTATACTTTCCTAGGGTCTGTTGGATCTTCAAAACCCTTTGGTTGTGTCATGTACACATCCTCTTCTAAATATCCATTTAGAAAAGCGGTTTTGACATCCATTTGCCAAATCTCATAGTCATAATAAGCGGCAATAGCTAGGAGTATCCTGATGGACCTGATCATTACGACCGGTGAAAATGTCTCGTCATAGTCAAGACCATGAATCTGTTTAAAACCCTTGGCAACTAGCCTTGCCTTGTAAACAGATACATTTCTATCTTTGTCTGTCTTGAGTTGAAAACCCATTTGCATCCAATTGGTTTTACCCCATATGGAAAATCTATCAATTCTCAGACCTGATTCTCAAACATAGAATCCATTTCAGATTTCATGGCTTTAAGCCATTTCTCGGAGTCTGGACCCATCGCTGCTTGCTTATAGGTGGCAGGTTCTCCGCCTTATAAAAGCAGAACATCAAGGCTTGCAGTCAGGATGAAATCATCATATCGTATTGGTTGTACCCTTGGTCTGTTTGATCTATGTGTGGGTTCAACAATTGGAGCATTTCTCATTCGAATCTGGTTCTTGAGGGATTGGTTCCTGTACTTGGATGACTTCCCTATGGGAATTTATGCCTCCGGATACTGGCATCTCCTCGTCGGCATCATCCATGTCGACTTGTTGTTGGGTTTGTTGCTCATCTTGAACTTCTTCAAGGTGAACATTTCTCTCACTTGGCTTCTTGGAAATAATTTCTCTTTCCAAAAAGACATTATCCCTTGTAACAAACACTTTGTGCTCAGTGGGATTGTAGAAGTAGTATCCCTTGATTTCCTTAGGATACCCTATAAAGAAGCATTTATCTGATTTGGGTGCAAGCTTATCTGATAGTAAACGCTTTACATAAGCTTCACATCCCCAGATTTTCAGAAAGGACAGACTTAGAACTCTTCCAGTCCATATCTCATATGGTGTCTTGTCTACAGTCCTAGACAGAGTCATGTTTAGTGTGAACACAACGGTTGTGAGGGCATATCCCCAGAAGGATACTGGAAGGTTAGCAAAGCTCATCATTGATCGGGCCATGTCTAACAGGGTCTTGTTTCTCCTTTCAGATACACCATTCAGTTGTGGCGTGTCTGGTGGAGTCAGTTGTGTTATTATCCCATAACTTCTCAGATGATGATCGAACTCCTGGCTTAGATATTCACCACCGCGATCGGATCGAAGTGCCTTTGTCTTCTTGCCATTTTGAGTTTCTACTTCATTTTGAAACTCTTTGAACTTTTCAGGGGATTCAGATTTGTGCGTCATTAAGTAGATATACCCATACCTACTTAAGTCGTCAGTAAATGTGATGAAGTATCGATAGCCTCCCCTAGCTTTCTTGTTCTTTGGTCAACAAACATCAATATGTATTAGGGCCAGTAGCTTAGTAGCCCTTTCACTTGTCCCAGTGAAAGGTGACCTTGTCATCTTGCCTATTAGGCATGACTCACATGTCTCAAATGATTCACAATCTATTGATTTGAGAATTCTATCTTTATGGAGTTTCTTCATGCAGTTCAAGCTAATATGACCCAAGCAACAGTACCATAGATAGGCTTCACTCAAATCATTCGACTTTTGCCTCTTAGTATTTATGTTATAAATTTCAGACTTGAGGTCCAACACATAGAGTCCATTACTCATGGGACCATTGGCATAGAAAATATCATTCTTTAAAATAGAACAACATCTATTCTTAATGACAAATTCAAAACCCTCAAGATCCAAAACTGAAGTCGAAATAAGGTTCTTAGAAATTGAAGCAACAAAATAACAATTATTTAATTCTAATACTAAGCCAAAAGGTAATGATAGACTATAATTTCCTACGGCAAGCGCAACAACTCTTGCTCCATTTCCAACGCGCATGTCTATCTCTCCCTTCTCCAGGTGCCTCCTACTTCTTAGTCCCTGCACATTCGAAATAATGTGAGAACCACATCCGGTATCCAATACCCAAGTAGTAGCCTTGGTTGTTAAGACTTCAATAACAAAAATACCTGAAGTGGAGCTCACAGTCCAATTCTTCTTGTCTTCCAGGTATTTGGGGCAGTTTCTCTTCCAGTGCCCCTTGGCCTTGCAGTAGAAGCAGTCATGCTCAGCAGCCACCTTTGGCTTCTCAGCTACCTTGGGTTTTGCAACTTTCTTGCCTTTCCCTTGGTTCTGTTGCTTCTGCTTCCCATTAGGCCCGTTCTTGAACCATTTTCCTCTGTTGACCATAAGAACTCTTTTCTTATTGTCAACTTGGATATTTTGCTCAGTTGTTTTGAGTATGCCATGGAGTTCATCCTGAATTGGGCGAATTCATCATGCAAGGAGTGCAGTATGATGTCAATAGCCAACTCTTGGCTATATAGGGAACCCAGTCTTGCCATTTGGTCAAAGAGACCAATCATGTCAAATACATGGGTACTTACTAGTTTACCCCTCCCAAGTTTGCACTCTAATATGGCCTTGTGAGTCTCAATCTGTAACACCCCCAAAATACCCTTTGGAAATATTATCGCCAGTAACCTCATATTATACATCTGGGGTCATCCAAGGCTTAACCATTTTATAACAAACTGTATAATAACATAAACTTTATTAAATGACATACAAATGCCCAAATGATATCTTAATTCAAATGTCGAAACTACAATTCGATAACAAAATCGAGTACAAATATTTATTACAGCGGAAGTCTTGAAATAAAATTACTCAACGGGTTTTCACTTTGCGATCTTATGCGTAGGATCTCAACCTTGAAAAAACACAGAAAAACGCCAACTGCTTTCACGTCGGGTCCTTGCCTTTACTAATGCGGAAACTTATCTGATGTGCCGTATGAGACGGATGACACCAGACAACCATACAAAGGAAATTAACCGGTTGGTTAGTCTAATGAAAGACTATGCAAGGGTAGAAATAAAAAGGTTCTAGCGATCGTAACCGTTTACTATCATTGTTCCTCGAATAATAACCGAAGGAACGATACATAACCCGGAACTTTCACGGTATGATTAGAATATAGACATGCACGGAAAAGAAGACTCCAAGGGATTGAGTCTTAAGGGAAAGTATGACAAGTGTTTGGAAACGTTAAGTTTTCACACACAAGTTTAAAACATGACCTTGATTATTTGGGTCCATGACCAACCTCACCGCGTGATGCGAATCCAGATTGGAAAGAGGACTTACTCTAACAAGAGTCCGAGCGGTTTCCACGTTGTACTCCTCGCCCGAGGGTATATTAATTATGTGTATATCCGCACTTATCTTATTTAATTCCAAAACGTATATTCACGTTAAAGTTTTTATTATATATATCATCTCGACACAAGAGATATCTTGGGAACATTTCCCGAAAGTTTGGCACCAGCTGTGTGCACCACCACCTATACTCGGATAGGGGTAGGTCATGACCAGGAAAGTGTTAGGGCAAAATCATCCTAAGCACCAAGTTATAAAGAAATGACTAGACCTCACAAGGTACATCGCGTTCCTATGAATACTCGTTCTAACTACACATTTAAGTTCACACACATAGAAAATCCACATCAATACCATCATGGTAATAACAGGTATAATAGCGTTGTTTCTAGCAATATATACAACCTATTATAATATCATATTTTAACCACATCATTTATAAAATCTATTCCCAAACGAAAACAACACTTCATTCCAATTTAATTAACAATCAGAAATAACTGATAATTAACGGAATTATGGAATGATAAGCAAGAGCGAACCGTCACTTGCCTTAATCTAGTCGATTTGACGAAAACGGGTTTCGGGACCTGGAATCTGATTACGGATTCCTACGACAACGACGATCAACGACGAAACCCTGGGTTAGACACAAAACGGACGAAACAATACGAATCGAAAACGATATGAGTCGAACGGAATAAAGCCTGAGTCGTGACCATGGCTGTCCAAGCCACGATCGCGCTTTCCAGGGCAAGCCGTGGTCACGGTTTGGACTTCCGCGGTTGCGGAATTCTGGGAAGCTTTCGCGGTCGCGGAATTCATCTCCGCGATCGCGGATCGCCTTCCGACGCGACTCTCCTCCAGCTTTCGAGGCTTACCGATGACTCGAAGACAACCTCCTTGGCTTAGAACGAGGCTCACCACCACACCAAGCTTCCAATGCACCACGACGACCACAAGGATTCCGGCGAAAAACTCCAGTGAGGCACGAATTCCGGTGAAGGCAAGAACGAGAGGAAGAAAGGAGTTTAGGGTTATGGATGCAGATCTCGGTGGGGGAAAGGTCCTATTTATAGGGCAAAGGGAGGTCATCGCCGAGCAACTCAACCGTTCACTCTCCCTCACCGGCGGCCGTTATAACCTCGAGCGGAAATTCGAACCGGCGAAACGCGAAGGAGACGAAGGGGACGCTTAACAGCGTTTTCGTGGTCGCGGAAATTCTTCCGCGGTCGAGGAAATGCCGAGAGCGCTTCCTCTAGTCTCTTGTCGCGGATCTCGTTCTAGGCATGCTAAATTATTATTTTTTGCACTTTAAAAAAATATCCTAAGACCCGATAATACATTAGACGTGTATTATAACGTTCAAAACGATTATTACAGAGATTCTGAATACGCCAAACGCATCTTGCTTACATCACGAGGGTTGGGAAAATTACCCAAATACCCTTACTGAAATTGAGGGGTATTACATCACTACCCCCTTAAAAAGAGTTTCGACCCTGAAACTAGGCCGATAACAGCTCGGAGAAACGACCTCACTTTAAGTTACCCAACCTTATAAGTTTAACCATGCCTAACCCATTTAACACTTTGTAAATTGGTTCAACAAATTCTAAGTTAAATTTATAAGTTAGTTCAAATTACAGTTAACGTAAGGTTAACCATAGTTTAGACCCTTCACAACTTAAGGGAATTTTATAACTTGATTTCACCAAACATACATTCTATCATATCATCCCTATGGTAACATGAGGATTACTACATTACTACCCCCTTAAACATAATTTCGACCCCGAAACTAGCATCGCTAAAGTAAGGGATCGGTCTCACCATCAACCTCACTACCTGAACTTGATATCCTTATTCATTTCATCCTTGTACTTGCTCCTAGGAAAACGATCTGTTTCCTCAACCATACCACTATCTCGCATATCTTATCTCCATGTGCTATACTTGTAAAACTCGTGACTACATCTGCAAGTCATCATTGCCTTAGGATAATAGTCTCCAAAATCCTCGCAATAGACTTGCTATACCTTAAGCATGAGAACACACATTTTTCTTCCAACTCTTTTCTTTATAATCAATTTCAAAGTTCGTACAATATCTCCCTATAATCCAATATCAGATCTCAGTAATCCTCGAGACATTACATTTTCCAATTCCTTTAAGGGTACACCCCACAATTCCATTACTTATCTCCAACTTAAAGCTTTAAGGTTCCTCAATTTACTCAAGAATATCATAATGATGAACGATGTCTTGCCATCAAAATCAATCATTTTACGTCCTAATCCTTCAATGGGTATAAACGAGTAACATTTGTTACCTTACTCCTTAAACGTACATACGACAAATTCCCATGCTATATCATTTGGTATCGGTATCCTCCAAATAACTTATCCCTACACCATAACCTTTAAGTTTAAGTGAGCTTTTTCCCAATACAATCGTTTCACAACTTACTCTTCCCAAAAGTGTTATATCATCGGCTTTGTAGACGTCACACTCACTTAAGATCCACATATCAGACCTTGTAAATTTCCAGGTATCATAACTCCATATTTCTTGAAGGTACAAATTACCAATTCAATTATTTGGCCAAATGCTAACTTAAACCTTTAGTATCCTCAAAACAAGATCGATAAATCAATTAGCTCAATTGTGATCGTTCACTTTATTTCCCCAAATGTGACATCAAATCGCCTTAATAGACATAGATCACTTTTCATCCAATCATGTAGACAAAATTCCATCCACTTAAGTTATCACGTACTCTTAATCCTTATAAATTAAAACAATATTTACCAACTGAGTTTGTTATTCATCCATAAATCCTTAAACATTTAATCGTCCTCATACGATTTATTATCCCAAATCAAGCGACCTTTTGCTTTATCGGAACTCAATATTTATCCATGACGTATTCGTCTTAATACTCCTCTTATCCCTGTATCGTTTCCTAAAATAAAAAACTTCATAACGAAACCTCGGATACTCTTCCAAAATAACACTTATGACTTCACACCCTTAGCCTTTCCGAAAGCTTAAACCACTGGGCCCACAATGAGCACCCTCACTTACAAACTCCTTAACCATAACCCTTGGGTTCTAAAGTTTTACTCAAGACCGTAAGAGCGTACGATCTTTTTAGAGAGAACGAGTTCCTTATGAACTATATCTCTTATACATTTATTCTCTTCTCAATAATCTACCCACATAAATGACTACAATACGATCTCACAAGTAGGCATTCTGAACTTCGTATTAGTTCACTCTTACGTACCTTTACCAGAACAAACGTTCAGGGTACACATATGAGAAATAACTCTTAATCCCATAGAGCATTAACCACACACATTTGTTTCCTTTACATTAAGGAATTTTGGTAAAACTCAACTTACGAGATAACGCTCGTCAGCTCAACTAAGGAAGCAATTAACGTCATACCGATGTGACATTACTCTAAGAATTAAGAGAGATTCCTCATAATGGATCTAAGAATTAAGTAATAGAGTCGACCTTAGTGTTAACCACGTAGGGGACGAACACCTAGGCTCCATACGTTACCCCTCATTTGTGAGTCCTGACAGCCCTTATCCACACGTGACATATACTGTTTTGGCACTCACGGAGTCTCGTATGAACGGATAATTTGCAATAGTAACAAATTTAGTAATTTTCGGAACAAGGAAGCACTTCTTTATTATTCGAAACATTACATTAAAACAACTGACAGAAAGTCGAACATACAGAATACTAAACTATGGGGACTATCGACACAAGTCATCGCCCCTTACTCTTAAGAAGGTTTCAACAAAATACAACTACTCGTCCAGGGTTTCATTCTCATTGGAGTGACAAATCACAAAGAGTTGTTTCCCTGACCCGAAGACTCCATAGGCGTCTTGCCTTTATTACGAGCAATAGATTGCTCAGGAACGGATACCTCTGGCTTTGGGTTTTGCCCACTGCCAACATTTGAGGCCTGGTATGATTGCGTTGGTCCTTGACCTTTCTGCCTACAGTATGTTTTCATGTGTCCTTCCTTTCCACAATTGTAACATACCCTCTTCTCCTTTTGGCAGTTAAAACTTTTATGCCCAGGCTCACCACAGTTGTGGCATTGAATCACTCCGCTACTCCAACCTAAGCCTCTGGCGGATTCAGACTGAGTCGTCTCGGTCTTAGCACGACTAGACTTCTCAAACTTGGTGGGCGATGTCGGTCGTTTGAATGTACCAACCCGGCGATCCTGTTGCCCACCCCTTCCTTTAATCTGCTTCTCCCGCTTTCGGGCGGATTCCTCCAGTGTGGCCTCTATTTTGTAGGCCGCATCCACATATTGCTCTAACATAGAACAACCGTGACGCACCATCAAGGGCTTGAGGTCGGGATTCATCCATTCGTGGAAATGCCAGATTTTCTGTTCTTCGCTGGACGCTTCCACTCCAGCATAGAACAACAAGTGGTTAAACCTGACAGCCAAATCTGTCACCTTCAACCCATCAGTCTTTGGGTATAGAAACTCCTTGCGTTTCTCCTCCCTTATAGCCCGAGAGAAGAACCGATCAGACATCTTGGTCTTAAATATTGACCAGCTCAGCTCGGGATGATCAGCTAATCCCGTGCTCTCCCACCATTCACTGGCCCCATCCTTCAGATATAATGAAGCAATGTGCACCATCTCAGCCTCAGTACACACAATGTTCTTAAACAACCGCTCCATGTGAAGGAACCAGTATGCCACCTTGACGGGTTCTCCAGCACCGTCATACGGGTCAGGCCTCATGGAGTTGATCGCTTTCAGTGCATGACCATAATTTCCTCCATCTCTCGGAGCACTCATTAGAGGCGGGTTAATTGTTGTATCCTCAACGTTAGCAGTAACCTGAGGGGTTGGATTCCCCTAGGCTCGCTGAACCCCTGGCCTCACCAACTCGGTGACTGCTTGCATTATGATCTGCCTGATTACCTCTACAGCGGCTGTATTGAAAACTATTGGAAAAACAGGAGGTACCAGCACCCTTTCCCCTCCTATATGGGGTAGAGCATTCCTTGTTGGGTTGCTGTGGGAACCGGACCCAACTTCCTCCTGGTCCGCTGCATTTCTATTCTGAATCCGAGAAGCATTACTCATTCCATCTGCATGACGTGCGGTGTTTCTAGCGTTCACCATCTGATTGTGTCTACATATATTAGATATGTACCAACAAATTTAAGTTGCAAGTAGTAAATACTTAAGGTGCAATAATTGAGGTAGTCATCTAATAAACTCAACTTTTCATTAATGGAGCACACACCAAGTGTCAAACAATGACTGAAAGAGAAAATATGGAAAAAGAACATTAGGAGACTTCTGCTCCAGTATTGTTCAAATGGGAAAACACTTAGGAAGAAAACAATTATTGGCCTATTTTGGATCACTTGATCCTTCAGCAGGCACTCATGGCTCCCCGGACTTGCCCACATCGCCTTTCTATGCCTCGGAGCTCCGCCATCTTCGCCCCCAAAGATCTTCATTACCGGGCTGATTTAAAATCCAGAAAAATTCTTCCCACTCCTCGTGGAAGGGATCCACCGGCTCCTTCTCATCTTCTGGATCCTTCATTGAGTCCTTGACGGAGGCTAAAGTCGTATCGCCTTATCAAAGTAAAATCCATAATAACCTAAACTAGTAGAATAGGCAAGCAAGGGTCGAATCCCACAAGGAGGAGTTGTCTTTCTTTATGTAAGGTTGCATGCAAAAGTAACAAAGGGGGGTTTTGGTTGGTTGTTTGTAAACAAGTAAACAAAGGAAACAAAAGCAAAGATTTGTAATCAAATTGGGAAAAACACTTAGCCAAACAAATATCCACCTTTAGTTTGGTTGATTGATCATTGATTATTCCTAGTCCTCAATCCTCATGAATGTCCTAATCCATGTTCTAAATTAGTTACCAGTCCAACTAGTCCTGATAACTAACTATTAAACAATCAAGAAACTATCAAGATAAATCTAACAGCAGCAGTAGGCTCAGGAATAGATAGGCTCATGCAATACTTAACAACTCGTCAGTACTTGACATGCAATTAATCCTCTTCACAATAAACATTCACAACTCGTTCCAGTAAATCGTGGTTGCTACTCTGAATTAGGTATGAACAATATTAATCTCAACAAGTTGACCAGATTAAGGTAACTAGCACTATAGATAATATCAATCTCAACTAGTTTGTCAGGCTAGGGAAACTAATATTAATAATACTAATCACAACAATTGATGAACTATATCAACCAATAGAATTCAAAACCCTAATCCTGTAATATGAATAATATCAATAAAACTAGGTAGCTAATCTAGAGAAATCAATATAACTCAATGGAATGAAGCATAGGAGAATCAATAACATTCAAATATAGAGTAAAGGAATAATCTCACAATCAAATTCAAACCAAAGCTTCAATTGTCGGACTAAGCAAAGGGTGCTTAGTTCATCATAGTCTTGAAAGAAAAACAATACTGAATGGAATAAACCATGATGTAAACTGAATACTGAAAAGATGCTAGGGAAACTAGGTTAAATAACCTAACCCAAAATCTAATGTAAAAGGATAACAAACAAAGTCTTAAAAGGAAATAAAATAAAGAAACCGAAATAAAGGATTAAAAGAAAAACGGAAAATAAAATAAAAGTAAACTTCGGACGAAAACAACCGGACGCGCTGAGCAGGTTTCCGCGACCGCGGAAAATTCAATTCCTGACTCCTTTCCTCTCGACTTATCCACGACCAGAATTCTTGCTCGTCCGCGATCGCGGTTTTGTCGCGTTATTCTTCTCGCCTTTCGTAGATTTCCGTGACCGCAACCTCAGCCCCGCGATCGCGGCTTCTCGCGTTCTTCACTTCTCTTCTGAACTTCGTCCTCTCTTCGGTCTTCTCAAGTGGTTCTTTTCTCATCTTCTTAATGTCTTCTTTTAAGCTTCTCTAAACCACCATATCTGCACTTCTACTCCTCAACTCCAATCCCCACAATAACGCTCTAAACATCTCCAAATGGTACCCAAAACACCGATAACAACTCCTAGATATGCACTACAAAGTAGCGCTGATCAGTCCTCATCTTCATCAGAGACCTCAGGGGTAGAGGTTTGCTTGGATTGCATTCATTTTTCTTCCCCGCTCTCGGACTCGGACTCTTCGATCAACGGGGTGAACTCAAGCACCGATCCGCCTACCACCGGAACTTCTACAGAATCAAGCTCAAGCTTAATTGTCGAAGCGGCCTCAGATTCATCCTGGGTCTTAAGTTGGGCTCTAGGGAATACCATTGTTTGTGAAGGGACAAAAGAGATTTAGAACTTTCTTGTTTATAGAAATTCTATCTTCCATAACAAGCAGGAATGATCGGACTACGAACGTTGGCAGAAGTTTGAAAACGTCTTTTCTACAAAACCGTTAAGGTAAACTGAAACTCGTTTGTTAAATCTGAAAGGCTTTTCCACAAAACTTGTTAAAAACAAACCGAGACTCGTCAGTTAATTCTGGTTCTTACCAAATTATTTGTGATTTAAAATCTACTTCAAAACGTTTTTATCTTTAAACCTTACTTTGGGCTTATAGTAAAGAAATCCCATACACGAAGTTTTTGTTTTATAAAACCCCAAAAAAACGCAAGATGGTTCAAAAGTTTAGAGTTTTAAAAACTTTTCGCTCTGATACCAAATCTGTAACACCCCCAAAATACCCTTTGGAAATATTACCGCCAGTGACCTCAGATTACACATCTGGGGTCACCCAAGGCTTAACCGATTTATAACAAACTGTATAATAACATAAACTTTATTAAATGACATACAAATGCCCAAATGGTATCTTAATTCAAATGTCGAAACTACAAATCGATAACAAAATCGAGTACAAATATTTATTACAGCGGAAGTCTTGAAATAAAATTACTCAACGGGTTTTGACCTTGCGATCTTACGCCTAGGATCTCAACCTTGGAAAAACACAAAAAAACGCCAACTACCTTCACGTCGGGTCCTTGCCTTTATTGATGCGGAAACTTATCTGATGTTCTGTATGAGACGGATGACACCAGCCAACCATGCAAAGGAAATTAACCGGTTGGTTAGTCTAATGAAAGACTATGCAAGGGTAGAAATAAAAAGGTTCTAGTGATCGTAACCGATTACTATCATTGTTCCTCGAATAATAACCGAAGGAACGATACATAACCCGGAACTTTCACGGTATGATTAGAATTTAGACATGCACGGAAAAGAAGATTCCAAGGGATTGAGTCTTAAGGGAAAGTATGACAAGTGTTTGGGAACGTTAAGTTTTCACACACAAGTTTAAAACACGACCTTGATTATTTGGGTCCACGACCAACCTCACCGCGTGATGCGAATCCAGATTGGAAAGAGGACTTACTCTAACAAGAGTCTGGGCGGTTTCCATGTTGTACTCCTCGCCCGAGGGTATATTAATTATGTGTATATCCGTACTTATCTTATTTAATTCCAAAACATATATTCACGTTAAAGTTTTTATTATATATATCATCTCGACACGAGAGATATCTTGAGAACATTTCCCGAAAGTTTGGCACCAGCTGTGTGCACCACCACCTGCACTCGGATAGGGGTAGGTCTTGACCAGGAAAGTGTTAGGGCAAAATGATAGGTGTTATTTCATACACCTTTACTAGCAACTATTAGCATGATTTGGAGGAGTTTTGGATGAGTTTTGGTGCTAAGTCAGTAATCTGGAAGTTGTGGAGAGAAGTGAAGATATCCCAGGATTTACAACTTAGATGGAGATGGAGCTGCTGGAGCATACTTGGAGAAGACTACCAAACACTTGGTAGGATTGAAGAGCAGCAGAAGAGAAGAAGAGGAGCTGAAGGAGCTGAAGGAGTGAGCTCACCGCCCCGCGCCAGAGGAAGCCATCGCCCCGCGGTGGAAAGCCTGACGCCCCGCGGTGGATCTCACCGCCCCGCGATGGCCGTGTTTAATGCCTCGCGCCAGAAGACTGTTACTTTCCTTTTATTTCGTTTAGACTTTATTTTATTATTATTTTGTTTCCTTTATTGTTTGCATTAGTTTAACCTAGTTTCCTAAGACTATTTAAGTCCTCTTTCTAGGTTAAGAGGCAGAGAGACTTTTTACCTACACACGATTTTTCAGACGTTATTTCACATTAGAGTTTTTCGTCCCCTTTGATGGAGAACTAACTTTCCCTTGTTCTACTAGACGTGTGAAGCAGTACAGTTGATGTGTTTGTGAGATTTCTATTCCTTGTTCTTATCCTTATAAATGTTGGTTTGATTCTCTTGGTTATATCGATTATTGATTTCTTATTGTTCTTCTTAGCCTGATCAACTAGGTTGAATACTTTTTATCAATTGCTAGGAGTGCATATAGGGGTTCCGAGTGCATATCTAGTGGCAAACACGATTGTGCGTATAGGGGTTCCGAGCGTACAATCGTGAGTGAGAATCAGTTGCATGCGAGTATTAGTATGTCCTTCTATTTGCATGTATCCTATATCCTTGTGTGTATTGCTATTGCTGTGTTGGTGGTAAAGTATACTGACAATTGTGAGAATCGGTGGTATTTTATCATTGGCATAGTAATAAGTCTATTGACAACTGTGAGAATCAATAGTACTTAAGATCAGGGTGGGAACAACTATAAGGATAGTGAAAGAACTTGGATTAAATAGATTTCTGTGATCAAATTATATCTCTATACTGTGGATCTCGCTCTAGTAGGACTACTTTCCCCATTATATTTCCTCAACTAAACCAAACTTGTTTGCTTTGCTTCCTGTGGGTTCGACCCTTCCTTGCTTACTATACATCTGTTTAGTAGTTATGTTAGGACTTTTTACTTTGATAAGGCTAATCAACAATATTTGCATTGTGCATCTTTAGCCACCGTCAAATTTGGCGCCATTGCCGGGGATCGAACCCGGGTCACCCGCGTGACAGGCGGGAATACTTACCACTATACTACAACGACACTCGTTTTCTGTGATCAAATTTGGCACCGTTGCTGGGGAAGTTTTCTGTTTTGTTGTGTGTTTTTGTGATTGATTTTTGGTGGAGCCTATCTTATGGTCGACACTCGTTCTACTGACTCTCCTCTCGTAGCTTTTTGGTGGAGACCTATCTTATCCCGAATCTTACACCGGATGCAGTCATGGAGAGATTCCAGGAGATGAGTGAGAGCACCATGAGTTTTGGGAAGACATACCAAAGGAAGGCGGTCAATGCTGTGACCCCTGCAGGACCAAGCCCAGTGTTGACTGAGCTAGCTGAGCTGAAAGAGATAGTGAAGAGGATGGCGAATCAGAACGCCCCTTAACAAGCTAAAGCTTATGGGCTTTGCTCTGATCAATACCACCCCACCGACGCTTGTCCTCAGCTGCAAGAGGAGGGTGTTGCTGAAGTTAATGCTATAAGAGGTTATGGACCCCCTAGACCACAGTTTGGTGGACAGCCCAATTATAATCCGAGAGGGCGAGACCACCCAGGTTTTAGATAGAGTGACCCTCAAGGTGGTCAATAGCAAGTGCAGCAATAACAATACCAGCAGGCACAACAACAATACCAGCAGAGAGCCCCATACCAACAGAGGCCCCAAGGCCAAAGCTCTGGTGCTTCTACTAAGAATATGCTCAGAACTTTGACTCAGCATTTCGCCATGCACGTACAGGCTACTGAGTCAAGTATTAAGAACATGGAGAGACAGATTGGCCAGCATGCTGATGTTGTGACCAAACTTGACCAAAGGACTTCCAACTCCCTGCCCTCTCAGACTACTGTGAACCCCAGAGAGAACGTGAGTGCTATCACGCTCAGAAGTGGTAAGAAGTTGGTCGTTGCTCCTATTGCTGAAGAGGAGAACGAGAACGAGATTGAGAAGGCAGAAATCACCGAACACCCCACGGCGGATCCTACCGCGGCCCGGCCAGAAATTGAAGGAGGAGCCAGTAAAGAAGACCTGTTGGCACCGCCCCGCGGCGATCCTCACCGTGACCCGGCGGCTGGTACCAGTAATCTCACCGCGACCCCACCGCCCCGCGGCGATGACCAACGCCCCGCGGTGGTTCTGCCGCGATCTGGCCCTAAAAATCTATCTCCGCTGAAGAAACCTATGTTGATGATTATGTTCGCCCCGTGTTTCCTCCTCTGGGTTCTGAGAAGCCCCCAGCACATTTTCCTGAGGCGCTGAAAGCTAAGAGAGTAGCTGAAGACATCGATCTGTTCGAGACATTTCGGGACTGTGAGGTGAACATTCCCCAGATCAAGCTTATCAAGGCTATCCATCGATATGCCAAGTTCTTGAAGGAGCTGTGCACCGTGAAGAGGACTCAGAAGCAGAAGGCTCAAAAGAAGATTCTAGTGAGTGAACATATGTCGGCAGTAGTTCAGAGACGCATGCTTGAGAAGTGCAAGGATCCAGGTACATTTACTATTCCTATCACTATAGGTGAGCATCGATTTGAGAAAGCCTTGTTAGACTTGGGTGCCTCAATTAATGTGTTACCCTATTCTTTGATTGAGGATTTAGGAATAGGACCCTTGCATGATTCTAACATTGTTATACAACTTGCTGATGGTTCTTGTGTACCCCCTAAGGGTGTTGTGGAAAATGTTCTTGTGAGGATAGGCTCTTTGCTTTTTTCCTGCTGACTTCTTTGTTATGGATATGGACTATGATGAGCAAGTCGCTCCAGTTATGCTAGGGCGACCTTTTATGAAAACATCCATGACAAAGATTGATGTAGACAGTGGAACTTTGACTATGGAATTTGATGGAATAATTTTTGAGCATAATATTCATAAAGCCAACTCCATTGAATTGCCTACCCCTTGCTGCATTAGTGATATTGATAATTGTTTTGGGGCGAAAAGATCAGACGACCTAAATCGCCTTAGACGGGGTAAAATATCAAAAATCCATATCGATCAAACGTTAGGCATGATAGTCGAATAAAAATAGTAATGACGACTAGTTTGTTGAGTCAAGGCGACGATAATGACAAGATTGAATATATGAGACTTAAAGAGTAAAATAGTATAAAATGTAGTAGAATATAATGTAAATCGAGATAAGAAAGACTTATCTTCATTAGATAGAGAAGAATATTGTCCGAAGCGTGAGAGCTTCCGATCGTGTGAGGATGTTTACAAGTTCTTCCAATTACGCGAAATGGAGAAAAATAGATGTATTACAAGGCCTTTTGGGTGGGATTGGATGATCTTAGAATAGCTAAAGAGCTTTGTATATATAGTCAAGGAGAAGGAATCTCCCGCATTAATCTCCCTTGAATATGATTTGATCTCCTTCTTTATGGCACTTGAATTCTCCTTAAATGCTCTTAATCACTCATTGATTCCGCATTAATTACGCTTGATCTCCTCTTAATAAGCTTTGATCCTCTCTTAAAGATGGTTGATTCCCTCCTTGATGGCTGAAATAACGCATACAACCGTTGGAGATCTCGGAGTAATAAAGGAGAAAATTTCACTGGTCCGTTGCGTCTACGAATCAGGCGACGGTCGCATGGCTCACGTCTGATGGGTCTGATGCGTCCGACAGGTCTGATGCGTCCGACCGATTGCGTCAGACAGTCGATGCCCATTGGACGAATGGTCGATTTTCCGACCCCAACAATAGCCCCAAAATTAAACTGGGCCAGAGCGTCAAGTGATGGGACGGTTTGATTTTATAACTTCTCTTTCTTCTGGCATGATCTTGATTTTGTTGTAGGCGTTCTGGCGACGGGGCCGTCATGTGTATTGCTCAAACTGAGAATCAACTTAATATAGCCAATAATCGTGTGAAGACGACTGAGGGCGTTTCTTGTGATGATGAAGGGTCAGGAGACCGCTCCTTGTTTGTCGTTTGTTTTGTTTTACAGGTGACTCGCCAGTCGCTTCCTGGTCAAGTCGTGTGATGTTGGTCATGTAAACCTATATATGTTGTACGACGTTGGTCGTGTAGACCTGTCATTGGTCGTATAGACCTATCGTCGGTCGTATAGACCTGTCGTCGGTCGTCTAGACTTGTGTTTTATGTATTATGTGTCATGTCAGCGTCTCCGGTTGGTCGAGTTGCAAGCGACGTAGGCATTTTTTACGTGTTGAAGTCACGTGTCGAGATGATGGAAGAGTTTTGGAGAGGGTAAGCAGGGGACCTGAGATTTGAAGGCGAAGAAGGAGACCATGGAGATCTTGTTTCCGAAGGGAAACACAGGCTCATAGTTTTTCTATCTGGTCGGCATCGGATAGGAATCTCTGGTCGAAAGTGCCGGTGAGGATGAGGTCCACTATGGTGACTTCGTATCGCTTGAGCCCCAGTCTTCTCCCGACTTAGCCCCTGCTGCTGATGACGTTGTAAACCCTGACGCTTGATTGTTTTTTCGTAATTTGTTTTGTCCGAACTCATCCTGCTACATAGATAGTCGACGATTTGATGTGATGTGACGTAGCTTGTGTAAAAGCTTTTGTCTTTTGAAAGCGTTGAATTGAAGTTTTTAGCCACCGGGCGTTAACTCCGTTAATGTATATTGTATTGTACCACTGTTTGCATAAAAGCTTTTGTTTGGTGGGTCGTGTGTAAGTTGTAGCCGTGCGAGGCATTTAACTTTGTAAATGTGTACTGCGCAGGTTTGTGTATTTGTAGGTACCGTGTGTAGGGTTTGTCACCCATAATGTGTGTTTAGTCATGACGTTTGTGTAGACCGAGGAGGAAAGCAGTTTGTTTGCTGCGTAAATAAGGTGGGTTCCCTTGTGTAAGGTGGGCAATGTGCCGCTGAACCGTAAGTCGTCTCTCCGTGTACTGATCGATCGTGTAATGTAAGCACTTTTTGCGGATGACTGGACCCAATATGTATGTAAATGTAATGTGACATGTCAAGTCGATTTGCGTAGTTGTTTTGTGTGTCAGGTTTGCCCGTGTACTCCGTCGAGTAGGGCTTGCCGTATGTATGTCGGGTTTGCCCGTGTGCTCCGTCGAGTAGGGCTTGCCGTATGTATGTCGGGTTTGCCCATGTGCTCCGTTGAGTAGGGCTTAGCGTATGTATGTAAAGAAAGACTAAGATGTATATTGTATTGTACCACCGTTTGCATAAAAGCTTTTGTTGGTGGCTCGTGTGTAAGTTGTATCCGTGTGAGGCGTTAACTTTGTAAATGTGTACTGCGCAGGTTTGTGTATTTATAGGTACCGTATGTAGGGTTTGTCACCCGTAATGTGTGTTTAGTCATGACGTTATGCCGGGGAGGTAAGCAATATGTAATAAGGTGTTTGTGCCTTATGTTTTATTGCGTGAATGTAATAAGGTGTCTTAACCTTATGTAATGTGTAAGGCAGGCGGGGTGCCGACGTGCCTGTGTTGTTCATCTCTACCCGTGTTCCGATCGATCGTGTAAATGTAGTGTAAGCGCTTTTTACGGATGACTGGATCCAATGTGTATGTTAAGGGTCGTCACCCGTATATACGTAAATATAATGCGACAATAAGCAATGTATGACATGTGAAGATATGTATTTGCTAATGCGACGATAAGCAATGTATGACATATGAAGATATGTAATTGCGCATGCAACGATAAGCAATGTATGACATATGAAGATATGTTAATGTCTTACCTTGTTGGTTCAGAAATGGTATAATTTCAGGTGTGTCGCATTCTTTGGAGTGGTCCTGTCGGACCAGAGAATGAACGGGAGTTCGTCCGCCCATTTGCCTTTAGCCCATGCGAGGCATTTCGTGAGTTTGTTGATGATGATCTTGTATGCGTTGGACTGAGTAGATTCGTCATGTACCTATTGTCCCTTCGATGATGCGTCGTCCTTTCGGGTCGAATTTGAGCCGTTGCCTTAGCTTGAGCATCTTCAAAGGTCTTACATGGGTACCTTGTGAGGTCTTCGTAGAGATCGCCTCCTTTATCGAGTCCTTGGCGGAACGCTTCTATGGAGGTTGGGACGTCGCAATTGAGGATCCCGATTTTCTCCCGGTTAAACCGTTTCAAGTAGTCCTTTGCCGTTGTTTGTGTGACGTTGGTTGTGTAGACCTGTAGTCGGTCGTGTATACCTGTAGTCGGTCGTGTAGACCTATAGTCGGTCATGTAGACCTGTAGTCGGTCGTGTAGACCTATAGTCGGTCGTGTAGACCTGTAGTCGGTCATGTAGACCTGTAGTCGGTCGTGTAGACCTATAGTCGGTCGTGTAGACCTATAGTCGGTCGTGTAGACCTATAGTCGGTCGTGTAGACCTGTAGTCGGTATGCTCCTTTGGCGTCTCTTTTTCGAGCATCGGATTAGAATCTTGATCTGATAACTTAGATGTCACGTCATGTGTCTAGGTCAACTCTCTTCACTGGGTCGTCATGTCGCATACCTTGTTTGTTTTTACAGTATGTCTGTCTAGATGGACGTGACCTGCTTGTTCCGTCGTATTGACACGAAGAGGTCGTCCAAGATGCAGGAAGTTGTGACATGAGTTGTGACTGAGGATCGAAGAATGAAATGAAAGAATAGATGCAAGTCCATCAGAGAGTGTTTCTTTAGCAAGTGATAAACATCTGACTTAGTAGCTAACTCTCTTGATTCAGGAAAAGCATATGAATGTATTGGATAACACGATGAGCATGAGATGTCAGACGTGGTTGCAAAATACTACTTAGATGAGCCTTGGATCGGTCAATTTCATGATTAAGCATATCAAGGTGCAAGAATCGTAAAAAAGTGTATGACATGACATACACATGCCAGTAGCTTAGATATAATGCGTGCGGATAGGTATGACATATATGCAAGAATATGAAGTAGTACATGACATATGCTTTTATATTGTAGAATAGGTGTGGGAGAGCATTATATGGACATATGATGAATAAGAGATATGGAATAATGATCTTGCACTAGTATGATTGTATTTGACGATATATAAAACGTGTGGGTGCCCCGACAATCTGAATGCTACATACTCAAATATAATAGTCGCGTCATTAAGAGTTGCGGGAAAAATGAATTCCATGAATAAGTACTATACTATTGGCGTGTGTAAAAGTTATATATGCATGCACTAGACAGTATATAAGACATACGTGGATTTGAACAATAATAGTGTAGCCTATTAAGGCATAATAGAAGTGACATGTATGTAAACGTATTCGAGAAAAATGAATTATGATTGTGCAAACAAGTCAAGTGGGCGTAATCGTAAAGCAGGACTAGACAATAGTATTAATTGAAGGTGCGTAGAAAGAGACTTATCTTTCAAGGTGGATGAATGCGTCCTCCGATGGTCTAAATGTCGTCACCATTTAGATATTTTAGAGTGAAAGGATATCATGTATGACTCTTTGGTTTTACAAGTCTAGAAACGTCTTCCTCAGCGGTTTCCATTTGTCGGTGTTGGACGGCTAATGGGGTCCGGTCGAATCGGTAGATCTGGTCGGATCGTTAGATCTGGTCGGATTGTTAGATCTGGTCGGATCGTTAGATCTGTTCATATTGTCTCCATAGATGAGGCGTTGAATCATACCTGATCGTTATGTAATATAGTATATTAGATAAATGATTGTGAATCAATTAGATGTATAGATGATGAATATATTAATCGAATGATTTTAACTATCTGCCCCACGGTGGGCGCCAAATTGTTTTGGGGCCTAAAGATCGGACGACCTAAATCGCCTTAGACGGGGTAAAATAGCAAAAATCCATATCGATCAAACGTTAGGCATGATAGTCGAATAAAAATAGTAATGACGACTAGTTTGTTGAGTCAAGGCGACGATAATGACAAGATTGAATATATGAGACTTAAAGAGTAAAATATCATAAAATGTAGTAGAATATAATGTAAATCGAGATAAGAAAGACTTATCTTCATTAGATAGAGAAGAATATTGTTCGAAGCGTGAGAGCTTCCGATCGTGTGAGGATGTTTACAAGTTCTTCCAACTACGCGAAATGGAGAAAAATAGATGTATTACAAGGCCTTTTGGGTGGGATTGGATGATCGTAGAATAGCTAAGGAGCTTTGTATATATAGTCAAGGAGAAGGAATCTCCCGCATTAATCTCCCTTGAATATGATTTGATCTCCTTCTTTATGGCACTTGAATTCTCCTTAAATGCTCTTAATCTCTCCTTGATTCCGCATTAATTACGCTTGATCTCCTCTTAATAAGCCTTGATCCTCTCTTAAAGATGGTTGATTTCCTCCTTGATGGCTGAAATAACGCATACAACCGTTGGAGATCTCGGAGTAATAAAGGAGAAAATCTCGCTGGTCCGTTGCGTCTACGAATCAGGCGACGTTCGCATGGCTCACGTCTGACGGGTCTGATGCGTCCGACCGATTGCGTCAGACAGTCGATTCCCATTGGACGAATGGTCGATTTTCCGACCCCAACAATAATCATGTGCCTGAAAATGTTAAACTTGATGCAGTAGAGACCATAGTTGATTGTTCCTCTATTGATGAACCTATTGAGTCGCATGAGTTACATGTTGGTGATGTCTTGTTGGATGACATAGGAGATTCCATTCCCTCCATTTTGGGCACTCGCCCCCTGCACTAACCATACAAGGCTGTAAGCCTTTATCCAGTAATGTGCAGCATATTCAGATTGACCCATATCGGCCCCCACATCGCTCTAAGTATGGGGGAGATACTCCAAATGAAGTAAGCATGGAGTCAATGGCAAAGAGGGAGCATGGTCTAAGGTTTAAACCTTTCCATGAGAGGTCTCAACATGTAGAGACGAGTAGGAGGATTCCGAGGGGATCCTACTCCAGATGGTAGTTGATTTGCAGTACGTCGAGCCAACGACGATAACCAAGGCACTGTCCGGGAGGCAACCCGTGGTATTTTTCTTTGAGTTTTCGTTTCATTAGATTATTTTTGTAGTTTATTTTTCTTTGTTTCGTTCGCCTGTTACTCACATTTCAGGTACGAAAGTAAAATTGAGAAGAGACGTTGTGTCACCGCCCCGCGGGGGAGGTCAGGTATGATTTCTCGACTCTATAAAAAAAACAAGAATAAAGGGCCCCGAAAAAACCTTAAACGGGTGCGTAAAATTTTTATTTCTTGAGTTGTTACGAAGGATTTGACGAATTGGGCCCCTTTGGGCCAAGATTTTTCTTTGGGTCATGGTACATACCCGGCCCCATCATCCCTTTCTTCCCTTTCACTTTCCCTTCCCTGACCTAGCCCCCATACTCACAAACACTCCATTCTCAGCACACCTCTCAAGCTCCCAAAAGCCAAATCCCCCATTCTCCCTCAAACCCCTCTCGACCTTGAGTCAAATCTAGCCCAAATCCCCCAATTTGGAGTCTAGCCTCACAAACGAGCCAAACACATCCCCACCGCGTCGCTGTAGTCTCGCCTCGCTGTCACTCCGCCCCGCGTTATACCCGCTCCGCGTCGCTGCTGCCATCGCCCCGCGTCGACCTCGCCGCGACCCGGCCAGACCTCCCAGTTGTCCTCACCGCGACCCGGCGATTCATCCACCGCCCCGCGTCGAGGCATCCAGGAGTCATCGTTTGTGCTCGTTTGTAAGTCCCCTTGGCTGCCCTTTGTTTTGAGCAATTCAATTCATTACTTATGGCACCTAAAGGCAAGAAGCAAGTGTCTCCGAGGGATGAGAATGAGGTCTATAATGTTGTGAAGGAGAGGAAGGTGTTGGCTTCTAAGTTCTTTGATAGGCCGACCTTGGCCGAGATGGGAATGCTGGCGTGTGTGTCCATGTGTTTGGCACAGTGTGGGTTAGGGGAGTTTCTGAACAAGGCTGCCCCTGCATATCCAGAGCTTTACTACCAGTTCATCGCCTCTTTCAAGAGGTACTCTAATGGCTCAGACGACAAGCATCTGTTGAGGGTCACGTTCACCTACAATGGGCGTGACTACTCTTTGTCTCCTAAGGTGGTGCGTGATGCCATGGGCATTACAAAGCTACCAACTGATGGGTGGTCTGGTGGAATTCCAGAGTCAGAGATGATGGAGTTTTGGAGGGCTGCTATGGGCCGAACGTTCATGAAGGGCCAGGAGGTGAATTCGAAGCTGGTGAACCCGTGTCTGCGGCTGATCCACAAGGTGATGATGAGAGACTTCTTTGTCCACGCTGATGATACCCCTGCTGCTGCTCCTTCAGGCCCGTATGGAGAGGGCCCTAGTGGTGCTGCTGCTGCTGCTGAGTTTGCGAGCGAGGACACTCTTATGCCTACACTTTATGATGCGCCTTCGTCTTCTTACGGTCCTACCACACCTTGGCAGGAGTTGTATTCGAGATTTGATGCATTCTCAGTGCAGCAGACGCACTGGAACACCCAAGTAGAGACCGGTCTGCAGACTTGGTAGACCCAGTTTCGTGCTGATGTAGATGAGAGTCTGGACACCATAGATGCTCATATGAGGGACTACTTCGGGAGGTTCCCACCACCACCACCATCAGGCCCGCAGTGAGTTTATTTTCTTCTTCCCCTATTTCCTTTGCTGTTCTCTTTTCTACATTGAGGACAATGTTCGGTTTAAGTATGGGGGAGGGATTTAGACTTGCTATCTGTCTATCCTTTGTACATATTGTTTTCTTTTCGTGCGCTGTATTTCCCATTTGATTATTTATTTTTTTTAAAAAAAATTCAAAAAAGCCAAAAAGAAGTAAAAAGGCAATCAAAATCCTGGGATGAGCTGAAAACCCGAAAGGGCAGTTCAGGTAAAAAGCAGGTATTCCGGCTGGTATAGACCAGGGCAAAAATGGACTGGAGTGATGTGAGTATATGTGAGATATCTAGCGAAATGAAATGAGTGGCTTGGTGAAAACCCGAAAGGGCGCCTTGGCAAGATGAGCGTAAAAGAAGAAGAGTGATTCTAGGATTTCTCGATATTCATTGGCGAGGTATCATAAGAAGAGGTGGTATAAGGAGTTCGGGTAGGCCACTCTGGAGCGATAAGGAGCTAGATTGGAGTTAGGATTATATTATCTTTGCATCACTTATTTTGGTTGTCTGGAGCTTATTGTTGATATGTTGTAGTTGCTAGTGTCATATTTTCTTGTACTTCCTGAGGCCTTGGTGTTGATTGAGAGAGTGAGTTTTTCTTTAGCTTACTCGGGACGAGTAAAGGTCTAAGTATGGGGGAATTTGATAGGTGTTATTTCATACACCTTTACTAGCAACTATTAGCATGATTTGGAGGAGTTTTGGATGAGTTTTGGTGCTAAGTCGGTAATCTGGAAGTTGTGGAGAGAAGTGAAGATATCCCAGGATTTACAGCTTAGATGGAGATGGAGCTGCTGGAGCATACTTGGAGAAGACTACCAAACACTTGGTAGGATTGAAGAGCAGCAAAAGAGAAGAAGAGGAGCTGAAGAAGCTGAAGGAGTGAGCGTCCTCTAGTCTCTTGTCGCGGATCTCGTTCTAGGCATGCTAAATTATTATTTTTTGCACTTTAAAAAAATATCATAAGACCCGATAATACATTAGACGTGTATTATAACGTTCGAAACGATTATTACAGAGATTCCGAATACGCCAAACGCATCCTGCTTACAACACGAGGGTTGGGAAAATTACCCAAATACCCTTACTGAAATTGAGGGGTATTACACAATCCTTGCATGTTCCGGAAACAGTACTTTCAGGTTTTCAATGATTGTATGAGCATCCTGACGTTCAAACCTCTTTTGAAGGCCAGGTTCATAGCAACGAGCATAAGACATGTGACAAGCATCGAGTTATCTCTTATCTCCTTTTCTTTCGCCTTCTCCTCAACAGTAGAAGCGTCAGTCAAGGTAGGGATAGGGGTCTCTAGAACGTCCTCACGTCCTTTGGATTTGAGAACAATTCTCATGTTCCGTTCCCAATCAAGAAAATTTGTTCTATTGAGTTTGGTCTTCTCAACAATTGAGCGTAGGGTGAATTTCAAGTTATCGTTGCTAGACATGATATCTACAAAGGAAGTAACATGAAGATAAGTTTATACTTGATATGCAAAAGCTCAAAATTAAACATGCTTTAAAATTTAAGTTAATGCGCATTTTATTCAGATTAAGTTTGTCCATAGTGAATAAAATGATTCCAAGACCCTATCTCAGATAAAACTCAAGCGTACTTTGGCACTTCCGCAAGTCTTATGTGATCAAGGTAAGTAACATTTACTAATTATAACTCCTTATAATTCTTGGTTGATGGCCCACATCCTATGTTAGGCTCATCTCTATGCCTCAAGGCCCAAAACTTTTCATTTTGGTCTCTTGTTGAGTATAACCATATCAAGGTTTATGAATCCCTTATATAGATCCACCCTCACTATCCCAAGGTCAAAGAAGAACACCTCGCTTTGGCGAAACCTATCCAACGAATTCCAAGGGCCTCATGGGTTATGACATGGAAAGGCAATACCTCAATATTCTTTTAGGTACTTAAGCATGCAATGGTTGTCTATCTACTAGTGAACAAAATAGCATAAACAAACAATCATGCAAGGCTTAAAATAATAAAGCATTCAAAATGCAATAATTAAATGTGATCCTAGTATAACCCCTAAAAACCGAAATTAAAGATCTAATCTTCAAGGGTCTTGTTCTTCATGGATCTCCATCCTTGGTAACCTTCATGGATCTCCATCATTGGTCTTCTTAGGATCTTCTCTTCTTGTATTACATAATTTTCTAAATAATCTAATTACTGAAAATTAAATTATAAAAATACATAGCGATACGCAGAGCGTGTACAAGAAAACATAACGATATGCATATCGTATTTTCTATCCTAAAATGGGTCATACTAGTCACCTCATACAAGCAATAATATCATAATATTAAATCATGCATGCAATAATAATATCAAATATTATAAATAATATTAATCTAATTAATAACAATAAGCAATTTAAATAACTTTAAATAAAATACTATTAAATTAAATAAATCATCTCATGAGATAAATAATTTAATATCATTATCTTAATTCAAATAAAATCAATATATAGAATTAATCATAATTAATCATTAAAATGCATTATTGGATAAGATATGCATTAACAAGATAAGATATCAAATATCTTTATCTTAATCTAGTGGGATTCTTTCCTAACGACTTTTAGGAAATTATATTATAAATAATATCAAATATTATCCAATTGGGAAAATAAGATCTTATCTTAGTATTTTAGGAAAATATTGATAGACGCTGTCGAGGCGCCTAAACAAAATAATCATAAACCAACCTAAACAAGTAGCAAAGGCAAGCAAGGGTCGAATCCCACAGGGAGGAAGTAATCTTTCAGAGTGCAAAGTCGTATGTCAAAGGTAACAAAAGGGGGAATTGGTTGATTGTTGTGAAACAAGTAAACAAAGCAAAGTAAACAAAACAAAAGGTTGAAATCAATTGGGGAAAACACTTAGCCAAACAAATATCCACCATTCATATGATTGATTGGTCCTAGGTTATCTCTATTCCTTCCTTTGATTATTCCTGTCCCTATTCTGAATTTAACATATAATCAAATCTCATTCATAATAAACTAGTCCTACTAGTCCTAGAATATCATGGATGCTACAACAGATAAGGAATCTCAATCCGAAATATCCAAACTCTAGCAATAGACAATTACTAATATCAACTAGTTGGCCAAACCAGTCAAATCAATAAGAATCAATAAGAATATGCTCAAGAGAAAATATATAATCCAAAGGAATAGGAAATAGAGTTATAACCTCACAATCATGAATCAAATGAAGGCTTCAATTGTCGGACTAAGCAAAGGGTGCTTAGTTGTTCATAGTTCAAAGGAAAACAATGCTGAATGGAAAAACTGAATTGTAACGTGATTAATACTGAATGGTCTAGATGATGAATAGAGGCTATGGAACTAGGTTTAAATAACCTAGAAACCAAAACCTAAAGTAAAAAGATAACAAACCTAATCCTAAAAGGAAAATAATATAAAGTACGAAATAAGAAAAGAAAATAAAATCGGAAAATAATGTAAAGAAACTTCGGATGAAAATCTCCGCGGGGTCGCTGCCGTGTGGTTCCGCGATCGCGGAAGGAATTCCACGGTCGCGGAAATTTCAACTTTGCTCTCGACTTGTGCTCGCTGGGGGATTTTCTGCGGGCGCGGCAGATAATCCGCGGTCGCAAAAAATGGCTTTGTAGACACTACTGGGTCTATACTTCGTCTCGCTGAGGGGATTTTCCGCGGGCGCGGAATATGTTCCGCGGTCGCGGAAAATGGACTTTTCTGCTCCGTCTTCTCGAATTCTCCGCGATCAGTCTCCTTCTTCACCCGCGGTCGCGCCTGGTCGCGGCTCCTCCCTTCTTCTCTCCTTTGTGTGGCTTTTTCTTCTATTCTTCCTTGGTCTCTTCAAGTGGTCTACTCCTCGTCTTCTAGATAACTTCGTTTAAGCTTCTCCAAACCACCAAATCTACACTTCTACTCTCCAACTCCATACTCCACAGTTGTGCTCTAAACCCATACAAATGGCATCCAAAACACCGATAACAACTCCTAGATAAGCACTACAAAGTAGAGCTGATCAAACTCCCCCATGCTTAAACCTTGCTCGTCCTCGAGTAAGCTAGAATAAAACCTACTCCTCCAATCAAATCTCCAAGGTTTCAGGAAGCACAGAAAAATCATCTCCACCAAGAATTGTACCTAAACAATAAACTCCACGGCACCAACACAATATGTACAGCACAACGCATAATACAACACATGACTTAACACCATCCAAGCTTAAAGGAAAGTAGAGTACTTCCCCCAAGCTTATCCCGAACACCATAGAGTGGATACAAATCTAATCCTAGCCTCCATCTATCTTCTTATCGCTCTAGAGTGACCTACCCGAAACCTCCTTATATCACCTTTTATTATGTCACCACGCCAGGTAAAATGATGATTCCTAATAATCACTCTTCTTCTTTTCACTCATTTTGCCAAGGCGCCCTTTTGGGTTTTCACCAAGCCACTCATTTCATTTTTCAATAGATGGGCTCACATATACTCACATCACTCTTGACCAATTATTACCCCAGCCTAATGTTGGTCCAAGCCACCTGCTTATTA
This sequence comes from Rheum nobile, assembly GCA_027886185.1. Lineage (NCBI taxonomy): Eukaryota > Viridiplantae > Streptophyta > Magnoliopsida > Caryophyllales > Polygonaceae > Rheum > Rheum nobile. The sequence continues at coordinate 2,778,146 of WOAB01000561.1, read as the reverse complement.
CCTAAGCCGCCCTTTCGGGTTTTCGACTTATCCCAGGATTTCTGTTTTTGCCTTTTTTCTATTTTTTCTTTTTCCTTTTTCTTTTCTCCTCAATGACATAGCAAGTATAGAATACTCCCTCATGCTTACACATTGCATTGTCCTCAATGTAAGGAAAGACAAAAAAGAATGAAGCACAGGGAAGGGGGAGAAATAACTCACAACCGTCGTTGAGTTGGCTTGGACACTGAAGTTGTTGCTGGCGGTAACTCAATAAAGCTCATGTCTCTGGTGTTGCGCGGGCATCTTCAAACTCAAACTCCACCATGCAACCAAAAGGAATCCACTGGAAAATGTAGTGGCATATCAAAGAATTCGAGGCTGCACGGCCTTCAATGAACACAAAAAATGGGCCCAGATGTAATCGTGTTGTAGGCCCTAGTGTTCCTCCTCCTCAGTTGTCGATTGTAGGGCCATCATTGTTGCCAAATAAATATGTGGGGCTAATGTCTCTTCCTTGGCAACATGATGCGCACCGTCTCTCCATGAGAACTCGGACAGTTGGCCTTCGGTAGAACTTTTTTTTCCGTTTTTTTTTTCAAGTGCAGGGAGAAAGAGGACTTACATTGGTGATTCACACCGTCTTCAATTATGGTTCAGGCCTCCTTCCTGCAGGTTAGTACAAATGCAAAAACAACGCAAAACGAGACTAGGCAAAATAAAACAATGAAAACTAAAGATGTGGAATGAAAAAACAGAAAGAAATACATACCTCGGGTTGCCTCCCGGACAGCGCCTTAGTTATTGTCGTGGCTCGACATAGTGCTCTCCCACTCAACTTGGGTTGCGTACAGTAACTGAACTCCTAGGGTCTATATCAGGGGGATGCCTCTTTGTGTTCTCTACGTTGAGCTTGATCCTCATTCTCCTGCACTTCATGGTTGGTAAACCACTGTTCACATCAATGATTTCACTAGCCATCTTCAAAAATGGCCTACCCAACATCTCAGGGGTTGCATGTTTGTCATGCCCCGTATCCAGCATGTAGAAATCCGCCACTTGAATCAAGGCCTCCTTCTTGTGCTTCTCCTTTGGCCTCTTCTTGTTTTTTCCCAACGCCTTTAAAAATTTTGCGCAGCGAGGGATGTTGTTTGCTAGTTTGAACAAAGGAATGTTTGCCTCGCAGTTACTGAAGGTGTCAAATAGATCCTTGTCGTTCTCCACCTTTCTGGTGTCCTTCAGAGCCTCGAGAAAGGGTGCGGGAGGCTTCAATGAACTGAGAGGGGGAAAATTGGGGCGCACATATGCGTCGTATGCAGCTTTGAGGGGGTCTTGGTCTCCAGGCATGTTTCCGCGATCGCGGAAACGTGTCCGCGGTCGCGGAATATCTTCGATCAGCTCCCCTGGTTCAGTGTTTTTTCCGCGATCGCGGAATTCTGTCCGCGGTCGCGGAAAGGCATCAACTTTCGGCTCTACCTCAGCGAGAACCCCGTGGTCGCGGCCTTCTTCCTCGTGGTCGCTGAATTCTTCCAGTTCCCAAGGCATATCTTCTTCGAAGAGCACCTCGCGGTCGTAGATATCGTCTGGAAGGCCCAGCTCCTATTAAAAGCAAACCGCGGTCGTGGCACACCTCCCGCGGTCTCGGGTTTTCTTCTTCCAACATCTCGATGTACTCAGCTCCCATCTCCCGTCTGAAAGTCTCGACATGCTGCTGCTCAGTACTCTATAGGGTCATCGAGAAGACATTCTCCCTCTGATGCACTACTGGGTGAGAGAGTAGTTTCGTTGACTTCTCGGTCTCTATTTTGCTCGTTTGCTCCCTCAGATTCTTCAAGTTCTGGATGAGAAAATTTGTTTCTTGAGATTGTTGGACTATCTTTGTAACGCTCTGAGTGAGAGATCGTAACGAATGCTCATAACTTGGATTGGACACCGGCGGTCTATGCTCATAGGTTGGATAGCACTGTTGTGGGGTGCCCTGCTGATAGAAAGCATGTGGCCCCGGGTAAGACTCCTGGTAGTCATGGCCATATATGTAACACCCCCAAAACTTAACCCTTTTGGAAAGGTATTACCGCCAGTGACCCCAGTGTTCCTTACCGAGATCACCCAAGGCTTTACCGTTTAAATACAATTTATGAAATACAAATGATGCATAATGATCAAAGTATTCAATCCAAAACATAACATTGTCAATGAACAAGAGTTACGGGATTACAACCCAATCCCGAATAGGATAATACATAGTTTAAACCAAACACAGTGGAAGTCTCATAAAACACCTTACAACCAAAGTCATTGTCCAAAAGATCTCAACCTGATTAAAGAAATAATTAAAACGTTCAAAAACCACCGCCGACTCCATAGTCCTTCTAATCTTCTGGGCTACTTTCGATCTGATGTGCCGAATCGAACGGATGACACCAACCAACCATGCAAGGGAAAATATTGGTTGGTTAGTCTAAATGAATAGACTAGCAAGGGTACAAAGCAGAATGGTTCGAAGCAGTCGTATTAGGTTAGACTCCTCGTCCCTCGAATAATAATCGAGTACGCTTGTCAACCACCATACTCTTACTGGAATAAACAAGAGGTATGCACAAGATAAGATTCTGGAAGACTGAATCTTCACAGAAATCGACTCGAAAGAATACTCTAACGGAAATGAGTCTTTAAGGAAGTATGACAATTCTGGAAAGTTACAGAATCACACAACAATGATTTAAAACTGACTGAGATGCTTCAGTCAACGACCAACCTCACCTCCTTTCAGCGAATCCAGATCGGAAAAAAGACATACTACATTCAAGTCAACATGAGTCTTCCTAGCGGCACTATTACCTAGCTGCCCTACTCGCTGATCGTTCATTAATTATGTGCGTCAAGGTAGCACTTATCTGATTATGTTTCAAAAACACACATCACATTATAGACTTTTACATGTGTACCCCACCAATGGGACGACACATCTTAGTATACGTTTCGTCGAGAGTGACGTACACCGAAAGGTTTGTGACACCAGCTAAGTGTCCTGTCTCTACACACTTGTGAAAGAGACCGATCATGATCTTAGAATAGTACCAGATGGAGACGATCCACCCCGATACCAGATTATAAAGAAACGACTGGACAGAGTCCGAGTAACGTTCCTAATAAACAGTGCTAACTAAACAGTTACATCACCACAACAGTTACAGGATAAATCCACATAAAGGCCCGAATGGCGATCACAGATAATAGCGTTGTTCTAACAGATATACAACCTATTATATGATTTTCAAAACAGTTTATCAAAACCGTTTCCAGATAAACAGAGTATTCATTCCAAATTAATTACTCAGATAAACTACTGATAATTAATGTAAATATGGAACGAATGAGCAAGAGCGAACCGCCACTTGCCTTAATCCGCAGAATAGTCTAACGACGTCAACTGGATTCCGGGCTCGACACGGTATAGTTCCGACAGCACAACAACCTTCGAGTCGACCCATAAAAGGAACCCTAAGTTAGATCCGATATAAACAGTACGAATCTAAACACGGCGAAAGAACACAAAAGGAAAGACGCCACGACGACAACCAACCAAGCCAAAGCCACGAAGGCATTCTGGGCACTGGCGGCGGTCGCTGTTCTTGGCGGCGGTCGCCGCATTCATCACGGTGGTCGCCGTGAAGAACACGGCGGTCGCCGTGAAGAACACGGTCGACAGAGACGAGAGAAATCTCACCAAAACAAAGCGCGTTTCGACCCCTTTCCGCCTTGCTTGGTTTCGGACCTCCAAAGGCAACCACAAGGCTTCAAAAGAGCTGCTGGAAACACCACCAAACAACACCGACGAAAGCTTCGAAATTTCCGGCGAAGGCACAACTCCGGCGAGAGGCAAATTTGGCAGAGGTTTGGTGATGGGATGGCTCAAAACCTCTCCCCCAACACCTCCTTTTATAGCCAAAACATCTGGAGTTTAAAACAAGAGGGCCTAGAGCTAGTTCGGCGCTCGCCAGAAGTCGCACCGGCGACCAACAGGCAAGGACCGCCGGACAACGAAGGTGGCAATTACGGCGGGCGCCGTAATTTACGGCGGTCGCCGCGGCCTGGCACACCAGCTGCCTCCTCGAGCATTAGGACGGCGGGCGTCGTGACTTTACGGCGGTCGCCGTGCTTGGGTCTCACTACGGCGGTCGCCGCGACTTTACGGCGGTCGCCGTGACACCTTTTTCCCGCCCGTTCAGCTTTGAACGAACATGACATTAAGCCGGGATAAAAATTATCGTACGCGAACGACAATTAAAATCCAAGGCATGTTATCTATATATTATTTCACTAAGAAAAATATTACAGATACAGAGCACATTACAGAATGTCTCAAGCTACCTGAATTAAATCCGACGTACATAACGGGTACTCGGGAAAATTCCAAAATTCCCAAAATAACCTTACAAAAATACGGGGTATCACATCTCCTCCCCCTTACAAGAAGTTTCGACCCCGAAACTTAGGTCGAGAATAACTTGGTAAAACGCCTGAGCATATCTGACTCGGTTTCCCACGTCTCCCAAGTAACTTCTTCGGTCCCTGACTTGGACCACAACACTCATACCAATGGCACGATCTTGTTGCGCAAAAGCTTCTCCCGACGCTCCAAAATACGCACGGGCAACTCTTCATAAGTACCATTAGCTTGAATCTCGATGTCTTCATAACTAAGCATATGAGACTCATCTGGTACATACTTTCTGAGTAAAGATACGTGGAACATGTTATGCACCGGGTGAGCCGATGGCGGCAACGCCAAGCGGTACGCTAGAGATCCCACTCTATCCAGAATCTCGAATGGTCCCACGTAGCGAGGGTTAAGCTTCCCACGCTTACCAAATCTGAAAACTCCTTTGGATGGCGATACCTTGACAAAAACCTTGTCACCGACCTCGAACTCGACAGTCCTGCGCTTCCGATCTGCGTAGGACTTCTGTCGACTCTGAGCGGTCAACATCCTTTGTCTGACCAAAGCAATGTCTGAAGCCGTCCTTTCGACCAACTCTGGTCCAAGCAGAATTTTGTCGGCATTATCATCCCAACAAATCGGAGATCTGCATCTGCGACCATACAAAGCTTCAAACGGAGCCATCTTGATTGTAGCATGCCAGCTATTGTTGTACGTGAACTCAATCAGACTCAAGCTGTACTCCCAGCTAGTCGGATGATCGAGCACACAAGCTCTAAGCATATCCTCCAGAGTCTGGATGGTCCTTTCAGACTTGCCATCTGTCTGAGGATGAAAAGCTGTGCTGAAGGTTCCCATGGATTTATGAAGTTCCTTCCAGAATCTTGACATGAAACGGCCATCTCGGTCCGATACAATGGTCTTAGGAATGCCATGTAAGCGGACAATCTCCTTCTGGTAAACTTCTGCTAACTTCTGGGTTTCCCATGTGGTCTTGATGGCTATGAAATGAGCACTCTTCGTAAGCCTATCCACAATTACCCAGATAGCATCTCTCTGACTTCGAGTCTTGGGTAGCCCAGTGACGAAGTCCATGGAAATGTCCTCCCATTTCCATTCTGGTACGGGGAGAGGTAGCATCTCACCACCTGGCCTGCGGTGTTCGATCTTGACCTTCTGGCAAGTTAAGCACTTTGCCACAAAGTCTGCTACGTCCCACTTCATGTTTGGCCACCAAAACTTCTTCCTGAGATCCTTGTACATCTTGCTAGAGCCAGGATGCACAGAATAAACAGATGAATGAGCTTCTCTCATCACCAACTGACGAAGACCTTCTGTGTCAGGCACACAGATCCGGTCCTGAAACCAAAGTGATCCATCATCCTGAACCACAAAACTGGGAGCTTTCCCATCCATCACTTCACTGCTTAACTTCACCAAGATGATGTCATCGACTTGCTTTTCTTTGATCTGATCCAGCAGTGTAGCCTGAATTTCCATCATACTCAGGTACCCTCTACGCTGGTCATACAAGACTTCAATGTCGCATGACTCTTGGTTTAGCTTGGTTTGAGCAGTAAGTAGAGCAACTACAGTCTCGTGCGTTGTCTTCCGGCTTAGTGCATCAGCTACTACATTAGCCTTGCCCGGATGATACAGCAACTCCATGTCGTAGTCCTTGAGCAACTCTAGCCAGCGGCGTTGTCTCATATTTAGCTCTTTTTGAGTAAATATATACTTGAGACTTTTGTGGTCAGTGAAGACTTGGCATCTTATACCATAGAGGTAATGCCTCCAAATCTTCAGCGAAAGACAACCGCTGCTAACTCAAGATCATGGGTCGGATAATTTTCTTCGTAAGTCTTGAGTTGTCTAGATGCGTAAGCAATGACTCTGCCCCTTTGCATCAAAACACAACCAAGACCACACTTGGAAGCATCACTATAGACCACATAATCGTTGTTCCCCTCTGGGAGTGCTAACACGGGTGCCGAGGTCAACCGTCGCTTCAACTCCTAGAAACTGACCTCGCACTTGTCATTCCAGACAATCTTCTTGTGGACCTTGCGGAGTAGACTGGTCATAGGTAGAGCGATCTTTGAAAATCCTTCTACGAACCTTCTATAATACCCGGCAAGTCCAAGAAAACTGCGCATCTCCTTCACATTCTGGGGCTGTGTCCATTTAGACACCGCTTCAATCTTTTGAGGATCAACCATAACCCCATTTTTATTGATCACGTGGCCTAAGAAAGCCACTTCCTTTATCCAGAATTCACACTTGGACAGTTTAGCATAAAGCTGATGTTTTCTAAGGATTGACAAGGCAATCCGTAGATGTTTCTCGTGGACTTCTTCATCCGGAGAATAGACCAGGATGTCGTCTATGAAGACCACCATGAACTTATCCAAGTACTGGTGAAAACATCGGTTCATCAAATCCATAAAGACAGCTGGAGCATTTGTGTAACACCCCCAAATCGCAAGATTTTGACATTTGAAAGTATTACCGCCGATGACCCCGGATTCAACATCACGAAGTCACCCCAGGCTTTTACAGTTGATATAAAATCAAATCACGGCTTATATTGCCATATATTACAACTTTTACAAAGTCAATGTACTAGGAATACAACCATTCCTACGTACAACAAAATGCATAAAAGCAAAGTTTACAGCGGAAGACTTAAAAGAAATACAATTCATCAAAATATCGTTCATCTTCTAGTCGCTTCTAACCTTCTCGAATCCTTAATTTATCTGATGTGCTGAATCGGACGGATGACACCAGCCAACCATGCAAGGAATATAACGGTTGGTCAGTCTAATGAAAGACCATGCAAGGGCACAAAGCAGATGGTTTGAAGTAGACGTAAGAGGTCAGACTCATCGTCCCTCGGATAAAAGCCGAGTACGATAATCAACCAACATACTCTACTTAGAAAACAACAATAAGCATGAGAAAGAAGATTCTGGAGACCAAGTCTCACAGTAAGCGAACATGAAAAGAGACTCCAAAGAAATGAGTCTTAATGGAAAAATTGACAGATGTTGGGGAACATTAATTTATAATATACACACAATCACAGAATCACAGTATCGCATTCGAGCGACTAAAGTTAAGACGAGCTTCCCTAGCTGCACTAGCGTCTAGCTGCACTACTCGCCCAAGGTATATTAATCATGTGCGAACCTACGGCACTTATCTTATTTAATTCCAAAACACACACATCACGTTATAAGCTTTTAGATATATGTTTCACCATGAGGGACATATATCGAAGGAATGGACCTCGCAGGGTCCAAACCTCAATCCACAATACGGCTGGTCATGACTAGAAGTTTGGCATAGGGTCTTGAATGCCCTGTTATTTGCCAATTATAAAGAAACGAATAGACCTCGCAGAGTCCAAGCGTTCCTACGAATACTCGTGCTAACTAACAGTTCAGCACAATAATAATCCACATCAAAGCCAACATGGCCAACATCATAAACATATATCTATACTAGCGTCGTTCTAGCAGATATACAACCTAGTATAATAGCATATACTAATCACATATATATAATAGCGTTGATTCTAGCAGAAATACAACCTATTAATATCATCTTTTAATCATTTTATCCTTTTAACAAAACTGTTCCCAACATAAACAAGAAATCATCCCAAATTAATTAACAATAAAACAATTGATAATTAATTGAAGTATGGAATGATGAGCAAGAGCGAACCGCCACTTGCCTTAGAATAGACGAATACTAAGACAACTTCTCAAGAACGAGTCCTGAATCCTGAATCTGGAACGAAACCTGGATAAAATCCCATTGGAACGATCCAAAACGAGACCCTAAGTTAGATTCCATACACTTATATATATGAATCTAAAAGAATAGGAAAAGAAATCAAAGGAATCGAGCCAAGCCCAAAGCCAAACCACAAGACACACAACTCGGACGCCCTCACCGCGATCGCGGCAAGTCGCGGCCAGTCGCGGTTCATCAACAGTGGCAAAGCTTCGACAGCTTCCATGGCGGGGAGGGGAATTTACCCGATTCATGGAGGCCTTGTTTTGCATCCAAGTCGATCACAAAACACCTGTAAGCCTTCCCTAACACTTGGGCAAGCTTCACCAATCCTTGGGATCACTCAAATCGAGCTCGAAAGGCACGAAAATGGCGAATTTCAGTGGGTAAAAACCAGAGAAAAGAGAGAGCTCAAGGAGGAAGACGAAGGCAACTCTCGGATTGGTTCGACCCCCTTTTATACTGAAAATCTGAGCCACAGCAAGGGAAACACACAGGGGATAAGGGGACACAAGCCAAGCCAGCTGGAGAGCCACTTGCCTGCCCAGAAAATCAGAGGAACAGAGCTATAGTAACCGTCTTCGAGGAAGACGACACTGCTCAGCAAAAGGTATTACCGTGAGCGCGGCCGGTTGCGGTGAATCGTGGTTGATCGCGGTCAATCGCGGTGAGTCGCGGTTTTAAGGCCGATTCCATACCGCGAGCGCGGCACATCGCGGTGAATCGTTAATCCTTATCCGGACTCGGCTTGGTTTAAATTTCTTAACTCCGGGTTAAATATATTCGTACATAAACCTCAAATTAACCCCAAATACACTTCAACTGTGTTTTATGATACTCGGAAAAAATTACAGAGTTCAAACCTCTTACAGAAAGTCCAAAACTCTTCAGAAATTAATCCGTCTAGTAATTCAGGAGTTAGAAAAATTCCAAAATATTCTTATAAATTGAGGGGTGTTACATTACCTCCCCCTTAAAATAAGTTTTGACCCCGAAACTTGACTATTCTAGGCCGAATACAAATCGGGAAAGCGTCTAAGCATATCCACCTCAGTCTCCCAAGTCTCCTAGGTAACCTCTTCGGCACCTGACTTGGACCACAAAATCCGTACCAAAGGTACAACCTTGTTGCGCAACTGCTTCTCTCGGCGCTCAAGAATACGCACCGGTAACTCTTCGTACGTACCATTCGCCTGGATCTCAATGTCTTCATAACTCAGCCCATGAGACTCGTCTGGCATATACTTCCTTAGCAAGGATACATGGAACACATTATGCACTGGATGTGCCGATGGCGGTAATGCCAAACGGTATGCTAGAGATCCCACTCTATCCAGAATCTCAAAAGGTCCCACGTAGCGAGGGTTAAGCTTCCCACGCTTACCAAATCTGAACACGCCCTTGGTCGGCGATACTTTGACAAACACTTTGTCGCCAACCTCAAATTCCACATTCCTACGCTTTGGATCAGCATAAGACTTCTGTCGACTCTGAGCGGTCAACAACCTTTGTCTGATCAGCACAATGTCTGAGGCAGTCCTTTCGACTAGCTCTGGTCCGATCAGAATCTTGTCGGCATTCTCATCCCAACAAATCGGAGATCTGCACTTGTGACCATATAAAGCTTCGAATGGAGCCATCTTGATAGTAGCATGCCAGCTATTGTTGTACGTGAACTCAATTAGACTCAAGATGTCTTCCCAACTAGTCGGACGATCAAGCACGCATGCTCTTAGCATATCATCCAGGGTCTGGATGGTCCTTTCAGACTGTCCATCAGTTTGAGGATGAAACGCAGTACTGAACCTTAGTTCGGTTCCCATTGCCTTATGCAACTCCTTCCAGAATCTGGACATAAATCTGCCATCGCGATCTGACATAATGGTTTTTGGAGTACCATGCAGACGGATAACTTCATGTAAAAACACTTCCGATAGCTTCTGGATTCCCCATGTTATCTTGATAGCCAGGAAATGAGCATTCTTTGTGAGCCTATCAACGATAATCCATATAGCGTCTTTCTGACTTCGCGTCTTGGGTAACCCCGTGACAAAATCCATAGCAATATCCTCCCACTTCCACTCAGGAATTGGTAGAGGTAACAATTCTCCACCGGGTCTTCGGTGTTCTATCTTGACCTTCTGACAAGTCAAGCATCTGGCCACGAACTTTGCCACATCTCTCTTCATATTGGGCCACTAGAACTTCATTCTGAGGTCCTTGTACATCTTGCTAGAGATTGGATGTACAGAATAGGCTGACGAATGGGCCTCTCTCATCACCAACTGGCGAATACCATCTACGTCAGGCACGCAAATCCAGTCTCGAAACCAAAGCGATCCATCATCTTGAATCACGAAGCTAGGAGCTTTCCCGTTCATCACTTCGCTGCATAGCTTTACCAAGATCACATCATCGACCTGCTTCTCCCTAATCTGATCAAGAAGCGTAGCTTGTATCTCAAGCATACACAGGCATTCACGACGTTGATCGTACAAGACTTCAATCTCGCACAATTCTTGGTTCATCTTGGTCTGAGCAACAAGCAAAGCTACTACGGTCTCGTGCGGCGTCTTCCGACTCAATGCATCTGCTACAACATTAGCCTTGCCTGGATGATACAACAACTCGATATCGTAGTCTTTGAGTAGCTCCAACCAACGACGTTGTCTCATATTCAGCTCCTTTTGAGTAAATATGTACTTGAGACTCTTGTGATCCGTGAAGACTTGACATCTCACACCATAAAGATAGTGCCTCCAAATCTTCAACGCGAACACAACTGCTGCTAATTCCAGATCATGCGTCGGATAATTTTCTTCATAGGTCTTCAGCTGTCTCGATGCATAAGCAATCACCTTGCCTCTTTGCATCAACACACATCCTAACCCATTTTTCGAAGCATCACTGTAAACCGCATAATCTTCATTTCCTTCTGGCAGCGTCAACACTGGTGCCGAGGTCAGACATTGCTTCAGCTTCTGAAAACTAGCCTCGCACTTGTCACTCCAGACAAACTTCGTGTGGACCTTGCGGAGCAAAGCGGTCATCGGTAGAGCGATCTTCGAAAATCCCTCCATAAACCGTCTGTAGTATCCTGCAAGTCCTAGGAAACTACGCACCTCTTTTACATTCTGAGGTTGTTTCCAATTAGCTATAGCTTCAATCTTCTGGGGATCGACCATCACTCCATTCTCATTGATAATGTGGCCTAAGAAAGCCACTTCCTTGATCCAAAAGTCGCACTTAGACAACTTGGCGTAAAGTTGATTCTGCTTAAGGACTGACAAAATGATATGCAAGTGATCCTCATGAGCTTCCATGCTCGGAGAGTAAATCAAAATGTCGTCGATGAAGACCACCACGAACTTGTCCAAGTACTGGTAAAAACATCGGTTCATCAGGTCCATGAAAATAGCTGGAGCATTCGTAAGCCCAAATGGCATGACCACGAATTCGTAGTGACCATATCTCATCCGGAATGCAGTCCGTAGAATATCTACCTCACGAATCCTGAGCTGATGATAGCCAGATCTCATATCGATTTTGGAAAAGACTTTTGCTCCTTGCAGCTGATCCAATAAATCATCTATCCTTGGCAAAGGGTATTTGTTTTTTATCGTAACTCTATTCAACTCACGGTAGTCGATGCAAAGTCGAAACGATCCGTCTTTCTTTTTGACGAACAATACCGGAGCACCCCAAGGCGATGCACTCGGCCTTATGTAACCCTTGTCAAGAAGATCTTCAAGTTGCTCCTTCAATTCTTGCATCTCAGCAGGAGCCATCCGATACGGAGCTTTTGAAATCGGCGCAGTACCAGGCTTGAGATCAATAGAAAATTCAACGTCACGACTCGGGGGTAGACCAGGAATTTCTTCTGGAAAACCATCAGAAAATTCCCTGACCACAGGAATCTCAAGAACCGTAGGTCCATCTTCCTTGGGCGAATCCAGGTAGCAAAGGTACCCGATACATCCTTGTCGAAGCAGCTTAAACGTAGCCATCGCATTGATAAGCTTGCCGTTATCAGCGTCATTCCGACCCTTGAACTTGCACACAAACTGGCCCCCTGATGACACCGTTACCATCCTCGAGCTAAAATCAATCATAGCCCCATGTCGTGTCAACCAATCCATACCGAGAATAATATCGTATGGAGCCATAGTAATACAGATCAAATCTGCTTCGAACTCCTTACCCTGAATGGTAACTAGAAACTCTGACAAACGCTTGGTGCCCACCAAACGGTCACCATTAGGAAGATTAACAACGAAAGGTTCACAAACCTCGTTGCAAACTAATCCTAACTTACTAATGCAATTCTCCGAAATAAATGAATGGGTAGCACCCGAATCAAATAGAATGCATACTGAAGTAGAGTAGAGGTATAGAGTACCTTGAGCAACTGGAGCGTTAGGTGCATCAGCCTCACGCATATCGTAAAGGCGTTGACCCTGACCTCCTGAAGCTACTGGGGCTTTGCCCTTGTTCTGCGCGGTAGTCTGCATTGACGGACTAGGAGTCTCTGTCGGTTTGAACCTAGGTCGAGTATTCTGATTAACTGACCCCTGATGTGACTGTGTCCCTGGCTGCTTTCCCTGACGACAAAACTTCTGCACATGCCCTTCTCTTCCACAGCTATAGCATGGCTTCTTTTCCCTCGTACACTCAGTGTTCTTGTGCCCATAGGCACCACAGTTAAAGCATTGGATCCGGCCTTTGCCCTGACCCGTCTGTTGTGTTGACCCACTTTGAGTCATCTCTGTCCTAGCCTTACCAGACTTATCAAAGTTGGACGGCGGCGCAGGACGCTTGAAACCACTGGCCTGAGATTGGCCTTGCATCGATCTCTGGCGATTCCTTCGTTTGGTCGACTCTTCCAAAGTCACCTCCAATTTGTAAGTTGCATCCACGTATTGCTCCAAGGTAGAGCATCCGTGACGCAACATTAATGGTTTGATGTCCGGGCTCATCCACTCGTGGAAGTGCCAAATCTTCTGATCTTCACTGGACACTATCGACTCAGCGTACTGTAGTAAATGATTGAACTTAGCTGCCAGCTCAGTCACTTTTAATCCGTCATTCTTGGGGTATAAAAATTCCTTCAGCTTCTCATCCCTCATAGCTTGGGAAAAGAAACGGTCATTCATTTTCATCTTGAACATCCCCCAAGTCAGATCAGCCCTATCAGCCAGCCCAGTGGTCTCCCACCATTCACTAGCATCTCCTTTCAGCTGTAGAGACTCTATGTGCACCTTTTCTGCCTCAGTGCACTCGATGTTACGGAACAAACGCTCCATATGAGAAAATCAGTGAGCCACCCTGACAGACTCTCCCTTACCGTCGTAACTGTCCGGCCTCATTGAGTTAATGGTCTTCAAAGCTCGACCATAATTATCCCTGTTTCTGACCGGTTCAACATGGTGTACCTGAACATTAGGTTCTTCAACCCTTTGTACAACTGGCGGGACTGGCACTTCAGGTGCCTGCGGTGCGACAGGTCGCATCACATCAGCAAATGCCTGCATGAAGATTCCCCGAATAGCAGCAACAGCCGCAGCATCAAAAACTACTGGAGCTTGGACCTCAGCTTGGTCATTGCCCCTAGGATTGTTCTGTGACATTGACTCGTGTTCTTCTACACGGTCCAGGTCGTCCCTTATGATTGGCCTCGGATTGCTTGGCCCAACACCAGCGCATATGGTATTCCTTGTATTCACCATCTGTTTACCGATCAAATCCCAAGTATTAATATATTTTCCATAATACTTATCATGATAAAGTCACTTGGAATAGATCAACTGGATAATTTTATATATATGGTGAACTTCTAACAGAACTACCTATCATACAAGAAAGATCTCCCGAGCTTCTAACAAAATTGCCCGAAGATTTCTGCACTGTGCCGTATATACAACAAAACAAACACACAAAAAGAAGGAATTACTACTGTCTAAGTCGACCCTCTACTTGGCGTCCTGAAAACGCTTCCTGTAGGGCAGACTCCCTAGACAATGTCTCTTCGAGCGGGGTTGGTCCTCGGAATCCGGAGACGGACTCCTAACCCTACTCGGTCCTGGAACACACGGTTCGTCTCTCTGCTCTGGAGTGCTAGGCCTTGCCCTGTTCCGAACCTGATCCATCTCGCTCATCAACCGATGCTCTTCAACAGAGACTTCTCGGTCCTAACGAAAGATCTCGGAGACCTCTTGGCTCGACCTCCTCCTGTCCTGGACAATACCTGACTGAGGGTCGCCTCTCTCTCTACTGCGAAACTCAACAAAGATTGCATTCCACTCAGCATCTGTCATGGATGGGCCTGTAGGTCTTGGTGGCGAATGCGGGTAGATATACTACATCCCCGAGTCGTCATTCTGAACCAACAAATGCCTCAACCTATCAGGTTCCTGAACCTGAACCTGTACCTCGACCTCTACAGGATCTTCTTCTGGATCCTCCTCTGGGTCTTCTTCAGGGTCCTCCTCGGGATCCTCATCAGAATCTAACCCCGGTACTGACTCAACCTCTAGGGTACAGTCGATGTAGTGATCAGGTGATCCTTCCTCATCACCACCTTCCTCGTCCTCTAGGATCACTCCCATGGAATAGTCGTTGTCGTAGTGGCCTAGCGCGTACCTCGACGGCTCTACTGGCTCTGCAACTGGTGCTACCTCAGCATGGGTTCTCAACACCACTGACTCAGGCAACACATGCTTCACCTCCTCAGGTGGACTACTGGACTCACCAATCTCAAAACACCTCGGAGGAGTCGGAAAACTCGGCCTCTCAGGAGACGGCAAAGCCATCTCGGCCTCGTCCAGCTCTCTAATCAAAGACAGGCAAGCTCCCATCCTATAGGACAACAATAAAGAATTAGTCTTTCTAGATACAGAAGCAACTTCCATATCAGACTTCTAGAAAAGGCACGACTATGAACGATTTTTTATTTGAAAACTCAGAGCCTTTCAAAAATATTTCAAACGAGTGATCGAAAAAAAAAACATTTCAAACCCAACCCGTAAGAAAAGAAAACAGTTGCTCTGATACCAAATCTGTAACACCCCCAAATCGCAAGATTTTGACATTTGAAAGTATTACCGCCGATGACCCCGGATTCAACATCACGAAGTCACCCCAGGCTTTTACAATATAAAATCAAATCACGGCTTATATTTCCATATATTACAACTTTTACATAGTCAATGTACTGGGAATACAACCATTCCTACGTACAACAAAATGCATAAAAGCAAAGTTTACAGCGGAAGACTTAAAAGAAATACAATTCATCAAAATATCGTTCATCTTCTAGTCGCTTCTAACCTTCTCGAATCCTTAATTTATCTGATATGCCGAATCGGACGGATGACACCAGCCAACCATGCAAGGAATATAACGGTTGGTCAGTCTAATGAAAGACCATGCAAGGGCACAAAGCAGATGGTTCGAAGTAGACGTAAGAGGTCAGACTCATCGTCCCTCGGATAAAAGCCGAGTACGATAATCAACCAACATACTCTACTTAGAAAACAACAATAAGCATGAGAAAGAAGATTCTGGAGACCAAGTCTCACAGTAATCGAACATGAAAAGAGACTCCAAAGAAATGAGTCTTAATGGAAAAATGACAAATGTTGGGGAACATTAATTTATAATATACACACAATCACAGAATCACAGTATCGCATTCGAGCGACTAAAGTTAAGACGAGCTTCCCTAGCTGCACTAGCGTCTAGCTGCACTACTCGCCCAAGGTATATTAATCATGTGCGAACCTACGGCACTTATCTTATTTAATTCCAAAACACACACATCACGTTATAAGCTTTTAGATATATGTTTCGCCATGAGGGACATATATCGAAGGAATGGACCTCGCAGGGTCCAAACCTCAATCCACAATACGGTTGGTCATGACCAAAAGTTTGGCATAGGGTCTTGAATGCCCTGTTATTTGCCAGTTATAAAGAAACGAATAGACCTCGCAGAGTCCAAGCGTTCCTACGAATACTCGTGCTAACTAACAGTTCAGCACAATAATAATCCACATCAAAGCCAACATGGCCAACATCATAAACATATATCTATACTAGCGTCGTTCTAGCAGATATACAACCTAGTATAATAGCATATACTAATCACATATATATAATAGCGTTGATTCTAGCAGAAATACAACCTATTAATATCATCTTTTAATCATTTTATCCTTTTAACAAAACTGTTCCCAACATAAACAAGAAATCATCCCAGATTAATTAACAACAAAACAATTGATAATTAATTGAAGTATGGAATGATGAGCAAGAGCGAACCGCCACTTGCCTTAGAATAGACGAATACTAAGACAACTTCTCAAGAACGAGTCCTGAATCCTGAATCTGGAACGAAACCTGGATAAAATCCCATTGGAACGATCCAAAACGAGACCCTAAGTTAGATTCCATACACTTATATATATGAATCTAAAAGAATAGGAAAAGAAATCAAAGGAATCGAGCCAAGCCCAAAGCCAAACCACAAGACACACAACTCGGACGCCCTCACCGCGATCGCGGCAAGTCGCGGCCAGTCGCGGTTCATCAACAGTGGCAAAGCTTCGACAGCTTCCATGGCGGGGAGGGGAATTTACCCGATTCATGGAGGCCTTGTTTTGCATCCAAGTCGATCACAAAACACCTGTAAGCCTTCCCTAACACTTGGGCAAGCTTCACCAATCCTTGGGATCACTCGAATCGAGCTCGAAAGGCACGAAAATGGCGAATTTCAGTGGGTAAAAACCAGAGAAAAGAGAGAGCTCAAGGAGGAAGACGAAGGCAACTCTCGGATTGGTTCGACCCCCTTTTATACTGAAAATCTGAGCCACAGCAAAGGAAACACGCAGGGGACAAGGGGACACAAGCCAAGCCAGCTGGAGAGCCACTTGCCTGCCCAGAAAATCAGAGGAACAGAGCTACAGTAACCGCCTTCGAGGAAGACGACACTGCTCAGCAAAAGGTATTACCGCGAGCGCGGCCGGTCGCGGTGAATCGCGGTTGATCACGGTCAATCGCGGTGAGTCGTGGTTTTAAGGCCGATTCCATACCGCGAGTGCGGCAGATCGCGGTGAATCGTTAATCCTTATCCGGACTCGGCTTGGTTTAAATTTCTTAACTCCGGGTTAAATATATTCGTACATAAACGTCAAATTAACCCCAAATACACTTCAACTGTGTTTTATGATACTCGGAAAAATTTACAGAGTTCAAACCTCTTACAGAAAGTCAAAAACTTCAGAAATTAATCCGTCTAGTAATTCAGGAGTTAGAAAAATTCCAAAATATTCTTATAAATTGAGGGGTGTTACAATTTGTAAGCCCAAAAGGCATCACTACGAACTCGTAATGACCATATCTGGTCCTAAACGCAGTTCTAGGAATGTCCTGCTCACGAATCCTGAGTTGGTGATATCCAGATCTCAAGTCGATCTTGGAGAAAACCATTGCTCCCTGCAACTGGTCCAACAAGTCATCAATCCTAGGCAAAGGATACTTGTTCTTGATCGTCACCTTGTTCAACTCTCGGTAGTCGATACAAAGTCGGAACGATCCGTCCTTCTTTTTGACGAACAATACCGGAGCACCCCACGGCGATGCACTCAGCCTGACATAACCTTTGTCAAGAAGATCTTCAAGTTGATTCTTCAATTCTTGCATCTCAGCTGGAGCCATCCGATACGGTGATTTGGAAATCGGTGCCGTACCAGGCTCGAGATCAATTGAAAACTCTACGTCACGATTCGGGGGTAATCCAGGAATTTCTTCCGGAAAGACATCCGAAAACTCCATAACTACAGGAATATCAAGAACCTCAGGTCCATCCTTCGCAGGCGAATCCAAGTAGCAAAGGTACCCGACACATCCTTGTCGTAGTAGCTTAAACGCAGCCATCGCATTGATCAGCTTGCCGTTATCAGCGTCATTTCGACCTTTGAACTTGCACACGAACTGGCCCCCGGATGACACTGTTACCGTTCTTGAACTGAAGTCGATCACCGCCTTGTGACGCGTTAGCCAATCCATACCGAGGATAATGTCATATGGAGCCATGGCTATGCAGATTAAATCCGCCTCAAATTCCTTACCCTGAATGGTAATTGGAAAGTCGGACAGATGTTTGGTTCCCACCAAACGTTCTCCATTAGGAAGATTAACGACAAAAGGGTCGCACGAATCATTGCACACTAAATCTAACTTGCTAACACAGCTATCCGAAATAAAGGAATGTGTAGCACCAGAATCAAATAGAATGCACACTGAAGTAGAGTGAAGGTATAAAGTACCTTGAGCAATTGGAGCATTGGGTCCATCTGCCTCACGCATCTCATACAAGCGTTGTCCCTGACTTCCAGAAATAGTTGGGGCCTTTCCCCTGTTCTGAGCAGTCGTCTGGACCGAAGGGCTAGGAGTCTCGGTAGGCTTAAACCTAGGTCGGTTGCTCTGATGAACTGACCCTTGCTATGAATCTACTCCCTTTTGCTTCCCTTGCTTGCAGAACTTCTGCAGATGACCATCACGTCCACACCCAAAGCACGACCTCTTCTCCTTCTGACACTCATTGCTCTTGTGCCCAGCCGTACCACAGTTATAACACTTAACTGAACTCCTGGTCTGCCCTGACTGCTGAGTCGATCCTCCTTGCGTCATCTCCGTCTTAGCTCGGCCAGACTTGGCAAAGTTAGACGGTGGCGCAGGGCGCTTAAAACCACCTCCCTGGTTCTGGTTCTGCATCGACTTCTGTCAGTTGCGCCTCTTGGTCGACTCCTCAAGAGTTACCTCCAGCTTATAGGCACAATCCACATACTGCTCCAAGGTAGAGCATGTGTGATGCACCATTAACGGCTTGATATCCGGGTTCATCCACTCGTGGAAGTACCAGATCTTTTGGGCCTCGCTGGTAATCTCGGCAGTGGCGTATTGCAAAAGATGATTGAACTTAGACGCCAACTCGGTCACTCTCAGACCATCTGTCTGTGGGTACAAGAACTCTTTATGCTTCTCCTCTCTCATAGAACGAGAGAAAAAGCGATCAACCATCTTGGTCTTGAACATCGACCAAGTTAGCACTAGGCTCTCAGCCAGACCTGTGCTCTCCCACCACTCGCTAGCCTCCTCCTTTAGCTGAAGAGAAGCGATATGGACCTTCTCGGCCTCCGTACACTCCACATTCCGAAACAGCCTCTCCATATGGGAGACCCAATGAGTCACTGCCACTGGCTCCCCTTTCCCGTTATAGCAATTGGGCCTCATGGAAGTGATGGTCTTAAGAGCGCGACCATAGCTGTCTCTCGCCCTGACAGCAGTCTCCTGAATCACAGGGTTTCTGGGTTCCACAACATCAGGAACCACTGGGTGGGTAGGCACTTCTTGCGCTTGAGGCGCACTGGGTCTCAATACATCCGTAATTGCCTGCATCACAATCCCGCGAATCGCCTCAACAGCTGCGGCGTCAAACAGCGCTGGCGCTTGGGTCTGATCTTGACCTTCACGCCTCTGCTGGACGCGAGACTCTGACTCGTGCTCATCCTGAACACCTCTTCCTGCTGGCCTGGGATTTTGACTAGTCCCAGCACCGGCTCGAGTCGAGTTCCTCGTGCTTCTTGGGTTCACCATCTATTTACCGATCAAATTCCAAGCATTCAATACATTAATATTATGCAATATACCAACGTAAATAAATTACTCAGAATAGATCAACTTGGCATTTTATAGATGAACCTTCGAACTATTACACAAGTTGCACATAAGTCTATCATTCGAGCGTTAGGACAACATTGCTCGAAGATATAAGTGTTTCACAGAGTACTTGCCGCAATACTGAAATATTATACAAAGTACAACTTGGAATACTAAGAAAAGAAACTACTGCGATAGGCAACGCCAATCCTCCTCAAGGAGTTCCAAAATGTCTCCCATAAGACTGGCTACTCGTGCATGGTCTTTTTGGGCTAGGCTCACCATCGAGCTCTGGCGATGGGTTTCGCACCCTGCCTGACCCTGAAGCACATGGTCCTATCTCAGTCATCGTAAGGTATGGGTCGTCCATGACTGGTCCTCATATTCCAGCCCTCCTCTGAGTACTGGCGATCAACTCATCCCACTGACTCTGCTGTTCTGCAGAGATTACCTCGCTCTGGCGGAGGATCTCCTGCAGCTCGGATTTCGACCTCCATCTTCTTGGAGTAGGGATAGGATGAGATTCCATGTCACTTCTCCTAATACCGTACTCGGTATACAGTGCCTCCCAATCAGCTTCTGACATGGGTGCGTACTCTGGCACTGGTGGCAATTCTGTACTGGGCTCCTGATTCTGCCCTCCAAGGTCCAACTTCGGGTCCTCTTCTGGATCATCCTCTATGGGATCCTCATCCTCGGGATCATCCTCGATGGGATCCTCATCCTCGGGATCATCCTCGATGGGATCCTCATCCTCGGGATCATCCTCGATGGGATCCTCATCCTCGGAATCATCCTCGATCATATCCTCGTCATCGACAGGATCTTGCTCAAGCATCTCCTCTTCCTCCTCCTCGTACTCGATCTCCTCTGGAATTGGTCCCAACAGAAAGTCGTCTTGGTAAACCCCTTGTTCATACCTTGATAACTCATCTTCCTGCTCCCATTCCTGTACTTCCTCTACCCTTGGTGGCGGCACATGTGCAGGCTCAGGGACCATAGCATCCCTAGCTACAAGGACAACCGACTCGGGGAGAACGTGCTTGACGTCTTCGGGCGGGCTACTCGGGTTTCCAACCTCGAAACATCGCTGAGGTAACGGAAAATCTAGCCTCGGCTGGTCCGACTTGGCGTCTTCCGACCCCCCACCAATAGAAAAGCAGACACCCATCCTATCGAACAATAAGGAAGGAATTAGTCTTTCTAGACATAGAAGCAAGCTTACTACATCAGACTATAAAGAAGACACGACTATGAACGGTGTTTTTAAATTCTTTTCAGTATGAAAATTCAGAGCCCTTTTTAAAGCATTTCGGAAACGGATAAATGGTTTATAAAAATTCCAAACCCGTTTTAAAACCTTTGGCTCTGTTACCACAACTGTAACACCCCCAAAACTTAACCCTTTTGGAAAGGTATTACCGCCAGTGACCCCAGTGTTCCTTACCGAGATCACCCAAGGCTTTACCGTTTAAATACAATTTATGAAATACAAATGATGCATAATGATCAAAGTATTCAATCCAAAACATAACATTGTCAAGGAACAAGAGTTACGGGATTACAACCCAATCCCGAATAGGATAATACATAGTTTAAACCAAACACAGCGGAAGTCTCATAAAACACCTTACAACCAAAGTCATTGTCCAAAAGATCTCAACCTGATTAAAGAAATAATTAAAACGTTCAAAAACCACCGCCGACTCCATAGTCCTTCTAATCTTCTGGGCTACTTTCGATCTGATGTGCCGAATCGAACGGATGACACCAGCCAACCATGCAAGGGAAAATATTGGTTGGTTAGTCTAAATGAATAGACTAGCAAGGGTACAAAGCAGAATGGTTCGAAGCAGTCGTATTAGGTTAGACTCCTCGTCCCTCGAATAATAATCGAGTACGCTTGTCAACCACCATACTCCTACTGGAATAAACAAGAGGTATGCACAAGAGAGGATTCTGGAAGACTGAATCTTCACAGAAATCGACTCGAAAGAAGACTCCAACGGAAATGAGTCTTTAAGGAAGTATGACAATTCTGGAAAGTTACATAATCATACAACAATGATTTAAAACTGACTGAGATGCTTCAGTCAACGACCAACCTCACCGCCTTTCAGCGAATCCAGATCGGAAAGAAGACGTACTACATTCAAGTCAATACGAGTCTTCCTAGCGGCACTATTACCTAGCTTCCCTACTCGTTGATCGTTCATTAATTATGTGCGTCAAGGTAGCACTTATCTGATTATGTTTCAAAAACACACATCACATTATAGACTTTTACATGTGTACCCCACCAATGGGATGACACATCTTAGTATACGTTTCGTCGAGAGTGACGTACACCGAAAGGTTTGTGACACCAGCTAAGTGTCCTGTCTCTACACACTTGTGAAAGAGACCGATCATGATCTTAGAATAGTACCAGATGGAGACGAGCCACCCCGATACCAGATTATAAAGAAATGACTGGACAGAGTCCGAGTAACGTTCCTATTTAACAGTGCTAACTAAACAGTTACAGCACCACAACAGTTACAGGATAAATCCACATAAAGGCCCGAAAGGCGATCACATATAATAGCGTTGTTCTAACAGATATACAACCTATTATATGATTTTCAAAACAGTTTAACAAAACCGTTTCCAGACAAACAGAATATTCATTCCAAATTAATTACTCAGATAGACTACTGATAATTAATGTAAATATGGAACAAATGAGCAAGAGCGAACCGCCACTTCCCTTAATCCGCAGAATAGTCTAACGACGTCAACTGGATTCCGGGCTCGACACGGTATAGTTCCAACAGCACAACAACCTTCTAGTCGACCCATAAAAGGAACCCTAAGTTAGATCCGACATAAACAGTACGAATCTAAACACGGCGAAAGAACACGAAAGGAAAGATGCCACGACGACAACCAACCAAGCCAAAGCCACGAAGGCATTCTGGGCACTGGCGGCGGTCGCTGTTCTTGGCGGCGGTCGCCGTATTCATCACAGCGGTCGCCGTGAAGAACACGGCGGTCGCCGTGAAGAACACAGTCGACAGAGACGAGGGAAATCTCACCAAAACAAAGCGCGTTTCGACCCCTTTCCGCCTTGCTTGGTTTCAGACCTCCGAAGGCAACCACAAGGCTTCAAAAGAGCTGTTAGAAACACCACCAAACAACACCGACGAGGGCTTCAGAAATTCCGGCGAAGGGCACAACTCCGACGAGATGAATTTTGGCAGAGATTTGGTGCAGGGATGGCTCAAAACCTTTCCCCCAACACCCCCTTTTATAGCCAAGCATCTGGAGTTCAAAAACAAGAGGGCCTAGAGCTAGTTCGGCGCTCGCCAGAAGTCGCGCCGGCGACCAACAGGCAAGGACCGCCGGACAACGAAGGTGGCAATTACGGCGGGCGCCGTAATTTACGGCGGTCGCCGCGGCCTGGCACACCAGCTGCCTCCTTGAGCATTGGGACGGCGGGCGCCGTGACTTTACGGCGGTCGCCGTGCTTGGGTCTCACTACGGCGGTCGCCGCGACTTTACGGCGGTCGCCGTGACACCTTTTTCCCGCCCGTTCAGCTTTGAACGAACATGACATTAAGCCGGGATAAAAATTATCGTACGCGAACGACAATTAAAATCCAAGGCATGTTATCTATATATTATTTCACTGAGAAAAATATTACAGATACAGAGCACATTACAGAATGTCTCAAGCTACCTGAATTAAATCCGACGTACACAACGTACTCGGGAAAATTCCAAAATTTCCAAAATAACCTTACAAAAATATGGGGTATCACATCTCCTCCCCCTTACAAGAAGTTTCGACCCCGAAACTTAGGTCGAGAATAACTCGGAAAAATGCCTGAGTATATCTGACTCGGTTTCCCACGTCTCCCAAGTAACTTCTTTGGTCCCTGACTTGGACCACAGCACTCGTACCAACGGCACGATCTTGTTGCGCAAACGCTTCTCCCGACGCTCCAAAATACGCACGGGCAACTCTTCATAAGTACCATTAGCTTGAATCTCGATGTCCTCATAACTAAGCACATGAGACTCATCTGGTATATACTTTCTGAGTAACGATACGTGGAATACGTTATGCACCGGGTGAGCCGATGGCGGCAACGCCAAGCGGTACGCTAGAGATCCCACTCTGTCCAGAATCTCGAATGGTCCCACGTAGCGAGGGTTAAGCTTCCCACGCTTACCAAATCTGAAAACTCCTTTGGATGGCGATACTTTGACAAAAACCTTGTCACCGACCTCGAACTCGACAGTCCTACGCTTCCGATCTGCGTAGGACTTCTGTCGACTCTGAGCGGTCAACATCCTTTGTCTGATCAAAGCAATGTCTGAAGCCGTCCTTTCGACCAACTCTGGTCCAAGCAGAATTTTGTCGGCATTATCATCCCAACAAATCGGAGATCTGCATCTGCGACCATACAAAGCTTCAAACGGAGCCATCTTGATTGTAGCATGCCAGCTATTGTTGTACGTGAACTCAATCAGACTCAAGCTGTCCTCCCAGCTAGTCGGACGATCGAGCACACAAGCTCTAAGCATATCCTCCAGAGTCTAGATGGTCCTTTCAGACTGGCCATCTGTCTGAGGATGAAACGATGTATTGAACCTCAACTCGGTTCCCATCGCCTTATGAAGTTCCTTCCATAACCTTGACATGAAACGGCCATCTCGGTCCGATACAATGGTCTTAGGAATGCCATATAAGCGGACAATCTCTTTCTGGTAAACTTCTGCTAACTTCTGGGTTTCCCATGTGGTCTTGATGGCTATGAAATGAGCACTCTTCGTAAGCCTATCCACAATTACCCAGATGGCATCTCTCTAACTTCGAGTCTTGGGTAGCCCAGTGACGAAGTCCATAGAAATGTCCTCCCATTTCCATTCTGGTACGGGGAGAGGTAGCATCTCACCACCTGGCCTGCGGTGTTCGATCTTGACCTTCTGACAAGTTAAGCACTTTGCCACAAAATCTGCTACGTCCCACTTCATTTTTTGCCACCAAAACTTCTTCCTGAGATCCTTGTACATCTTGCTAGAGCCAGGATGCACAGAGTAAGCAGATGAATGAGCCTCTCTCATTACCAACTGACGAAGACCTTCTGTGTCAGGCACACAGATCTGATCCTGAAACCAAAGTGATCCATCATCCTGAACCACAAAACTGGGAGCTTTCCCATCCATCACTTCACTGCTTAACTTTACCAAGATGATGTCATCGACTTGCTTTTCTTTGATCTGATCCAGCAGTATAGCCTGAATTTCCATCATACTCAGGTACCCTCTACGCTGGTCATATAAGACATCAATCTCGCATGACTCTTGGTTTAGTTTGGTCTGAGCAGTAAGTAGAGCAACTACAGTCTCGTGCGTTGTCTTCCGGCTTAGTGCATCAGCTACTACATTAGCCTTGCCCGGATGATACAACAACTCCATGTCGTAGTCCTTGAGCAACTCTAGCCAGCGGCGTTGTCTCATATTTAGCTCCTTCTGAGTAAATATATACTTGAGACTTTTGTGGTCAGTGAAGACTTGGCATCTTATACCGTAGAGGTAATGCCTCCAAATCTTCAGCGCAAAGACAACCGCTGCTAACTCAAGATCATGGGTCGGATAGTTTTCTTCGTAAGTCTTGAGTTGTCTAGATGCGTAAGCAATGACTCTGCCCCTTTGCATCAAAACACAACCAAGACCACACTTGGAAGCATCACTATAGACCACATAATCGTCATTCCCCTCTGGGAGTGCTAACACGGGTGCCGAGGTCAACCGTCGTTTCAACTCCTGGAAACTGGCCTCGCACTTGTCATTCCAGACAAACTTCTTATGGACCTTGCGGAGTAGATTGGTCATAGGTAGAGCGATCTTTGAAAATCCTTCTACGAACCTTCTATAATACCCGGCAAGTCCAAGAAAGCTGCGCACTTCCTTCACATTCTGGGGATGTGTCCATTTAGCCACCGCTTCAATCTTTTGGGGATCAACCATAACCCCATTTTTATTGATCATGTGGCCTAAGAAAGCCACTTCCTTTATCCAGAATTCGCACTTGGACAGTTTAGCATAAAGCTGATGTTGTCTAAGGATTGACAAGGCAATCCGTAGATGTTCCTCGTGGACTTCTTCATTCGGAGAATAGATCAGAATGTCGTCGATGAAGACCACCACGAACTTATCCAAGTACTGGTGAAAATATCGGTTCATCAAATCCATAAAGACAGCTGGAGCATTTCTAAGCCCAAAAGGCATCACTACGAACTCGTAATGACCATATCTGGTCCTAAATGCAGTTCTAGGAATGTCCTGCTCACGAATCCGGAGTTGATGATATCCAAATCTCAGGTCGATCTTGGAGAAAACATTTGCTCCCTGCAACTGGTCCAACAAGTCATCAATCCTAGGCAAAGGATACTTGTTCTTGATCGTCACCTTGTTCAACTCTCGGTAGTCGATACAAAGTCGGAACGATCCGTCCTTCTTTTTGACGAACAATACCGGAGCACCCCACAGCGATGCACTCGGCCTGACATAACCTTTGTCAAGAAGATCCTCAAGTTGATTCTTCAATTCTTGCATCTCAGCTGGAGCCATCCGATACGGGGATTTGGAAATCGGCGCCGTACCAGGCTCGACATCAATTGAAAACTCTACGTCACGGTTCGGGGGTAATCCAGGAATTTCTCCCGGAAAGACATCCGAAAACTCCCTAACTACAGGAATATCAAGAACCTCAGGTCCATCCTTCGCAGGCGAATCCAAGTAGCAAAGGTACCCGACATATCCTTGTCGTAGTAGCTTAAACGCAGCCATCGCATTGATCAGCTTGCCGTTATCAGCGTCATTTCGACCTTTGAACTTGCACACGAACTGGCCCCCAGATGACACCGTCACCGTTCTTGAACTGAAGTCGATCACCGCCTTGTGACGCGTTAGCCAATCCATCCCGAGGATAATGTCGTATGGAGCCATGGCTATACAGATTAAATCTGCCTCAAATTCCTTACCCTGAATGGTAATCGGAAAGTCGGACAGATGCTTGGTTCCCACCAAACGTTCTCCATTAGGAAGATTAACGACAAAAGGGTCGCACGAATCGTTGCACACTAAATCTAACTTGCTAACACAGCTATCCGAAATAAAGGAATGCGTAGCACTAGAATCAAATAGAATGCACACTGAAGTAGAGTGAAGGTATAAAGTACCTTGAGCAATTGGAGCATTGGGTCCATTTGCTTCACGCATCTCATACAAGCGTTGTCCCTGACTTCCAGAAACAGCTGGGGCCTTTCCCCTGTTCTGAGCAGTCGTCTGGACCGAAGGGCTAGGAGTCTCGACAGGCTTAAACCTAGGTCGGTTGCTCTGATGAACTGACCCTTGTTGCGACTCTACTCCCTTCTGCTTCCCCTGCTTGCAGAACTTCTCCAGATGACCGTCACGTCCACACCCAAAGCACGACCTCTTCTCCTTCTAACACTCATTGCTCTTGTGCCCAGCCGTACCACAGTTATAACACTTAACTGAACTCCGGGTCTGCCCTAACTGATGAGTCGATCCTCCTTGCGTCATCTCCGTCTTAGCTCGGCCAGACTTGGAAAAGTTAGACGGTGGCGCAGGGCGCTTAAAACCACCTCCTTGGTTCTGATTCTGCATCGACTTCTGTCGGTTGCGCCTCTTGGTCGACTCCTCAAGAGTTACCTCCAGCTTATAGGCACAATCAACATACTGCTCCAAGGTAGAGCATGTGTGATGCACCATTAACGGCTTGATATCCGGGTTCATCCACTCGTGGAAGTACCAGATCTTTTGGGCCTCGCTGGTAATCTCGGCAGTGGCGTATTGCAAAAGATGATTGAACTTAGACGCCAACTCGGTCACTCTCAGACCATCTGTCTGTGGGTACAAGAACTCTTTATGCGTCTCCTCTCTCATAGCACGAGAGAAAAAACGATCAACCATCTTGGTCTTGAACATCGACCAAGTCAACACTGGGCTCTCAGCCAAATCTGTGCTCTCCCACCACTCGCTAGCCTCCTCCTTCAGCTGAAGAGAAGCGATATGGACCTTCTCGGCCTCCGTACACTCCACATTCCGAAACAGCCTCTCCATATAGGAGAACCAATGTGTCACTGCCACTGGCTCCCCTTTCCCGTTATAGCAATCCGGCCTCATGGAAGTGATGGTCTTTAGAGCGCGACCATAGCTGTCTCTTGCCCTGTCGGCAGTCTCCTGAATCACAGGGTTTCTGGGTTCCACAACATCAGGAACCACTGGGTGGGTAGGCACTTCTTGCGCTTGAGACGCACTGGGTCTCAATACATCCGCAATTTCCTGCATCACAATCCCGCGAATTGCCTCAACAGCTATGGCGTCAAACAACGTCGGCGCTTGGGTCTGATCTTGACCTTCACGCCTCTGCTGGACGCGAGACTCTGACTCGTGCTCATCCTGAACACCTCTTCCTGCTGGCCTGGGATTTTGACTAGTCCCAGCACCGACTCGAGTCGAGTTCCTCGTGCTTCTTGGGTTCACCATCTATTTACCGATCAAATTCCAAGCATTCAATACATTAATATTATGCAATATACCAACGTAAATAAATTACTCAGAATAGATCAACTTGGCATTTTATAGATGAACCTTCGAACTATTACACAAGTTGCACATAAGTCTATCATTCGAGCGTTAGGACAACATTGCTCGAAGATATAAGTGTTTCACAGAGTACTTGTCGCAATACTGAAATATTATACAAAGTACAACTTGGAATACTAAGAAACGAAACTACTGCGATAGGCAACGCCAATCCTCCTCAAGGCGTTCCAAAATGTCTCCCATAAGACTGGCTACTCGTACATGGTCTTTTTGGACTAGGCTCACCATCGAGCTCTGGCGATGGGTTTCGCACCCTGCTTGACCCTGAAGCACATGCTCCTATCTCAGTCATCGTAAGGTATGGGTCGTCCATGACTGGTTCTCCTATTCCAGCCCTCCTCTGAGTACTGGCGATCAACTCATCCCACTGACTCTGATGTTCTGCAGAGATTACCTCGCTCTGGTGGAGGATCTCCTGCAGCTCGGATTCCGACCTCCATCTTCTTGGAGTAGGGATAGGCTGAGATTCCATGTCACTTCTCCTAATACTGTACTCGGTATACAGTGCCTCTCAATCAGCTTTTGACATGGGTGCGTACTCTGGCACTGGTGGCAATTCTGTACTGGGCTCCTGATTCTGCCCTCCAAGGTCCAACTCCGGGTCCTCTTCTGGATCATCCTCTATGGGATCCTCATCCTCGATGGGATCCTCATCCTCGGGATCATCCTCGATGGGATCCTCATCCTCGGAATCATCATCGATCATATCCTCGTCATCGACAGGATCTTGCTCAAGCATCTCCTCTTCCTCCTCCTCGTACTCGATCTCCTCTGGAATTGGTCCCAGCAGAAAGTCGTCTTGGTAAACCCCTTGTTCATACCTTGATAACTCATCTTCCTGCTCCCATTCATGTACTTCCTCCATCCTTGGTGGCGGCACATGTGCAGGCTCAGGGACCATAGCATCCCTAGCTACAAGGACAACCGACTAGGGGAGAACGTGCTTGACGTCTTCGGGCGGGCTACTCGGGCCTCCAACCTCGAAACATCGCTGAGGTAACGGAAAATCTAGCCTCGGCTGGTCCAACTTGGCGTCTTCCGATCCCCCACCAATAGAAAAGCAGACACCCATCCTATCGAACAATAAGGAAGGAATTAGTCTTTCTAGACATAGAAGCATGCTTACTACATCAGACTATAAAGAAGACACGACTATGAACGGTGTTTTTAAATTCTTTTCAGTATGAAAATTCAGAGCCCTTTTTAAAGTATTTCGGAAATGGATAAATGGTTTATAAAAATTCCAAACCCGTTTTAAAACATTTGGCTCTGATACCACAACTGTAACACCCCCAAAACTTAACCCTTTTGGAAAGGTATTACCGCCAGTGACCCCAGTGTTCCTTACCGAGATCACCCAAGGCTTTACCGTTTAAATACAATTTATGAAATACAAATGATGCATAATGATCAAAGTATTCAATCCAAAACATAACATTGTCAAGGAACAAGAGTTACGGGATTACAACCCAATCCCCAATAGGATAATACATAGTTTAAACCAAACACAGCGGAAGTCTCATAAAACACCTTACAACCAAAGTCATTGTCCAAAAGATCTCAACCTGATTAAAGAAATAATTAAAACGTTCAAAAACCACCGCCGACTCTATAGTCCTTCTAATCTTCTGGGCTACTTTCGATCTGATGTGCCGAATCGAACGGATGACACCAGCCAACCATGCAAGGGAAAATATTGGTTGGTTAGTCTAAATGAATAGACTAGCAAGGGTACAAAGCAGAATGGTTCGAAGCAGTCGTATTAGGTTAGACTCCTCGTCCCTCGAATAATAATCGAGTACGCTTGTCAACCACCATACTCCTACTGGAATAAACAAGAGGTATGCACAAGAGAAGATTTTGGAAGACTGAATCTTCACAGAAATCGACTCGAAAGAAGACTCTAACGGAAATGAGTCTTTAAGGAAGTATGACAATTCTGGAAAGTTACAGAATCACACAACAATGATTTAAAACTGACTGAGATGCTTCAGTCAACGACCAACCTCACCGCCTTTCAGCGAATCCAGATCGGAAAGAAGACGTACTACATTCAAGTCAATACGAGTCTTCCTAGCGGCACTATTACCTAGCTGCCCTACTCGCTGATCGTTCATTAATTATGTGCGTCAAGGTAGCACTTATCTGATTATGTTTCAAAAACACACATCACATTATAGACTTTTACATGTGTACCCCACCAATGGGACGACACATCTTAGTATACGTTTCATCGAGAGTGACGTACACCGAAAGGTTTGTGATACCAGCTAAGTGTCCTGTCTCTACACACTTGTGAAAGAGACCGATCATGATCTTAGAATAGTACCAGATGGAGACGAGCCACCCCGATACCAGATTATAAAGAAACGACTGGACAGAGTCCGAGTAACGTTCCTAATAAGCAGTGCTAACTAAACAGTTACAGCACCACAACAGTTACAGGATAAATCCACATAAAGGACCGAAAGGCGATCACAGATAATAGTGTTGGTCTAACAGATATACAACCTATTATATGATTTTCAAAACAGTGACTTTACGGTGGTCGCCGTGCTTGGGTCTCACTACGGCGGTCGCTGCGACTTTACGGCGGGCGCCGTGACACCTTTTTCCCGCCCGTTCAGCTTTGAACGAACATGACATTAAGCCGGGATAAAAATTATCGTACGCGAACGACAAATAAAATCCAAGGCATGTTATCTGTATATTATTTCCCTGAGAAAAATATTACAGATACAGAGCACATTACTGAATGTCTCAAGCTACCTGAATTAAATCCGACGTACACAACGGGTACTCGGGAAAATTCCAAAATTCCCAAAATAACCTTACAAAAATACGGGGTATCACAATATAGAGGGTATTGATGGTCCCCATAACTCGAATTGGGGTGATCCCTTCACCCTGGGTTATAGGTGTTTGAGTATGGGACATATCTCGGCCTCTACGGATCAAAACCTCTTGTAGCGTTTACTATAGCTGCCTGTTCAGGAAGTCTTGGGCACTCGTCAGTGGGATGTAGTGGATCATGACAGATTCTATAGGGCTTAACTGGCCTTGCTGCACTTGAAGTTGAGTGATACCCCCTCTCTGGAGTAAATGCGTAGGAGTATGGGTCATATCACGGCTCCTGCCGGACTTGGAGAAATCTCTCCATCTCTGAATCGAGATCAAAAAAGAAACAAAATCAGTAGCACGGGTGTGGACCGTAAGATAGGTCCACACAAAAGTTGACACACAAATAAACACCAAGAGAAATTAAAACTTTCCTCCCTGGCAATGGCGCCGATTTGATAGACGTTGTCGAGGCGCCTAAATAAAATAATCCTAAATAAGTAGCAAAGGCAAGCAAGGGTCAAATCCCACAGGGAGGAAGTAATCTTTCAGAGTGCAAAGTCGTATGTCAAAGGTAACAAAGGGGGGAATTGGTTGATTGTTGTGAAACAAGTAAACAAAGCAAAGTAAACAAAACAAAAGGTTGAAATCAATTGGGGAAAACACTTAGCCAAACAAATATCCACCATTCATATGATTGATTGGACCTAGGTTATCTATATTCCTTCCTTTGATTATTCTTGTCCCTATTCTGAATTAGTTACCAGTCCTATCAGTCCAGGCAACCCTAACTATTAAACAATCCCTACCAACCTTCAAGATTTAATTCAATAGCAGCAAGAAGCATAGGAATTAACTAGGATACATGCAACACTACGACCCGCAGTATTTAACATATAATCAAATCTCTTTCATAATAAACTAGTCCTACTAGTCCTAGAATATCATGGATGCTACAACAGATAAGGAATCTCAACCCGAAATATCCAAACCCTAGCAATAGACAATTACTAATATTAACTAGTTGGCCAAACCAGTCAAATCAATAAGAATATGCTCAAGAGAAAAGATATAATCCAAAGGAATAGGAAATATAATTATAACCTCACAATCATGAATCAAATAAAGGCTTTAATTGTCCGACTAAGCAAAGGGTGCTTAGTTCTTCATAGTTCAAAGGAAAACAATGCTGAATGGAAAAACTGAATTGTAACGTGATTAATACTGAATGGTCTAGATGATGAATAGAGGCTATGGAACTAGGTTTAAATAACATAGAAACCAAAACCTAAAGTAAAAAGATAACAAACCTAATCCTAAAAGGAAAATAATATAAAGTACGAAAAAAGAAAAGAAAAGAAAATCGGAAAATAATGTAAAGAAACTTCGGATGAAAATCTCTGCGGGGTCACTGCCGTGTGGTTCCGCGATCGCGGAAGGAATTCCGCGGTCACGGAAATTTCAACTTTGCTCTCGACTTGTGCTCGCTGGGGGATTTTCCGCGGGCTCGGAAGATAATCCGCGGTCGCGGAAAATGGCTTTGTAGACCCGACTGGGTCTATACTTCGTCTCGCTGAGGGGATTTTCTGCGGGCGCGGAATATGTTCTGCGGTCGTGGAAAATGGACTTTTCTGCTCCGTCTTCTCGAATTCTCCGCGATCAGTCTCCTTCTTCACCCGCGGTCACGCCTAGTCGCGGCTCCTCCCTTCTTCTCTCCTTTGTATGGCTTTTTCTTCTATTCTTCCTTGGTCTCTTCAAGTGGTCTACTCCTCGTCTTCTAGATAACTTCGTTTAAGCTTCTCCAAACCACCAAATCCACACTTCTACTCTCTAACTCCATACTCCACAGTTGTGCTCTAAACCCATACAAATGGCACCCAAAACACCGATAACAACTCCTAGATAAGCACTACAAAGTAGAGCTGATCAAACTACCCCATGCTTAAACCTTGCTCGTCCTCGAGTAAGCTAGAATAAAACCTACTCCTCCAATCAAATCTCCAAGGTTTCAAGAAGCACAGAAAAATCATCTCCACCAAGAATTATACCTAAACATTAAACTTCACGGCACCAACACAATATGTACAACACAACACATAATACAACACATGACTCAACACCAGCTCCTTTAAAAGCAAACCGCGGTCGTGGCACACCTCCGCGGTCTCGGGTTTTCTTCTTCCAACATCTCGCTGTACTCAGCTCCCGTCTCCCGTCTGAAAGTCTCGACATGCTACTGCTCAGTACTCTGTAGGGTCATCGAGAAGACATTCTCCCTCTGATGCACTACTGGGTGAGAGAGTAGTTTCGCTGACTTCTCGGTCTCTATTTTTCTCGTTTGCTCCCTCAAATTCTTCAGGTTCTGGATGAGAAAATTCGTTTCTTGAGATTGTTGGACTATCTTTGTAACGCTTTGAGTGAGTGATTGTAACGAATCCTCATAACTTGGATTGGACACCGGCGGTCTATGCTCATAGGTTGGATAGCACTGTTGTGGGGTGCCATGCTGATAGAAATCATGTGGCCCCGGGTAAGACTCTTGGTAGTCATGGCCATATAGAGGGTATTGATGGTCCCCATAACTCGAATTGGGGTGATCCCTCCACCCTGGGTTGTAGGTGTTTGAGTATAGGACATATCTCGGCCTCTGCGGATCAAAACCTTTTGTAGCGTTTACTGCAGCTGCATGTTCAGGAAGTCTTGGGCACTCGTCAGTGGGGTGCAGCGGATCGTGACAGATTCTGTAGGGCTTAAATGGCCTTGCTGCACTTGAAGTTGGGTGATACCCCCTCTCTGGAGTAAATGCGTAGGAGTATGGGTCATATCGCGGCTCCTGCCGGACTTAGGGAAATCTCTCCATCTCTGAATCAAGATCAAAAAAGAAAAAGAAACAAAATCAGTAGCACGGGTGTGGACCGTAAGATAGGTCCACACAAAAGTTGACACACAAACAAACACCAAGAGAAATTAAAACTTGCCTCCCCGGCAACGGCGCCGATTTGATAGACGCTGTCGAGGCGCCTAAACAAAATAATCATAAACCAACCTAAACAAGTAGCAAAGGCAAGCAAGGGTCGAATCCCACAGGGAGGAAGTAATCTTTCAGAGTGCAAAGTCGTATGTCAAAGGTAACAAAGGGGGGAATTGGTTGATTGTTGTGAAACAAGTAAACAAAGCAAAGTAAACAAAACAAAAGGTTGAAATCAATTGGGGAAAACACTTAGCCAAACAAATATCCACCATTCATATGATTGATTGGTCCTAGGTTATCTCTATTCCTTCCTTTGATTATTCATGTCCCTATTCTGAATTAGTTATCAGTCCTACTAGTCCAAGCAACCCTAACTATTAATCAATCCCTACCAACCTTCAAGATTTAATTCAATAGCAGCAAGAAGCATAGGAATTAACTAGGATACATGCAATACCACGACCCGCAGTATTTAACATATAATCAAATCTCTTTCATAATAAACTAGTCATACTAGTCCTAGAATATCATGGATGCTACAACAGATAAGGAATCTCAACCCGAAATATCCAAACCCTAGCAATAGACAATTACTAATATCAACTAGTTGGCCAAACCAGTCAAATCAATAACAATCAATAAGAATATGCTCAAGAGAAAAGATATAATCCAAAGGAATAGGAAATATAGTTATAACCTCACAATCATGAATCAAATGAAGGCTTCAATTGTCGGACTAAGCAAATGGTGCTTAGTTCTTCATAGTTCAAAGGAAAACAATGCTGAATGGAAAAACTGAATTGTAACGTGATTAATACTGAATGGTCTAGATGATGAATAGAGGCTATGGAACTAGGTTTAAATAACCTAGAAACCAAAACCTAAAGTAAAAAGATAACAAACCTAATCCTAAAAGGAAAATAATATAAAGTACGAAATAAGAAAAGAAAATAAAATCGGAAAATAATGTAAAGAAACTTCGGATGAAAATCTCCGCGGGGTCGCTGCCGTGTGGTTCCGCGGTCGCGGAAATTTCAAATTTGCTCTCGACTTGTGCTCGCTGGGGGATTTTCCGCGGGCGCGGCAGATAATCCGCGTTCGCGGAAAATGGCTTTGTAGACCCGACTGGGTCTATACTTCGTCTCGCTAAGGGGATTTTCCGCGGTCGCGGAAAATGGACTTTTCTGCTCCGTCTTCTCGAATTCTCCGCGATCAGTCTCCTTCTTCACCCGCGGTCGCGCCTGGTCACGGCTCCTCGAGGAGCCGCGACTAGGCGCGACCGCGGGCTACTTGGCCCGCATCAATTAGTTAGCATTAGAGGCGGGCCTTACCCTGGTCCGCCTCTAATACTTTAGCGGGAAATGTTTTTTCGGATACTTGTTGAGGCGTATATTAATTTGTCCGCCTCAAAAGATGTTTTTGAGGCGTATAAATTAATTATCCGCCTCAAAAACCAAAAAAAAGTGATTGCCTAAGTCGTTGTTGAGGCGTTTTGAACTATGTACGCCTCTAAAAGGGAGCCTCAAAAAGTGTTTTTTCCACTAGTGCTCCCTTTTTCTCTCCTTTGTGTGGCTTTTTCTTCTATTCTTCCTTGGTCTCCTCAAGTGGTCTACTCCTCGTCTTTTAGATAACTTCGTTTAAGCTTCTCCAAACCATCAAATCCACACTTCTACTCTTCAACTCCATACTCCACAGTTGTGCTCTAAACCCATACAAATGGCACCCAAAACACCCGTAACAACTCCTAGATAAGCACTATAAAGTAGAGCTGATCAAATATCCTAAAACACAAAACCCTTGACCCGACCCAGACCAAACAGTCCAGCCCGCGCCCGACTCGAACCGAGCCAGACCAGCCAGCGAACCACGCGCCCGAGCCGGACCGCGCAGAACCACGCGCGACCCGCGGTCAGCACCGCGCGAGCACCGGTCCAGCACCGAGCAGTGGTGCGTGCCGATCGAGCCGCGGTCGCACCGTGCCAGCTGCGCTTGGCCCCTATTGGGGTCCGTCCGCGTGCGCACCTGGCCGCGCATGTGCTGGACCCGCGCGCGCCACTGCGCGACTGGGTCCAGCCTCGCGCCAAGCCGTGGTACGTGCCGAGTCCGGATCCGATCCGGTTC
Source organism: Rheum nobile (assembly GCA_027886185.1). Lineage (NCBI taxonomy): Eukaryota > Viridiplantae > Streptophyta > Magnoliopsida > Caryophyllales > Polygonaceae > Rheum > Rheum nobile. The sequence goes on along the minus strand of WOAB01000561.1, from coordinate 2,741,589 downwards.
GGTCGACCTTTTCTTTTCTTTTTTTCTCCAGAAATTGTGTATGAAACAATTTCATACAAAATTAATCAAATTTTGGGAATTGATCCATCTTTTGAAAATCAAAATTTTCATCTAACATGCCAAAAATCATATCTCTTGCATAATTAAATCACATGAATCAAGTATGGGTAAATTCAATTTTACATGCATATTTGTTTATAAAGTTCTCAACTCTACTAATCCAATCAATCAAAATCACAATTTTAATCATGCAAATTAACCTATATATCAATTTACCACTCAATTAGAATCATGACATGTATCAAAATTAACTCTTATAATTGTTGATCCTATCAATTTATGCAAGAGGCTCTGATACCACTGAAGGGATTTAGATGCGTATAAGCGGAATTTTAGAAAATTATTTTCTAGCATCTAACTACGATTTCATGCATGAATCAATACGGATCAAGTAGAAGGAGAGTTACATACCGTTTGATGCAAGTCAAATCGTTCCGGCAGAGCTTCAGCGGAGATCGAAAGCCCCAAGTGTGACTTCTCTACTTGGTCCACACGAGTCTGGATTCTGGATCGCCTTTGGTCTTGTCTGCTAGAATGAAGAACGGAAAGGGCATGAGCTTGGCACTGGTTGGGGACGGTCGGCCGTGATTAGGGTTGAATTGTTCTGGCTTTCGCTTTTGGAAACCATTACTTATATTCTCATAAGATCATATCTTATCTTTGATAATAGATATAATATCTTTATATTGTATCTATATCTTCTAATAAGATTCTCTTTTATCTAGTTATTATTAATAGTAACTCTTATCTATTGATAATAAAAGTCAATCTCCCAATTTAGCCATAGGGCCGAAATTCCATATTCCACATGGGCTTCCGGTTTAGTTTGATCCAGCCCGATAACTCTATGTGTGTGACCTCATAGGACCCGGTTATTATAGCCATGGATCTAACCCGATTAAGTCTATTAATCATAGTTGGCTTCTAACAAAGCACTACGATCCCTAAAATATCCGAATTATAAATCTTCATTAATAGTCATATTCCATGTTCGGTAATTGCACTTTGATTAGATGACACAATTCCTTCAACTTTCTTTCTTGTGGCGAGCTTAATTAACCAGAAAGTTGAAAGACACAATAACCACAAAGAGAACATGAAGTGATTTATAAGATTGTGACAAACATCCCAAGTTCCCCCTCCGTAGTTTACTGGTGAGACAACTACACAACCCAAATTAGCCCAAAAACTTCATCCTCTTTCTGACCCTGCAACAACGTGTCATGCTCAATGGATCAGGCTCGCCCCTTGTTAGCTGCTAAAACAAGAAGACGCTGAAAATGTATCCAATCTTGGAGCCAAATTGGCAGTCAAAAATGGAATTCGGTGCTGCTTCCTTCCAGTGATGCACAAGAGGAAGGTCTCTTCCCACAGTTCCTTGACATAATCCGGAATCGGGGAGGACTCGAAGAAGGGGATCCACATTTCATGCCCTGAGATACTACTACTACTCAGCATCCAGGTTATTTTCTCTGGAGGGTTGAAGATGTCAAAGTCTTCTGGCTTCACCAACTCAGGCAGCAGTGAAGGAGTCTCCAGCTTCCTAGGTGGCTGTGCCTGTGTGGAACGCGCGCGGCCTGTTAGCAAACCCGCCCACAACAAGAGCTTTCAACACAATTAAAAGATGAAAATATCTTACGGCCGCCCTTGAATCGATCATCTTTAATTCTTCATCAGCTGTAAGATATCTCTGCACTTCTGGCACGGACCGGAACTTTCTTCTTGTCACAGGCTCGATAAAATACTGCAGATCGAAGAAAGAAAACTTAATTGTCATTGTCTTTTCAAGTTTCAAACAGGATGCTACGAACGAAAGAAAGAAAGAAAGAAAGAAAGTGTTCAGGTTGTACGCTGTCACGCCTCAATCCGCATCTCCTTGGAACCTCCTCAACTATCCAGCCATCAGGAAGTAGTGAGGACGCCCTGTGCTGCACAGTAGCATGCTGTGCCTCTTTAAACTCCTCCAGCTTCCACAGCTGCATGAGTTCAGATTCAAGCTGTGAAAATCAAGGACTCAACAATACTTACCAAGCAACAGTTGAGAGTTAGCAAAAACTCTTCTTACCTTTCCATTATACACAATTCTCCTACAAGTTCCAAAACTCAGAGTACCTTCCTAAAGAGAAACACCCACCGAATTTAATCCCAATCAGGAAACAATGAAGTGAATTTCAACATGTTTGTGTATGAAGATACATGAATTACTTGGTGAGCTTTTGGTGCCTTGCGTCGAGGTGTAGGTTCGTCCTCTCCGTCTAAGTACCTCTTAATTGAAACTAAAGACCGAAATTGCCGCCCAGTGTGAGGCTCATAGTAGTACTGCACATTGAAAATGCATGTCATCAGTATACAAGCACATCCACTGCATGAACAGCAAATAAGCCCATTTTTAATCCCTCAAACGCTAACAAGGAGTAAAAACATTGTTCTTAAGGTAAGCTATTCTGCGAAGCAGTGCCTCGAGTGCACGCAGATGGTCTGTGCGCTAAACACTTAAATAGGAAATAACTGCTCTCCTTACTATCAAGAGTGATGTTCAACCAGAAGAAGGGGCTTGCCTCCAAAATCAATAAAATAAAAGGCCAATGCATATACAATTTATATATCACAGACAATAAAGCAACATATGGTAAAAATGAACCTCACATACATCAGCAAAAGAAATCCACTTGCATAAAACAACTGCTAGATTCTACAGATTGCATTTTGACGTGACTAAGAAAATTAAAAAAAAAAAAAAAAAAGAGGCAGAAATTAATAGATTCAACATATAAGAAACCACGTACAAAGGCCGCATAGTAAGCATGGAAACAAATCATTACCATAAAAGTTTGCCAATAAGAGATGGCGCCAAAGATACAGGTGCGTGAATTCCAACCGATACTAAACCAAAAGGTCCAAAACCAAAATTTAAACGCACACATGACACATGCAATGCGGTTTTAAGCTAACGGATCGGGATATATATGAACCCGCCAAATTACAGAACAAAAAGGCATGTTGATAAAAGATTCATTGTCCGTTAGCCCACCCTAAACCACTATCAACACCTTTTTACAAGCTAAATAATAATAAAACTAAATTCGACCAGCTCCTGAGCCTCCTGTTTGTGAATATATAGAGTTTATGAATGGGTTCGTTCAAATAAAAAGGCAAAAGAGTATGTGAATAGGTCTCCCAGCCCAATAAACTAACTTGGACCAAAAGAAACACAATATCATAGATAATATCTCCCTTACATTACATGCATGAAAATCGAAAACGGGGAAAATAATATGTAAGTCCAGACGTAATTAAGCTGCTAGGAAATACTATTATCGGCCATCTCCTGTTTTTTCATGCAAAAACCATCAAATCGAGTTCAAGAGGGAAATTGAAGAGCAGAAAACAGTATATTAAAATGGAAATTGAAACCTTATCGGCGATCTTGGAGGAGGAGGAGGAGTTGCCACGTGGTCTGAGTTCCAGAACCCAGCCATCGGGGACTTGGAACGCCTCGGCGGCGGACGCGGCAGGGACGATTTCCATTATGGAATTCTTCTGCTCACTGAGCGGCGTCGTTTCGAGGGAAGAGTTTGGATATATGCATACTTCTGTTTCGCATTTGGAGTTAGGACAGGACGCCAGGTGGTTGACATGCAATCACATTCAAAGTCATTTATCTGCCAAATGCATCACAAACCCAAGGCCCACTATCCGACGTGGCACTATATTTCTACTTTTTATACAAGACCAATACTAGACTCTATTTTCCAGATGAAATGGCTAAATCTTTAGGCAATGGCTAAATACACACGAAAATAAGTCTAAATGAACGTGAAACTACACGCTTAAGCTAAGCGTCCGGTTTTACACGCTTAGCTTAAGCGTGTAGGGGTATTGTTGGTATTTTTAAAAAATAGCTCACGGTTCTTACACGCTTAAGCTAAGCGTGTGCCCATACGCTTAGCTTAAGCGTGTAGTTTTTTTTTTTTTTTTGCAAGTTTAAAATCACACGCTTACCTTAGGCGTACGGAACAAAATTTTTTATTTCCCAAAATTGTATTTTTTTTCCATAATCATGTAGAAAATTTCAATACGAGTCCGTACATATAAAATTCGTCCAAAACGGATATCGTTTGCCCCTCCAAAAGCCCAAAAAACGAAGCCTTCAACCCGTGCGTTCTTCGAGCAGCCCATCCGTAAGCTTTTATAAGCTTCAATGGAGCATTTGGCAAATTTCTTGGATCCGATTGAAGCCATTAACTATTGGGCATTTAAGAGGACCTTATCATACACGTAATTCCACATTTAATCGGATTGAATGTCGATTAAAATTGTAGAATTTTATCCCCAAAGCCACCGTGTCGTCCAAGGGGCCGATTTGAACAAATCCAAAATTGGATCAAATCCTCTTCAATTGGAGGGCATGAACCATAGGGCCTTGTTGAGGGTGTCTTAAGATTCAAAATGCCTATAAAATCCCCTTCAATCGTTGCCCCAATGCATCCAATTTCGAAGTCAAAACTCATGAACCCTAAATCCCGTTACCGGTTATTCTTGACCGAAATTCGAGCACATGGAAGCTTTATTCTTGCAATTGTTGGTACTACTAGCCTTGAAAATTGATCCTCTTTCAAAGCCCTCTCTTTACATCGCCGGACAAAGACCACTTCCATTCAATTTGGAGTTTTTCCGACGAGGTGTCAAGAAGGTATTCCGGCGGAATTGAATTTGTGCCCATTTTGCGATTTTGGGGGTATTTTTCATTTGTTTTGTCTTAATCTTGGTTAAATTAATTAATCTAGATTAGTGAAAAATATTTTAGGATCAATTTGGTGCCTGGCATATAATATGTAAGTAATAAGTTTATAATATTTAACCATAATGTTTAACTATAGTATATAAGTAATAAGTACGTAATACTTAATTATAATGCATAACTATACTTTATAACTAATATATTTTATAATACTTAACTATAATACATAACTATAGTATATAAGTAATAAGTTCATAATACTTAACCATAATGTGTAAATATAGTATATAAGTAATAAGTTCGTAATACTTAATTATAATGAAATACTATAGTAAATAAGTGTAACTATATGAAATTTCATGAAGTACTATAGTAAATAAGTCTAAGTATACTAGATTTAATGAAATATTATAGTACATAAGTGTAACTATATGAAATTTAATGAAATACTATAGTATATAAGTCTAAGTATACTAGTTTAATGAAATACTATAGTATATAAGTCTAAGTATACTAGATTTAATGAAATACTATAGTATATAAGTCTAAGTATACTGGATTTAATGAAATACTATAGTATATAAGTGTAACTATATGAAATATAATAAAATACTATAATATATAAGTTTAAGTATACTAGATTTAATGAAATACTATACTATATAAGTATAACTATATGAAATATAATAAAATACTATAATATATAAGTTTAAGTATACTAGATTTAATGAAATACTAAACTATATAAGTGTAACTATATGAAATGTAATTAAATACTATAGTACATAAGTGTAACTATATGAAATATAATGAAATAATATAGTATATACGTGTAACTATATGAAATATAATGAAATATTATAATATATAAGTCTAAGTATACTAGATTTAATAAAATACTATAGTACATAAGTGTAACTATATGAAATATAATGAATTACAATAGTACATAAGTGTAACTATATGATATATAATGAAATACTATAGTATATAAGTGTAACTATATGAAATTTCATGAAATACTGTAGTATATAAGTGTAACTATATGAAATATAATAAAATACTATAGTATATAAGTCTAAGTATACTAGATTTAATGAAATACTATAGTATATAAGTGTAACTATATGAAATATAATGAAATACTATAATATATACGTGTAACTATATGAAATATAATGAAATATTATAGTATATACGTGTAACTATAAGAAATATAATAAAATACTATAGTATATAAGTCTAAGTATACTAGACTTAATGAAATACTATAGTACATAAGTGTAACTATATGAAATATAATGAATTACAATAGTACATAAGTGTAACTATATGATATATAATGAAATACTATAGTATATAAGTGTAACTATATGAAATTTCATGAAATACTTTAGTATATAAGTGTAACTATATGAAATATAATAAAATACTATAGTATATAAGTCTAAGTATACTAGATTTAATAAAATACTATAGTATATAAGTTTAAGTATACTAGATTTAATGAAATACTATATACTATATAAGTTTAACTATATGAAATTTAATAAAATACTATAATATATAAGTTTAAGTATACTATATTTAATGAAATACTATACTATATAAGTGTAACTATATGAAATGTAATGAAATACTATAGTACATAAGCGTAACTATATGAAATATAATGAAATACTATAGTATATACGTGTAACTATATGAAATATAATGAAATACTATAGTATATAAGTCTAAGTATACTAGATTTAATGAAATTATAGTATTTTATATAGTTACACTTATGTACTATAGTATTTCATTACATTTCATATAGTTACACTTATATAGTATAGTATTTCATTAAATCTAGTATACTTAAACTTATATATTATAGTATTTTATTATATTTCATATAACTACACTTATATACTATAGTATTTCATTAAATCTAGTATACTTAGACTTATATACTATAATATTTCATTAAATCTAGTATACTTAGACTTATATACTATAGTATTTCATTAAATCTAGTATACTTAGACTTATATACCATAGTATTTCATTAAATCTAGTATACTTAGACTTATTTACTATAGTACTTCATGAAATTTCATATAGTTACAGTTATTTACTATAATATTTCATTAAATCTAGTATACTTAGACTTATTTACTATAGTACTTCATGAAATTTCATATAGTTACACTTATTTACTATAGTATTTCATTATAATTAAGTATTACGAACTTATTACTTATATACTATAGTTACACATTGTGGTTAAGTATTATGAACTTATTACTTATATACTATAGTTATGTATTATAGTTAAGTATTACAAAATATATTAGTTATAAAGTATAGTTATGCATTATAATTAAGTATTACGTACTTATTACTTATATACTATAGTTAAATATTATGGTTAAATATTTATGAATTTATTATTTATATACTATGTATTATAGTTAAATATTATGAACTTATTACTTACATACTATAGTTACACATTATGGTTAAATATTATAAACTTATTACTTACATATTATATGTCGGGCACCAAATTGATCCTAAAATATTTTTCACTAATCTAGATTAATTAACTTAACCAAGATTAAGACAAAACAAATGAAAAATACCCCAAAAATCGCAAAATGGGCACAAATTCAATCCCGCCGGAATACCTTCTTGACACCTCGTCGAAAAAACTCCAAATTGAATGGAAGTGGTCTTTTTCCGGCGATGTAAAGAGAGGGCTTTGAAAGAGGACCAATTTTTAAGGCTAGTAGTACCAACAATTGCAAGAATAAAGCTTTCATGTGCTCGAATTTCGGTCAAGAACAACCGGTAACGGGATTTAGGATTCATGAGTTTTTACTTCGAAATTGGATGCATTGGGGCAACGATTGAAGGGGATTTTATAGGCATTTTGAATCTTAGGACACCCTCAACAAGGCCCTATGGTTCATGCCCTCCAATTGAAGATGATTTGGTCCAATTTTGGATTTGTTCAAATCGGCCCCTTGGACGACACGGTGGCTTTGAGGATAAAATTCTACGATTTTAATCGACATTCAATCCGATTAAATGTGGAATTGCGTGTATGATAAGGTCCTCTTAAATGCCCAATAGTTAATGGCTTCAATCGGATCCAAGAAATTTGCCAAATCCTCCATTGAAGCTTATAAAAGCTTACGGATGGATTGCTCGAAGAAGCTATGCGCACGGGTTGAAGGCTTCGTTTTTTTGGGCTTTTGGAGGGGCAAACGATGTCCGTTTTGGACGAATTTTATATGTACGGACTCGTATTGAAATTCTCTACATGATTATGGAAAAAAATTCAATTTTGGGGGACAATTTTTTTTTGTACTGTACGCCTAAGGTAAGCGTGTGCTTTTAAACTTGCAAAAAAAAAAAAACTACACGCTTAAGCTAAGCGTGTGGGCTATTTTTTAAAAATACCAATAATACCCCTACACGCTTAAGCTAAGCGTGTAAAACCGTACGCTTAGCTTAAGCGTGTAGTTTCGCGTCCATTTAAAAATATTTTCGTGTGTATTTAGCTTGTCCGAATCTTTAATACCTAAAAGGGTGAGCGTCCATGTTCTAATTTTGCATGATTTTTTTGCTAATGTGTTAGTTGATGATTCTCACGTTATCTAAGTAGGTAAAACGTGTAAAGCTATACAAATTTTGATCTTAAATGAACGCGATGAATCACTCTTAGCACAGAAAAACAAACTCAATCGAAGGACGCGGTGTATTGTAAACAATGAACACAAAACTTTCCACTCTTTTTACAATTACACGGGAATCATTCACAGATCTTGAAAAGAGCTAAAACAACCTCGTGGAACTGTTTTTTCCCTTTTTCTCGACCCGATTTCTGAGGGGTGTTGAGCTATTTATAGGCGAAGAGTCCTGCTTCTGCTTAGTCGACATGTAGGGACACATGTCACCTCGCGGCTCATCCTGTGGCAGACGTCGGCAAAGAGGTGTAAGGCGTTGATTGGACCGGCAGAGCGGGAAGGCGCATGTCAAGCTGGAGTGATGCGTGGTTGGCATGCCCGGATTGGTCCGAGTGATTCGCAACGGCCTGGAAGTATTCAACGGCTACTACGCGGTCAAGACTTCGTGGGAGATGGAAGATGTGTTGTTGGTGTGGTGACGCGGTCATTTGGGATCGCCGCGCTAGATGTACCTCGTGGTTTCTCTTCCTCTCGTATCTCTCCTTTACTCTCCTTCCTAGTAAGGTCTTGGAATCACCGCGTTAGATGTAGCAATGTAAAAACAATGACGCACTATGAGACATATAGAACGCGTTGATGTTATCATGAAATAATGACGCACTATCACAACCCCTTGTTTTGGCGAGTCATTCCTGGCTTAGTCAAAACAATAAACAATAGTGAGTGTTTAATGTTAACGCGTTCTATTAACACCATGACGGGCCCCCCCATGATCCCTTTTTGGTGGGCCGGTTAGCCTGGTTTCTGGGCCTGGCAAGTGGTGGCCCATCCGAATTGTTATAAATAGGTTGGTTCGAGCGATGGGCGGGAAATCATTCCACTTTCCACACTCTTCCTTCTCTCTCTCCTCTTTATTCTCAAATGGACTTAGCACGATCTTTTCGAATTTCGGTGCATCATCAGATAGGGGGTCCCCTATTTCCAACTTCGTGTCCTGCTTCTCAACCATGTACATAGGGCTTTGTGGTCTTGATCTCAAGGAAGACAGATAGCAACCCCGCGCTTCCTCTTGGTGGCCTCTGGACTCCCCAACTTTATCACCCACATGGAATTTTAATTTCAGGTGGTAGATGGAGAGAGCTGCTTGAAACTTCATGAGGGAGACGCGACCCATTATTGCGTTATATGATGCCGGGAGTCGCACCACGCTGAACTCGATATCTTCCACGCGCCGAACGGGGCTGGTTCCCAATGTCTTCTTCAACTCTATCGTGCCCGCGACATCTACTTCCTCCCCAGAGAAGGTTACTAGCTTCCCGACAAAGGGTTTGAGGGAATTGGGAGATATTCCTAGTTGCTTGAACGCGTCGAAATAAAGAATATCCACCAATGCGCCAGAATCCACCAGGACACGTCTCACCATCTTGGTTCCTAGCTGGGCATGAATCACAAGGGGATCTGTATGAGGCATGTGCATCCCTTCTGCGTCCTCTTCCGTGAATGTCAGGCCGGAGTAGGGCCGGGACGACTGAGCGATGCTGAACACGGAGGGAGCATGGTGGCTTTCCCGCGCATACCGCTTCCTTTCTTGATTACTGGAACCCGCGAGGGAGGGTCCTCATGCGATGGTGTTGATGTAGCCATCCGGGCGGGGTGTCGGATCAGGATGATTATGTCGCCCTTCATGAGCGGGCCTCCTTCCTGACGAAGGCCTGCCCCAGTGTGGGCTCTTGTCATGGGCATTTGGTTCCCGACGACCGCCTTGCTGGTTGCCATAATACTCACGAGGGTTGTCATGCTGATACGTCCTGGTTTCTCGCGCTTGCTGTCTATACGCCGCGGGATGTTCTCGATTCTCTAACCGGTCAATCTCGTAGGCGTTTCTAACTAGGGGACGACTTTCACCTCGCGCTTTATCTCTGTCTGGCAATGGAGGCTTGGTTTCACGCTTGTCTTTCTCCCTAGACGTGTGAACGCGGTCCCACTTGATCTGTTGGGATTTCCCTCCCTTACCCCTCACTGCCTCTTCCGCGTAAACTTGCCGCGAAATATAACTTCTCAGCACGTCATATGTTCCCGGCTGCTCTCGATATACGGAGAGTTTGAACTGCCCATCTGCCAAGTTATTCATCAAAACTTCACGCGCTATGAGTGGCTCTAAACTGGTAACTTGAGACGCGATGCTGGTGAAGCGTGTGAAAAAAAACCCGAGTGACTCTTTAGCCCCTTGCCTTATTGAAAACAAGTCTTGGGTCGTCTTCTTTCTTTTATTTGCATTGCTGAAATGAGTTTTGAAGGCTTGAATCATTTTGGAGAAGGACCAAATGCTACCTGGTTGTTGATTCATCATCTAGGAGAGGCCAATCCCCTTCAGGGTGGAAGGAAACGAACGGCAGAACATTGCGTTATTGAAATCATTGATCTCCATTTGACTCAGAAATGCTTGAACATGTTCATCAGGGTCGGACGTCTCATCATAAGCCTCCATGGTGGGTTGATAAAATCTTTTCAGCACAGGTGCACGCCTTACTGCTTCCGAAAAGATGGTGAGGTTTTGCAATTCCCCATCTAATGCTTCTTCCTGTCTGGTGGTCACCTGGTCGTGCTTATGAGAGCGCGATGAACTTCCCTGGGATACTGACATCGACATCACGGGAGGCTCTACATTTCCGCGATCATCATGAGGGTGCGAGGGACTTGCAGACTGAGTTGAGGGATGATGTCCACCATACCCAGCCAGGGGTCCTTGGTAACCAGCATCGAAGGCAAACCCTGGAGGTGCTTGAGGACGTGGAATGAAGTCTGGCAGAGACATAAATTGGTGAAAAACTGGCGCGGGAGCCACATACGATGCACCAATCCACGGCAGGTAACCTGGAATGGCGGGGGAGTAGTGGGACCACCAAGCTTCGGGGTGCAGTGGAGGCGGCCAACCAGGGACTGGGGTCTCCGTCTCGAATTCTGACCAGTCGAACTCGCCAAGGCTTGACATCGTCTTCCGTCGCGTTCACAAAGAGGACCAAGTCGCCCTAGTGTGAGGAAATCCCCACGAACGGCGCCAATGATGATTCCCACGTTATCTAAGTAGGTAAAATGTGCAAAGCTATACAAAACTTGATCCTAAATGAACGCGATGAATCACTCTTAGCACAGAAAAACAAACTCAATCGAAGGACGCGGTGTATTATAAACAATGAACACAAAACTTTCCACTCTTTTTACAATTACACGGGAACCATTCACAGATCTTGAAAAGAGCTAAAACAACCTCGTGGAACTGTTTTTTCCCTTTTTCTAGACCCCGATTTTTGAGGGGTGTTGAGCTATTTATAGGCGAAGAGTTCTGCTTCTGCTTAGTCGACATGCAAGGACACGTGTCACCTCGCGACTTATCCTGTGGCAGACGTCGGCAAAGAGGTGTAAGGCGTTGAGTGGACCAGCAGAGCAGGAAGGCGCGTGTCAAGCTGGAGTGATGCGTGGTTGGCATGCCCGGATTGGTCCGAGTGATTCGCAACGGCCTGGAAGTATTCAACGGCTACTACGCGGTCATGACTTCGTGGGAGATGGAAGACGTGTTGTTGGTGTGGTGACGCGGTCATTTGGGATCGCCGCGCTAGATGTACCTTGTGGTTTCTCTTCCTCTCGTATCTCTCCTTTACTCTCCTTCCTAGTAAGGTCTTGGAATCACCGCGTTAGATGTAGCAATGTCAAAACAACGACGCACTATGAGACATATAGAACGCGTTGATGTGATCATGAAATAATGACGCACTATTAGTAGTCATATATGTTTACACATATACTTTCTTATATTAGTGGAAGTATATGATTGGTCCAAATTTAACTTAGTTAAAACTTTTTCAAACTTTGCCAGATGGCTTTCTATGGGGAAGTTGGTGGTGAGGTGTCCTCCTCATCTGCATGTGTGCCACGTTCCTCCTCCAAACATGATTTTATGGCTATAAAATTCCCTCAAACGATGCATTCCTCGACACGGCATCAAAGCTCACCGTTCTTGATATTTGTGTGTCTGTGCTTTGCTCCGATTCGGTTTCGTTTGCTTCGATCAATCTGCTTGTTTTTATTGATTTTGTTCCCTCTCAGATTCAGATTCCTCTCGTGATGTTGCAGAAGAATTAGGCACATCACGGCCTCACATCGTCACCAAATCCATAAATATAGCTTTATTCTCGCAACAGATGACCAAAAAATGTCTTCCTTTAGGGCATCTTTAACAATGGGCTCTTATGGAGCTTTTGGAGGGGCTTTTAGTCAAATTTAATGGCTAAAAGCTCCTATGTAAATATTGGATTTTATCCATGGGCTTTTAGGAGGGCTTTTAACTTTGTATTAAATTATATTTTAACCCCTTTCTTATATTAAATTATCAATATATCATTTATTATATAAAATTATAAAACTCCTTTACAATGTCATTTTCATATAAAGAAATTAGATTGATATTTATTTTATTTTAAACCACCAAAAATAATAATAATATGATTTATTTTCACTTAATGATATCCAAAGTACATTAAAAAAAAAATCTACCAAACATATCCATGGTGGGTGTCTATAGATAGAGAAAAATATAATTAGAATTATGATATATTTTTTATTTTTTATTTACATGTATTTTTTTCAGAAAATAACTTTTTGTCAAAAATACCAAATGAAAAGGCGTCAATCCTAACGCGACATGTGGCGCTGGCTGAAAAAAGAAACAATTTCCTTTCCTTTGCATTTGTAAAAGTCGATCCCAAGAAATGTACTTTTTTAGGGACTCTTTCAAGGACTTTTAGCTCTTATTATATTATTTTAATCTAAAAATTATAAAAGCCTCTCTAGAAGCCTTTGATAAAGATGCTCTTAGTAGCTGGAGCGAGAAGCCTTTGATAAAGATGCTCTTAGTAGCTAGAGCGAGAAAGCTAACAGCAGAAGTTACATGACTAACTGCTGATGGAGATCCACAATGACATCACAATCATGGATCTCTAAAGAGCCAATATTCCTATTTACTCTCACTTTCAGGCAATATGTGCAAATCAAACTGAATTATAATAGAATTAGTTCAGTTTAAGAAATTCTTCTAGATTTTTCTAAAACAAAACAAGCACACAAGTAAAGCAAATGTAAAACAAAGTTGAAATAATAATGAAAAATCTGCACATTTCCCTTTCAGATCAGTTTATTGCGCCACAGAGAGGCTTCTCAAATTTTGCACCTATGAGACGCCTTTCACCAATTCCACCAGCTTCAAGCTCATAATTGACCTACAACAAAAAAGAATACATTGGCAACCAATTGACCTAACGCCACAGCGGAATCAAAATTGAGGATCAGCTTGAAACAGTGCATACCTGGCGATGTTCCCAATTCCAAACGGAAACGTGATCGGAGGCGTCGGCTGTGACTAGCCATGGATGCGTGGGATGGACTTGTACCTTGACGATCCTCTCGTTCGTCGGACGAAATGCTCGTAGCCTCAACATCTCTACGTCTTACATCCAACCACTTCTCTCCCTTATCGATCGATGAATCGCTCGCTCGTCGTGTAAAATGCCCAGATCTGGCAACGAGCAGGTTCTATAAGCTTTTTTTCTCCTCAATTAGAATACAGTCAATCGAACCCAGGAGGAAAGTAGCGGTATTCGAAATCCGGTTCGAACCAAAAAATAGTAATCAACCGGCCGGATCAAAGCACGAAACGTCACACAAATGAATAATTCTTTGGATTCTGAAGCCTCTAGATTCTGTCAGCTACATTTACAAATTAATCAAATATGAAACATTACAAATTCAATAACCTTGACCATGTAATACAGATATACAACTATTATAAAATAGCTATGCCAATAATATAATATTATTATGGTTTAATCATATATACAATAAGGAGAAGCTTCATATAAGAACAGTAAAATAGGAGAGAACTGAGAAATAACATAGACCGTTGATCATAAATGGATCAGACGCTTGGGATTTTCGACGCTGGCTCCGTAGATCTATGGAGAGAGAAGTTGATCGACGCCATACGAGAGAGAGCGTGCGTGGTATCCGGCTCCGATTGCGGTGGAGTATTCTCCGATTCAGCGGATTTACAGTATAACGATGGCGATCGGCGATCTTGAATGTTCATGGTTAGGAGGGTTAACCAAGTTAGTGCTCTTGAGTATGAAGGTTCATGGTTATAAGCATGGAAATTCATGGTAATGCGCATGAAAGTTCATGGTAATGAACTTCCATGTTCACTATAATGAACATTCATGCTCATTACAAGTTCAGTAGAGTGTTTCTTCAGCGTTCATTACTAAAAACACATTACTTCATGTTCAAAAACATGTTAGTTCATGTCTAAAAACACATTAGTTCAAGTTTATGACTCTTTCATGTCCTGAAAAGAATATGTTCAAGGCGATACACATGAACGTTCATTGATTTCAACAGAAGTGCTTACAGCAGAATCAATATCTGGAATTTTCTGTTCGCGGTTCAATTGGATCTCCAATCGAGCGTCGTTCTTCGGTTTTGCATCAGCTTGTTCGATTTTACAGGAATATCTTCTTCCGTTAGGGTTTTAACGGATTTTCTCTGGGGGCAAAGTGAATGCGCTGAAGTTTTTGTTTTATTTCTCGGAGCAGAGTGAACGCGCTTGCTTTTTTTTTTGCTACTACATGGATGGTTTTTAGTGGTTCTTAGTTCTCTCTTAGGGAGTGGTTCTCACCAGAACCGCGCCCTATACAATAATATACTAATGCCACTTTTTACTCAGTTCATATTTCTCTAACAAATCCACATTCAAATTGCAAAACTGATGAAACAAAGTCAAGCCACATTCAATTAATAATCAAACATATAGCAAATTACTTGAAAACAAAATGATTTTGAACATTGCATAGAGATAACAAATTTAACAGAATTTATATAACAACTTACCAAGGATCATTGCAAGTTACCAAGATTGCATGAAAAATAAGTCAATTCAACCACACTTTTGTTATTAGCAGAACCACAAACTTTTGAAGTTATTTTAGACTGTTAATAACATTATTTTCTCAAACGCAATAAAAATCACATCAAGACACCAGTATCAAGTGGTAAGTTATACTTCCAATCTACAAAGAGTAAGCTTCAAGAGTATGAAGGAATTAAAGAATGACTTTCATTGCCATTAAAATATCGCCATGAATTGAAGCTCAAACTGTCTCAAATTATTTCCTTTTCATTCGGAGTTTCAAGTCATGATCACAAACACTTAGACTGAACCTTTATACTTTTCATAAATTATTTTCAAAATTAGAGAGGTGGAATATCTAATTGAAGAATGTATATCTGATTTAAGAGGGGGAACGAGAGGAATGAACATACAAATACATAGGCGGGTAGCAGAAAAGAGGGTGTTGAAAAGAGGAGGATGGGGAAATGAGTATGGTTGATTCTATAGTTTGTGGTGGCGAAAAATCGACCACTGAAATCCTTTGATTTTGTTATTAAATCCGATAGTTGTACAAAATTACCAGAAGCATGAGAAAATTAAACAGGTAAACTAGCCACGGAGGAAGAAATTGATCAGGTAAACATAACATCAAAAGAAAATTTCTAATGGAATAGAAACGACAATTTCTTACCTGTGGGCTTCGGAGGGGAGGGGATGAGGCGAGCTAACGAGCGAATAAGGGGAGAGAAATAAAGCATACGCTGCGGAGGGGAGGAGACGTTATGGAGGCGAGGAGGCGACGAGCTCAGCCTCAGAAGCAGGAAAGGAGAAGTAGGAGTAGGCGACACCAAGGCTATGGAAAAGTGAAGAATTGTTGAAGAAGAAGAAGAAGAAGAACCGAAGGCAAGCAGCAAATCATATGAAGATTTGAGATTTGAAGATGAAGAAAAACTGAAGAGAAGAAGCGGATGAAATATATATATATATAATATGTCGGGTGATCGGGTTGGGTGGATAAAACCGGTCACCCGAATCCGATCCGATCCATCTCCCGATCACCCAAAATCCGATTTTCACCCAATTTTTTTTTTGGTTTTCATCTATTTTGTTCGGGTCGGATTATTCGGATATCCGTCGGATGCGGGTGAAATTGTCATCCCTAGCAAGAAGAGAATATATGTAAAAGAATCTTCAACACAGAGAATTAGTCTTTAAGCAACGACATTAGGGATTACACAGATTATTAAAACTGTAGATCCTACTAGAAGAGTGATGTAGTAGCTTCCAGAGAGGGAGAATCAACAGCAATTCGACGAGTCTGGAATAATAGCGACTGGGATGAAAAAGGCGGAGATTCAGAACAAGAATTTGACACGTGAAGGAGAGAGTCACAGAAGGACACATGTAGATATTTTTACTGGGTGGACGGTTACAACCATCTCTAGACCAACCACCACTAGACTCGTTTGCTTGTCCAATGTATTCAACCTGGGAATCAGATAGTCAGATGATTAGGGTTAGAAAAGGTAGATCTAATGTTTAGTGCCTAATCGACTCTCCGTACACCAAGTATTAACCGATTAAATCACGTTTTTTTTGTTAATAATTAAATCACACACTAAATCACGTATTCAAGACTTTTTTTCGTTAATAATTAAATCACGTGTCAAATTCTTGTTCCGTGTAATACTATTTGGTATATAAGCATTAAATCACGTATTCAAGACTTTTTTGGGTTAGTAATTAAATCACGTGTCAAATTCTTGTTCCGTGTAATACTATTTGGTATATAATCAACTCGATAGTAATTGTACGAGTTATTTACCGAAATCTATTGAAAGGCCTTTCAAAAAAAAAAATTTTTTTTTTTTTTTTTTTTTGAGGAATCAATAGAGAGTTTTAATAACTTGGAAAGGGGTCACAAAATTTTAAAAAGCAAACAATTATTGAGGGGCGTTTTGATAATTTGGAAATGGGTCACAAAATTTTAAAAAGCAAATAATTATTGAGGGTGTGAGTTGTGAGATACGGTTTTCGTTCCTTATTTTCTTCAAAAGGGGGTCACAAAATTTTAAAAAACAATTAATTATTGAGGGTGTGCGGTGTGAGATACGGTCTTCCTTTCTCATTTTCTTTGTTTTTATGGTGTTCTTGGCAGTGGGTCTCGATAAAACTTATTTAGTTTATTCAATTATATATTTAAGAAAAATATAACATGATATTGTTAATTTATTTTACCTAATTTATAAGCATTTATGAACTAAAGATATAGGATGAGTTTAAAAAAATAAGATAAACCATATTAATTTGTGAAGATTTAGCATTATAAATTTATTGATGTTGATGACCTTTATTTTTTCGAACACAACCTTTAATATAATACAATACGTAAAAAATTAGAGTTGTATTTTTTTAATAGAGCATTTGGATTTGTATAATTTCTACTATAAAATATTAGTGAAAATATTTTCAAAGGTTCTCAATAATACTTCACACTTATTATGTAGAGATGTTAGACCTAAAAGAAATTGATACACAATACTAAATCTAAAAACTATAGAAATTTGAAACTAAAATCCTCATAAAAATTGGAATCTACACTTAACAATGATGCCTTACTTTTTATAACCACTTATGCAACCTATTAGGATCTCTACTATTTGTATAGTGTACTAAGTTAAGCTTCCATAGCGGTTACGACATGTCGTTTTGGTGCATTTCTCCTTTCGATCCAATCAAATATAAAGCTTCAAGATTGTCATATTTTAGCCTTTTTTAGGAGCTCAAACTATGTGATCGATTGCATCCTCAATCAGCGAGTCGCCTTCTACACATTCTTTAAACTTTGATTCGTAGAGAAATGTACGATCAAAGATAGAACGGGGTCCATTTTCCATCATCTCTAAGATCCATATGTACTGTCCAACATACGGTTGCTTGCGGTCGTAATACTTTTGCTTCTTTTGGGTATGAGACTTATAAAATATGAAGTCATGTGTTCGGAATTTGATACGACATTACGTATGGCATGTATACCTTTTATGAGTTGTCACCATATTTATATATCAAATTTTCTTGTGTCAACAACAACATTTATTTCTTTTGTTTCATTCTTGTGACAATTACACTGACACATAAACACCCACGAAGATTTTAGAAATTTTCCTTTCATACACTGACAAATGGATACTAGAATAACAAAACAAAAAACGAGTGAGGACTTGGAGTGCCCATTTGAAATATTGTTTCCTACATTCACTCCGAGTATAACAATCCTAACCCAACCCAAAGACAAGTATCCGACAATCTCAAAACATAGATTACGTAGTTAGCACCTGGAGCTATATATCCTTTGCTATGTACAGCTCATTATACAATTTATAGATTGCTCATCACTATAATTACCCAATCAGGGGCTTTTTAGTTCACACGATCCATGAAAAAAAGGTTCGATCCATTATATTTTCGTGTAGATGCAAAATGTGTCCCGTAATACATTAACACATACGATACACTATATCAATGCATTTACAATCAACCTACATCTAACAAACTTCATATACACTACCCCACGAACACGTTGTTCTTCTATGCAATTTCCTTCACTACCCAAAACTTCCGTATATAAACTTCGATTTTCCTGTGCGAACACTGCTTTTATATGCACTCTGGTTCTTGTGAACCCGGAGTATCTCATAATATTAGTTTTAGGAGGAACCCTTGTGATAGTTCTCATGAAAATAAGATCGGAAATGAATTTCTCTTTCTTTGCTTTTTACAATGAAACGGATCTATTTATCGTAAGGCAACTTAAAAGGCTTTTTGTAAAAATAATCCAAATGCATGTATGACCTTAAAAAATAATGTGACATCTATGTTTAGCAGCCATAGTTTTTAAGATGGGTACCGGTGCATTTGTGTGAAGTTTTTTTTAACATGCGTATATTTCAATATGGATGCAACAAGCATCCCATAATTCATCAACCCATGCCACATAATCTATCAATATATTAATAATCGAACGACATCTAATTATCTTCGCTGACACTACAACACGATAACTCCAACCTTCTACGAAATTTCATCACTAAATTTTAACTCCCGTGCAAAAACTTCCAATTCCCCGTGCGCATCACGGGGCTGCTACACCTAGTCATAATAACGGGTGACTTTATTTTTACAAAACATCTCACTTCTCTAATCCATATGGATGAAATCTTGTCTAACGGTTAATATATTTGAACATTAGCCTCCAGTGGCGGTGAGCATACGAACGATATTTGTGGCCGATCGATTTCAAATCAGCCGCTTGATTCGCCGAAGTGATTCAAAATGATTGAGTAATGACATAATATCTAATATTAGAGACACTGCTCCAATAAGGTTCAACAACTCTCCTTGCCTCGTCTGAAATCAAAACACAAAATAGATGTTCATTAATAACTTGAAAAAAACAATAGAAAGAAGTGATCATCACTATTACCTTATTGTAAATGTAATGAATTAGACTAATCAATCTCTATTAATAAAGCTTTTGAATGAAAAAACAACACAAGCAAGCAATTTGAGGAATGTTCTAAAGTTTAGCACGATTACTAATCATGCTTGTTTGGGGGATAAAAATAATTAGACAGGTTGGATTTGATGACAAATCGCATATAGTAAAAGCAAGATAATGAAACTTCGGTCCTAAATTGTGATGAACGGGTAATAATAGTGATGTGCAGATATGAAATGCAAACAAGCGAAGAAAATAGATTACATGCTCAACTTATGGATGTAACCTAGCAAAATTATTTGTTATGTCTGTATAATCCAAGTTTGAATTTTGCTATGTCTGTATAATCCAAGTTTGGTTGTTACATATAGTATTGGTATAACATGTACTTGTAATGTGTAGAATCCATTAACAGTAAACCGGGTTCACTTAAGTATAATTGGGTCGGTTTGGGTTCACTTAAACCGAGCAACCCCGTAGCTATTAACTAGCTCGGATGGATGGCTTGGGTTAATGGGCATAACTCTGATCTGTTGCTAGCCGTGGCCCATCTCCTCACTGAAGCCCAGCTTTGAAGACGTTGCTTTGTAAGCTCCCTTTACATCTCCTAGGGTTTCATCAGAAGCTAATCCATCTGTGGCGATTCAGAGAGAAAGAGAGGAGAGAAAAAGAGAGAGAGGAGAGTGCCGGTGGCGCGTTGGTCTTCTCGGTGGCGTGTGACTCCCAGCGACGACTTCTTCTATGGTTGAGAAGTCCTTTGGCTTTGAGAGAAAGCCAAAGACTCTCGCGATCTTCTTTCTGCTTCTCTAGTTTTATTTGTTGTGATGTGTTTGTGCTTTGGTTTTCTGTTTTTTGGTTTTGTTGTTCTTGTGCATGTAACCTACTGTAGACTCTAAATCTCTTTAGTGCATCTTGGGTGAACCTCCCCTCCTGAGGTTCCGCAGAGTAGGGTTTTCCTAAAATGCGTCAACAAATCTCTTGTGTTCTTTAGTTCTTTCGTTTCTTTGTCTTGCAAAGTTTCGATTGGTTGAATCTGGCAAACTTGAGATTATGTTGGCTATGTCGGTCTTCAATGTGGTATCAGAGCCTTGCTTTCTGTTTCCTTTGACTGCTTCTGCTGTAAACCCTAATTTTGCTCTTGCATGCAACTTTTGAGGATCTGTGGTGTAATAACCCTCAATTTTGGTAGGGGTATTTGTGTAATTTTCAAAACTTTCATTTTATAAGCAAGACGTGTTAGACATGTTCTGTAACCTCTGTATGAACCATTTGATCGTGAGGTTATACGTTTAATAAGATATATGGATTCTAATTATTGGAGGAGTGCTAAAAACGAGATTAAGCATGACCGCGATCAAGGCCCGGAAGCCGATCAAGGCCCGGGAGCCGATCAAGGCCAAGAACCACGAACGCGGCAATAACCGCGACCGCGGCTAAGCAGCCGCGGGCGCAGCATTTCTTGCGACCGCGGTTTTGAAACCGCGGGCGCGGTTTGGCCTATGGGAAAACCGCGATCGCGGGCACTGTTGCATCGTCTTCTTCCTCAGCTTCCAGAAGGCCGACGATCGGCATTACCCACGTGGTTCTCCGAGCGGCGGGAGCTAGATCGTTTCCTCTCCTTGGCGTTGAGTTTAGGGCTCCAATCCCAGCCTATAAATAGGGCTCGGATTTGGCTTCTCCTCCACCATTCTCAAGTTCCATCTCTCTCTCTCGTTTAAGCTCGAAAGTGTTGTTTTCGTTGGAGTTGTCGTCGCCGTGGAAAGTCCTTGGAGTGGTGGAAGTGCTCGATTGTTCAGAAGCGAAGATCCGCGCCTCGTCATCGTCGGTATGGCTCAAACGTTCGATTTAAGCTTGCGTCGGGATAGAGTCCCGCGACCGCGGCTCCATCCACCGCGACCGCGGCCGGGCAGAGACCCGTGATCCCGGCTGGTCATGAAACCGCGATCGCGGTCATGAAACCGCGGGCGCGGTCATGAAACCGCGGGCGCGGTCATGAAACCGCGGGCGCGGTCATGAAACCGCGGGCGCGGTCATGAAACCGCGGGCGCGGTCATGAAACCGCGGGCGCGATTTTGCCCAGCAAAGCCGCGATCGCGGCTATGCCACCCGCGACCGCGGCACTGCCTATTCTTCGTCGTTTTGTTTCGTCTTTTCATACTGTATCTAATTTAGGGTTTTGTCTTAAACCTCGTCGTCGTCGTCGTCGTAGGCATCTGTGCTCAGATTCAAGTTTCCAGATCTCGGAACCCGACTCTTCGTTCGTCTAGTCTAAGGCAAGTGGCGGTTCGCTCTTGCTCATTATTTCATGTTTCCCTTGATTATCATTTAGTTTAATTGTTTAATTAAGTTGGAGTAAAGTTGTTGTTTTGTGTTTGGGAACATATTTGATAAAACAATATGTTAAAATATGGATTATAATAGGTTGTATATATTGCTAGAAACAACGCTATTATATATAATTCTATATGATATTATCATAAAGTGATGAATGGACTTTGGTGTGGATATATATGTGAACTTACATGCTTAGTTAGCACGAGTATTCGTAGGAACGCTATGTACCTTACAAGGTCTAGTCGTTTCTTTATAACTTTGTGTTAGGAAGATAAATGCCCTAACGCTTTTAGTCATGACCTACCCCTATCCGAATATAGGTGGTGGTGCACTTAGCTAGTTCCAAAATTCGGGATTCGTCCCATGTTCTATATCTCATTGTGAGATTGATGTGGATTAAAATCCTTAACGTGAATGTACGTTTTTGGAAGTAAATAAGATAAGTGCTTTTACGCACATAATTAATATACCATCGGGCGAGAAGTACAACGTGGAACCCGCCCGAACTCTTGTTAGAGTAAGTCCTCTTTCCAATCTAGATTCGTATTGCGCGGTGAGGTTGGTCGTGGACCCAAATAATCAAGGTCGGTTTTATAAACTTGTGTGAAAACTTAACGTTTCCAAACAATTTCATATGTTTCCTATAAGACTCAGTTCCGTTAAAGTCTTCTTTTCGTTGCATGTCTTTTTTTTATAATTTCGTGAAAGTTTTGGGTTATGTATCGTTCCTTCGGTTATTATTCGAGGGACACTGATAGTAAACGGTTACGATCACTTGAACCATTCTGTTTTCACCCTTGCATAGTCTTTCATTAGACTAATCAATCGAGTTTTATTCCTTGCATGGTTGGCTAGTGTCATCCGTCCTATACATCACATCAGTGGTTGGTCCCCGACGATTTGAAGTAACCAATGGAAGAGAAGGCTTGCAGTTGAAGTTTGCGTTTTAAGAAGTAATATTTCCAAGGCGTGTCTGTCTAATTTGAAATAGATGTAATACATAGTCATGTAATTAGGACTATGTTTAAAAGTCTTCCACTGTAATTTAAAAGTCTTTCGCTGTCATTATACTTTGTTGTAAAACCGTCCTTCTCATTTTACGAGAGGAATCTTAATAAAAAGGTTAAGTCTTATTCATTTAAAATGTCTTTCGCTAGTTCTTCTTTCGATATTTAATATTTACGTATGTATTTAAGCTTAATTGTTTCGATTAAAGCCTGGGGTGACTTTGGGCGTTAACGTCTGAGGTCACTGGCGTGTGGCACTTAGGGCTGAGCACGGACTGAGAAAACCGAACCCGAACCCGACCCGAAAAACCCAAACCGAACCCGAACCCACATGACTTCAGTTCGAGTTTCGGTCTGAATTTATTAGGATTTCGGGTTCGGTTCGGGTTCGGATTCGGTTTTTAGTGTGTTTTTATGTACGAATGCTGTTTTGGCCCGAACCCAAACCGAACCCGAACATTCGGTTCGGTCTTCGGTCCCATTTTTTTGGGGTTTCGGGCTTTTCGGGTTCGGGTCGGGTTTAGGCCCATGCTCAGCCCTAGTGGCACTACCGACATAAGTCGAGGGTGTTACATGTGGCTACTTGTGTGAAACTGAGAAACTGTTAATGATTACTTGAGACTGTATTTGTGAAAGTGTGAAATATTAGGGTTTTCACGACTATTGCTCATTTCTGGTTATCTCTGAGTAATTTTTGAGTTCTTGGTTTGTTTTGAATCTTGAGTTTCTCGTCTGTTGTATTTGGGCTCTTGATTCTGTTGTGATCTGCTGGATTATCTTGTTACTTGACTTTTGTGTGTTGAGCAAGATCTCCTTGTTCCCTGCTTGCTTTTCTTGACTCTGGTTCAAGAAGTTGGCCTATTGGGAACTTTGCTGTGACTTGATCTCTTTGTGTCTTGTTGAGATTAGTGTGTCTCTGCTTTGTTGTTTTTCTATTTCCATTTATTTTCCTAACACTGCTTTTGTGTTGTCCCTAGGAGTTATAAATGGCAGAAAACATGAAATTGAAGCCATTTGATGGCAATTCTGACTATGCAATGTGGAAGGTTAACATGAAGTCCATTTTAATAAAAGAAAAATGCTACAAGGCAATCTCTGAGGAGTGGCTCATAGGGACCACCAATGCTGAGATAAAATATACTGAGGACTTAGCTCATTTTGAGACTATGATAAGATTAACTGACGACGTGGCTCGTCAGGTTGTAAGTCATACTCAACCTAAGGCTCTCTAGAATGCTTTAGATGATATATATATGTCTAAGTCTTTCCCTAGTAGAATTTTCCTTCTGTGCAAGTTGTTTACCTTCAAAATGAATGTGGATTTGACTGTGCATGAGAATTTTGACATCTTCTTCAAAATGACTCAAGACTTAAAAAGATGTGATGATGAAATTAAAGAGGAACATCAAGTTGTTCTTCTACTAAATGCTTTACCTGCTCAGTTTGATACTTTGAAAGATGTTATCCAATATGCTAGGGATACCCTGACTATGACTAAGATAACAGAGGCTATTATTCAGAAAAATGAGACTCTTAAAGTGTTTAAGACTAAATATGGGTCTAAAACTGAAACTAAAGCTAAAGTCATGATGGCTAAGGGTAAAAGCAAAAAGAAATTTCAGAAAAGGCCTAAGAAAGATAATTCTGAAAAGGCTAATGATGACAAGAAAATTTCTAAGTGTCACTACTGTAACAAAGAAGGGCAATGGGTCAAAGACTGTCATAAAAAGGCTAGAGATGAGAAAAATAAAGATAAAAAGGATTATGGCCTCTCTAATGTGTGTGAATGTTGTACTCAATATTCTGATGAGCTTTTGATGGTTGTTTGTAATGATGATGATGCCTCTTCCTGGATTCTTGATTCTGGTTGCACAATGCATGCTACCCCTCATAGAGGGTTGTTTGAATCTTTGGATGTGATAAATGAGGGCAAAGTCATGTTGGGTGATCATACTTCATTGGCTATAAAGGGTATTGGTAGGGTTCCTCTAAAAATGCATGATAAGAAGGTTAGAACTTTGCAGAATGTGAGGTGGGTTCCTAATTTGAGGAGGAACCTGCTTTCTGAATCCATGTTTGAAGATTTAGGTTGTCACATCAATACTCACCATGGTATAAGGGATGTTATCAGAAATAGAATAGTCCTTATAAGGAACATTAAGAAAGGAGGATTGTACTATGTACAGGGTTCTCCTGAACTTAATGTCTCTACTGTGAGTAAAAGAGGTGACGACTTAGATCACACTAGAACTTGGCATGCTAGACTTGGTCATATAGGCAATGAAGGTTTACATTACCTGCATAAAAATGGCATGATTGATAAAAAATTGCATGATTTGAAGTTTTGTGAAACCTGCATATTTGGTAAAAAGACTGCTCACAGTTTTCCTAAGTCAACCTACACTACAAGCAGGCCCCTTGAGTATATTCATTCTGACTTGTGGGGGCCTGCCCAAGTAGAGACTATTGGAGGTAGAAGATATTTTCTATCTCTAATAGACCACTACTCCAGAAAAGTATGGGTTTACTTACTAGGGACCAAAGATGAGGCTTTTGAAAACTTTAAAAACTGGAAAAACTTGGTTGAAAGTCAATCTGTGTAACACCCCCAAATTTAACCCCATTTGGAAGCGCTACTGCCGATGACCCCGGACGTAAACCCCGAAGTCACCCCAGGCTTTTCCGACGACAAAACTGTCTTAAACGTAGTTATAATACTAAAATCATAACTTTTATTAAACCACATGGTCGCGGAATTACACGATTCCAAAAACGACCCAATTAATCAGAAATACAACAGCGGAAGACTGTTAAACAAAGTACAAAATAGTACAGCGGAAGACTTTTAAACAAAGCGACAAAACAAGTTGTCGAAAACAAAACACCGTTCATCTTCAT
The DNA here is from genome assembly GCA_027886185.1 of Rheum nobile. Lineage (NCBI taxonomy): Eukaryota > Viridiplantae > Streptophyta > Magnoliopsida > Caryophyllales > Polygonaceae > Rheum > Rheum nobile. The sequence continues at coordinate 2,715,437 of WOAB01000561.1, read as the reverse complement.
AGTCGTTCTAGCCTTCACTGATCAGCAACATATCTGATGTGCCGAATCGAACGGATGACACCAGCCAACCATGCAAGGAATATAACGGTTGGTTAGTCTACATGAATAGACTAGCAAGGGTACAAAGCAGAGTGGTTCGAAGCAGTCGTATTAGGCTAGACTCATCGTCCCTCGAATAATAACCGAGTACGCTAGTCAACCACCATACCCCTACTAGAATATCAAAAGGTATGCACAAGAGAAGATTTTGGAGACCGAGTCTCTCAGCAATCAATCCCAAAAAGAAGACTCCAAATGAAATGAGCCTTAAAGGAAACATGATAACAAATGTTGGAATATTCAAACAAACACACAAACACACCACATCGCATACAAGCGATATAAGCTAGACGAATAATCCTAGCTGCACTAGCGCTACGTTGCACTACTCGCCAAAGGTATATTAATTATGTGGTACAAGCACTTATCTGAATTAAATGACCACACACACACATATCACGTTATAAACTTTTAACTGGACCTCACAGGATCCAATTCTCTAACTATCGCATTGGGTCTTAATTGCCCTTATAAAGAATGAACCTCACAGAGTCCAAACTTTCACTGTCGCATTGGGTCTTGATTGCCCTTATAAAGAATGAACCTCACAGAGTCCAAACTTTTACTATCGCATTGGGTCTTAATCGCCCTTATAAAGAATGAACCTCACAGAGTCCAAACTTTCTACTATCGCATGGGTTTTAATTACCCTTAACAGTTATAAAGAAACGCCCATGGAACACACCGGATCCAGGCGCTCCTACGAATACTCGTGCTAACTAACAGTTAAACACGCAAACACATCACACAGAGAACCATCACGGCTCAACCTGAACAACTATCACCCTAGATTTAATAATCTAAGCCACACACAATAAATCATATCAAGGACCCTTACGGCCTTCACCTGCACAACAAATCTATCATATACTAGCGTCGGTTCTAGCAGAATATACAACCTAGTATAATATCTTCTTTTTAATCACATAACGTTATCAAACAATTCCAACATACTTAACAATCATCCCAAATTAATTAACAACAAACAATTGATAATTAATGAAAGTATGGAATGATGAGCAAGAGCGAACCGCCACTTGCCTTAGATCCGACAAGCTCGAACCAAGCAGAGCAACGTCTAGTTCCTGGATCTGAAACTGGAGCAGATCTTGGATATTAAATCCCTAAGAAATGGCCCATAACAAGACCCTAAGTTAGATTCAATACACTTATATATGAATCTAAAAGAATACAAAAAGAAATCAAAGGAAACGAGCAAAGCCCAAAGCCAAACCACAAAACACACAACTCGGACACACACATACCGCGATCGCGGCAGGTCGCGGTCGGTCACGGTTTTCGTGCTGTGACAGTGGCTAGCTCGCGAGATAACAATGGAGAATTTCTTACCCAAACCGATTTGTTCGCCTTCGATTTGTCTATGGTTCGATCTCCCAACACCACAAAGCTTCCAACAACATTCAAGAGCACCTTCTCAACTCAAGAGACACTCCAAATCTCCCACACACGAAGCTCACAAGCTCGGCTTTAATGGAGAAAACAGAGGAAAACAGAGGAGAAGAAGAAGGAAGAAGAAGAGAGCTTAAGCTTCGGTCTTCACCTCCTTTTATAGCCCAATCCGAGTCTCCACCAAGGGAACAAGTTGGGGACAAGGGGACACAAGCCAAGCCAGCTGGATCGAGCCACTTGCCTGCCCCAAAAACAGAGAAAAAATCAGAGTGCTACAGTAACCGCCTTCGAGGAAGACGACACTGCTCAGCAAAAGGCATTACCGCGATCGCGGCCGATCGCGGTGAGTCGCGGCATCTCGCGTCAGGTCGCGTCAAGTCGCGGTTTATGGCCGACTTCGTTTAATTCTTATCCGAACTTGGTTTGGATTAAATTTCTTAACTCCGGGTTAAATATATTCGTACATTAACGTTACATTAACCCCGGAAATACCTCAACTGTATTATATAATGCTCGGAAAATTATACAGAGCTCAGACCCCTTTTCAGAAGGTCCGAGACTTACTGAATTAAATCCGTCTAGCAAAACGGGCATAAGAAAAATTTAAAAATAATTCAAAATACCCTTAAAATTTACGGGGTGTTACAATCTGAACATAAAGTGAAATGCCTTAAGACTGATAATGGTTTAGAATTTTGCAATGCTATCTTTGATGAGTACTGTAAAAGGCATGGTATTAAAAGACACCTCACTATCCCTGGCACCCCTCAGCAGAATGGTACTGTTGAGAGGATGAACGAAAACCTTGCTTGAAAAAGCCAGGTGTATGCTCATAAGTGCAGGGATGAGAGGGTCATTATGGGGTGAGGCTATTATAACAGCTACGTACCTCATAAATAGATCTTCTTCCTCTGTAATTGGATTTAAAACTCCATAAGAAATGTGGACTGACAAGAAACCTAACATAGCACACCTAAGGCCCTTTGGTTGTAGTGCTTATGCCCAAATTTTCCAGGGTAAACTACAACCTAGAGCACAGAAGTGTGTCATGCTAGGTTACCCTGAAGGTGTAAAGGGATATAAACTACTCCTTATACAACCTAAAGGTTACAAGGTAATTACATCTAGGTCAGTCACATTCAATGATGATGAGTTTCATTTTAAGTCAAGACTAATGCCCATTGCTGAGAATACAAGTACCCAATTATCTGAGCCTAGAGATGGAATACCAACTGGACAGTTCTTTGACAGCAATATCCCACTGCAAGTGGATAAAGAGGAGTTCGACATAGGTCACTCCCAAGCTGAGGAAACCTCTTCATGGAGTCTAAACAATTCTAACACACATACAACAGGCAATTCTGGAGAAATGGAACCACAAACTCACCAAATTGGTGGGGCAGTAAGTCACTCTAACCAATTAGATGTTGAGTCTTCTGATGCACTGAATGACAACCTGAATTTTGAAACTGAAATAAATGATCATGATGATTCTGGTGTGTCTATGCATGATCATTCTAATATGAATGCTCATGTTGTGCATGACTTAACTGACTATCAACTTGTAAGAGACAGGGAACCTAGAATTAGGATTCCTAATAGAAGATTGCAATTTGATGCTAATATGGTTGAGAGTTATGACAAAATTGTTGAGTTTGCTTTCTTGGTTGCCAATGTTGTGAAGAATTATACCCCTGAAACATATGAACAAGCTATGAACTGTTCCTATGCTAATGACTGGATTAAAGCCATGCATGAAGAAATACAATCAATGCATGTTAATAACACCTGGACTCTTGTTCCCAAACTTGCTAAAGCTAGACTCATTGATTGCAAGTGGATTTATAAACTGAAAGATGGCAATGATAGTAATGATCCCCCTAGGTATAAAGCAAGACTTGTTGCTAAGGGCTTTACCTAAAAGGAAGGAATTGATTACAATGACATTCTTGCTCCAATTGTTAAATATAAAACAATGAGACTTTTGCTTGCTATGACTGTTGTGTATGATTGGGAATTAGAACAAATGGATGTTAAAACAGCTTTCTTGCATGGTGACCTGGATGAGACCATATATATGAGGTAGCCTAAGGGCTTTGTTGATAAAACTAAACCTGAACATGCATTCCTATTAAAAAGGTCCATCTATGGGCTCAAACAGTCTCCTAGGCAATGGATCAAGAAATTCAATGCTTGTATAAGGTCCTTGGGCTTTGTTAGAAGTCAGTATGATACATGTTTTTACTTGAAATCTGTGAAGACCAAAAATGCATTGTATGTTCTGCTTTATGTTGATGACATTCTTCTTATTAGCAGTTCTAAGGTTGCTATTTCTGGTGTCAAAAATGACTTGCAAAAACACTTTGATATGATGGACCTTGGTCCTGCACAGAAAATATTGGGTGTTAATATCATTAGGGACAGGAAAAATAAGACCATCAATCTATCCCAATCTGATGACATGACTAAAGTACTTGATAGATTTGTTATGAGTACTGTTAGGCCTGCACCTATCCCCTTAGGGGGGCATCTTGAGTTTTCTAAGCATGATTGTCCTGTTTCTGACATTGATAAACAGAAGATGGAAAATGTTCCTTATGATGTAGCAGTAGGGTCAGTGATGTAGGCTATGTTGTGTACTAGACCAGACCTTGCATTTGCTATTAGTGTTCTTAGCAGGTACATGTCTAACCCTGGTGACAAACATTGGCAAGCTATGAAGTATATGCTGAAATACTTGGTTGGCACAAAAGATATGGGCCTCACTTATGCTGAGCATAGTTCGAGGACTGAGTTGTAAGGCTTTGTTGACTCTGACTATGCCAGTAATAAGGACAATAGGAAGTCAACTACAGCCTTCTTCTATACTTGGGCAGGAAATTGTATCTCCTAGAAATCTCAACAGCAATCAATTGTTGCTTTATCTTCAATAGAAGCTGAATATATTGCAACAACTGAGGCCTCTAAAGAGGCTACTTGGTTGAAAGGTATCCTACAAGAGATTGAGGGTAAGGCATATCTCCATGTGCTTAACATGGATAGCCAAAGTGCTTTATACCTGTGTAAAGATCCTGTGTATCATGAACGAACTAAGCATATCGATGTCAGGTTCCACTTTATAAGAGATAAAGTTGAGAATCAGGAAATCATTGTGAAGAAAATCTTAGGTGATGTGAATCCTGCTGACTTTGGTACAAAAATAGTGCCTACTAATAAGTTTGTATTTTGCAGGAACTCACTCCACATCTATGATGTTCACTAAGGTATGGGCAGAGACCGACGACGGACAAGAGAGGATCCTTGGATGCACTTAGGAGGGTTAGGAGGAATAACCAAATTGTGGATAAAGAGGGCATTTGTTATGTCTGTATAATCCAAGCTTGGTTGTTACATATAGTATTGGTATAACATGTACTTGTAATGTGTAGAATCCATTAACAGTGAACCGGGTTCACTTAAGTATAATTGGGTCGGTTTGGGTTCACTTAAACGAGCAACCCCGTAGCTATTAACTATCTCGGATGGATGGCTTGGGTTAACGGGCCTAACTCTGATCTGTTGCTAGTCGTGGCCCATCTCCTCACTGAAGCCTAGCTTTGAAGACATTGCTTTATAAGCTCCCTTTACAGCTCCTAGGGTTTCATCAGAAGCTAATCCATCTGTGGCAATTCAGAGAGAAAAAGATGAGAGAAAAAGAGAGAGAGGAGAGTGCCGGTGGCGCGTTGGTCTTCTCGGCGGCGCGTGACTCCCAACGACGACTTCTTCTGTGGTTGAGAAGTCATTTGGCTTTGAGAGAAAGCCAGAGACTCTCGCGATCTTCTTTCTGCTTCTCTAGTCTTCTCTGTTGTGATGTGTTTGTGCTTTGGTTTTCTGTTTTTGGTTTTGTCGTTCTTGTACATGTAACCTACTGTAGACTCTGAATCTCTTTAATGCATCTTGGGTGAATCTCCCCTCCTGAGGTTGCACAGAGTAGAGTTTCCCCGAACTGCGTCAACAAATCTCTTGTGTTCTTTAGTTCCTTTGTCTTACGAAGTTTCGATTGGTTGAATCTGGCGAACTTGAGATTGTGTTGGCTATGTTGGTTTTCATTATTCAATCCAATTCGATCCGGAAAATCCATTATTCCGATCCAATAAAATCTGTAATTAAAAAAATTCGTTTGATTTTTATCTGGTCCGATCTCGGTGATTTTTCCGGATTTTTGGATCGGATATGGATCGAGAGATTTCATAAACCAGATATTCGATGATCCGTTATTCGTAATATATAATATATATGTTTTTAGAAATTGCATAAAATGTTCTACTAGTTTAGATGTATTATAAAACTAATGAAAATACATAGAAACTGATAATTATTAAGAGAGTATTGAGAGGCAAGAGAGAATAGTATATATACACAAAGTCTTCTTTCTTTCTTCTTCTTCTTCTTATTTTTATTTTTTGTCTTCCAATGAGCCTTTATATATAGGTTAAGGGGGAAAAATAGATACAAGAGTGATGAGTCCCAAACCCCCTTGACTGCGAAGGACGAAGAGGAGATGATGAGCTTGAGATCCACCAGTCTCGTGACTGGGTCGCACGCTCGTGCCATCGCACGTGCTACCCAATCCTTGGTCACTCAGACGCGGACATGCAAGGGAACCAACGCGTCGTCAACAACACCCGTGGTAACCATGGTGACTTTCGAATACACGCCCCCTGGCGTGATCATTTTGTGCGTGCCCCATGCTTGCAATAACGTCCCGTTAAATTTTAGATTTCAAATAAAGGTGTTATTATAAATGTACTTTATTTTTAATGATTTATATAATTTGGTTTGTATTAACAATTGAATTATCAAATGAAAAATTAAATAAGTTTGAAATCTTTAAATAATATTTTGGGAGTGTATTTAAAATTCAAATGAAATGAGACTAGAGGGTGTCTAAGTTCATTTTCTATTTTCTATACAAATCAGTTTAAGTTAAAATGAAAGCAATAATATTTCTCTTTTCAAAAATAAAATGAAATCTTATCTTATTTGATCTCCTTTCTTCCCTATAAATAAGGCTTAGTTTTGACCTAAAATCACACAACTCTTCCATCTCTCTCTCTCTCTCTCTCTCTCTCTCTCTCTCTCTCTCTCTCTCTCTCTCTCTCTCTCTCTCTCTCTCTCTCTCTCTCTCTCTCTCTCTCTCTCTCTCTCTCTCTCTCTCTCTCTCTCTCTCTCTCTCTCTCTCTCTCTCTCTCTCTCTCTCTACCCTAAAACTCATTCAACTTCCAAACACCGCCGTTTATACATCCAGTGTCGGATTCAGATGATTCAAATGTCATTCTCTTCTTCTCTTTGCTTCTACATTTTTCATATAAGGCACGTCTCCTAAAGCCGGAGGATGCGCCTTCACACACCGTTGAAAGGCTAGGTGGTCGAAGCTCTTTGTCAGAAATTGTTGGTAGACAATGTTAAGGCTTTTAATTGTTAAAAATAGTTCTAGATCTTATTTTCATTTGAAACTTTAACGGTGTGTTTTAAAAATGGATGTGCAGTTGTATATGAAAAATCATAGCTTTTTTTTTTATAGTTTGTTATTTTTAAAAATTGTTGAAACAGAACAGTTGGTTTGATGATTTGATTTTGAGTTCATGAAACGTTTTGCTTATAATTTGTCAATAGTTTATTTTAACCTAACGGGTATTTAATATGATAAACTAGGACATGTTTTTGATCGTTTGGAACTAGTTTGAGCCCTAAAGGATTTAATTTCGATTTTAGGTATTTTACAATGTGACATTGCAAATTCTCTGAACCCGAATTAAAGAAATTTTTAAGGTCATATAAGAGGAGATCTTTCATTGATTATAATTGTAGGATCTTACTAACTTCTGGAAACATATGAATGTTATTTTTTAATTTATTTATAATACTAAAAATATATTTTTTTGTGGAATTAATTCTAAATTTATAGAGATCTGAAAGAGATTTGGATTTGCGTTTTTTCACATTTCATAACTCCAAACTATATTCATACATTTTCGTTGAATTTTAAAGAATATTTTGGACTAGTTCCTTTTCCAGGATAATAATAATTTGGAAGTAAAGAAAATGTAGGCTTTGGAATCACTCGATTTAAATCAACAAAGTCAAGACCGCACATCAATGCGCATGATGTGTGATCCTGACTTTGTTGATTTTTATGAAATATTTATAAATGAATATTTAGGGTTCGTTACACTTGGAGAATAACAACATATGGATGTCAAGACCGCCTTCCTAAATGGAAATATCAAGAAAGAGGTTTGTGTTGAGCAATCACCTGGCTTTGAAGATTCTTGTCACCCATATCACGTGCACATCCTAGACAAGGCATTGTATGGCTTGAAGTAAGCTCCTAGAGCTTGGTATAAAAGGATATTACAATTCCTTTTGTCCAATTGATATGTATGTGGTGAGGTTGACAAGACTCTATTCCAGTTGAAGGAAGGGAAACATATTTTGGTGGTACAAGTCTTTGTTGATGATATCATATTTGGTTCAACCAATCCAAGCTTAGTGAAGAGGTTCACAACCCTCATGGAGAGTGTGTTTGTGGGGGAACTAAAATTCTTCATTAGACTTCAAGTTGAAAAAGGAGAGGATGAGACCAAGGTACATCAATAGAAGTACCTACAAGAGCGTGTGGAGAAGTTTGGAATGGAGAGTTCCAAACCGTTTGACACTCAACTTTCTCCTAACACTTATGTATAATGTATGCTTGTGTGCTAGGTTTCAGGTTGATTCTATAGAGACACACTTGAAGGCAGTGAAGCGAATCCTACATTACTTCAATGGGTCCAGGATTCTCATTCTTTGGTACCCAAAAGGCAGGATGTACGTTTGGTGGGATATATCAATGCTGACTTTGCTGGGAAAAAGGTGGACCGAAAAGCACACCAGGCATGGTTCAGTTCTTGGGTCCATGTATTGTGTGTTGGGGTTCAAAGACGCAAAGTTCAGTGGCGTCATCAACCGTCGACGCAGAGTACAGAGTCGTTGCAGCTTGTTGTACATAACTCCTATACCTTAAACAACAACTAAGTGACTATGGGATACTCTTTAATGGTTCTTATACTCTGTGACAACACAAGTGCTATAAACATTTACAAAAATCTAGTACAACACTCTCGCACAAAGCACATTGAAATAATACATATTACTAGATTGTGTGGAGAAAGTTCTTGTGTCTATGAATTTTTGTAGGACCAATGATCAAATTGCGGATATCTTCACCAAGCTTCTAAATAGGGAATCCTTTGAAAAGTTACGCATGGAGCTTGATATGATCTCCCTTGACGCATAGTCATCTCAGGTATGTTACCCTCAACGATTGGTTGAAATTTTATATTATTCCTAGGGGGAACATTAGAAGCATGTATAGAACTTAAGCCATAATTAGTTGTTATTAGTCTTTTAAACATGCTAGACGTGTTTTCGTGCTTACACTTTCTCCACACTTATTCATGAAGAACATTCTTTGGTAGTAGTATTGTGCTTGTTGTGTGAAATCTTCTTGTAGCCCAAAAGGATCAACTTGATGTACAGAACCCTTATTACACGCCTAAATGATAGTTGATCATATAGCCACGCTAGCTTATCATGTGTGAATACCCCTATGAGCCCATCTATGTCATTCACAACAGAGAATTATTTACCATGATTTAAAATAAAATGTTTCCATGGATAAATATAATTTTGGTACTTGGTTTCTTCTAGGTGCCACTTCTGGTATAGAACACATAGCCAAGGTACACTACGCTTTAAGGTAAGGTAATAAAACACAAGGGAAAGGGTAGCAAACGGCTATAAAAAATCAGAAAGGTGTGTCATAGTAAAAAAGGGGAATGTTAGGCAATTTTTGAAAAGCAATGGTTAGAAGGGGAAGCAGTAAAAGGAATGTGACTTTTCAAGTGAACGTTGGGTAATTAAGGAGAGTAAATTTTGGGGGAAATCAGACTTGTGATTAGGGATGGAAATGGATTGCAGATGCCCGATCCACCCGATCATCCGCCCCGAATTTGTGGACGAAAACCCGAAGTTAAGTGGATGATAACCGGGTGAATGGATTAACGAATGGTTGACGGATCGGATACGGATGAAGGTTCATCCAATCCACCACCCGATCCATCACCCACCCGACCACCCGGCCCGATTAATCCGTATAATTTATTATTATTAAAATAATATATATATTTTTTTTATTTTATTTTAATAGTAAATTAGTAATATATATATTTATAGGGCTTTCGGATGGTACACATGATGTGGAAACTATATTGGAGGATGTTGATGTGGAAGAATCTGCAATGCAATCAAGTGAAAGAGTATGCATTTTCTCTAAATTATATTACGTTAAAGTTCATCTTCATCTTTTTACCGCATAATCAAGTGAAAGAGTACTAATAATTATTATTATTTTGTTTTATTTCTTGTGTTCTACTTTGCTAGGACGTTGAAGTGGATCGTTATCTCAACTATTGAAGAAGAATCGCTTTGCAATTTATGTTTGTCGATTTCTGTAGTCGAAACTGTATTTTGTCAAGTTGTTCATCAAGTTTCTGAATTATGTTGTTTTATTATATATGGAATATTGAATCCATATGGATTATTAACGACTTTTATTTGTATTTTATATTTTACATTTACTTTTTTATGTCGTTATTGTCATAGTATGTTTTTTTTCAAGTTAAAATGTAAAAATATAAAAATCCGTATATTTCACCCGATCCATCCACATAACCGACGGATGATGGGGATTGGATACGGATTGAAGATTTCACGGATGATGGATGGAGCGGATGGATAAAATATTTAGCGGATCGGATGGTGGTATGGGTACATCCATCCACCACCCGATCCATTTTCATCCCTACTTGTGATCCGATTGTGAGCGCTTATAAAAGGAAAATCTCAAAAGATCATAAGGTACAACATCTCTCTCTCTCTCTCTAAAAATCCGTTTACTCTATACTCTCTCTTGCAGCCAACTCCTACTCTCTCTCCTTCTCTTTACTTCCAGTTCTCAAAGAAAACCCTAAGATTCTCAAATTGCTTCTAACCCATCAACTCCCAAGGACTCCGACACCATTGATGGAACTGAAAGTCCACAAACCCTAATCTGCCAAAAACAAATTGTCACAAAAAATCAATCACAAACAATCTGTCACCAACAACGGTCAATGCGGGGCAAAGGGGAGAGGGAGGGGTCATGTATTTAATAAAAACAATTTGGGGTAGAATCATCTAATGTGATGGTTATAAAGTGAATATTTACCCCAATCATCCTATAAAATATATAAAAAAAATACTATTATCTATTATAATATTATTTATTATTCTATAATTGTCAAATACTAAAGCTTCCAAAAATAGTATCATGGATGATATATAATATATAAACCAAAGTGTTATACAAAACTTAGAAACTAACTAATAATTTCCATAATTTTACAATACGACATTCAATCGAACTAGTTCATTTAATACTTGAAATAGATATGATATCTCTTATCCAAAAAACAAGACTAACAATCTCCATACATGATGTTTAGCCCGATTCTATATAGTATCTATTGTAACCCAAGATCCAACGTACTACATACACTGAAACAACCAATAAATGAAAAAGAATGTGATCAACTTTTCAAATCCAATTTCAAAATCATTCAAACAAATAAAATTTCAACTGAAATCGTGGATATTACATATAATGTATCCTCTTATTCTATTTATCAATTTTATATTACTAATGATTATAGATATTATCGGACGACACTTGATATAAATTGTTGATTTTATTGAACATGACAATGAAGGTGACTCTAAATGATACAAGAGGGCATAAATTTGACTTTAAATTTTATGGTATGTATTTTTTTGTATTTCAAATACGTATAAGCCACGTTTAAAAATATAATTATTAATTTAGAAATAAATAAATTCATTTCAAAATGCTCGTGCAAGTGCCTCACATACATGAACTAGTTTCACTCCTATGTCTCCCGGCCATTAATTTACTTTTTTGTGAATAAACATGTCCCGTAAGGAAACAGGACAATTCACATCATTATTTTTTTTGAAACAAGTTTTTTTTAAAACGTTAGGATTAAGTTAGCCTTAGGAGTTCCTTTTGAAAAAATGTTAGCTGTAGGAGTTGAAAGCCAAACAAAAAATTATAAAATCTTTACCTCTTCAAACCAGCTTACATTAAATCTTACGGAATATAATTTGGTTTTGCTAGTACTTGGATTATTATGATGTGTATAACGAAAACTTTCTCTTCTGTTATAGTTAATAATGAACGAGGTGCTTTATTCCACCCTCAATATGGTCTTCGTCAATGAGATTCGATTGCCCCCTTCATTTTTATTCTATCAATGGAATACCTTGTCCGAACTCTTCTTCAAGCTTCTAATCATCCTCTACAGAGATGTTGACATTCAACTTCCAAAGAATGGTACATGTATTCCAAAGAATGGTACATGTATTCCGTTTCTAAATTTGTTGATGATACCCTTATTCTGGCCAATGCGAGTCTAGAAAACATGATTTATATCAAATTCGTCCTTCACGATTTCTCTTTCAAATGAGGATTTTCTATTAACTATCATAAAAGTACATTCCAAACCTCTAGTAACATTAGTAGACACTTATCTGACTCCCTAGCATGTATACTTAATATACAAGTCACACATTCAGTGGAAAAATACTTAGATATTCCTATAATCAGGGGTATGGTAAAAAATGACATGTTTTCTTACACGATCTTGAAATTAAAAAAACAATTAGGTAGATGGAAAGTAAATTCTCTTTCACATGCAAGTAGAGCTATCCTTATTCAATCTAATCTTCTCTCTAAATCAAATTATTTAATGCAAAGTTTTTTTCTACCAAAAGAAATCTGTTATGAAATTGATAAGATCAACAAAGACTTTTTCAGGAATAAATCTTCCATAAACTACCATCCCCTTATTAGTTGGGATAAAATATGCCAACCTAAATTCGATGGTGGACTAAACTTGGAACTTTCTTATACTAATAATTGTCCAATGCAAATGAAACTCCTCTGAAAATTACATTTATATCTTGATAGTATTTGGGTTCGTATGTGAGATTGTAAGAGAAATATCTCTTACAATCTACTATTAGATCCTGACTCTTGGCAATTCTTTAGACTTTTACAGCTTTAGGGCCTATTTAATAAAGGAATTTTATGGAAAATTGGTGATGAGACTCAAATTAAATTTTGGTTAGACAATTGGATACCTGATTGTAACTTAGCTTCTTTTTCTCAACATCAAGATCTCAATGCTATAGTCTCTCAATTCATAACTTCGGATAGGAAGTGGGATATTGCTGCTTTAGAACATTTTCTTCCTTCCCATATAATTAATAAAATTTTGAATATTTATATTCCACGTGTTCAAATAAATAATAAACTTATTTGGAGACCTTCTATCGATGAGAATTTTTATGTTAAAAGTGCACGATCCTTTACTCATAAAAACTCTACTATTCCTCAACAACATGACTTCCCAACTTGGATTTGGAAACAACATATTCCTCCTAAGATCAAAATTTTCCTTTGCAAGACACTCTCTAATTCTCTTCCTACTACAGAACGTCGTAATAGACATGTTTCCAGGGTTCCTTCACATTGTGTCCTCTGTAATGTGGCTTCGGAAGATTCCAGTCATCTCTTTTTGGAATGTCCCTTTTACTCTTTATATAATACAACTTCAAATTTATATTGGTCAATAATATAATGTTTATTCAGGAGATGATTTCTGGTCTAACATGCATTACTTTCACTCTAACAATAAGAACATTCACCCTATTTTATTTCTAACGTAAAATATTTGGAACCATAGAAATTCAATAATTTTTAGCAATTCACGTCAACAACCTACTAACATAGCTAATAGAACATTTATTTTCTATAAAGAATGGCTTGCCTCTATATCCAATCAACAACAATCACGCAATAATAATAATAATAATAGGCCCTTACTTTTTAACGCATAGGCGAAATTGCATTTCAGCGCATAGGCACCTCACGTAACGTGGGGATAGGCTTCCCACGTTACGCGTGGGATGAGACCTTTTAAAGCTCCACACGTTACATGTGGAGATGTCCCATACGTAACGTGTGGGTGAGAATATTCGAAGGTTTCAATTGTTTAGGATTAGAAATAGACCCAGCTGGGTCTATTTCTAACCCTAAATAATTGAAACCTTTGAACATTCTCACCCACACGTTACGTGTGGATGGGAGCCATGCGTAACGTGTGGCTCTATTTTATCTCACGTAACGTGAGGAGCCTCTCCCCACATTACGTGCATACCCTATGCGCTAAAAGGCAACTTTGCCTATGCGTTGAAAAGCAATCGTGTAATAATAAGACTATCAGAAAATTGAAACGTTGGATTAAACCGCCAATACATTGGACTAAAGTAAACTTTGATGCATTTGTTAAAAATAATTCTTCCAATCATATTTGAATTATCTTTCAGAACCATTTTGAAGAGGTTGTCTTTTTAGATAGGAAGCAGATTATCTGCTCATCTCCACTTAAAGTTGAGGCCCTTGTTGCCTTAGAGAGTGTTCATAGGGCTATTTCCCTTAATATTAGGTATTTAGTCCTCATAGGGGATAACTTATCATTTATAAATGCGATTAGAGGGATTTGGAAAATTCTATGGGAAATGTTTCCTATTAATCATAAAATTATATTACTTTTACAATATTTTACTGAGTTTCAAGTCCATCACTGTTATAGGGAGAACAATAGAGTTGCAGACTTCCTGGCTACAAGAAACTTTCTCCTATTATTCTTCGTAGTACTATCATGGATTTACATTGCTCCACACCTTCCACATGATAAATTGTTTCGATCTCGCCTTCAATTTTTATGTTGTAATTTTAGTCTCCATCTAGCATGTAAGACGCTTGTAAAAATCATATCCTACGGAATATAATCCATTGCGGGGAATCGAAATTAAGTGTTTTAATATTACGTGTCCTTGTCTCATTTTCAAGATATTTTGAGTTGGATTTTTTTTATACATGGTAAACACTAAGACCATTTAATATAGAAAGGCATTCCTAAATCATCGCAATGGATGGTTTTTACAAAGTTTGTGCTGAAATTATCATAACAAGAGTTCAGACTTATGAACTCATATCTAGTATTAAGTAGATTCATTCTAGAGGTTACAGATCTTGTAGTTGATAGAAGACATTGAAAACTCTAAAAGGCTGATTAAATGTTTAATGTGTAAATTAAAAGCTTGTTGAATGCCATAAAGTGTTGCATAAGCTTCAGTTCATAAAACAGATGTGTTGGAATGCTTTCACGATGAAGAGAAAGGATAGTTTTGTTACCGTCACGTAATAAGTATCCAAAGTGCGAAGTATTATCATGCTTCCTAGAGCCATCAAAGTTTAATTGAACCCAATCAACTGGAGGTTTTTTCCAAGTTTTGTTTGTAGTTCGTAATATGTTAAGTTTCATAAGTGGTGGATGAGTTATATGAGTCGATGTGATCCAGGTTTGGTATTGAAAATAAGCGTGATCGATCTGAAGGGCATGTCATTTGTGTGGTGTCATCCCTTCTAAAGTTAAGAGTATTATGATAATTCCAAAGTGACCACTATAAGAAGAACATTGGTATAGGTGTGGAATTCGTTGTTATAAGAAAATCAAAGTTATAAAAAAAATCTATCGTGAATTGTATGGAAAAGGAAGATTTTAATCTTCTTTCAAAATTAGAGATCATGTGTTGTGTAAAGGGACAGGTAAAGAAAAAGTGATTATGATCTTCATTATCCGAGTTGAAGAGGCTGCACATAGAAAGGATTGTTGAGAAATGTCGATTTAATCTTTTTGTAGTAAGAAAAGCGTCAGACATAGCTTTCCAAAGAAAATTCTGAATTTTTGGTGGGATTTCTAATTTCCAAATCCATGAAAAAGAGTCGGAGTGAGAAGTAAGTGGCAATGATTTAGTAATACATCTTGTTGATTTAACTATAATTTTTTCATCTGAGGACAATCTCTAGATAAGACGATCCCCTTATAGGTGTTGTAGGGATATTGATTTCCAAGATTTTAGAAATAATAAAGGGGGGTAAAAGATTCTTAAGTCGTCTTAAATCCCATTCATTGTTAGGGGTTGTAAAATCATAAATTGTTAAATTATGGTCAGTGGTATTATCAAAATAGGGGAGAAGGTCACAATCAGGTATCCACGAGTCAATCCAAAATTTAGTTGTTTTACCATTTCCAATTTCTCATCCCAAACCTTTATTCAATAGATCACGGAGATGCAGGCTAGAAGTCTAGAGAATTGCCATGATTGTTTAGGTTTCTTTTTGTAAGAAAATAAATCGGAAGAACCAAGATACTTTTCAGTAATAAGGCGAACCCAGATGTTATCAGTTTCAACTAGAAGTTTTCACATTAATTTCATTTGTAGTGATTTATTCATATTATCATCTTTATGGAGACCAAGGCCTCTAGAGGATTTAGGTTGACATATACTATCCCATGCAAATAAGAGAGTGATACTTAGGATTGAGTTTATTCCAGAAGAAATCCTTATTAATTTTATCGATGTCATTACAAACAGCAGAAGGCATTAGAAAGTTTTGCAATGAATAATTTACCTTAGATATCAAATTAGATTTTATAAGAATCAAGCGTCCAACTTGAGAGAGTGAGTTGACTTTTCATTTTGATTGTTGTTTTTTAAGGCTAATGATGGAGTAATCAAGAATTTTCATTTTAACACGACCTCTAACAATTGGGATATCAAGGTATTTTTTCATTGATTTTGTCACTTGGATAATTAAGATAGGCACAAGAGAACTAGTCTGTTGTGTAGGTATATTAGAAATTTTTTTAAAAGAACTTTTATGGAAATTAATCGCTAGACCTAATGTACGAGTTAACATATCAAGGATAACTTTAATGTATGTCATGTTAGCATGAGAAGCATTAGCAAGGATTAGAGTATGGTCAGAAAATGTGAGAAAGGGAACACAAGTTCCGTTTTGAGTAAGTTGTATTCCAATTTTGCGATTCGATCAGTTGTTGAGATTCAAAAGTAAGGATCCTGAAAAAATATTTCATAGCTATAATAAAGATAAAAAGTGATATATGATCACCTTGACGAAGCCCACATAAAGGAGTAAAACCAGGATCGAGCTCATTGTTAACAAGAACTGAGAATAAAGTGAAAGTGATACAAGTCATTAATAGTTGTACCCAGTCCTTAGAAAAACCAAATTTAAGTAAAATAAGTTTAATAAAATTCTAATTTATTTTATCATATGCCTTTTCCATATCTAATTTCAGGGTCATCCAACTCTTTTTACCCTTCTTTTTGGTATGAAAAGAGTGAATGATTTCATGAGCTACTCAAATTTTATCTTGAATTAGACATATATCCTTCAACAAAAGCCCCTTAATATGGACTAATTAGTCATGGTAGTAGGGATTTAAGCCTATTTGCCATATTTTTTGTTGATAATTGTATAAATATTATTACATAAGCTACTATGGAGGTAATGGTTAATAGTAATAGGATTTTCAATTTTAGGAATAAGTGCAATAAAAGAATGGGCACACTCCTTGAGGATTTGTCCAGAGTGGAAGAAGGCTTGAATAACGTTGGTCAAGGATTTACTGACAAAAGGCCAGTATGTTTGGTAGAACTCCGCATGATAGTCATCGATCTAGACCCGGTGTTTTATATACTGGTAAATCAAAGACTACGTTTTTAATCTACTATATATATACTAAATTAGAACCTAATTACGTCACATGACACTCCCTCATTAATACCGCCACATGTCATTTTATGTTTTTTTCATTTTTTTTAAATAAATTTAATTATAAATCAAATATTATTATCCTAAACATGTCACTAATTTTTTCATAATTTAAATAAAATCAAGCAGAAAAATTACAAGTTAATCACAAATTAAGATTACAAATCCAAAATTACCTAATTATATACAAATCCAAAATTTTGTAATTATAGGGATGATTGAGATACGAAATTATGATCTGATTTTGATATCAAGATTATCTAAATTTATTTTTTTAATAAATAAAATTAATATTATTAATTATTAATATTTTTTATTCAATATATAACGTAAAAATCGTACCTTACACGGGAATTACACTAGAACTAAAAAAAAGTCTGAATTTTCTTGATTTCGTAGAAGACACGTACGTCAGGCCACTTTATATTGTACAAGTTAACAAGCCAAAAATCATTAAATTTCCACATTTAATCGTGTTGGACCCGTAATTTGAAAGCATGAAGATCACACAATTCTTTCATCGAAATTTACAATGTTTTGGATACGGACCATACGGTGTATAATATATCTACGACTTAATTTTGTAATTTTTGAAAAGTCTTCTATATACAAAATCCGCAGGAAAATGCTCAACGTTATTGAAAAGTCAAAAGCTCTAATAGACGATTGCCTCTATAAGAAGATCGGAAGGCGAGCCGTCACATATAATTAGAATTAATATTAGTGCTTGGTACTACAAATTGAAATATGGCAAGATATATTTTGAATGTTCTAAGGAGCGACCATGGAGTTGCTTATGGATTTTCGAGTTCCGGCTTTGTGTTCTTGTTGGGGATGATCGTGGCTTCAGTCTTTGCTATCACCATGGTTGTTCTAGCCTGCAGTGACGGCTTCCGTAGACCACGTCGAGGAGAATTTGGAGGTGGAGGTGGAGGTGGAGGCGGCGACGGCGGAGGTTGTGGTGGAGGCGGCGACGACGGAGGTGGTGGAGGCGGCGACGGCGGAGGTGGTGGAGGCGGCGGAGGTTGTGGTGGAGGCGGTGGTGGAGGCGGCGGAGGTTGTGGTGGAGGCGGTGGTGGAGGCGGCGGAGGTTGTGGTGGAGGCGGTGGTGGAGGCGGCGGAGGTTGTGGTGGAGGCGGCGGAGGAGGCGGAGGTGGTGGTGGATGCTAAAACTTAATAGTATGTATGAATTAATATTAGTGCGTGGTACTACAAATTGAAATATGGCAAGATATATTTTGGATGTTCTAAGGAGCGACCATGGAGTTGTTTATGGATTTTCGAGTTCCGGCTTCGTGTTCTTGTTGGAGATGATCGTGGCTTCAGTCTTTGCTATCACCATGGTTGTTCTAGCCTGCAGTGACGGTCTTCACGTTATTTTAAACTTATTACATTCTTACTTTTAGTTGACTTGGATTATCTAGATACTTTCAATATAATTGTCGTCTAGTTGTCCTTCCTTAAGCGATTCAGGTCGGTTCGATTTTTTCACCCAAAACAGGTAATACTCTGGATTTTATGGATTTGATTAATTCGACCTAACGAGCTTTCAATTTGGAAATGAAAATTCACCCAAACTCTTGAACGAAGAGCATGAACAGAGGTGTTCTGCCAATTGGAATACATTTGGAATAATTGCAAAATCAGCCCATTTTTTTATAATTCAACGCGTCTTATCCTAATTTGGGTCAATAACAATTTGAGCCTAAAGTTTCTAATTTGTGATTTTTCGTCCCTAATTAGTTATCAATGAGATTAAAGACTTTCAAAGCTTAATTCTTTTGCGCAGTTTAATTTAACAACAGATGATATTTTAGACAAATATAATGATAAAAATACATTTTTGTACTAATATTTTATCTCTCTCTAGTATTTATATTAAGAAATATTATAACCAATATTTTCGCATTTAATTATAAAGTTCAAATGTTATTTCTTCAAAAAAATATAAACTTCAAAACTTCTATTTATGATAAAAGGAAAAATATTTACTTATAAAACTGTAAAATTTTAGGATTATTACAAAACGGGCCCTAGAGAAGGAGCGACCCTTTTGAAGTTTGCAAGACATCTCACGGTTGGGCTGTGACCACTAAGAACATCTCCATTGGTGAGAGACTCAAAGGGTTTCTCACCAATAAAATATTTAGATTATATATAACCTAAACAATAATAATAATTTATATCCTAAATAATGTTAATATGCTTAAATGTCATAATAAAGCATAATAATAATAATAATATAATATAAATACATTCTCTCAAACAACTTGATTAAGCATAAAATTACACAAGATAAATTCATAAGACAAAAACACAACAAATGCTAGAAAAAATACGATAACACATTAAAACAATGATTAAGCATAACAATAACCAACAATGTCTTCACTAGGATTCCACTTGAGTCTGGAATCTCTATGATTGGTTGTGTTTTGGAGTGGGTTTGGATCATCACTCCCCGCATCCAGACCATATTGGGTACTATATTGTGGAATTTCGAGTGATAGGCTCATTTGGGTTGAGCTTGGAGTTGTAGGGAAAGAATTTTGAGTGTTTCTATTTTATTGATCGTTAAAAAGATCCATAAAATTTCAAGAGAAATAGAATACTTGGTTTTGATCCATAATTTCAACTTTCAAGGGAGAGAAAGAGAGGGAATTGGAAATGAGAATGAATTTTAGTGTACGTTGAGATAAAGATATGAGGTCTATTGCTTTTAATGGGCATATTGTTTTTAGCTGCTACGTGGGAGATCAACGGGGAAAGGAATGAGTTCTAGCTTAGTGGCCTGCATGGAACTTAGGCAAAATTTACATTGAATTTTTTTTATACTATAATTTATGGCTTCTGTCTCTGAACATCATATATAGGCCATGTGCATTTTAAACAGCAAATTCATTTTCCATTTGTACTCACTTTCTTTCTCGTCGCGAGCTTAATTAACCAGAAAGTTGAAAGACACAATAACCACAAAGAGAACATGAACTGATTTATAAATTACTTAATTAATTAACAATTAATGTAAATATTAATTGTCGATGAAAAAATGAACTGAAATGATAAGATGTTTTCCTTTTCAGGGTTCAAATGAAGACAATAAGAACATTGAAGTTAAGTGTGAATGTGCGAGAGTAGTGCTAGGATGGATGACCTCTTTAAAAATCACCGTGTTGGCATGAGTTGACGCTTATAAGGTCTTGGGATTTACAAAGTAAATTTGTGAGCTCTCCTCATTCTCCACTCTTGGATGCTGCTATGCACGTGGTCAAGTACTCTATACTATTGATCTCTTTGTAGTGATTTATATGTATTAGCATCTTTATGGAGACCAAGGTCTCTAGAGGATTTAGGTTGACATATACTATCTCATGCAAATAAGAGAGCAATACTTAGGATTGAGTTTATTTCAAAAGAAATCCTTATTAATTTTATCGATGTCATTACAAATAGCAGAAGGCATTAGAAAGTTTTGCATTGAATAATTTACCTTAGATATAAAATTAGATTTTATAAGAATCAAGCGTCCAACTTGATAGAGTGAGTTGACTTTTCATTTTGATTGTTGTTTCTTAAGGCTAATGAGGGAGTAATCAAGAATTTTCATTTTAACACGACCTTTAACAATTGGAATACCAAGGTATTTTTCCATTGATTTTGTCACTTGGATATTTAAGATAGATGCAAGAGAACTAGTCTGTTGTGTAGGTATATTAGAAGATTTTTTAAAAGAACTTTTATGGAAATTAATCGCTAGACCTGATGTACGAGTAAAATTATGAAGGATAACTTTAATGTATGTCATGTTAGCAGGAGAAGCATTAGCAAGGATTAGAGTATGGTCATAAAATGTGAGAAACGGAACACAAGTTCCGTTTTGAGTAAGTTGTATTCCAATTTTGCGGTTCAGTTGTTGAGATTCAAAAGTAAGGGTCCTGAAAAAATATTCCATAGCTATAATAAAGATAAAAAGTGATATATGTTCGCCTTGACGAAGCCCACATAAAGGAGTAAAAACAGGACCGGACTCATTGTTAACAAGGACTGAGAATAAAGTGTAAGTGATACAAGTCATTAATAGTTGTACCCAATCCTTAGAAAAACCAAATTTAAGTAAAATAAGTTTAATAAAATTCTAATTTATTTTATCGTATGCCTTTTCTATATCTAATTTCAGGGTCATTCAACTATTTTTACCCTTTTTTTTTTGTATGAAAAGAGTGAATGATTTCATGAACTACTAAAATTTTATCTTGAATTAGACATCCTTCAACAAAAGCCCCTTAATATGGACTAATTAGTCGTGGTAGTAGGGATTTAAGCCTATTTGCCATACTTTTTGTTGATAATTGTATAAATAGTATTACATAAGCTAATATGGAGGTAATGGTTAATAGTAATAGGATTTTCAATTTTAGGAATAAGTGCAATAAAAGAATGGGCACACTCCTTGAGGATTTGTCCAGAGTGGAAGAAGGCTTGAATAACGTTGGTCAAGGATTTACTGACAAAAGGCCAGTATGTTTGGTAGAACTCTGCATGATAGTCATCGATCTAGACCCGGTGTTTTATATACTGGTAAATCAAAGACTACGTTTTTAATCTACTATATATATACTAAATTAGAACCTAATTACGCCACATGACACTCCCTCATTAATACCGCCACATGTCATTTTATGTTTTTTTCATTTTTTTTAAATAAATTTAATTATAAATCAAATATTATTATCCTAAACATGTCACTAATTTTTTCATAATTTAAATAAAATCAAGCAGAAAAATTACAAGTTAATCACAAATTAAGATTACAAATCCAAAATTACCTAATTATATACAAATCCAAAATTTTGTAATTATAGGGATGATTGAGATACGAAATTATGATCTGATTTTGATATCAAGATTATCTAAATTTATTTCTTTAATAAATAAAATTAATATTATTAATTATTAATATTTTTTATTCAATATATAACGTAAAAATCGTACCTTACACGGGAATTACACTAGAACTAAAAAAAAGTCTGAATTTTCTTGATTTCGTAGAAGACACGTACGTCAGGCCACTTTATATTGTTCAAGTTAACAAGCCAAAAATCATTAAATTTCCACATTTAATCGTGTTGGACCCGTAATTTGAAAGCATGAAGATCACACAATTCTTTCATCGAAATTTACAATGTTTTGGATACGGACCATACGGTGTATAATATATCTACGACTTAATTTTGTAATTTTTGAAAAGTCTTCTATATACAAAATCCGCAGGAAAATGCTCAACGTTATTGAAAAGTCAAAAGCTCTAATAGACGATTGCCTCTATAAGAAGATCGGAAGGCGAGCCGTCACATATAATTAGAATTAATATTAGTGCGTGGTACTACAAATTGAAATATGGCAAGATATATTTTGGATGTTCTAAGGAGCGACCATGGAGTTGCTTATGGATTTTCGAGTTCCGGCTTCGTGTTCTTGTTGGGGATGATCGTGGCTTCAGTCTTTGCTATCACCATGGTTGTTCTAGCCTGCAGTGACGGCTTCGGTGGACCACGTCGAGGAGGATTTGGAGGTGGAGGATTTGGAGGTGGAGGTGGAGGTTGTGGTGGAGGCGGCGGAGGCGGAGGTTGTGGTGGCGGAGGTGGCGGAGGTTGTGGTGGTGGTGGTGGTGGATGCTAAAACTTAATAGTACTAGAAATCGAAGTCCGTGCTTCGCACGAGCCTTTTATGTATATGTAGTGTCACGATTTAAATTTGAGTTTCTAATATATGGATTGTTGTTTTATGTTTTATCTTAGACGATATATTGTTTGATATGTATTTAAATGTAATATCTAAGTCTTGACAAAAAAAATATAATATCTAAGTATTTTACGTATAAAATGTTATGATTGTACGAAGTACAATTTTATTTATTTATTTTGGTCAGAAGTTCAATTTAAATTTTGAATTAAGGTGATAGTTGTTTTTTGTAAGGATGCGTTTTTTCATTTGAAAATTTTTGGAAAATATTTTAGAAATGCCTATCTAATTATATGTTGTGCTTGAACTCGAGTATTTGTAAGAAATTTGCTACAACAACTCTCATTTCTTATATGCTCCACTACCCTCTACATTTTTTATTTTTTGCCTTTATCTTACAAATTTATTGCATTTTAATAATGTCTTTTTTGTTATGCTTTAGTTATTAATATATCATTTTATTTATTTGGTCTGGAATATATATCGTTTTATTAGTCACGTTGACTTTACATATTCCTAGACATTAATATCATTTTAATTAAAATATATTAGTCATTAATTCCTATTCTTATTAAATACGGAGTAATATAAATAATTAGTGACTCTGCATTTTCTTAAACCTTGTTACATTTTATATAAAAGTACATTAGTTATTTTATCGGTACTTGCTTACTCTTCTTAGCGAAATTATAATTCATAACTTATTCCTTGTACATTTCATATGTGAGAGTGAGTAGATGTCTATTATTTCGGCTTCCATCCTTGATTTATTCCTCTAGACCAACACCAATGAGGCCAAATTTAGTATATATACATGATGAGTGTAAAATGAATATGTATAAAATAGAACAATAAAAATCATCCTTAACCAAAATAACAACACACCTACCTAAAACGATTTAGTATAAAAAAGAAACTAAAAATACAAACCTAATTGAATTTATGCTAGCAATAGTTGAAAGGTTTACATCGTTCATAAAATAGTTTGCTTTATTCTTTACTAACAATCAGTCGTCCTAAATCGATTGTCTTTGTCCTCCTTCTAGTGAAAGCTACTGGTGCATGATGTAAACAATCGATGCCTCAATAGTGCTATTAGATTATTCAATTCTCTGACATCTTCACATAAAATTAACCTATCTCAATCAAAAGACAATTATATTAATAAATTTAAACCGATATATGTAAGTATTGTAGACTATAAAAGAGATCCAAATACATATAATCAATGATATTTTTGTAACACCCCCGACTTACGTCGGTAGTGCCACACGCCAGTGACCTCAGACGTTGCTGTCCGATGTCACCCAAGGCTTTAATCGGAACAATTAAACTTAAATAAACATGTTAAACAACGAAGGATTAAACAGCGGAAGACATTTTCATATAAACCTCAATACTTTTATTAAAAGATTTCTCCCAATACGAGAGGAGTGTTTTACAACAGAGTGAAATCACAGCGGAAAACTTATAAATTACACAGCGAAAGACTTGAATAATAAATCTATTACATGACTTAGTGGTAAGAATAAATAATAATTGACAACCTTTAAAAATACTAATACTTGAATCTCCAACTGCAAGTCTCTTCTTCAACGGTTACTTTGGACTTCGGGGACCAACCACTGATGTGCCGTATAGGACGGATGACACCAGCCAACCATGCAATGAATAAAACCCGGTTGGTTAGTCTAATGAAAGACTATGCAAGGGTGAAAACAGATGGTTCTAGTGATCGCAACCGTTTACTATCACTGTCCCTCGAATAATAACCGAAGGAACGATATATAACCCGGAACTTTCACAGAATGATTAAAGTTTAGACATGCACTAAAAAAGGGAAATGAGCCTTATGGGAAACGTATGAAGAGAAGACTCCAAAAGATTGAGTCTTACGGGAAAGTATGACAAATGTTTGGGAACGTTATAATTTCACACAAGCGTTTAAAAAGACTTGACCATTTGGGTCCACGACCAACCTCACCGCACAATGCGAATTTAGATTGGAAAGAGAACTTACTCTAACCGAAGTCCAGGCGAGTTTCCAAGTTATACTCCTCGCCCGAGGGTATATTAATTATGTACATAATTGCACTTATCTTATTTAATTCCAAAACGCACATTTACGTTATAAGCTTTTATCATATAAATATATCATCTCGAGTAACTACGAAAGTTTACGATATCGAGTAACTACGAAAGTTTACGATCTCGAGTAACTACAAAAGTTTATGATCTCGAGTGACTACGAAAGTTTACGATCTCGAGTGACTACGAAAGTTTACGATCTCTAGTGACTACGAAAGTTTACGATCTCGAATGACTACGAAAGTTTACGATCTGGAAAGCATTTAGAGACTGGTTCCACTAATACTGAGTTATAAAGAAACGACTAATCCTCATAAGGAATTATCGTTCCTACAAATACTCGTGCTAATCTAGCATTAAAGTTCACATTTAAATCCACAACAAAACCATTACAGTCATTAACAAGTATAATAGCGTTGTTTCTAGCAATATATACAACCTACTATAATATCATATTTAATCACGTTATTTATAAAATCTGTTCCCAAACGAAAACAACAGTTCACTCCGATTTAATTAACAATTAAAAGCAACTGATAATTAATAGAATATGGAATGATTAAGCAAGAGCGAACCGCCACTTGCCTTAGTCTAGACGAACGATTGAGCGACGACGGATTTCTGGGTCCGGAACGGGAACGGAAACCGGATTACAGATTCCTATGACGACGACCCACAACGAGACCCTAGGTTAGACTCGACAATAAAATGATACGAATCTAAGGAAGAACGAACGAAATCGAAAGGACGAAAGTCCCGCCCAAGACCGGATCGTCCAAGGCCACGATCGCGATTGCCAAGGCAATCTGCGGTCGCGGCTGGGATTCCGCGGTCGCGGGCATCGAGGACAGCGTCCGCGAGTGTCAAAGACAGCGGACGCGGATGCGGCCGGCCTTGTCACTGCCGCGGTCGCGGCAGTTCATGTCCGCGGTCGCGGCCATGAACTCCGGCGACCCCAAAACGACGAGAAACTCACCGGCGATGATGCGAGAGGGCTTGGTTCGCGAGGGCTTCGACTCCAGCCTTCCTTGCACCTCCAATGCACCACTCCAAGGCTGCCACAAGTCCCGGCGAGGCCTTCGGCGACACTTCGAAGATTTCCGGCGAGAGCTCGAAACTCCGGCGACTATGGAAAACGAGAGTGAGAGAGGAGATCTCAGATTTGGGTGCTCAAAACCCTCCCAAATCGAGCACTATTTATAGCCAAGGAGGAAGCCCAGCCCTGACAAGATCGACGGAGGAGCAGGCGATCAACGGCGGGGATGGAAATCGAAGGAAAGCTGGCGTGTTGGCCTTTTCTGCGGTCGCGGAAAATTCACCGCGGTCGCGGAAAATGCATGTGCCCAGCCCTTCTGTGCCCCATTATTCCGCGGTCGCGGAATTGCTCTGTTTGTGTCTGTTTGCCCGGGAAAAGGTTTGGCGTGGGTTTAAACCCCGAATTATAAATATTTGTACCCGAACAAATATTCTAAGCCCCGAAAATACGTCGGATGTATTTTATACCACTCAGGGAATATTACAGAGATCAAACATGCTACAGAAAATCCGAACTTCGCCTAACGCGTCCCGAATAATTGACGAGGGTTTGAGAAATTACCCAAATACCCTTACTAAAAATGAGGGGTATTACATCACTACCCCCTTAAAAGAAGTTTCGACCCCGAAACTAGCATTGCTAAACTAATGGGACCTGTTTCACCATAATCTCACTACCTGATCTTAACTTCCTTAATCATTGCATCAAGTACTTGCTCTTGGAAAACGATCTGTTTCCTCAACCATACCACTATCTCGCATAGGCTACTTCCACGTACTATTCTTGTACTAACTCGTGACCATCCTCAAGGTCATAATTATCTTAGAATAATTGTCTCCTAAAATCATCGCACCAGTCTCGCTACACCTTAAGCATGAGATTATACATATTTCTCGTTCACCTTTCTCTAAACTTCTCCTAAAGTATGTACCTTATCTTCCTTAAGTCGATATCCTTGAATAAATTTGGTTTCCGAAACCTGTACCACCCAAAAAAAAAATAAAAAAAAATCGAACTATTTACTCGATCATGATTCCACTTACAACATACTGTCTACATTCATTACTCTTGCTAGAACAGATGTGATCATTCACAAGATTACCATTGTCTTGCTCAGAGTATCCATTATAATCTCCAGTACAACACCACTATGTTGCCCTATTCCTCAAAAAGACCTTGATGTCCTCAAATAGAAGAATACAACATTTTTCTACTAACTTTCTGTAACACCCCCAAATATATAACCTTGAAGGCATTACCTCCAGTGACCTCAGACGTTCTGTCCGATGTCACCCAAGGCTTTACTAGTTGATATAAATCATCAAACAACAATTATGATACAAAATATCATAACCTTCTATTAAAATCATTATTTCGACATTACATCCATAATCCGAAATACAACCAAAATACAAAATCAGGTTCATTACAACGGAAGTCTTTAAGTATAAAACATAGTTAACACAGCGGAAGACTTTAAATAACCAACAAAAGGGTCTTGATCGTGATGATCACCCGTCAAGGATCTCAACCTGAATAAACTTATCAAAAACATCGTTTGCGTCCATAGTCGCTCTAGCCTTCACGGGATGGTAACTTATCTGATGTGCCGAATCGAACGGATGACACCAGCCAACCATGCAAAGAACAATTCCGGTTGGTTAGTCTAATGAAAGACTACGCAAGGGTACAAAGCAGAGTGGTTCGAAGTAGTCGTCATAGGTTAGACTCATCGTTCCTCGAATCAAAACCGAGTACGATAGTCAACCACCATACTTCTACTGAAACACATGAAAAGACATTATCAAGAGAAGATTCTGAAGACCGAGTCTCACAGCAATCAATCCCAAAAGAAGACTCAAACGAGTTGAGTCTTATCGGAAGCATGACAAATGTTGGGGAACATAAATAATCACACACAAGCGTTCAAAACAACTCGGTTCACGACCAACCTCACCGCCCAAGGCGAATCCAGATTGGAAAGAGAACTTTACTCTGATCAAAGTCAAGACGAGATTTCCTAGCTGCACTATTGCCTAGCTGCACTATTGCCTAGCTGCACTACTCGCCCAAGGGTATATTAATCATCTGCGACAACGGCACTTATCTTATTTAATTCCAAAACACACATCACGTTATAAGCTTTTAGATATATGTTTCGTCATGAGGGACATATATCGAAGGGAATCCTTCCCAAGGTTTGTGACACTAGCTAAATGCACCACCTCTATACTCGGATAGAGGACGATCATGATCCACCAGTTGGTGTTAGGGTCTCCGATGCCCTCTCAACCAATAATTATCAAGAAACGACTGGACCTCAACGAGTCCAACGTTCCTAACTACTAGTGCTAACTAAACAGTTCAACACAGTAATAATCCACATCACAGCCATCACGGCCAACATCAAAAACATATATCTATACTAGCGTTGTTCTAGCAGATATACAACCTAGTATAATATCATGTTTTAATCATTTATATCTATAATAGCGTTGTTCTAGCAGATATACAACCTATTATAATCTCTTTTAAAATCACAAACAGTTATCAAAACTGTTCCCAACGAAAATAGTAAATCATCCCAAATTAATTAACAACTAAACAATTGATAATTAATTGAAATATGGAATGATGAGCAAGAGCGAACCGCCACTTGCCTGTAGTAGATTCGGCGATGAATCTAGACGAGACGACTACTGATGATATCATTTCCGAGGATATGGCCTAAGCTTCATATAGCTCTAGCAGGACTACGGGTCCACACGCGATCCAACAATTACCGTTATGACTGACAAATTAATTAATATCAATTAATTTGTCTGGACGAACTCGAGGAATTTAATTTAATACATTTTTATAATTTTAAATCATAAAAATATTAATTAAATTTTCCTAAAGAAAATACGGATGAAAGAGGGTCAAAATTTTACCGCTCTATCAATTTCGGGTTAAATCTGGACTGGAATTGAATTGGGCTTACTCGGCCCATTATAAGAATTGGCCATAGGGGGGGCCCACTCACTAATTCTTCATCTTCAACCTTCGTACAACCCGAACACCGCAACCCCGACTTCAACAACAGGGAGCGACGGCAGCTCGGCGCGGAGCTTCGCCGGGAAGGGCGTCTCGACGCCAGAGAGGGCAGCGCGGCGGCGGTGGCGACACGCGAGCAGCGGCGGCGGAGTACAGAAGCTCGGCGCGGCAGCGGCTCGACTCCGTCTTCGCCGGGAAGGAAGGAGACGACGCCGGGAGAGTAGGAGCGGCGGAGTAGCACAGCGGCTCGGCTCACGCAGCTCACGAACAGCGGCTCTGGATTGGGTCGCCGGCGAGAAAGAGACCGAGAGGAGACGGGACGAGAGGGAGCTGGGGAGAGAGTTGGGTTCGGTGTGCCTCGACCCCCCTTCCGATAGAGTTCTTATATGCAGCCCAAGGAGGAGGACGTGCCCGACCCAACTTCGACAAGTGTCCCAAGTTCTGAGGCTGGCATGGACACGCGGCAGAGGCTGGTTTGGTATGAATTTTAAACCCCGAAAATTATATGTTTGTATCCAAACAAATATTCTAAGTCCCAAAAATACATCGAATGTATTTTATACCACTCAAGGAATTATTTCGGATATCATGGATGTTACGAAAAATCCGAACTCCACTGAAAGCGAAATAATTATTAAACGAAGGTTGAGAAATTTACCCAAATACCCTTACTAAAATTGAGGGGTATTACATCACTTTTCCCTTAAGAGAAGTTTCGACCCAAAAACTTGACTGATAATGGTTTAGAGGGACGACCTCCCTACTAAGTACTCAAACTTATAAGTTTAACCATGTTTAACCCATTTACTACTTTGTAAATTGGTTCAAACATTTCTAGGTTAAAACCTATCACCCTTCATGTCTTAAAGAAAATTCTATCATATGCTTATACAAACATACATTCCACCATGCTATTCCTATGGTAATATGAGGATTATTACACTACTACTCCCTTAAAAATAGTTTCGACCCCGAAACTAGCATTGCTAAACTAAGGGGACCTGTTTCACCATAATCACTATTTGATCTCAACTTCCACAATCATTGCATCATGTACTTGCTTCTGGAAAACGATATGTTTCCTCAACCATACCACTTTCTAAGTTAAAGTAGTATCCTGGTACTAACTCGTGACCATCCTCAAAGTCATAATCACCACAATAGACTCACTATACTTTAATTATGAGAATACATATTCTCTTATACTTACTTCTAAACTTCTCTCGAAGTATATACCCAAACCTCCTTAGGTCGGTATCCTTAACCAATATGGTCTTCATAACTTATACCGCCAACATCGAACTACCTATTCGATCATGTATTCATTTACAACAATCTCCAATGTATCTCAACTTAGTACCTCCACTTGTCATATAGACCTTATATAAACGATTCACTTGTTACCTTAATCATATCCGTCCCTTATGCCATATCTTTATCTCATAATCTTTACTCATGTGATCCCACAATCAGTAATACCACAATCTATGTCTGATTACCTCAACATGATTCACTAATCCATTCCATAGGATTATACTCTTGTCTCACCCGAACGTGCTATATGATTACCTTAACCAACGTGGGTTACCTTTTTTCTCAAGTCCATTTGATATCATCCGTAACCTCATCTCTATATATTATATCATGTAATCATTCTCACTATATCCACAAGATTCTGACCATTATATAATAATGGTCTCCAAAATTATCATAATGACATTATTATACCTTTAATAGGAGAACACACATCGAATGTATTTTATACCACTCAAGGAATTATTTCGGATATCATGGATGTTACGGAAAATCCGAACTCCACTGAAAGTGAAATAATTATTAAACGAAGGTTGGGAAATTTACCCAAATACCCTTACTAAAATTGAGGGGTATTACACTTTCCTTCGATGATCAGATCCTCAAAGTACATACATAGAATTCCACTATACCTCAACTTAGTACCTCTCTTGTCATATAGACCTTACTCCTTACATACACGACTTACCTATTACATTGGTTACCTTACTCACATTTGGCCCTTGTGCCATATCTTTAACTCAAAATCTTTACTCTTGTGATCCCACAATTACTCACACCACAGCCTATGTCCGATTACCTCAACATGATTTACTAATCCTCTCCATAGGATTATACTCTCGTCTTATCCAAACATGTCATACGATCACCTTAATAAACGTGGGTCACCTTTTCCTCAAGTCCATTGATATCATCTACAAACTTACTTTATGCCACACTATTGACCTTCAAAACCGTAACAACTTTTACCGGTCGAGTTCGCTATTCACCCAAAAATCCTTAGGCAATCAGTTGTCCTCATGCGATTTATTATCCCAAATCGAGCACCCTTTTGCTTTACGGATATTTACCGTATATCCAAGATTAACCTAACGTATTCCATTATTCAGTCTCTAACTTAAGCCTTTAAGGTTCTTCAACTCTATTTACTCAAAAATACCATATTGATGAACGATGCCTTGCCATCAAAATCACTCACTTACAACTTTCATAACCAAAATCCCTTGAGATATTACTCCTATTTCCTTAAGGTATCATCCTGATAAATGATTCATTACCAACCGTATCAGTCACTTCTATCAGAATCCTTTAATAGCTTTATACGATTAACGCTTGCTACCTTACTCCTTAGGCGCACATAGACAATTCTCTCCACTAAATCCTTTTAATCTATCGGAATCATCAACATAACCTATCCTTAAACTATAATCTTTCCATTTAAGTGGCCTCCTTCTAACACAGTAACTTCACTACTTAGTCTTCTCCAAAGAATTGCACCATAAGCCTTCTAACTGACAAACTCACATAAAATCCAAATATCAAACCTTACAACCTTACAAGTATCATAACTCTTTATTCCCTGATCGTACAACCCACCAATTTTAATCATTTGGTCCACTTAGATTTGGCTCAGCCGCCCTTTTCCTGACTCACATCCCAAAGGTTTGTTTAACTGACTCAAATAACTTATCTCTAACTTAAGATCCTTATACTCCTCACACAATCTACTATCTCAATTAAAGCAACCCCTTTTGCATTACGGATACTTACTATCTCTCCAAGACTTAATCACATCATTTCCTGATGGGCCTCAAAACTAAACTTCGAATAGATCTTCCAAAATAATACCTATGACTTTGTACATTCGGCTTTTCAAAGAGCTTTAACCATTGGTCCTACACTGGTCGTACCCACTTATAAATCTCATAACCATAACTCTGGACTCTAAAGTCTTACTCAAGGTCGTAATAGAGGAAACGAGTTTCCTATGAACTATCCCTCTTATATATTCATTCCCCTCTCAACAATCTATCCACATCAATGCCTATAGCATGACCTCATAACTAGGCATTCTGGACTTCGCCTTAGTCCATCCCTATATACTTTTACCAGAGCAAATGTTCAGGGTACACGTATGAGATTTAGTTCTTAAATCTCATAGAGCATTAACCACACACATTTGTTCCTACATCCTAAGAAATTTGGAAAACTCATCTTACGAGATAACGCTCGTCCGTTCAACGAAGGGAGTGATTAATGTCATACCGATGCGACATTACCCCAAGAATAAAGATAGATTCCTAAGAATGGATCTAAGGAATAAGTAACAGCTTGAATCTTGCAGAAGTTTGAAAACCACTTAAATCTTATACTTTCAACTTCATACTTTATACCTTTAAATCTTATATAAAAAAAAATAGTTATTTATAAAGTTAGTTCCTCAAACTAGTGATATGATTATCACAAAACTTTTCTAAGACCCAAATCATACTTTTAAAGTTACAACCATAAACTTAGTTTAATCGCTTATAACACGACATTTTATAACCCATTTATAAATATCTTTTGAAGTTTCAAATAGCTAAAACATTAGTTTAAATTAAATTCCAAGAAATATTTAAAACTTTTAAATTTAATATTAAAACTCTCGAAATTTATTTCAAATAGAAAATAGGTTGAAAATAGTTTCGAAATTAATTTTTGAAAATTCTCAAACCTAACAATAGGCCAAGAATTTTAAAACTGTTGCTCTGATACCATAATTGTAACACCCCCGACTAACGTCGGTAGTGCCACACGCCAGTGACCTCAGACGTTGTTGTCCGATGTCACCCAAGGCTTTAATCGGAACAATTAAACTTAAATAAACATGTTAAACAACAAAGGATTAAACAACGGAAGACATTTTCATATAAACCTCAATACTTTTATTAAAAGATTTCTCCCAATACGAGAGGAGTGTTTTACAACAGAGTGAAATTACAGCGGAAAACTTATAAATTACACAGCGGAAGACATGAAGAATAAATCTATTACATGACTTAGTGGTAAGAATAAATAATAATTGACAACCTTTAAAAATACTAATACTTGAATCTCAAACTGCAAGTCTCTTCTTCAACGGTTACTTCGGACTTCGGGGACCAACCACTAATGTGTCGTATAGGACGGATGACACCAGCCAACCATGCAAGGAATAAAACTCGATTGGTTAGTCTAATGAAAGACTATGCAAGGGTGAAAACAGATGGTTCTAGTGATCGCAATCGTTTACTATCACTGTCCCTCGAATAATAACCGAAGGAACGATATATAACCCAAAACTTTCACGGAATGATTAAAGTTTAGACATGCACTAAAAAGGAAAATGAGCCTTATGGGAAACGTATGAAGAGAAGACTCCAAAAGAGTCTTACGGGAAAGTATGACAAATGTTTGGGAACGTTATAATTTCACACAAGCGTTTAAAAAGACTTGACCATTTGGGTCCACGACCAACCTCACGCTTTTAAGGGTTGAGCCTTAAAAGCGTTATCTCATGCCAACAAGAGAATTGTCTTAGAGTTCACCCATCCTGGTACTGTTCTCTCCCTAGTACGCTTAACCTTAGAGTTCTTTGTCCTCACTTTTATCCTGAAAAGGAAGAGCTATTGTTCGATGGGTAGCACTTCAATTCTTATAAACCAATATCAAATCCGTAGTGTTACAAACTCCCCACATAAACCCTTGATGTCTTCATCAAGGCCCAAAGACCGCCCTTTGGGTCGAGTGACCATCCACTAGG
Organism: Rheum nobile; assembly: GCA_027886185.1. NCBI lineage: Eukaryota > Viridiplantae > Streptophyta > Magnoliopsida > Caryophyllales > Polygonaceae > Rheum > Rheum nobile. Next base: position 2,681,081 of record WOAB01000561.1, on the reverse strand, counting down.
CTAAGCACACTCGTAAATCAAAACCTTGCTCTGATACCATTTGTAAGGCCTAAACCTTTGAAAGGCCATTCCATGCCAATAAGAGGACATCCCGGAAGGTCACCCTTTTTTGTATTTCTCTCTCCCTAGCAACCCGAGCCTAGGCGAGCCCATCTGAGCCCCTTTTAAACAGCCTGAAGACCATGGTTATTAAAATCTAGATCCGGATCTTAAAATCCTAAGATTTTACGATCCAAGGTAGGGTGTCTGATCCGGATCTATTACTAAAATCTATTAATGTCAAAATCTAACTCTGGATCTTATAGGATCTCAAAGGATCAGTAGAATCTTACGATTCTAAGATCCCAGTAAGATCCTAACGTTGAACTTCTACGAGCTACTAACATCCCGTTTGAGAGCCCAATTTGTCCAAATTTCCATCTCTCTCATACTTATGCTCTCCATATATACGTCTCTCCCATGTAGTCACGCTCAAAATTCCAAAATTCCACTCATGCATGATAAAAAACTAAAGCAACCCTAATAATGATTGTTCAAAATCTTCATGTCTCATTTACGCATGTCCTAAATCCAATTAGTTTTGACAATATAGTGTATATGGCTTGAGTTTCGGTGAGTCAATGGTCCATTGCGTCAATGTTCTAAAGTTTTATATTTAAAATTTTAAATATCTATTCATATTTTTGCTAAATGACGTTCATATTTTATTATTTAATTAATTTTTATTTGTTTACAAAATCTTACGACTTTACGATCCGATCCAGAGGGTCCCATGTGATCCGATCCTAAAATCTCAATTTTAATAACCTTGCTGAAGACCCTTTGCTGACCAAGCAGGGGTGTTGTTTGTGTTTAACTTTAAGCCGAACTTTGTTTAATTAATGGTATAAATATTGATTTATGTCAATTGATTTACCATCAAATCAAAATTCAGTATGTTATGATTTTTAATATAAGAATAGTCAGGGGCAAATTTGGCACTTCGTTAAAGATGTTGCTTTGAGGAGTAAGTAACCCAATAAGTGGATGTGTTGTAAAGTGACGTTAGATTACAAGTGAACAATAATAAATATAGCTTAAACATGTAATGCAAACTAATGAATGGAATGATATAATATGATGACGAATTAAATTTGCTATATATTTTAACGAAATGAAGAAGAACGAAGAAAGAAATGCGAACTTCCCTAGAGATATGAGAATCACTTAAACGGATGAATGAGACAATGGCGATTTGTTGGAAAAACCTTGAAAATAACTAACCGTACCGTGACAGCTTTTCTTAGTATTAGTTTCTAGTAGGGAGAAACCGTGTCTGATTTCGTACATTTGTATGAGCCTATGTATGCTAATTATATTGTGCATATTACTCCCAATAACGGATCTCTTGTTTGGACTCATCGAACTATCGAACTATTGCCCGCCTAACAATTGGCCAAAAAAATTGTCCGCGCATGTTAGGTTGGGAAGAAGCCATATCGATTTTTTTCTCAAATTTTTTAATTTAAAATTCTTCTCCGAAATCGTCGCCATGTAGGGCTTTAAATTTGACGTGTTTTGAGTTCCCTTTACAGGTGTACACCACGTCAATATTTTCTTTTAAATGTATTTTTTTAATTGAAAGGGGAATCATTTCAAGTTGTCTTCATCCCCTCTTCTTCCTTATCTTGTTTTTTGTCATAGATTTGCTTTCTATCCTTGTAAAAACTCTTTTTTTTCTTGCACAATGTTGCCTTTTTCCCTTTAAAAATGGGTGAGTCTAACTTGACTATTGACTTTATTGCTTCCTCTTCTTCGAATGAAGGAGTTACCGAAAAACGTTTTTGAAAACCGGCATTTTGGAATCCAAATATCGAAAAATCGGAACCTTTACTGATGATTATGTACTTAGCTTTGTTTGATCTGGTGTGTTTTCCTAAAAGCGCCATAGTGAGGGTTCTTAAAAATGGGAATTGGGCCGACTTATTTTGTGAGGGGTGCATTTGTCTGTTCGGCTCTCCGCCGAATAGGTCATCATCTTCTATTAGATAGAATTATATTATCTTGTTCTCTTATCTAAGGAAATAAGATATCTTTAGCTTTAGTTATCTTTAACCTAGCAGAACATCTATAAAATGTAAACTCTTGGCTTCTAAATAAACAAGTTGTTGAATTGATCCCTTTTATATTTTGTCATGGTATCAGAGCCTCTGCTCTCTTCCAATCTAGACATCACCTAGCCATAGCCAAAACACAACCCTTTGATCGTCTCCCTCTGTCAATGAGATGGTTGACACAAATTCGACAACAGGTGGTGATACGGAGCGCAAGAAAATGTCTCTATATCTACTTACCTCTCATGATAATCCAGGAAACCTAATTACTCAAGTTCAATTGAAAGGTGCAAACTATGAAGAGTGGGAAAGGGCGATTCAAACCTCTCTTTGTGCTAAGAAAAAATATGGCTTTGTAGACGGAAGTATTACTCAACTAGCTAAAACATCACCAGACTACGAGGATTGGTTCACGGTTAATTCCATGATTGTTTCATGAATATTCAACACCATTGAATCATCCTTGCGGCTGTAACACCCCCGACTTACGCCGGTAGTGCCACACGCCAGTGACTTCAAACTGTAAAGTCCAAAGTCACCCAAGCCTTTAATCGGAATAATTATACTTAAATGAATAAATAAACATTATATAATAAAAGAGTAAATAGCGGAAGACTTTTATAACAAATACTTAAACCTTTATTAAAATATTTCCTCGTAAATTGAGGAGATAAGTTTTACAATCGAAATTAAAATACAACAGAAGACTTGTTAAATAAACCCTAACACATGACTAGGTCTTACATTTATTTAAGAAAATTTAGTCAATACTAGACTACGTTAAAATAATATTACTTAAAACATTCAATATTCAACTGCAAGCCTTCGTCTTTGATTTGTTACTTCAAGGAGTCAGAGACCAACCACTGATGTGCTGTATAGGACGGATGACACCAGCCAACCATGCAAGGAAAGAGAAAGGTTAGTCAGTCTAATGAAAGACTACGCAAGGGCTTAAACAGAATGGTTCTAGTGATTGTATATAGTTACTATCATTGTCTCTCAAATAAAAACCGATAGACGATATATAACCCAAATACTCTCACTAAAATGAAAGAAAACGTATGCGACAAGAGAAGACTCCAACGAAGATGAGTCTTATGAGAAATTAATGAATTTGTTTGGGAACATTATAATTTACACAAATTTTGAAAACCGACTTTGATTATTTGGGTCCACGACCAACCTCACCGCATAATGCGAATTCAGATTGAAAAGAGGACTTACTTTAAAACAAGAGTCCGGGCAGGTTTCACGTTGTACTTTTCACCCGAGGGTATATTAATTATGTGCAACAAGTCATTTATCTTATTTTAATTTCAAAACGTGCATTAACATTAAAGCTTTTAATTTCTACAACAGATCTCGCAATGAGATATAAGATGTATATAAATCCCGAAGATTGGCACTAGCTAACTGCACCACCACCTATATTCGGATAGGGATAGGTCATGACCAAAAGCGTTAGGGCAATAATCCTCCTAACACCAAGTTATAAAGAAACAACTAAACCTCGCAAGGAAATAACGTTCCTACGAATATTCATGCGAAACTAACATTTATATATCTACACCAATGCACAACAAATCCACACCAAGTATATCTAGCACCCTATAATAATAATATCAATATATAAGGGTCGTAGCTAGCACATTATACAATCTAATAGAAAGGTTCAATTATCACACCATTTATACACACAAGTTCTCAAACGATAAAAGAATTATTTATCCCAACTTAATAGAACAACCGATTTATTGTCAATTAAGATGAAAATGGAATAAATATGCAAGAGTGAACCACCACTTGCCTTGAATCACGAAGAAGATTGAACGGCGTATCGGAGATGGTTGCTTTCGAAAAGTAAATTGACTTCATACTTTATTTCCGTTCCAAACGCGATTCCGGGATGTACCCAAATCACAAACATATATAAATTATGATTAGATAATTTATTCAATAACAACAATTGAAGGGTACAAGTCTTGATTTTTAATTGAATTTTCCTAACTCCAATTATATCAATTTCAAGGCTTTTCGGTAATACGATTATTTATACGATTAAAAATCACTTAGTCGTATATTCTAAATAATCATATTATAAATAAATTAATCCCATAATTTATTTATAAGTCTAAAATTTCCAACTCAAAATATTACCTAAATGAAAAGTTATAAATTAACCATTCATAATCTAAGATAATAACCAAAATAATTTTAATTATTTTAATTTTAATTTTTATAAAATTAAATTAATTCCCTCTTCTGATTCAGTAATAAATATTAATTTAATTAAGCCAAATAATTACAAAAAAAAATATAAGAAATTAAAATCCGAAAATTCAAAATACCCCCAAATTGGGTTTGGTGGAGATGTTGAGGAATCCGGCGAAATTGGAGCTTGGCGGCAGAGTTCCGGCAACGGGGCGATGGGGCTTTTGAAGAGCACCTCCAGTCAGTCCAAATGGAGGTGGAAATTTTGGCGGAGGAGCTCCAATGGTGGCCGGAATCGGACGAAGAACAACCGAGATGAGATTCTAGGGTTCAAGAATTGCGGGTTGAAATCGGATGTCGAAATGACATTTATTGGAAGAGTATTTATAGGGGTTTGAAAGATCTTGGAGAGCACTACACAATGTGCTAAACTTTTGCTCAAACAAATCTCGGATTGATCTCGAATTATCCAATTTACCAAAACGTCAAAACCGAGATCATACTTGCCTTATATGTTAAAATTCGATCTTGTTTTTTATTGTTTCCTTTCGATTTTTCCAGGATCTTGCGTGTTTAATCGTCCTCTAAAAATCTCATTGGTTAATTGATCAAAACAAGCCCAAAAAGAGGCCGGATTGTGGCCAAAACCGCCATGGTTGCACTTGGGAGTTCCACGGCTGGCACATGGAGAAGAAGGTGAACAGTACTTGCATCGGCCCCCCAGATTTTGTCTTATTTTCATTTTGTGCCCCAACTTTTAAAGTTGGGGCAAAATGCCCTTGAATAAATTTAAAAAAATTATATAAATCACCCAAACTTTCTCAAACTTAAGTATTTTAATAATTCTATGTTTCTAATATTATTTTAGCCCAAAATTTATATTTAGGAAAATTAACTTAGGCTAAAATAAGCTTAAGTTATTATTCTTATGGCTTTAACCTTACTTAAATCCTTTAACAAAAATTGTTAAACTTGATTTAAATATTCTAAGTCAAAATTGATAAGCTTTCATATAAATTATAATTAACATAAGGTTAATCATAGTTTAGACCATTCAAAGCTTAAAGAGATAACATACTTAGAGTATTTATTATTTTATCCCCCCATGGATAAACATCATAATTCTAATACCCTTTATTATTATATTTAAAATTCTAAAACTACATTCATTGATATACTTATTTATTTATTTCTACACCAACTATTATAACCCATTTGATGATTTGTATAAAATTATCTTAACCTATCTCTTGAACCTAAGTTAATGAAAATTTAAATTACACCTCATAAAAGAAATAAAATAAATTTCATAACTTTTATTTTTATACCAAATTAAAATTATCATATTACCCTTCTAATTTAAGTGGGATCTTACAATACTACCCCCTTAAAAATAGTTTCGACCCCAAAACTAGCGTTAAACAAGTAGGGAACAATCACTCATGTCCCAAACGTTACACCATCCTTTATGAGTCCATCCAGTCCTTATCAACATGTGACTTGTACTGTTTTTGGAGCTTAAGGAATCTCGTATGAACGCATAACTCAAAATAGTAACGAATTTAGTAATTTCCAAAACAAGAAAATACTTCTTTATTATTCGAAACATTGAATTAAAACAAACCTGAAAGAATGCCAAACGAACAAATTTAACAACGGAGACTATAGACACACACATGTCATAGCTCCTTATTCTAAGGAAGACATAAGGATAACTAATTGTCCAGGGTGTCCTACTCGTCGAACTGACGCACAACATAGAGTCGATGTCGTTGACTCGAAGATTCAATAGGCGCGTTGCCTTTACTCCTAGCAGTAGACTGATTAGAAGCAGACACTTCCGGCATGTAACACCCCTAAATTACCTTTAGGAATATTATCGTCAGTGACCTTGGATCACATATCCAAAATCACCCAAGGCTTTACAGTATTGATCGCAAAATAATAATTTAAAACAAACAATAACAAATATAATATCAAAATCAAGTTGTATTATAAATCGACGTTGCAAAAACGGCAACCCAATAATGTATATCAAAATATCAACGAAAGACTTAAATATTCAAAACATAAACATGATCTAAACCTTGTTCAACAATTATTCAAGCGACAAAGAAAATGTAGCTGCCTTTAACTTCTTCGTTCCGTAGATTTGATCTAGGAAGCTATACCTGATGTGCTATATAGGACAGATGACACCAGCCAACCATGCAAGAAAAATGAAAGGTTGGTTAGTTTAATGAAAGACTAACAAGGGCTCAAACAGAATGGTTCTGGTGATTGTATCTGGTTACTATCATTGTCTCTCGAATACAAGCCGATAGACGATACATAACCTAGATACTCTCACTGAAATGGAATAATATGAATGCAACAAGAGAAGACTCCAAAGAATATGAGTCTTATAGGAATACTTATGTTTGTTTAGGAATATTATATTTCACACAAAGTTTGAAAACCGACCTTGATTATTTGGTTCCACGACCAACCTCACTGCATAGTGCGAATCCAGATTGGAAAGATGACTTACTTTAATACAAGAGTCCAGGCGGGTTCCACATTGTACTTCTCGCCCGAGGGTATATTAATTATGTTCAACAAGGCACTTATCTTATTTAATTTCAAAACGTGCATTAACGTTGAAGCTTTTAATTTCCTCAACAAATCTCGCAATGAGATATAGAATGGGAATAAATCCCGAAGATTGGCACTAGCTAAGTGCACCACCACCTATATTCGGATAGGGGTATGTCATGACCAAAAGCGTTAGAGCATTTAGCCTCCTAACACAAAGTTATAAAGAAATGACTAAACCTCGTAAGGAAATAGTGTTCCTACCAATAATCATGCTAAACTAGCATTTATATATCCACACCAATGCACAACAAATCCACACCTATTATAACTAGCACCCTATATTAATAATATCAATATATATAAGGGTCATAGCTAGCATATTATACAACCTAATAATAAGGTTCAATTAACACACCATTTATTCACAAACGATAAAAGAATTATTTTAATCCCAACTTAATAGAAGAACCGATTCATTGTCAATTAAGATGAAAATGGAATAAATATGCAAGGGCGAACCGCCACTTGTCTTGAATCACGAAGAGATGAACGGTATCACAGGGATTATTGTTTCTGAGTAGCAACTTGAATCATTGCTCTATTTCCGTTCCAAAAGCAAATATGAGACGTACTCAAACCACACAAAAAAATCAAATTATAATTAGATAATTTACTTAATACTGAATTCTTAGGGGTATATCTCTCAAGATTTAAATTGAATTAATTTATCTCCAACTAAATCAATTTTCAAGGCTTATTGGTTAAACGTTTATTTATACGATTAAAAATCTATTAGACGAATATTCTAAATAATATTTTCATAAATAAATAAATCTCATAATGTATTTATACGTCCAGAAATTTCACTCCAAAATATCATCTAGATGAAAAGTTAATATTTTAACCATTCATAGTCTAAGATAATACCCAAAGTAATTCTAATTAATTTAAAATCAAATTAATTTTAACTTTATTATTCATTAACTAAGATTAATTTAATTAACCTTAATTAATCCGAATAATAACAAAGAAAAATAAAAGAATTAAAATCGGACAAATGTGAAAATACCCAATTCGGCCGATGGTGGTTGTTTGCGGTTTCCGGCGAAATTGGTTTCCGGCGGTGGCTGTACGGTGGCGGGACCTTGGGGCTTTTGAAGTAGACTTCCAAGGGGACCTAATGGTGGTGGTGGCGCCGCCAATGGAGCTCCAATGTGCTGGCAATTGATCCTGCAACAGAGGACTGCGATTTTCTAGGGTTCTTGAGTTCTAGGTTGAAATTGGATGATGAAACCACTACGATTGGAGTCCTATTTATAGGGGTTTGGAAAGGTCTCAGAGAGAGCTTCAAATTCATATAAAATTTGCAAGGAAACGATCTCAGATTGGCCCCGATTTCTCCAAGTTTCCAAAACGTTTAAAAACTTGCATTATATGTTAAAATCCGATTGCGTTTTTTATTCTTTCATTTCGATTCCACAGAGATCTTGTGTGTTTAATCCCATACTATTAAGCCCATAGGTTAATTGGTCGGATCGAGCCCAAACGAGTCCAAATCTGTGGACAAAACCGCCATGCCATGGCCGAGCTCTTGAAGCTCACGACTGGCATGGTTGGAGGGATGATGAACAGTACCCTCCAACTTTGAGCTTATTTGCATTTTTTGCCCCAACTCAAAACTGTCCTTGAATAATTTTTCAAAAATTATCCGAACTTTCCCAATCTTAATTATTTTAATAATTCTATATTTCTAATATTATTTTAGCCCAAAATTACTATTAAAAAAAATTAACTTAGACTAAAATAAGCTTAAGTTATAATTCTTATGGCTTTAACCATATTTAAATCCTTTAACATAAATTGTTAAACTTGATCTAAATATTCTAGGTTAAATTTTATAAGTTTTATTTTAATTTAGGATCAACATAATGTTAAACTAAAATTTATAAAACTCACTACTTTAAAGTTGTAACAACTTATATTAAGATTCTCTATTTCTTTTGTATTTTTGGAATTATGAAATAAATACCAAAAAATCCTTTATTAGAAATAGAGTTGGGTAATTACATAAATACCCTTAGGTTATTACACGATATTGGGTTCTGCCTATTGCCAGCACTTGATGCCTGGTATTGTGGTGCCAACCCTTGGCCTTTATGTCTACAATAAGCTTGCATGTGGCCTTCCTTCCCATAGTTATGGCATACTTGCTTCTCTTTCTAGGAATTAAAACTCTTGTGCCCAGCTTCACCACAATTGTGGCATTGAATTCCACCGCTACTCCAACCTGAGCCTTTGGTGGAGTCAGATTGAGTCATCTCGGTCTTAGAATGACTAGACTTCTCAAGCTTGGTAGGAAATGTCGGCCGCTTAAATGCATTAAACTTTTGGTTTTGTTGCCCACCTTTGGCCTTATTCTAGTCCTCCCATTTTCGGGTGGATTCTTCCAGCGTAACCTCTATCTTATAGGCCGCATCCACATACTGCTCCAAGGTAGAGCAACCGTGACGCACCATCAGAGGTTTGATTTCTGGGCTCATCCATCCATGGAAGTACCAGATCTTCTATTCTTCTAAATGCACGTCCGAACCAGTATAATGTAGCAAATGATTGAACTTTGCCGCTAGCTCGGTCACCTTCAGTCCCTCAGTCTCTGGGTAGAGGAACTCTTTCAACTTCTCTTCTCTTATAGCACAGGAGAAGAATCGATCAGTGAGTTAGGCCTTGAACATTGCCAAACTCATATTCGGGTGGTCATTGATACGCTTTACTTTGTATAGCATAACTAGGACTTGTTAGCACATTATGAGAGATGATTAGGGTAGTTTCCTGGACTATTCTGTGATTAGGGAGAGGCCAAGAGAAGTGAAGAAAACCAAGAATTACAGAAGATTGGAACCTCTAAAGATCAAGTGAAGACCGGAGCAACAGAAGTTTAAACCGCGACCGCGGGGGTATGAACTGCGATCGCGGGATCTTGGTCGCGGGTCAGGTCGCGGTTTCGGGCCGACTGACGTGTATTGAAGATTCAGCGCTTTATTATCTTATTACCTTAATTATTATTTTTATTATTACGTTTAGACTTCTTTTCTAAGTATTTATTATTGGGATATTTAGCATTAGGGTAGACCTAGTTTTTATCATCATTCATTCTATCATATTTTTCTTAATGGCAGTTTAGAGTTTTTGGAGTTTTTGCAAGGCCATGAAGAACTAAGTTTCCTTTGCTTAGTCAGACGATTGAAGCCTTCGTTTGTTTTGGTTGTGAGATTATAACTCTTGTTCTATTCCTTTGAATGTTATGATTCTCTTATGCTTAATCCCTGTGAGTTTTACTGATTATACTAGCCTGATCAACTAGTGGTTATTAGTATTATTCTTATGCTAGAGTTAGACTATTTCTGGTTAAAATACCTAATTCAGAGTAGCAACTATGATATTCTAGAACTGGTTGGAATAGTTTATTGTAGAAGAGAATTGATTGCATGCTAAGTAAAAATGGTTGTTTTATGTGCATGTATCTGCTGAAATTCCTGAACTTACTACTACTGTTAAATTGAATCTGGATAGTTTCCTGGTTATTTGATAGTTAGTATTCTCAGGGTCTGGTTGTCCTGTTAATAACTTAAGAAAAGGAATAGGAACATTCACTGGTCTAAAGAACTAGAGATAATCAAGGATCAATCAATCAATCTGAAGTGTGGATATCTGTCTGGCTGAGTACTTTTCTCAATATTTGTTTACATCATCATTACTTCTGCTAGTTAATTTCATAGTTTAGAACAAACCAATCAAAACCCCCTTTGTTACTGTTGATAAACGATCTCTGCAAACAGGATAAATAACTTGATTCTCTGTGGGTTCGACCCTTACTTGCCAGACTACATTAGTTAGGTTTTTAAGGTTTATTTGTTAGGTATACACGACTAATTGCCTATCAGTCATCCAATCTAGTTCCTTCCCACCACTCACTTGCTCCGTCTTTCAAATGTAACAAAGCTATGTGCACCTGTTCAACCTCGGTGCAAACCACATTCCGAAATAGTCGCTCCATATGAGAGAACCAATAGGCAACCTTGAATGGTTCCCCGGTTCCATCATAGCTATCCGGGCGCATTGAATTGATCGTCTTCAACGCTCGATTATAATTCCCTTCATTTATCTCGGGAATCACTAGTGGTGCAAGGTCTTCATGTCCCCCAAACCAATCAAAACCCCCCTTTGTTACTGTTGATAAACGATATCTGCAAACAGGATAGATAACTTGATTCTCTGTGGGTTCGACCATTACTTTCCAGACTACATTAGTTAGGTTTTTAAGGTTTCTTTGTTAGGTACACACGACTAATTGCCTATCAAATTTGGCGTCGTTGCCGGGGAGTCTAAGTTTTATTCTTTTCGTGTTTGTGTGTGATTGTTTACCAACTGTTGTGTAGACCTGTCTTATGGTCCACACCCGTGCTACTAATTCTCCAATCTTAGATCTTGATACAGAAATTGAGCGAATACTTTCTAGGAACCGTAGAACCGTTTGTGAGCAACTCGAGATGGCTGAACAACAGACTTTGAGGTAGTTAACTGTACCGAATCTGGAGCAGCAATCGCTTGCTGTGCAATTTCCTGAGTTGGCTAATGGTGTCAATTTTGAGTTGAAGTCTGGATTGATTCATTTGCTACCCCACTTCCATGGGATGAATGGCGAAGACCCCAACAAGTACTTATTTGAGTTTCACGTTGTCTGCACCAGCATGAAGCCAAGGGCAGTAACAGAGGACCAAATCAAGTTGAGGGCCTTTCCTTTCTCTCTGAAGGATTCGGCCAATGATTGGTTCTACTATCTAGCTCCAAGAAGCATTGATACATGGGCAAAGATGAAGAAAGCCTTTCTGGAGAAGTACTTTCCTACAACAAAGCTCAATAGCCTAAAGAAGAACATCAACAATATTGAACAACATGCTACTGAGACTTTGTATGAGTACTATGAGAGATTCAAGAGGTTAATATCAAGTTGTCCATACCATGGTTATTCTGATCAGGACCTCATTCTATATCTGTATGGAGGACTTCTTGATGATGAGCGTAGAATGGTGAACGCCGCCTGTGGCGGTAACATTCTGAATAAAACTGTAGCTGCAACATTTTAGATGTTTTCTGAGCTATTTGAAGGCTCAAGGCAGTTCAGCAAGAGAGCAAGCTCCCACGCAGCAAAGGTTGTAGACTCTCATCCATCATCTTCACTGCAATCTGATGTGAACGAGTTGAAGAAGATGATGAAGCGTTTTATGGTGAAAGAAAGTCCACAACAAGTCAAGGCCTATGGCATCTGTTATGACACGTTACACCCTACTGATGCGTGTCCAACACTGTAAGAGCATGCAACTGAAGTGAATGCTATGGGAGGGTTCAGATCTCCTAGACCAAGATATGACCCATACTCCGACACCTACAATCCTGGGTGGAGAGATCATCCCAATCTGAGATATGGGAACCAGCAGAACCAGCAATTCAATCAACAACAGCAGCAATTTCAACAGCCTGGAGGTCAACAGCAACAACCATTCAGACCACCATATGACCCTAGACCTTAGGGGCGGAATTCGAATTCATCTATGTCTGCAGAAGACATGATAAAGGCCCTTGTGCAGAACATGACCACCATGACTCAGAATATGCCCACCATGCAGAGCAATCTGGTTCAATTTCAGCATGAGACCAAGTCAAGCATTCGAGAATCAAGTTGGGCAGATCTCTCAAGCAATAAGCAAACTAGAGGCTAGGGAGGCGAGTAAGCTACTGTCGCAAACGGAGTTGAACCCGAGACAGAATGTGAGTGCAATCATGCTGAGAAGTGGGAGGAAGCTAAATGAAACAATGGAGAACAATGTCTCTTATCTGAAAGGGACGAATTATATGAAGAGACGGAAGCTGCAAACAACGAAATTCCTGCAGAAACCAATCGAGAGGAACCGCGACCGCATGTTGTTTACAGAAGAGATACTGCAGGGAGACGGTTCTGCAGAAGCAAGTCAGAAAGCAGACCCGCGATCGCGGTTTTACCTCAGAAGAAGAACTACGGCCTACAGCAGAAAGAAGCAGCGACCGCGGGAAAGTTACAGAAAGCAACCAAGAAGAACCGTGATCGCGGGTCCAAAACCGCGACCGTGGTTTTGCTACAGATTGCCAAGATGGTTATGTTCGTTCGGATTTTCCTCCCCTTGGCTCACAGAAGCCAATTCCGCCATTCCCTGAGGCGCTAAAAGATACAAGAAGGCTGGAGAATGACAATGAGATTTTTGAAACCTTCAGTAAGTGTGAAGTAAACATTCCCTTGCTTAAATTGATTAAAATATTCTTCACTATGCAAAGTTTCTGAAAGAACTGTGTACAATTAAGAGAAATCAAAAAGTGAAAAGCAAGAAGAAGGTTAAAGTTAGTGAACATGTATTTGCTGTGTTGCAAAGGCGAATGCCTAAGAAGTGTGATGACCCTGGCATGTTTAGTATTCCTTGTACGATAGGTGACACCAAGTTTGAACGAGCCATGCTAGATTTAGGTGCATCTATTAATGTGTTGCCTTACTCTTTATATGAATCTTTGCGGTTAGGACCATTGCATGAAACTGGGACGGTGATTCAGTTAGCTGATTTGTCTAATGTTTATCCGAAAGGAGTAGTAGAGTACGTCCTTGTTAAGGTTGAAAATTTGATTTTTCCTACTGATTTCTTTGTGATGGATATGGGAAATGGCAAGCATGCAGGCCCTGTTATGTTAGGTAGGCTGTTTCTTAAAACCGCCAATACTAAAATTGATGTAAGTAGTGATTCACTTACAATGGAATTTGATGGTGAAAGGGTAGAATACAACATCTATGATATTAAGAAACACCCTCCTGATAATGATTCTATGAGTTCTGTTGATGTGATAACTTAAGTTCATCTGCAAGGCACTATGTCGAGCCACGACATTAACCAATGCGCTTCTCGGGAGGCAACCCGAGGTATGAAGTTTGTTTTCTTGTCATTTGTTTTCCTCTCCTTCTGTTATTGTTTTTCTTTGCTGCATTTTTAGACTAACGTGCAGGAAAGTCGCTTTCAAGGCAAAGTCGCGACCGCGGCCTAAAAATCGCGATCGCGACCTTCCCTGTACGTGAAGTCGCGGACGCTGCTCTATTTTCCTGTTCAATTTCTTTTAATTTTGCAGATTTGCCGAGAGCATCGCATAGCCTGTGCGGTAAAACGCACAGCCTATGCGGTTTGAAGTTGTTCGAAAAAAAAAAACACGGGCGTGGGTGAAAACCGCGATCACGGCCCTGCGTTCCGCACAAAAATTTTAGGTTGATGCCGCGACCGCCGCCGCCCTTTTTCCTTTGATTTTGCGGCTGTTTATTTTGGTACTGAGGATGAGGATGCTATAGATGATGATGAGGAGATGTAGCTCGGGATTTTTATGGTAACGGATGATGCGGCTGATGCTGCTGATGAGGAGGAGATTCCAGAGGCACTGATTGATATATGTTCGCGATGGAAAGACAATATGAGGCCACTAACACAATGAGGCAGGCACTTCGAGTGGTCCTGCATACCCAAGTAAACAGTATGAGGAGTGGATAGCTGAGTTTGATGAGGACGTGCAGATCCTCCGAGATCAGTTGCTGGTGCAGTGTTCTTACATCAAGCATTAGGACGCCTTTGCTTTACACAGGTAGGAGGCATATAGGGGACCTACAACCGATAGACTTAATGTCATTGTCTCCTGCCATGGCACTAGAGACTCTTGTTTCCATGATTTTCCACCGCCACGCCTGCCACAACATCCGAGACACAGACCACCTCGGCATCGCTAGTGGGTATCTTTCTTTCCCCCAAGAGTTTCATTTTTCGTCTTTCATTACATTGAGGACAATGCAATATTTAAGCATGTGGGAGGGAGTTATACTTGCTGGTCGTTTGTACTACTGTTTTAAAAAATAAAAAAATAAAAAATGAGAATAAACCTGGTTGAGCTGAAAACCCGAAAGGGCGATTCAGGCAAAATTCAGGGGCCCGGACCAGCACTAGGCTGGGGTAATAAGAGGCTGAAGAGCGATGTGAGGATTGGTGAGCTCATCTGTGAAAAATGAAATGAGTGGCTAGGTGAAAACCTGAAAGGGCGCCTAGGCAAAATGAGTGGAAAAAAAAAGAAGAGGAGTGATTATTAGGATTCATTCATTCTGGCGTGGCGACATAAGTGGTGGAGTTATAAGGCGGTTTCGGGTAGGTCACTTTGGGAGTTATAAGAAGATAGACTGGAGCTAGGATTAGATATTTTCATTCACATACTAGAGTTCGGGTTAAGCTTGGGGGAAATACTATGTTTTCCTTAAGGCTGGTGTGCTGTGTTTCTGTGTTGGTGCTATGGAGATTCATGAGTAGGTGTGGTTCTTAGTGGAGAGTTTTGTTGTTGATGAGAAACAACCCTCCAAAGGTGAGGCTTTGCTCCTCTAGGGGCTAGATCTAGACCAAGGGGAGTCTTCTTCTCCTTCCTATGCTTGGAAGCCCTCCAATGACACTTGAAGAGAGGGTTGGGCTGCCGGAAACCGAGGGTGGGCAGTGGGCTGCCGGAGGTTGCCGAGGGGAGTGCTAGTGGGCAAGGTGGTGCTAGGGTTCGCCGGGCGTGATCGAGAGGGAGCCAGGGGGGGGGGGGGCTGGTGGCGCCGGCAAAGGTCCAAGGAAACCCTCCCTTGGGGATTCCTTGGCTGAGAAGAACACGGACTGATTTGAGCTTGTGGATTTGAAGGATGAGCGTGAGAGATTGAGAAGAGAAGAGTGTTTGAGAGAGTTTGGGTTGATATAAATTAATTAGAGACCTTAGGGGAGGATTTCTCTACCCAAGGTATATTCCAATTCTCTATTCTTCAACCAAATGACAAGGAAGCCAAGGAAAGGCTTAAATAGTCTAGCGTTTTTGGGAGTGGGCTAGAAGCCATAGGCACATGGATCCACACGCCCACCCACTAAAAGAAATGCCCTAAATATCCAAAATAAAAGGCACTAACATAACTTAATTGCCAAAAAGGGAAAAGAGATAAAAGCCATAAAGGCTTGGATAGGAACGCGCGCTTGAATGTCTTGGAGTCGAAGCATCGGATGCTTGATTGTCGTGGCATTTGAAGCGACGGCGTTTTGGCTACTCCGAGAAGGGTCGGGCTCGGGCCTTCGTCCCCGGGCCTTGAGTGTCCTTGTTGATGGATGGTTGACACTCATCACTCTCCCCTTCTTGAGGGAGAATTGTCCTTAATTCGATCATCCGGGACCGGGGGCACATAAGGCAAGTAGGCATCCATAACACGGCTTGGAAGAGCTCCCCACGCCATGGTATGTGTACTCCAAGGAGACGCCAAAAAGGCCCTAAGCAAGGTTGCCGCCGACATGGTCCTACAACAAAGCAACTCAACAACAAAATGTGAGAATATCCTACTCCCCGGGGTGGTTCTACGAAGGGCCCTAGGCACGGTCCAAAAGGGAGATGGGGTCGGTTCATGTGCAGCCCTAATGGGGTAGGTGATGGGAGGGCTTAGGTCCAGTGGCCATATGTGGAAAAGGAAAACAGTGGGCATCCTCAAGGCAATGTGTGAGATCCTACAAGCTAGGGGATTGACCATGTGGGAGAGATGAACTAGTAGCACCCAAAGAGAATCTCTCCCCTTCTTAGGAGTTGGCCACCCGACTACAAGAGTGAGATACACAACCACCCAATTCCCGGTATAAGAGGATACAAGAATGCTAGGGTCAGGAGGGCGATACCTAGGATAAATCAATGGGACAAACACCCAAGCACGGGGCCACAAACCAATAGACAAGCTAAGGTGAGGTCCTAACGAAATGGTCCCTAAGGAGGCTATGTGCAGGGCTATCCTCAAAGGCTCCGTGTCAACCTGAAATACCTTATGCGTGAGGTGCCTAGGAAGGGATGTATGGCCAGTCCATAAAGGTCCATAATCAACATGATACTCCGTGGGCAAGGGGTGCCAAGGAAGCGCTCTAGGTATAATCCTCAAAGGTCCCTGAACAACATGACAAACCTTTTGCAAAGAAAGCCTAGGGGAGGATCTAGGCATGCTCAAGGACAAGGCGGAGAAGTGGCAGCTCGTACCCCCATAATAGGCCCAAAAATCAACAATGCAAAGACGCATAATAAGGGCATTATCATGGTATGGGTTACGCATAATCAACACATGAAGCGTCCTAAAGGTATGTCGAAAGATGGAATATGCAAAGCACACAACATACGTAATAAGGAGAGGAAAGGAATGAAGTGAATACATCTCATGCAACAAGGATGGGGAGCTATGAAGCAAACATGAGTATGCCAAATCCAAGGGTATAACAAGCAAGCCTTTTGTATTGCCTAAGGCATTAAATGCAATAACATGAGAGGTATATGCCATAGGAAGTGTAAGGTCACATGCAAGAGTAGTGGCATCACTCTTCCTAAGCCTAAGTATATGCTTCATGATACAACAAGTCAAACAATTGTCATACTTAGGCATGTAGGAAAAAACAAGCAATAAGTAAAACTTCGCCAGCATGAAGTGAGACATGGAACTATAATGCAAACAAGAATGTATAGTCCTAGATGCAAAACAGTGTATCTTCATAAATAAAGCTCTATCCAAATATATAAATGACCACTCATGTAAGGTATCACTCAAGGGCATAAAAGGAGAGACAAAAGAAGGTACCTCCCTAAATATAGGGGTCATTGAAGCGTCTCCATTGTAGAGGTTAA
The DNA here is from genome assembly GCA_027886185.1 of Rheum nobile. Classification (NCBI taxonomy): domain Eukaryota; kingdom Viridiplantae; phylum Streptophyta; class Magnoliopsida; order Caryophyllales; family Polygonaceae; genus Rheum; species Rheum nobile. The sequence goes on along the minus strand of WOAB01000561.1, from coordinate 2,663,430 downwards.
TAGCTGGCCTGGGAAGCTTGTAAGGCTCGTCATCCAAAGCATGGACCTCCTCTTGGAGTGAGAATGGCAAGCAAGAAGGAACAAGAGGTGTGGCATCAATCCAAGGCGTGGCCAAAGAGCTCATGGAGCTGCGAGTGATGATAGGGCGAGGCACCCACTGAGGTGCAACCAAGGCACCCCCAGGCGCAGTTATGGCGCCTTGAGGCGCAGCCGGGGCGCGGGAGGGCGCAGCCGAGGCGCTTTGAGGCACGACCAAGGTTGGTGCGGCCACGGGCACCGGGGCTGGCGCAAGCGGTGGCACCGAGGCCGTGGCATGTGCGGGCGATGACGCAGACGGTGGCGCGTGCTCCGTGGCCGGGGGGAGTGGGTGCACTAGAGACGCGGGCATCGGCGCCAACGGTGGCGCGACCATGGAGGCCGGTGTGGGCGCGAGCAACGGGGCTAGTGTGGGCACCTCCATGGTGCTCCCGGCCTCGTCGACGGCCTCGGCAATGATCTCGTCACGGTGGCCCACGGGGAGGGTGACAGCCAAAGGGGGCTGAGCAAGGCGCGCGGCAGCGGCGGGCGCGGCCGTGGTTGCGGCTGGAGTGGAGAGCGGCTGCGGCGCAGCGCGATTGGCCGTGGGAGGGCCCAATAAGGGGTCGTCGGCAATGGTGTCCAAGCTAAGCGCGACGGCGGTCATACGCGCAGCGAATGTCTCCTTGTCGCGGCGGAGCACAACCATTTCCGCACGCAATGCCTCGATTGCGGCCGCCTTATGGCGGGCGGCAGCCGCCTTGGTACGGTTCTCCTCAGCAAGCCGCGCGGCCACCGACTTGGTGTAATATGTGGGCGGCAGCCATCCCGGTTCGTGGCTTTCGATGCGGCGGTTGGCGCGGGCGCGGGGATGCGGCAGCCAGCCCGGGTCATGGCGGTTGAGCGGGCGCCGAGGATGGCTTTGGGCGCGATAAAATTCCCGGTGGTGCACATCCACCCAAGTCCCCGGTCCAAGGAAGCCGTCGTCAACATCCATGGGATCGTTCATGTGTGGACTCACCTATAAGAAGGCCACAAGCAAACCAAGTAAACAATTCACAAGGCACAAGGAAAGAAACTTATAAAGGAGAAACAAAGGAAAAGAAACTAAGACATAAGCAAAAACAAAGTCAATGGCTCAAGCAAGGGTTGACAAGGAAAATCATGATATGTAACTTGCAAATTGGGAGTGTGACCAATGCACCTTCAAATCAAGCCAACTTGTATTCCTTAGGCTAAGTGGATAAAAGGCCAAAGTGCAACATAGGAAGACAAGGCCAAGGTGAGGGAAAAATGACCACCCTATGGGCCCCAAAGGGATGAATTGACAATGGAAAAGGCTAGAAGAACATAGAGAGGAGGGCTTAGTGGCCCAAGTTGTCAAGTGAGGGTGAGAGAGCCCACCAAGGGTTGTGGCCCAATGTGAGGTGAGAAAGTTTGACCTACCCTTTGCTTGAATTTTGCTTCTTTTTCTTTCTTTTCGTTTTTTTTTTATTATTGGGTCTTTTGCCTTTTGTTTGGACCTCTTGAAATAAGCTTGGCTTTTTCTAATGCAATGGGAAGCAAGGCCGAAGGTGATGATGTTTGAATTCAAGGAGTGGGGCCACAACACTTTTTGTAGAGAGTGGCAACAAGGGTATTATGATTTTTGTTGTGTTTAGATGTGCCAAGTCACCATATAGTGGTGGGACAAGGCTTTGGAAGAAGGAGAAAAAGGAATATGCCTTTGCCACACAATTTTGGCACTTTGTGGCACTCACTAAGGAAGAATCTTGCCTAATCATCCACTATCCCATCATCCAAATGTGCAAGTTGTCTTTTTACCCAAAATAGCAAAAGGGGACAAGAAAGGACAATTGGAAGGTGGGAATGGCCTCTCCCCAAAAGGACAAAGGTACAATCAAGGACAAAGGTACAAACAAGGACAAAATTCAAAAATGAAGCAAGCAAACACACAAGGGCAAGGTTTCGGCCATGGAAGCAAGGTGGGGGCTGTAGGGGTGGTGGTGGGTGGTGTGACGGCGGCAGGGAGGGTGGTCCGGTGGCCGAAGGTGGTGGTGATCGCCGGAGAGGGATTTTTTTTGGGTTTTGGGGGCTGTTTTTGGGAGGGGAACTAGAAGCAACTAAGCTAAGCACGAAAATAGCATGGAAAAATGAAAAAAAAGACATGGAAACAAGAGAAAAACTGAGCATGCAACTTCAACACAAAACAAGAAGGAACAAGAAAAAAATTCTAGCTAGCAAGGAAGACAAAGAGCAAAACACATGGAACCATGGAAGCAACAAAGGAGAACATGCTAGCTATAGAAAAGAACCACAAAAAAATGAATTTTGAAAGGGAGAAGAGGACTTAGCTTGGGAATTTGGCTCTTGATACCAATTGATGAGAAACAACCCTCCAAAGGTGGGGCTTTGCTCCTCTAGGGGCTAGATCTAGACCAAGGGGAGTATTCTTCTCCTTCCTATGCTTGGAATCCCTCCAATGACACTTGAAAAGGGGGTTGGGCCGCCAGAAACCGAGGGTGGGCAGTGGGCTGCCGAAGGTTGCCGAGGGGAGTTCTAGTGGGCAAGGTGGTGTTAGGGTTCACTGGGCGTGACCGAGAGGGAGCCAAGGGGGAGGGGGGGCTGGTGGCGCCGGCAAAGGTCCAAGGAAATCCTCCCTTGGGGATTCCTTGGCTGAGAAGAACACGGACTGATTTGAGCTTGTGGATTTGAAGGATGAGCGTGAGAGATTGAGAGATTGAGAAGAGAAGAGTGTTTGAGAGAATTTAGGTTGATAGAAATTAATTGGAGACCTTAGGGGAGGATTTCTCTACCCAAGGTATATTCCAATTCTCTATTCTTCAACCAAATGACAAGGAAGCCAAGGAAAGGCTTAAATAGTCTAGGGTTTTTGGGAATGGGCTAGGAGCCATAGGCACATGGATCCACACGCCCACCCACTAAAAGAAATGCCCTAAATATCCAAAATAAAAGGCACTAACATAACTTAATTGCCAAAAAGGGAAAATAGATAAAAGCCATAAAGGCTTGGATATGAACGCGTGCTTGAATTCCTTGGAGTCGAAGCATCGGATGCTTGATTGTCGTGGCATTTGAAGCGACAGCGTTTTGGCTACTCCGAGAAGGGTCGGGCTCGGGCCTTGGTCCCCGGGCCTTGAGTGTCCTTGTTGATGGGTGGTTGACACTCATCAGTTGTGCTTCCTGAGACGTTGGGTATTTGATTGGAGGAGTAGGTTTCTATTAGCTTACTCGAGGACGAGCAAGGTCTAAGCATGGGGGAATTTGATACGCTTTACTTTGTATAGCGTAACTAGGACTTGCTAGCACATTATGGGAGATGATTAGGGTAGTTTCCTGGACTATTCCGTGATTAGGGAGAGGCCAAGAGAAGTGAAAAAAATCAAGAAATTACAGAAGATTGGAGCCTCTGAAGATCAAGTGAAGACCGGAGCAACAAAAGTATAAACCGCGACCGCGGGGGTATGAACCGCGATCGTGGGTCTTGGTTGAGGTCGCGGGTCTGGTCGCGGTTTTGGGCCGGCTGACGCGGATTGAAGATTCAACGTTTTATTATCTTATTACCTTAATTATTATTTTTATTATTACGTTTAGACTTCTTTTCTAAAGTATTTATTATTGGGATATTTAGCATTAGGGTAGACCTAGTTTTTATCATCATTCATTCTATCATATTTTTCTTAATGGCAGTTTAGAGTTTTTGGAGTTTTTGCAAGGCCATGAAGAACTAAGTTTTCTTTGCTTAGTCAGACGATTGAAGCCTTCGTTTGTTTTGGTTGTGAGATTATAACTCTTGTTCTATTCCTTTGAATGTTATTGATTCTCTTATGCTTAATCCCTTTGAGTTTTACTGATTATACTAGCCTGATCAACTAGTGGTTATTAGTATTATTCTTATGCTAGAGTTAGACTGTTTCTGGTTGAAATACCTAATTCAGAGTAGCAACTACGATATTCTAGAACTAGTTGGAATAGTGATAGGCGTTGTCGTCGTGACACCTAAACAAATAAAATAATCCTAACAAACCTAAACAAGTAGTAGAGGCAAGCAAGGGTCGAATCCACAGGGAGGAAGTGATCAATTCATGTGTTAGTAAGCATGCAAAGTAACAAGCAAAGGGGTTTTTGGTTATCAAGCAAAACAAAGCAAACAAGTGTGGTTGATGAGAAAATATGAATGGGGAAAGTAGTTCTACTAGAACGAGATCCACAATACAGAGATAAGTCGATCATTGAAATCTTATAAATCCAAGTTCTTTAACTATTCTTATGGTTGTTCCCATCCTGATCTTAAGTACTACCGATTCTCACAGTTGTCGATAGACTTATTACTATGCCAATGATAAAGTACCACTGATTCTCACAGTTGTCAGCGTACTTTAGCACCAACACAGCAATAGCAATGCACACAAGGATATAGGATACATGCAAGTAGAAAGACGTACAAGTACTCACTCCCCTACTTAACATGCAATGATTCTCACTCACAATTGTACGCTCGGAACCCCTATACGCACAATTGTGTTTGCCACTAGATATGCACTCGGAACCCCTATATGCAATCCTAGCAATTGATAAAAAGTATTCAACCTAGCTGGCCAGACTATGAAGAATAACGATAAATCAATAATCAATATAACCAAGAGAATCAAACCAACACACATAAGAATAAGAACAAGGAATAGAAATCTCACAACATAATCAACTGTATTGCTTCAAACGTCTAGTAGAACAAGGTGTTTAGTTCTCCATGGGTTGGAAACCCTGGAGGTGGAAAAGAAACGAACTTCAAAACTAAATCTAGATTAATTGTGGCTGGAGGCTGTGGGAATTAGGTTAAATAGAGTTAACCTAAAGCCCAAGATCACAAACCCTATCTTACAAGGAAATAAAATAAAAATAATAATAATAAAAGGAAATAATAATAAAAGGTAAACAAATCAATCTGGGAAATAATCCCGTCTTCTCTCGCTCGGATCTCGCAAGCCATCTCGGTCAGCAGCTCGGCCCGGCCCAACTCCATCACATGCTCCGCTGATGTCATGGCGACATCATCTTCCAATTCTTCAGCACACTTTCCCGCTTTCAATTCACGCGGCGCGACATCTTTATCTGAGACCCACCGCCGGGTCGCGGTCGGCGTCGCCGCGGGGCGGTGAGGTCGCGGTGGAGTTACTGAGGCTCGCCGCCGGGTCGCGGTCAGTCTCACCGCGGGGCGGTGACTTTTCAGCTTCTGTGACACTTTAGTAAAAACGCCATAACTTTTGATTCCCAACTCGGATTGCGCTAATATTTTGAGGACGTGCAGTAGACTTCAGGATCTAACTCCTCGAATTGGAATCACTTCATTTGGACATCTGAGTAGAGAGAACGAACCATTTGAATTCAGCACATTGTTCTTCTACTCTTCAATATACTTCAAACCTCTATAAATCCCATGATTTCTTCACTTCTTCACTCTAACTCCATAATCTCCAATTGTGCATAAAATCCAACCAAATGGCGCCTCAAACCTGATAATAATCCTTAGATATGTGCTACAAAATAGCACTTATCAAATCCCCCATGCTTAAACCTTGCTCGTCCTCGAATAAGCTAAAGTAAACCTACTCCTTCAATCAATCCCCAAGGCTTCAGGAAGCATAGAAAACTCAACCTTCAAGAATCATACCCAACAATAAACTCCAGGCAGCCATACAAATAAGCACAGTACAATATACTACAACATCAATCAACACCCCACACATCCAAGCTAAAAGGAAAGCAGAGTACTTCCCCCAAGCTTATCCAAACACCATAGAGTGAATAAATTCTAATCCTATCTCCCATCTATCTTCTTATCCCTCCAGAGTGACCTACCCGACAATCCTTCTTTGACTCCTCTTCTTATGACGCCTCGCCAAGAATAATGAGAAATCCTAGAATCACTATTCTTCTTTTTTCGCTCATTTTGCCAAGGCGCCCTTTCGGGTTTTCACCAAGCCACTCATTTCATTTTCCAATAGATGTACTCACATAAGCTCACGTCACTCTTGACCACATATTACCCCAGCCTAATGCTGGTCCAAGCCACCTGCTTATTACCTAGGCCGCCCTTTCGGGTTTTCGACCTATCCCAGGATTTTTTAATGTATGCCTTTTTTCAATTTTTGGCTTTTTTTTCATTTTTCATTTTTCTCCTCAACGACGTAGCAAGTATAGAACTCTCTCCCATGCTTAAACATTGCATTGTCCTCAATGTAATGAAAGACAAAAGAATAGAAGCAGAGGGAAAAACAAAAAAAATAACTCACAAACGTTGCCAAGCTGCTTGGACACTGTAGGTGATCGCTGGCGGTCTTCTCAATAAATGTCCATGTCTCTGGTGTTGGGCGGGTGTCTTCATCAACTCTATAATCTTCTCCTACTGTGCAACCATAGGAAACCACTTTGGTGAATAGTGGTGAAACAATGATAGTAGGATTGCACGGCCTTCTAGGAATACATGGCCCATATATAATCATGGTGGGGGCTCTAGCATTCCTCCTCTTCAGCTGTCGAATGTAGGGCCATCATCGTTGCCAAATAAATTGTATGGGGCAAGTGTATCCTCCTTGACAACATGATGCGCACCATCTCCATGGGGAACTCTGAACAGCTGGCCTTCGGTAGAACTCTTTTTTTAATTTTTTTAATTTTTTTTTTCCAATTTTTACTCCCCGTTTAAGGTTTTTTCGGGGCCCTTTTTTTTTCAGAGAGAGAAAATATACCAGAAATCTACCGCGGGGCGGTGAGGGTCGCCGCAGGGCGGTGGGATAGCTGAGAACACCATATCTCTCCATTTACTTTCGTACCTGAAATGTTAGTAACAAGCGAACGAAACAAAGCAAAAACACACTAAAGAAAATGCAAAAATAAAGAATGAAAAGCAAAGAAAGGAAAAACATACCTCGGGTTGCCTCCCGGACAGCGCCTTAGTTATTGTCATGGCATGACATCCTGCTCATTCTTCTCAACTCGGGTTGCTCATAGCAACCAAACTCCTGGGGCCTGGATCAGGGGGATGCCTCTTTGTATGCTCTCTATTGAGCCTTTCCCCCAATCTTGTGCAATTGTTGATGGCTGGATCACTCGTCGTATCCATGAACGCACATGCCATCTTTCGAAATGGTCTACCCAGCATCTCAGGGGCTACATGTATGTCCTGCCCCGTATCCAGCATAGAGAAATTCACCGCTTGCATCAAAGCCTCCTTCTTGTGCTTCCCCTTCGGCTTCTTATTGATCAAGCCCAGCACCTTTAACATTTCCTTGCAGCGAGGGGTGCTATCTGCCAGATGGACCAAAGGAATGGTTGCCTTGCAGCTACTGAAGGTGTCAAATAAGCCTTTGCCGCTCTCCACCTTTTGGGTGTCCTTCAGAGCCTCAGGGAATGGACTAGCGGGTTGCGGCGCGACGAGCGGGAAGGAGTTGAGACGCACAAACTCATCATAAGCAACCTCCAGAGGGTCGGGGACTGCATGGGCATTTTCGAGATGAATGATTGTCTCTGGAGTATATCCGTGATCGCGGTACTCCTCCTCATCGTCGCTCCACTCCTCTCCAAAGAAGTTCTCCTCCTCAGTCAGCCACTCTGGACGAAAATAAGTATTAACCCGAACCTCATCAGCATAACTGCAATTTTGGACGTCGGGTCGCGACGAGATCTCGCTAGGAGGTACTTCGTCCACCGCGGGGCGGTAGTCATTGCCGCGGGGCGGTGAGGTCGCGGTGGAGATACTGAGGCACGTCGCCAGGTCGCGGTCATTCTCGCCGCAGGGCGGTGAGATAACTGGGATCTCACGCCGGGTCGCGGTGAGAGGTGATGCGGGGCGGTGGGCGATGTTCTCCATCTCATAATCGTCCTCCTCTACAACACTGGGAGGAACGTTTTCCCTCGGGTTTACTACCGTTTGAGATGGTAGATTCCCCGACCTCCTTGCTTTGAGCTGTATAATTGACTCCGCCAACTGGTTCACCTGACCTACTATATCCTTGATGCTTGACTCGGTATTCTGCACATGAGTGGTGAAATGTTGAGTCAAGGTCCTGAGCATCTCTTCAGTTGGCAGGGAGTTACTAGCATGGGGAGCTACTGGTAGCTCAACAAAGTGGGGTTGAGGTGCTTCTTGTCTACCCGTCTTCGCGATAATGTCTTTCAATGAAGCAATTTCTTGCAATAAATGTGCATCCTTGGAGTTGACAGCATTAACTCCTCTGGTCCTTGGGGCTTCATCAAAATCTCTTGTGCTCTCAGCCATATCATGAAGTTTAATCATGGCTGCATCAGGGGTCATATTCAAAATACTACCACCACACGTAGCATCTATGATTCTTCTTTCATCATCCAACAGCCCATTATAGACATAGAGTACTAGAGCTTTCTTGTCAAAACCATGGAACGGGCAGCTAGAGCACAGTCGTGTGAACCGCTCATAATATTCATAAAGGATCTCCTCCTCTCCTTGTTCAATACTGGCAATTTCCCTTTTCAAAGCGTTCACCATCTTGGCTGGGAAATATTGTGTGAGGAAAGCCTTAAGTAGCTCAGCCCATGAATTTATGCTTCCGCCAGGCAGATGATAGTACCAGTCATCAGCATCGTCCTTAAGAGTGAACCCGAAGGCTCTCATTTTAATTTGATCCTCAGTGACGTCGGCTGGTGTGATGCTCATAATGATGTTGTGGAATTTTCTCAAGTGTAGGATGGGGTCTTCTCCACTTCGTCCATAATATCTCGGGAGTAACCGTATCACCCCTGATCTGAGCTCAAATGTCACACCATCAGCAAGGGGTGGAATAATTACAGCCAAGGGCTGCTGTATCAGATCTGGCGCAGTCAATTGTCGGAGTGTCTGAGCCATTCGTACCTGTCTTTGTATCAACTTCAACAAGTAGCAAATCAGTAGCAAAGGTGCGGACCGTAAGATAGGTCCACACCAAAGTAACACACACACAAACACACAGAAAAATCAAAACTTGCCTCCCCGGCAACGGCGCCAATTTGATAGGCGTTGTCGTCGTGACACCTAAACAAATGAAATAATCCTAACAAACCTAAACAAGTAGTAGAGGCAAGCAAGGGTCGAATCCACAGGGAGGAAGTGATCAATTCATGTGTTAGTAAGCATGCAAAGTAACAAGCAAAGGGTTTTTTGGTTATCAAGCAAAACAAAGCAAACAAGTGTGGTTGATGAGAAAATATGAATGGGGAAAGTAGTTCTACTAGAACGAGATCCACAATACAGAGATAAGTCGATCATTGAAATCTTATAAATCCAAGTTCCTTAACTATTCTTATGGTTGTTCCCACCCTAATCTTAAGTACTACCGATTCTCACAGTTGTCGATAGACTTATTACTATGCCAATGATAAAGTACCACTGATTCTCACAGTTGTCAGCGTACTTTAGCACCAACACAGCAATAGCAATGCACACAAGAATATAGGATACATGCAAGTAGAAAGACGTACAAGTACTCACTCCCCTACTTAACATGCAATGATTCTCACTCACAATTGTACGCTCGGAACCCCTATACGCACAATTGTGTTTGCCACTAGATATGCACTCGGAACCCCTATATGCAATCCTAGCAATTGATAAAAAGTATTCAACTTAGCTGGCCAGACTATGAAGAATAACGATAAATCAATAATCAATATAACCAAGAGAATCAAACCAACACACATAAGAATAAGAACAAGGAATAGAAATCTCACAACATAATCAACTGTATTGCTTCAAACGTCTAGTAGAACAAGGTGTTTAGTTCTCCATGGGTTGGAAACCCTAGAGGTGGAAAAGAAACGAACTTCAAAACTAAATCTAGATTAATTGTGGCTAGAGGCTGTGGGAATTAGGTTAAATAGAGTTAACCTAAAGCCCAAGATCACAAACCCTATCTTACAAGGAAATAAAATAATAATAATACTAATAAAAGGAAATAATAATAAAAGGTAAACAAATCAATCTGGGAAATAATCTCGTCTTCTCTCGCTCGGATCTCGCAAGCCATCTCGGTCAGCAGCTCGGCCCGGCCCAACTTCATCACATGCTCCGCTGATGTCATGGCGACATCATCTTCCAATTCTTCAGCACACTTTCCCGCTTTCAATTCACGCGGCGCGGCATCTTTATCTGAGACCCACCGCCGGGTCGCGGTCGGCGTTGCCGCGGGGCGGTGAGGTCGCGGTGGAGTTACTGAGGCTCGCCGCCGGGTCGCGGTCAGTCTCACCGCGGGGCGGTGACTTTTCAGCTTCTGTGACACTTTAGTAAAAACGCCATAACTTTTGATTCCCAACTCGGATTGCGCTCATATTTTGAGGACGTGCAGTAGACTTCAGGATCTAACTCCTCGAATTGGAATCACTTTATTTGGACATCTGAGTAGAGAGAACGAACCATTTGAATTCAGCACATTGTTCTTCTACTCTTCAATATACTTGAAACCTCTATAAATCCCATGATTTCTTCACTTCTTCACTCTAACTCCATAATCTCCAATTGTGCATAAAATCCAACCAAATGGCGCCTCAAACCTGATAATAATCCTTAGATATGTGCTACAAAATAGCACTTATCAAATAGTTTATTGTAGAAGAGAATTGATTGCATGCTAAGTAAAACTGGTTGTTTTATGTGCATGTATCTGCTGAAATTCCTGAACTTACTGCTGCTGTTAAATTGAATCTGGATAGTTTCCTGGTTATTTGATAGTTAGTATTCTCAGGGTCTGGTTGTCCTGTTAATAACTTAAGAAAAGGAATAGGAACATTCACTGGTATAAAGAACTAGAGATAATCAAGGATCAATCAATCAATCTGAAGTGTGGATATATGTCTGGCTGAGTACTTTTCTCAATATTTGTTTACATCATCATTACTTCTGCTAGTTAATTTCATAGTTAGAACAAACCAATCAAAACCCCCTTTGTTACTGTTGATAAACGATCTCTGCAAATAGGATAAATAACTTGATTCTCTGTGGGTTCGACCCTTACTTGCCAGACTACATTAGTTAGGTTTTTAAGGTTTCTTTGTTAGGTATACACGACTAATTGCCTATCAGTCATCTAATCTAGTTCCTTCTCACCACTCACTTGCTCCGTCTTTCAAATGTAACAAAGCTATGTGCACCTGTTCAGCCTCGGTGCAGACCACATTCCGAAATAGTCGCTCCATATGAGAAAACCAATAGGCAACCTTGAATGGTTCCCCGGCTATCCGGGCGTATTGAATTGATCGTCTTCAACGCCCGATTATAATTCCCTTCATTTATCTCGGGAATCACTAGTGGTGCAAGGTCTTCATGTCCCCCAAAATCAACTACGACCTGAGGAACGGGAGTCGCTTGAGCTTGCGGTATTCCCTGGGATGTCAATATCTCAACGACCTACCTCAATATATGCCCTATGACCGTAACATCCAACACAATTGGGGCAAGAGGTGGATTAAGTGGAACTCCCCCCGCAACTTGAGGGTCCACCTGTTCTTGATGAACATCTACCCACAGGGGCGGGTTATTGTTGTGCGAGCCCGATCCCGCGCCATCCCCTTGTTGAGCAGCACTCCTCAGTTAACCACTGCTAGGACCTTCATCGGTCGCTCGGTTGGTGGATCGGGTGTTCACCATTTGTTGATGAACCATAATGCCAATTTAGAATTTTCCAACTTATACGTGATACTTAAATCACTACGTTATGATATGAATTGTAAGGGTCCAAACTAATAGCTCATTTAGATTGACTGACCCACCACCATTATTCTTAAAACGATCTTATCCTCTTACTTAAGAATAAGGAAATTTGGAGAAATGTCAACCTCGAATGATATTAAACCTAAGAATGGAAAATGTCCTAATGAATGGACCTAAAGAATAAGTAACTGAATCGAAGCTTGTAGAAGTTTGAAAATATTTTTTTATCAAAACTTATACTTTCAAATCTTATATTTAACTTAGTGAAATAATTACCCAGATAGTAAATTTCTTAACTAATGACATTAGTATATTAATTATGTGCACAAGGCACTTATCTTATTTAATTTCAAAACGTGCATTAACGTTAAATCTTTTAATTTCCACACCAGATCTCGCAATGAAATATAGGATGGGAATATCCCAAAGATTGACACTAGCTAAGTGCACCACCACCTATATTCGGATAGGGGTAGGTCATGATCAAAAGCGTTAGGGTAATAATCCTCCTAACACCAAGTTATAAAGAAACAACTAAACCTCACAAGGAAATAGCATTCCTACGAATACTCGTGCCAAACTATCATTTATATATCCACACCAATGCACAACAAATCCACAACAAGTATATCTAGCACCCTATAATAATAATATCAATATATATAAGGGACATAGCTATCATATTATACAACCTAATAATAAGGTTCAATTATCACACCATTTATACACACAAGTTGCCAAACGATAAAAGAATTATTTATCCCAACTTAATAGAACAACCGATTCATTGTCAATTAAGATGAAAATGGAATAAATATGCAAGAGCGAACCGCCACTTGCCTTGAACCATGAAGAAGATTGAACGGCGTATCGGAGATGGTTACTTTCGAAAATCAAATTGACTCCCTGATTTATTTTCGTTCCAAACGCGATTTCGGAATGTACTAAAATCACAAACATAAATAATTTATGATTAGATAATTTATTCAATAACAACAATTGAAGGGTACAAGTCTTGATTTTTAATTGAATTTACCTAACTCCGATTAATTCAATTTCAAGGCTTTTTGGTAAAACGATTATTTATACAATTTAAAATCATTTAGTCGTATATTCTAAATAATCATATTATAAATAATTTAATCCCATAATTTATTTATAAGTCTAAAAAATCCAACTCAAAATATTACCTAAATGAAAATTTATAAATTAACCATTCATAATCTAAGATAATACCCAAAATAATTATTATTTATTTATTTTTAGTTTTTATAAAATCAAATTAATTCCCTCTTATTATTCAGTAATGAAGATTAATTTAATTAACCTTAATTAAGCCAAATAATAACAAAGAACAATATAAGAAATTAAAATCCAGAAATTCGAAATACCCCGAATGGGGTTCAGTGGAAACGTGGAGGAATCCGTAAAAATTGGAGCTTGGCGGCAGAGGTCCGGCGGCGGGGCACTGGGGCTTTTGAAGAGCACCTCCAGGCGGTCCAGATGGCGGTGGCAATTGGGGCGGAGGAACAATCGAGACGGGATTCTAAGGTTCATGAATTGCGGGTTGAAATTGGATGTCGAAATGACATCGATTGGAAGAGTATTTATAAAGGTTTGAAAGATCTTGGAGAGCACTCTACAATGGGCTCAATAATGGCTCAAAAAGATCTCGAATTGATCTCAAATTGTCCAATTTACCAAAAACATCAAAATTGAGTTCATATTTGCCTTTTATCTTAAAATTCGATCTTGTTTTTTATTGTATCCTTCCGATTTTTCCAGGATCTTGCGTGTTTAATCGTCCTCTTAAAAGTACAATGGTTAATTGATCAAAATGAGCCCAAAACGAGGACGGATTGTGGCCAAAACCGCCACAATCCGTCCTCGTTTTGGGATGTTGAATAGCCCACTGATAAGAAGGACACGACTTCTAAGGATGTTGAATAGCCCACTGATGACTCCCATGTTGAAATAAATTATATTTAAAATATGCTCATATGTATTTATCTTGTGAACACTTCAATTGTTTTATGTTGACATTTCCGTATTTCCTGCCTGTAGTGGTAGATGGATGTTTTGACTATACTTTGTGGTAGAATACTTTGTGTTTTGAGACTTGCTCAAGGGGGCAAGTCAAATTTTCAGCTTGTTTAACATGTTAATCAGTTACTCCCACTTTATGCTTTTTTTTTGCATTATTTATTTTGCAGGTGACAATTTTAACGATGTGTGGTGTACTGCGACACTATATTGAATATATTGTAGAGTTCTTAATTCGGCTTCTTGTTCATAGTCTTTTTGTACTTAAAGCTTGTAGCTTCCTTAATCGTAGAATCAATCATGTCTTGGATTTTTTTTGACATTGTAACATAACGTCATCCTTGATTTTGAATAATATCGTTTGTTTGTCGATTTCATCATTTTGTCGTTTTAGAATGTGATGTCATTTCAGAGCTTTAATTAAAGCGTTATTATTCTAGCTTCACCCTAATCCTTGTAGATTTTGAGCATTGTCAAGCCGCTTTTGAATTTCGATTCATGGAATAATATCCAACTAAACGTCATTTTTCTCTGATTGGTGCACGTTTTGACAAGTTGTCTTGACTATCCCTTTGTTGTAGTTAATTTAATTAAGTGCCAAGTTATTGACACTTTGATTTGTGTGTAGTTTTTACGCGTAAATGTAAGGGTTAGTTACATACTCGTAGAAGTTAGATCTCATATGGTTAATTGTTTGTTTCACAATAAAAATTGATATTTGTGACCTGGGGTAATGTATTATGCTGAGTAAAAACATACATCTTCCTTTCTATGAAGTGCTCATGATTTAAAGTAATGTAATTGATTGACAACAAGAGAATAATAAAAAGTTTCTACTCATTTATTATTACTTCTATATATAAATGCGTAATGCATTATGTATACATCGTATTTCCAAACCCCCACCTTATTATGGTGACTACTCATGTGGAGGTCAACATCATGTGATCGGGATAATGAAGCCTATGTTCTTCAAGCGATGGCATAATGTCGTATTGGTTATTACGATTCCTTCATCTGATCGTTTGAGCTTTGGTATTCTGGACGTTGGCGCTTTGCCACATTATCACAACTAATCCATCGTAAGATTGAATAAGCCTTTGCCCTTAAGGCATTGGCGTAATGCCATGTCTTTACCTTGTACCTCGCATAAATTGTAAACAAGCTTCAGAACATCATTTTTGGGCTTCCTCCAACGACTCTTTGTTGCCTAAGTCAGTAATCCATAATCAAGATGAAAATAAAAGGAAAAGACTAAAACTAATGTGAGGTATGTAACTAGGGAAGAAAGAAGCAGGGTTCATAAATGATCTATTTTAGATTAGTAGTGTTCCAACTTCTTGGCACTGGCTTGCCATCTGCGGCGACAAATTTGTAGGCTCCTTGTTTGACGGTCTTGGTAAGCTGTTACAGACCTTTCCAACTTGGTGTCAACTTTCTTGCATTCAATTCTTGTGTGTTTTGAAACACTTTGCATAGACCCAATCACCTACTGTAAATATTTTTATGTCACGTTTTTTGTTGTAGCTTATGGTGATGAATTGTTGATACACTATCATTCTTCAACTGGCCTCTTCTCTCAGTTCATCGACAATGTCCAAGTCGTGGACTAAGATGTTGTCATTTTGATATTCCATCAATAAGTCGTATCTAGTCGTTAGCACATAGATTTCAGTAGGAATCACGATTTGCAACCATAAACCATAGTGAAAGGAGTGTGGCCCCTTGACCTTTGGCATTGTTCGGTTTGGACAACAAGATAAATGATAGCTTATCTGCCACCATTAACCGCTTTGAGTCACTTTTCAAGTTGTTGATGATCACTTTGTTATTTAACTCAACATGTCGGCTTGTGGATATCTTGACATAGAGGTGACTAGTTGTATGCTCCATTTTTGGTAGAATGTTCTCATCGTGTCACTTATGAGTTGTGATCCCTTATCACATACAATGGTTGCTCGAACGCCAAACCTGCTAAGAATGTTATGTTTTATGAAAGAAATAACTTGTGAATCTTTTACTTATTTGAAAGCATCGGCTTCAATTCAGTATAAAAGTAATATGTCATAGCCAAGAGGTAAATGTGTTTTCTTGATGCAGGTGAAAGATTGCCAACAATGTTCATTCCCCATTTCATGAAGGGCTAAGGTAATGATATTGGATGTAATAGTTTTGGAGGTTGATGTGTCATTGCAGCGTGTCTTTAGTAGGCGTCACACTTCTTTGGATATTGATAAGGGTTTAGTCGTGTATGCCTATCAAATAACCTTAGAAACCTAATTAATGTAGTAGGGTAAATAAGGATCGATCCCACAGGGAGGTAAGCAATCTTTCTATATGCAAAGGTTGTATGCCAATAGTAACAAGAGGGGTTTTTTTGGTTTGTATCAAGTAACAATGTAAATCAATGCAAAAGATGTAATCAATGGGTGAGAAGTAACTTAGCCAGACGAATATCCACACTTCAGTTTGATTGGTTGATCCTAGATTATGCCTATTCCTACCAATGAATATTCCTATTCCGATCTTATATATATAAACAGGTCAACTAGCCCTGAAAATACTTACCATTTAACAATTAAGAAACCATCAAGATTCAATCTAACGGCAGCAGTAAGCATAGGAATTAAGTAGGATACATGCAATACTTAACAACTAGTCAGTACTCGACATGTAATCAATTCTCTTCACAATAAACATTCACAACTAGTTCCTGTAAATCGTGGTTGCTACACAAGATAAGGGATTTCAACCAGAAATATCCAAACCCTAGCAATAGAAAATCACTAATATCAACTAGATGATCAGACTAGTCAAATCAGCAAGAATTAATGGGATGAAGCACAAAGAGAATCAATATAATCAAAGGAAAGGAAATAGAGTTATAATCTCACAACCAAATACAAACGAAGGCTTTAATCGTCGAACTAAGCAATGGTTGTTTAGTTCTTCATAGTCTTCAAAGCATAAAACTCTAAGGGAAAAAAACTGAACGATGATGTGATAATAAAAAGGCTGCTAACAAAGAGAGGTAAAATACCCTAGCAAAACCTAATTCCTAAGATAAGAAATAATATCTTCCTAAAATATAATAACCGAAATAAAAAGAAAATAAAATAAAGGAAATAAAATAAAACAGATCTCGGACAAAATAATGTCTCGGCGCCGCGGATGAACAGTACCCGCGACCGCGGTTCTGTGATGTGTCGAACCCTTGCCTCTGTTGTCAATCCGCGCTCGCGGCGTATGTTCCACACACGCGGAAATGCTTATGTTGTCTCCAGCGGCTTCGTCCTTCCTCCGCGCTCGCGGCCTTCACTTGGTGGCTTCGCCTTCATCTTCAATGTCTTCACAATGTGCACTAAAATCCACCATATCACTACTTCTTCTCCAAAACTCCATTCTCCTAAATTGTGTTCTAAACCCATACAAATGGTACCTAAAATCCTAGTAACAACTCCTAGTTATGCACTACAAAGTAGAGCGTATCAAATTCCCTCATGCTTAGACCTTGCTCGTCCTCGAGTAAGCTAATAGAAACCTACTCCTCCAATGAAATACCCAAGGTCTCAGGAAGCACAGCAAAACTCTCCACTAAGAACTGCACCAAATCATGAATCTCCAAGGCACCAACACAACAACCAAGCTTTAAGGAAAGCAGAGTACTTCCCCCAAGCTTAACCCGAACACCATAGAGTGAAAATAACCATCTAATCCTAGCTCCAGTCTATCTTTTTATAGCTCCCAAAGTGACCTACCCAAATCCTCCTTATATCTCCAACACTTATGTCGCCACGCCAGGAAAATGAGGAATCCTAATAATCACTCTTCTTCTTTTCACTCATTTTGCCCAGGCGCCCTTTCGGGTTTTCACCTAGCCACTCATTTCATTTTTCTATAGATGGGCTCACAAAACTCACATCACTCTTGACCTCTTATTACCTCAGCCTAATGCTGGTCCAGGCCACCTGCTTATTGCATAAGCCGCCATTTCGGGTTTTCAGCTTATCCCATGATTTTTTTATTTTTTTTTATTTAGACGACTAGCAAGTATAGATCACTCCCTCATGCTTAAATATTGCATTGTCCTCAATGTAATGAAAGACAAAAATATGAAACACTGGGGAAAGCAGAAAAGTACTCACGACCGTCACCGAGGTGGCCTGGATGTAGATGTCGGGGCTGGCGGTAAATCATTGAAAACACAAGTCTCTGGTGTTGCGGCGGTCCTACTCAAGCAAACTCCACGTGCAACCAAATAGATCCATTGTAAGGTGAAGTGGCACATCAAAGAAACGGGGTTGCACGGGCCTTCTGTGAACACAGATTTAGAGCCCTAGTGTCATCGTGTAGTGGGTTATGTGGCTCCATATCAATAATCATATCTGCAGTTGGCTCTAGAGCTCCTCCTCATCAGCTGTCTAATGTCGGGCCATCATCGGTGCCAAATAGAAATGTCGGGCTAATGTCTCCTCTTTGGCAGCATGATGCGCGCCGTTCTCAAAGTAAAAGTCGGACAGTTGGGCCGCGATTGCGGTTTTAAGGCTGCGGTCGCGGGTCTTCAAATTTATTTATTTTTTTTTTTTTTGATTTTTTTTTTCAAGAGGAGGAGACTTACAGTGGCAAAACCGCGGTTGCGGAAATATTTCCGCGGTCGCGGTTTCGTGTCTGCTGTGAGGTAAACCTCGTCTTCGAATTTTTTCTTCGAGTCTCCTACCTGCAGGTTAGTCTAAACACGAAACAACACAAATAAAAACTTGAAACGAGAGGACATGAAAAGACTTACATACCTCGGGTTGCCTCCCGAGCAGCGCCTTGGTTACTGTCGTGGCTCGACATAGTGCCCTTCAAATCAACTTGGGTTGCTCACATCAACCGAACACTTGGGGTCACAATCAGGAGGGTGTCTCTTTGCATCATCAATGTTGTATTCGACCCTCAACCCATCAAACTCCATGGTGAGTGAACCACTACTCACATCGATCTTTGTGTTCGCCGTTTTCAGAAATGGCCTACCCAACATCACAGGGGCTGCATGCTTGTCTTGTCCCGTATCCATCACAAAGAAATCAGCAGGGAAAATCAGCTTATCGACCTCTACCAGAACATCCTACACGACTCCTTTGGGATACACATAGGACATATCCGCCAATTGAATCACCGTCCATGTCTTCTGTAATGGTTCAAACCCCAAAGATTCGTACAATGAGAGAGGTAACACATTTATAGATGCACCCAAATCCAGCATGGCTTTATCGAACTTGGTGTCACCTATCTTGCAAGGAATACTGAACATGCCTGGGTCACTGCACTTCTTGGGCATCCGTTTTTGCAGCATAGCGGAGACATTCTCATTTACCTGAACTTTCTTCTTCGTTTTGTCTTCCTCTTAATCTTGCATAATTCCTTCAAAAATTTTGCATAGCGAGGAATGCTCTTAACCAGCGTGATTAATGGAATGTTTACCTCGCAGTTACTGAAGGTCTCGAAGATTTCCTTGTCGTTTTTCGGCCTTCTGGTGTCCTTCAGTGCCTCAGGGAATGGCGCTGGTGGCTTCAGCGAGCCGAGTGGTAGAAAATATGGACGAACATAGTCGTCGTGGATGTCAACAGGTAATCCGCGGTTTGGGACCCGCGGTCGCGGCATTTCTTTGGAATTTTTGTGTCTTCTAGAGACATTTCCGCGGTCGCGGCAATCTTGCCGCGGTCGCGGTTCTTCTTCTGGGCTTCCGCGGTCGCGGCTTTGCATCCCGCGGTCGCGGTTTTCGTTCTGTTGTCCTATAATATCATCGTCAGTAAGCAAACCGCGGTCGCGGTTTTTAACCTGCGGTCGCGGTTTCTCCTCTGCAGCCTCCGTCATTTCCTTCAATTGCATTCCACTCCTTAGCGTCATCGTACTGACGTTCTGCACTGGATTCAATTCCGTCTGTGACAGGAGTTTGCACGCATCCCTGGCCTCCAGTTTGCTCACTGCCAGTGAAATATGCCCCACTTTCTTCTCCAGGTTTTGAATGCTTGATTTCATCTCTTGATTCTGTTGGACCATAGTGGTTGCCAACGTCGATACACTCTGAGCGAGAGACTTGATCATGTCATCATCGGACATAGACGAACTTGCGCTCTGGCCTTGAGGTCTAGGGTCATATTGAGCTCTAAATTGTTGTTGACCTCCAGGCCGCTGAAATTGTTATTGCTGCTGTAGGAACTGTGGCGGCCTCTGGTGGAACTCCTGATCATCTCGGCCCTGGGGAGGGTTCTGTTGGTTCCCGTATCTCAAATTGGGGTGATCTCTCCACCCTGGATTGTAGGTGGTGGAGTATGGGTCATATCTTGGCCTTGGAGGACCGAAACCTCCCATAGCGTTCACTTCAGCAGTGGGTTCCTGCAGTGTTGGACACGCATCTGTAGGTGACAGGCCTAAAGTCGTCGTGCCTAATCAAAGAAATCATAATATACCTACTAAACAGAGTATAGCAAGCAAGTCAGGGTCGAACCCAAGGGAATCAGTTTATCAGTTCTTGTAATTCGCAAGTCACCAACTAGGAACTAGGGGGGTTTGTAGTATTTCGAACCAAGTAAATAAAGCAAGAAAACAAAGTAAAGGATGTGAATATGATATGAGGAAGGCGCCACACTTGACAAAGATCCACAAAACAAGAGATATGGTTGATCACTGAATTCTATTATTCTCTAGTTCTTATCTTTTCTTTGGTTGTTCTTATCCCGATCATATGTAACTATTACTTCTACCAGCCCTAATAGTACTTATTACTGAATCAAATCTGAAAACCTTCAAGACTCAACAAAGCAATATCATTCAAACAAGGATTCAACAAGATACATGCAATAGAAACAACCCGTTACTATAAGCATGCAATTAACTCTCTCTCACGATGAACACTTGCAACCCGCTTATGTAAATCGTGTTTGCTACTAGATATGCAACCCGAACCCGGAATTGACAAGTCCTAGCAATTAGGAAGATATCAATAGATCTAGTTATCTACTCTAGATAAATCAACATAAACCAATAAACATTCAAGCACAAGAGAATCAATACAACACAGATAGGAAACGAACAAGAGTAGAAAACTCACAACCAATCAATTGCTGGCTTCAAAACGTCAAGTGTAATAATGAAAGTTTAGTTCTCCATAGGGTTTGTGAGAGAAAACTAAGAAAGGTGGCAACGAGGTTAACCTAAACAAAGTCTAGGTTAAACCTTAAATAATAGGAAAACAAATAGTTTATAAATAAAGAAAAGGAAAATAAGATAAAACATGGAAATAAGATCTCGAACTAAAAGATAAGGAAAAAAAGATCTCGGATATAAAATCCGCGTAAAACTTCGGCTCAGCACCGCGGGTGCGGTGACATCCACCGCGGGTGCGGTGACATCCACCGCGGGTGCGGTGGGTCTTCAGTCGGCTCCAACATTCTTCTGCTAGCTCACCGTGGGTGCGGTGGTATTGGGCGCGGGCGCGGTGGCACCTCTGGCTTCTGCGACACTTCCGTAAAAACGCCATAACCTTTGATTCTCCACTCTGATTGCGCTCATATTTTGAGGAAT
Organism: Rheum nobile; assembly: GCA_027886185.1. Taxonomy (NCBI): domain Eukaryota; kingdom Viridiplantae; phylum Streptophyta; class Magnoliopsida; order Caryophyllales; family Polygonaceae; genus Rheum; species Rheum nobile. The sequence goes on along the minus strand of WOAB01000561.1, from coordinate 2,642,066 downwards.
TGCAGTAGACTTCAAGATCTAACTCCTCGAACTGGAATCACTCCATTTGGACATCTGAGTAAAGAGAACGAACCAATTTAATTCAGCACATTGTTCTTCTACTCTTCAATGCACTTCAAACCTCTGTAAATCCCATGATTTCTTCACTTCTAGTCTTCTCTTCCGGATTACAGAATTACCATCAAATCATATCCAAACATCACCTAAATCATGCTAATAACCACTAGATGCGCTATACAGTATATCGCATATCAAATTCCCCCATACTTAGACCTTTACTCGTCCCGAGTAAGCTAAAAAAAACTGAACTCACTCCATCAATCATGCTCCAAGGCCTCAGGAAGTACAAGAAAATATGACACTAGTAGTTACAACACATCAACAATAAGCTCCAAGACAACCAAAACAAGCAATGCAAAACTAATCCAAACTGAACTCCATCTAATCACCTTATTCCTCCATGGTGGCCTACCCAAATCCTCCTTATAACTCCCATTCTTATGTCGCCAACGCCAAGTAAAATGAGGATTCCAAAAATTCACTCTTCTTCTTTTCACTCATTTTGCCAAGGCACCCTTTCGGGTTTTCACCAAGCCACTTATTTCATTTTTCAATAGATGGGCTCACAATATACTCACGTCACTCTTGACCAATTATTACCCCAGCCTAATGCTGGTCCAAGCCACCTGCTTATTACCTAAGCCGCCCTTTCGGGTTTTCGACTTATCCTAGGATTTTTAAATTTGCCTTTTTTTCAATTTTTGGCTTTTTCTTTATTTTTTTTCTTCTCCTCAACGACATAGCAAGTATAAAACCCTCCCCCATGCTTAAACATTGCATTGTCCTCAATTTAATGAAAGACAAAAAAAGAATAGAGGCACAGGGAAAAGCAAAAAATAACTCACAACCGTCGTCGAGCTGGCTTGGACACTTCCTTTGTTGCTGGCGGTATACAATGTACGCACATGTCTCTGGTGTAGTGCGGGTGTCTTCATCAACTCCATAATCTTCTCCTACCGTGCAACCAAAAGGAAACCACTTTGGTGAATAGTGGTATAGCAAGTATGTTGGGGTTGCACGGCCTTCTACGAACACATGGTGGAGCCCAGATGTTAGCGTGGTGGGGGCTCTAGTGTTCCTCCTCCTCAGCTGTCAAATATAGGGCCATCATCGTTGCCAAAAATATGTGGGGCTAATGTTTCCTCTTTGACAACATGATGCGCACCTTCTCCATGGGGAACTCGGACAGCTGGCCTTCGTAGAGCTTTTTTTTTTGAATTTTTTTTTTCGATCCCCGTTTAAGGTTTTTTCGGGGATTTTATTTAGTGCAGGGACAAGGAGACTTACAATGGTGTGGGAAACACCTTCTTCAATTCGCATAGGGTCTCCTCCCTGCAGGTTAGTCGGAAACAAACAAAAACAAAGCAAAAAACTAACACAAATGCAAAAACAGAGAAAGAAAAAAGAAAAGCAAGGAAATAAATCCATACCTCGGGTTGCCTCCCGGACAGCGCCTTAGTTAGTGTCGTGGCGCGACATAAGACTCAGACAACCTCAACCCACAGCATCAGGTTCCTTAGGAACCCTCTCATTCAGCACCTCTTTTATGAACCAATCATGGAAATGTTTGAACCTTAGACCATTCCTCTTCTTAACCGGCTCTTTCTCCTTGACCTTCTTAGTCGCCTTTCCCCCATACTTAGATCGATCAGGGGGGTGTTTAACCTCCGACTATTCATTTTGCACAACAAAAGGGAACGGCTTCTTGCCATGTGGAGTCAGTAAGGTGGGGCAACTGCCCAAAAGAGAAGTAGGAGACTCGCCCTTCTCATCCAATAAAGCCGTGACTGCCTGCAGATTAGAAGATATAGTAATACCGATAGGCAAGTCAACTATGGGATCCTCTATTATAGGTTGCAATTCATCCAAAGGGTTAGGACTAATTACATCAACAATGTTTAAAGAGGTGTTAATGACAGGTTTCATATCATATATGTTATATTCAATTCCATCCCCATCAAATTCCATAGTTAATTTCTCACTTTTGACATCAATTGTGGTATTCGCAGTTTTCATGAATGGTCTACCTAACAGCATAGGTGCACCTGTACTACTACCCATATCAAGCGCATAAAAATCAGTGGGAAATCAGCTTATCTACCCTAACAAGGACATCTTCAACAACCTCTTTCGGGTAGACATTGATTCTATCAGCTAATTGAATAACTAGCCTAGTGTCCTGTAATGGTGGCAGACGAAGAGACTCATATAATGACAATGGTAAGACATTAATAGCTGCACCAAGATCTAGCATAGCTTTATCAATCTTTGTCTCACCGATGATGCAAGGGATAGAGAACATACCTGGATCACTGCACTTCTTGGGCATACGCCTTTGAAACACAGCAGATACTTGCTCGCTCACCTAGACCTGCTTCTTTTGCTTCTGCTTCTGTGTCCTCTTGATTTTGCAAAGTTCCTTCAAGAAACGAGCATATTTGGGAATACTTTTGACAAGTTTGAGTAAAGGGATGTTTACCTCGCACTTGCTAAAAGTCTCGAAGAGGTCCTTGTCGTCGATGATTCTCCTCTCCTTAAGTGCCTCTGGGAATGGGGCGGGTGGCTTCTCGGAACCGAGAGGGGGAAAGTACGGACGAACATAGGTGTCGACGTAGGGCTCTTTCACCTTTCCAGAAGATCCACCGCGGGTGCGGTCGTCTCAGCAGAAAAATCTCGAACTTTCTCGATACCGTCACCGCGGGTGCGGTCATCCCACCGCGGGTGCGGTGATGTCAACTGAGAGCTCAACTCTTCTGGAGTCCCACTGCGGGTGCGGTGAGATCGTCACTGGGTGCGGCAAGGTGGGCGCTGGGTGCGGTTGGTCCTCCAGAGCTTCTGTAGACGCACCGCGGGGTGCGGCGTCCTGCCGCGGGTACGGTGGTGTGTGTTCAGAGAGCTCTTTTTCAGCATCGTCCTCTTCAGCACTAGGAACGACGTTCAATTGCCTACCACTTCGAAGCATCACAATACTAACATTTGCCCGTGGGTTAACTACCGTTTGAGATGGTAGATTTCCCGAAATCTTTGCATCGATCTTTGTGATAGCTTCAGCCATTTGTCCTATCTGCTTCTCTAGATTCTTAATGCTTGACTCCGTAGATTGAACATGAGTTGTAAAGTGCTTAGTCAAGGTTTGGAGCATATCTTCAGTTGAAGCAGAAGTACCGGGTTGTTGACCTTGTGACCTTTGTAGAAGTTGAGGTTGTTGTTGATTCGGTTGATCCCTCCATCTGAAATTTGGGTGGTCTCTCCATCCCGGATTATAAGTGCTGGAATAAGGATCGTTTCGAGGTCTTGGCGGTCCATAACCTCCTACAGTGTTCACCTCAGCATTCGGGTCATCTTGCAATTGAGGACATGCATCGGTGGGGTGGAATTGATCAGCACAAATCCCACATGCTTTGAGTTGTTGAGGAGTTCCTTGTAGCGTTAGTCTCCTCACCATGTCCTTCAATTCAGCAATCTCGCTCACTAGCCTAGAGCGATTGGAGTCCACAGCATTGACTCCTCCCTTGGTAGAAGTTCTACCGAAATTTCTTGTCCCTTCGGCCATCTCCTGAATCTTTTCCATGGCCGCCACCGGTGTTGTGTTGAGAATGTTGCCACCACATGCAGCGTCAACAATCCTTCTTTCATTGTCCAGCAGACCATTGTAAAGATGAAGCACTAGATCTTGATTCATGTACCCGTGGAATGGACAGCTTGAGCAAAGTCTCTTGAACCTCTCATAATACTCGTATAGAGTCTCGTCAGTCTCTTGCTCAATGTTACTTATAGCCTTCTTCAAGCTATTCGCCTTTTTGGCAGGAAAGTATTTTTCAAGGAAGGCCTTGTGAAGCTTGTTCCACGTGTCTATGCTTCCAGTGGGTAGATGGTAGTACCAATCATCGACTGCGTCCTTGAGGGTGAACCCGAAAGCTCTCATCTTGATTTGCTCCTCAGTGACGTTAGCTGGTTTCATGCTCATACAAACAGTGTGGAATTTACCCATATGTTTGATTGGGTCTTCACCACTTAGTCCATGGAATGACAGGAGCAAATGAATCAGCCCTGGCTTCAACTCAAAGTTGACGCCTTCTCCTATGGCAGGAATAGCCACAGCTAATGGTTGTTGCATCAGATTAGGCGCGGTCAATTGCCGAAGCGTTTGGTCACCCATTGCAACTTGTGGTGTGGTGTGTTCTCTGTGGTTCCTGTGGAATGTCTTGTCGATCTCTGGATCTAAATCAACAAGTGGATTATCAATAGCACGGGTGTGGACCATAAGATAGATCCACATCAAAGTTGGTAACAAACAAAACCACAAAAACAGAAATTTTGATTCCCCGGCAACGGCGGCAAATTTGACAGGCCTAAAGTCGTCGTGCCTAATCAAAGAAATCCTAATGTACCTACTAAACAGAGTATAGCAAGCAAGTCAGGGTCGAACCCAAGGGAATCAGTTTATCAGTTCTTGTAATTCGCAAGTCACCAACTAGGAACTAGGGGGGGTTTGTAGTATTTCGAACCAAGTAAATAAAGCAAGAAAACAAAGTAAAGGATGTGAATATGATATGAGGAAGGCGCCACACTTGACAAAGATCCACACAACAAGAGATATGGTTGATCACTGAATTCTATTATTCTCAAGTTCTTATCTTTCCTTTGGTTGTTCTTATCCCGATCATATGTAACTATTAGTTCTACCAGCCCTAATAGTACTTATTACTGAATCAAATCTGAAAACCTTCAAGACTCAACAAAGCAATAGCATTCAAACAAGGATTCAACAAGATACATGCAATAGAAACAACCCGTTACTATAAGCATGCAATTAACTCTCTCTCACGATGAACACTCGCAACCCGCTTATGTAAATCGTGTTTGCTACTAGATATGCAACCCGAACCCGGAATTGACAAGTCATATCAATTAGAAAGATATCAATAGATCTAGTTAGCTACTCTAGATAAATCAACATAAACCAATAAACATTCAAGCACAAGAGAATCAATACAACACAGATAGGAAATGAACAAGAGTAGAAAACTCACAACCAATCAATTGTTGGCTTCAAAACGTCAAGTGCAACAATGGAAGTTTAGTTCTCCATAGGGTTTGTGAGAGAAAACTAAGAAAGGTGGCAACGAGGTTAACCTAAACAAAGTCTAGGTTAAACCTTAAATAATAGGAAAACAAATAGTTTAGAAATAAAGAAAAGGAAAACAAGATAAAACATGGAAATAAGATCTCGAACTAAAAGATAAGGAAAGAAAGATCTCGGATATAAAATCCGCGTAAAACTTTAGCTCAGCACCGCGGGTGCAGTGACATCCACCGCAGGTGCGGTGGGTCTTCAGTCGGCTCCAACAGTCTTCTGCTAGCTCACCGCGGGTGCGGTAGTATTGGGCGCGGGCGCGGTGGCACCTTCAGCTTTTGCGACACTTCCGTAAAAATGCCATAACCTTTGATTCCTCACTCGGATTGCGCTCATATTTTGAGGACTTGCAGTAGACTTCAAGATCTAACTCCTCGAATGGAATCACTCCATTTGGACATCTGAGGAAAGAGAACGAACCAATTGAATTCAGCACACTGTTCTTCTACTCTTCAATGCACTTCAAACCTCTGTAAATCCCATGATTTCTTCACTTCTAGTCTTCTCTTCTGGATTACAGAATTACCATCAAATCATATCCAAACATCACCTAAGTTATGCTAATAACCACTAGATGCACTATATAATATATCGCATATCAGTAGGGTGCATCGTGTCATAGCATATTCCGCAGGACTTGACTTGTTGTTGGTTGCCTTTCATCATAAACCGCCTCATCATCTCCTTCATCTCAGCCATCTCAGAAAGTAGTGAGGATGAGGGCTGAGAGTCTGCGGCCTTAACTGCTTGAATGCTCGCTCTCTTACTAAACTGTCTTGAGCCCTCAGATAGCTCAAAGAATATCTCAAATGATGCAGTTGGCGTCTTGTTGAGAATGTTATCGCCACAGGCTGCGTTCACCATCCTGTGCTCATCATCAAGGAGTCCACCATACAGATATAGAACGAGGTCTTGGTCTGAATAACCATGGTATGTACAGCTTGATATGAACCTCTCATAATACTCATACAACATCTCAGTAGCATGTTGTTCGATGTTGCTAATGTTCCTCTTCAAGCTATTGAGTTTTGTTGTAGGGAAGTACTTCTCCAGGAAGGCCTTCTTCATCTTCGCCCATGTATCTATGTTTCCTTGGGCCAAATAATAGAACCAATCATTGGCCGCATCCTTCAGAGAGAAAGGAAAGGCCCTCAGCTTGATCTGGTCCTCGGTAATGTTCCTTGGCTTCATGCTGATGCAGACAGCGTGAAATTCAGAGAGATGCTTGTTGGGCTCTTCTCCATTCATCCCATGGAAGTGGGGTAGCAAATGAATCAACCCAGATTTAAGCTCAAAATTCACACCGCCAGTCAACTCTGGAAACTGCACAGCAAGCGGCTGCTGCTCTAGATTCGGTGCAGTCAACTGCCTCAACGTCTGTTCTGCGTCAGCCATCTCGAGGTGCGTGCGGGCTTCTCTATAGTTTTTGGAAAGTGTCCTCTCAGTTTCTGTATCAAGATCTAAACTTGGAGAGTCAGTAGCACGGGTGTGGACCATAAGATAGGTCCACACAATAGTTGTCACACAAACAAACAAAAAGGAAAAAAATGAAACTTTGCCTCCCCGGCAACAGCGCCAAATTTTGATAAGGGTTTAGTCGTGTATGCCTATCAAATAACCTTAAAAATCTAACTAATGTAGTAGGGTAAATAAGGATCGATCCCACAGGGAGGTAAGCAATCTTCCTATATGCAGAGGTTGTATGCCAATAGTAACAAAAGGGGGGATTTTAGGTTTGTATCAAGTAACAATGTAAATCAATGCAAAAGATGTAATCAACGGGTGAGAAGTAACTTAGCCAGACGAATATCCACACTTCAGTTTGATTGGTTGATCCTAGATTATGCCTATTCCTACCAATGAATATTCCTATTCCGATCTTATGTATATAAACAGGTCAACTAGCCCTGAAAATACTTACCATTAAACAATCAAGAAATCATCAAGATTCAATCTAACGGCAGCAGTAAGCATAAGAATTAAGTAGGATACATGCAATACTTAACAACTAGTCAGTACTCGACATGTAATCAATTCTCTTCACAATAAACATTCACAACTAGTTCTTGTAAATCATGGTTGCTACTAGACCTGATCAAACACGGGTCCGGACCGGATTCGGGCCGGGCCTGACCCATTTTTTGAGCCCATTTTTGTGGGTCCGGGCCGGGCTGGGCCCATTTGTCGGGCCTGAACTGTTAACCATATCCGCCCGGAAGGCCGGGCCGGGCCGACCCGCGGGCAGCCCGTATTTGTCTCCTTTTGCAGCAAAGACCTAATTTGTCTCCTTTTAAATCACAATCAAGATAGCAAAGTTAACTTTTCACATAGATTATTTGATTTTTATACGCATTTGTCTCCTTTTGCAGGAAGTATACTCAGAAAGAAAAAACTTTGCATTTAGAATGACAAATTTAGCAGGTAGAAAATGAAAAGGAGAATCGAGAATGTATCACTAGTACTGGCAACAACAGAAATATAACTCTAGGCTTCACTAACCGGAGGCGAAGATGCGAGAGACTCAAGAGAGATGGTCGCCCGGTCGCCTGGTCGGAAGATGCGAGGGAGATGGTCGCTTGGTCGGAGGCGGAGAGGTGGTCCCTGGTCGGAAGATGCGAGAGAGATGGAGAACGAGGTTGAACGAGTGAACAAGAATGAGAGGAGAGATGGAGATTGGAGAAGTAGGCTAGATCTAAACGAGGCTCAGGAAGAAAAAAAGAGAACGGCGGGTTGAATGAGATGCCAGGGACTCTTTGGCATTTAGGTTAGGTTTTTTTTTTAGTATATTTTTTTAGTATACGGGCCGGGCCGAGCGGCCCGTACGGGCTTAGTCCTATTACCGCATCCGGTCCGTCAGCCCGAACGGGCCGGGCCAACCGGCCCGTTCGGGCTGAAACCCTTTGTGATACCCCATATTTCTGTAAGGGTATTTTGGAATTTACCTGAACGTCTGTTGTGTACGTCGATTTAATTTCGGAGACTGAAAGACATTCTGTAATGTTCTTAATCTCTGTAATATTTTTTCTAAGTGAAATAATATACAGTCGACGTATTTTGGGACTTAATACTCGTTCGTGTACGACTATTATTTATCCCGGATTAAGACCTTGTTGTTCCAAGCTTAAACGGACGAAGAATGGGCTTGGCGGCGACCGCCGCCTGACAGGCTCTAACATCGTCATCCTCTTCCGGCAAGTGGCGCCAAAAAGCGGCGACCGCCGCAGGCCAAAACACAGCGACCGCCGCAGGCCAAAATGGGCAGCGACCACCGCCTAGATACAGGCCTAGCCCTGCCTCGCCGACTTGGCTCCGTGATGGTCGGCGAATCGGGTGACCTCCGATCTTAGCCCTCCACGTGCCCTTGGTTGTCCCCTGGAGTTTTGGCTATTTAAAGGAGGATTTGGGAGCTGAATTGAGCACAAATCCGAAGCTCAATCTCCCTCACAATCATCTCGCCGGAAATTCAAGTTTCGCCGGATAATTCACAATCAATCGCCAGAAGCTCTTGGCTTGTTTCGGCCTTGGCCTCTGTGGCTTTCGATCGGGCTTCGTTCCTTTCGATTTCTTCCGTTATTCTTTAGGTTTGTACTCGTTGTTGTTGAATCTAACTTAGGGTTTCTTTATGGGTCGATTCGAAGGAATCTGTGTTGTCAGATATGTCCCTGCTTCGAGCCCGGAAACCAGTTGTCGTCGTACCTAGCTTCGTTAAGCTTCTGCGGATTTAAGGCAAGTGGCGGTTCGCTCTTGCTCATCATTCCATATTTCCATTAATTATCAGTTGTGTAATTGAGTAATTAATTTGGAATGAATACTGTGTTCGTCTGCGAACAGTTTTGTTAATTGTTTGGAGAACTAAAATATGATATTATAATAGGTTGTATATCTGTTAGAACAACGCTATTATGAATATATATTTATGTTGATAGCCTTGAGGGCGGTTATGTTGATGTTTGTGGACTATTGTTGTGCTTGAACTGTTTAGTTAGCACTAGTAGTTAGGAACGTTGGATTCGTTGGGATCCAGTCGTTTCTTTATAATTTGGTAGAGAGGTGGCTAGACCCCACCTAATACCACATGGATGGTCATGACCCAACCTCTGATACACGAGTATAGAGGTGGTGCACTTAGCTAGTGTCACAAACCTTGGGAAGGATTCCCTTCGATATATGTCCCTCATGACGAAACATATATCTAAAAGCTTATAACGTGTTGTGCGTTTGAGAATATCATAAGATAAGTGCCGTTGTCACACATAATCAATATACCTTGGGCGAGTAGTGCAGCTAGGAAAGCTCGTCTTAACTTTTAGTCGCTCGAATGCGATACTGTAATTCTGTGATTCTGTGTTGTTCCAGACTTTGTCATATCTTCCTAATAAGACTCATTTCGTTGGAGTCTTCTTTCGAGTTGATTTCTGGGAAGACTCGGTCTTCCAGAATCTTCTCTCGTGCATGCCTTTTGTTGTATTCCAGTAGCAGTATGGTGGTTGACTATCGTACTCGACTGTTATTCGAGGGACGATGAGTCTAACCTAATACGACTACTTCGAACCTTCTGCTTTGTACCCTTGCATGGTCTTTCATTAGACTAACCAACCAAAATTGTTCTCTGTATGGTTGGCTGGTGTCATCCGTTTGATTCGGCACATTAGATAGAGCGCATATATGAGGAGACTAGAATGACTATGAAGACGACGGTGGTTTTTGGATGTTTTTAATGTTTTAATCAGGTTGAGAACCTTGGGCAGGTGATCATGGCGATCACAACCCCTTTTTGTATATTTTAAGAAAGACTTCCGCTGTATTTTGTTTAACTCTGTATTTAGTCCTATTCGAAATTGGGATGTAATTCCGGGACTCATGCTTAAAATCGAATATTATGATGATTTTGTATCATAAGTGTTTCATGGATTGTATTTAAACGGTAAAGCCTTGGGTGGCTTTGGTGAGGAAAACCGAGGTCACTGGCGGTAATACCTTTCCAAATGGGTTAAGATTTGGGGGTGTTACAGTTGTGGTATCAGAGCCTAAGTTTTAGAACGAGTTGTGTATTTGAAAACCAATTACTCGTTTTCAATTGAAAAGTATTTTCAAAAGGGCTCTGAATTTTCAAAATGAAAAGAATTTGAAAATAAAACACCGTTCATAGTCATGTCTTCTATCTATAGTCTGATGTAGTAAGCTTGCTTCTATGTCTAGAAAGACTAATTCCTTCCTCGTTATCCTGTAGGATATGGGTGCGTGTCTTTCTCATAAGAGGGACTCGGTAGATGCCGAGATGGATTCACCATCTCCATGAAGGCTCGACTTCCCAATATCCCAAGGGTGCTTCGAGGTTGGAGAACCAAGCAGCCCACCTGAGGAGATCAAGCATGTGCTTCCTGAGTCAGTAGTCCTGGTGTCAAGGAATGTTGTAGTTCCTATGGCAGCACCAGTTGAGCCACCAAGGGAGGAAGCAATGCAAGAAGATGAATCGTCTAGGTATGCGAGAGGGTACTACAATGACGATTACCAGATAGAAATGATTCCTGAAGGGAGCGAGGAGGAAGATGAAGAAGAGGACCCCATAGAGGATGACCCCGACGAGAAAGAGGACCCCATCGAGGATGATCCCGAGGAGGATACCGAGATGGACCTCAACGGGCAGAACCAGGAGTCCGATGACTTGAGGCACTTGCTGGTGGATAGTCAGGAACCGGGGATGCAATTTATTCATCCCAGTTTAGAGTTACCACATGTGCAAGAGTTGCCACCAGTGCCAGAGTACGCACTCATGTCTGATGCTGACTGGGAAACACTTTATACCGAGTACGGTATTGGAAGAAGTGGTAGGGAATCTCAGCCTATCCCTACTCAAAGGAGAAGGAGGATGGAATCTGAACTACGAGAGATCCTTCGCCAAAGCGAGATGATCTCTTTTGAACAGCAATACCAGATGGATAAAATGATCGCCAGTGCTCAGAGAAGGGCTGGGCTAGGAGAGCCAAACTTGGATGATCCATACTTCACCATGACTGAGATAAGGCCAGGGACACCAAAATCATGTGTTCCAGGGCCAAGCAGGGTGCGTAGTCCATCGTCAGAATCCGATGGAAAACCCCGTCTGAAGAAGCCTTGCATGGGAAGTCTACCGTATAGGAAACGTTTCGGAGCACCGTGATAAGGACCGACGTTGCCTGTAGCAGTAGTTTCCTTTTCTTAGTATTTCAGCATGTACCGTGTAAATATTCTAGTATTGCGGCATGTACTTTGTGAAATACTACAATCTCCGAGCAATTTTGACCTGCCGCTCGGGAGATCGGCTAATGTGCAGTTGTAAAATAGTTCAAGTTCATCTATAAAAATACCAAGTTGATCTACTCTGAGTGATTTTGCTACATTAAGTATATTGAATAATATTAATGTATAAAATACTTGGAACTGGATCGGTAAACAGATGGTGAACACGAGGAACACAATTCGAGCTGGTGCTGGGACAAGCAATGACCCCAGACCAACTGTAGGAAATGTTGGACAAGACGAGCAGGAGTCAGGTTCCAACAATCATCCTGGGGGCAATGGTCAAGGTCAGACCAACGCTCCAATAGTATTAGATGTTGCTGCAATGGAAGCATTTCAAGGAATGATTATGCAGGCAGTAACTGAGATATTGCGACCAGGTGTGCCGCAGGCACAAGGTGTGCTGATGTGACCTCGCCTACCATGACAGCTGCAGACGAGGAGGAGGCTATGAGTCTTAGGTCCTCAGGTCCCATTACTAGAGCACGAGCCAAAGTTATTCAAGCTGCGACTCAATCACTGGTGACCAGACTCGTAGCAGGTCAAGGACGTCCAAATACAGATGAGGGATCCATTCTGAGTTTAGTGACAGTTGGGACGTCTACACAGTCTGCAGAGATCCTGGAGTTTACAGAGTAGAAATATTGATCGCTAGTCGCCTAGTTATCGATATTTCTGATTTATGACATTTTAAGCTTTTAGTCCGGATATTATTTATTATTATTTTCAACATTTTTTAAGGGAGTTTAGGAGGTCATTTTTATACTTAGAATGACCAACCCCCATAGAGTAATTTTTAGTGTTTTAATTGTTTTATTTTTGAACTTTTTGGTTAAGGAAAAGGAAGAGTCTTCCTTTTACTTAACCTAGCTTTGTAGCCTCCTTTCTCTTTTACGTTGATAATTACACTTTTATGTTGAGAGAAAACCTCCATTGAAGCTCCTTCAACGTCACCTTGAATCACCTAGTCGAGCTTGCTCCTTCGTCATTCTCACATCAAATCCTTTAGATCTAGGTCGAGCGTGCTCCCTTCATCTATTCCGCTTCCAAATCTCCATCATTTTCCAGCCCTAAACTGGCCGTGAACAACTCTTCATCCCTACGGCCATCCCCTTCAAATTCCTATCGCTTCCGCAATTGCTTCCGCCTCGCCGTCGTCTTGCAATCTCCATCAACACAGACGCCTATTCAAGGAGTTGCTTCGCCCCACTACGGATTCATCACGATTTCATCCGGGACTTGAGACCTTCTTCATAGCAAGGTCACATCAACTGGCATCAGAGCCTTCGAATCTGTAAGTCGAATCGATTCCTTGCTTATCACAACCTTATTTTTGTGTCAAAAAAATTCCAAAACTTTTTTTTTCCTGCATTTTTCATGATAATTCTGATTGTTATTATTCAGTTCAGTTTTTAGAGTCAAAAAAAATCAAAAAAAAAAAAAATTTCCCTTCAAAACCGAATTGATTCTAAACAAAAATTGGGTGATTTTCTCTAGTTCTTCACGGCTCTAGTGAATTTCGTCCTCAAAAAAATCGTTTGCTTGATTTTTAGAGTTCTTACCTTGTCCCCTACACACAACAATTGCTTCTTGTGTTGATAAATTGGTGATTGAATTATAGATCTAGATTTGCATGCATATACGTTGAATTGCTGTACTTGACCTATTTGCCATTAATCTGCATCTTCTTTGATCTCTTCGTTTCCCACTTGAATCAATTGAGTGTGTTGGTGTCTAGAATATTTAAAAAAAAAAAAAATTGAGTACCGATCTGCGCAAGGAGGCATCTTTGAAGAATTTTCACCCTTGAAGATTAGGGTTCTTGAGTCTTGTTGCAATTTCTCTAATTCAAAAAAAAAAAAGGTTAAGATCTTTCCTTGTAGAAAAAGCCAGATCTGAAGAATTGACAAAAAAATAATCAAGGCAATCAAACCCTAGTATTTAGGGAAAGTGGTTAGGGCACTTGGCCTTCGGCGCCACAGAAGCAACAGCGTCGGCGCCTCCAAGCCAAGACACACGCAGCGTCGGCGCCCAGCAAGACGCGCCCGCGCGCGCGCCCAGCAGCCACGTCTTCTATTCCGGGTGCCTCTGATTCGGGTTAATAGACCCCCCCCCCAGCGCAACGACCACGGACGCCTCAGATCCGGGTTCTTTTTGTGGGTTCCGCATCTTACACACTACGAAGGTCTTTGGTATTTTAATTTTTTATTTCTTTCTTTTTGTGTCGATTTCTGCATTCGCTTTTTACAGTTATCCTTCTGACCTTGGTGTGAGTTATCCGCTTTTGGTAGTTTACAGCTGCTTAGCCGGGACGCCTAGGTTTACGCCGGATTAATTTCTGTGCCTACCGTTATATCCTAGCGACAGCAGTTGAGGTTACTGTAGGGGTATTAGATTGCAGGGATCTGAGTCCTTTTATTTTTATTTTTCCTTTTTGTGTCGGTTTCTGCATTCGTTTTTTACAGTTATCCTTCTGACTTTGGCGTGAGTTATCCTCTTTTGTTAGTTTGCAGATGCTTAGCCGGGACGCCTAGGTTCACGCCGGATTAAGTTATGTGCCTACCGTTATATCCTGGCGACAACAGTTGAGGTTTCTGTAGGGGTATTAGAGTGCTGGAGCTTTTGTGAGAAAAGCCGAACTTAGGTGGCATCAGTGAAGAGATATAGGGTGCGCAAAGCCAAAATAAGATAATCGTTGCCCTATCGTTATTGATTCATTTACCATTTCCTCTCTCTCTCTCACTGTCTTGGCTGTTATAGTCTTGTTGGCATATCTAGGCTTATATTGCTGCAATTTATATCTACAATTTGTTTGCTGAGTTATCGCTGCATTTTGTGATTGTTGTGTGATTATCCTTAGCCTTCCCGCCCTCACGGCCATATCAGCCTTGCTTTCAGTTGTGATATCTTGGTAGTTCGACTTCTCTTTCGTTTCTGTTGCTTTGTTTTTGTTTTTCCTTTGCTCTGTTGGGGTTTCTGTTGTCTTTTCAGGATAATGGTGAACTCCAATGACGGACAGGATACGGGTCGGGTCGATCAACTGGCTACTGCCATTGAGCTTTTGGTGGCCAATCAACAACGTTCCGATGAACATTCTGAAGCCAATTTTACAGCCATGCGTGACTTGCTCAGTAGAGTGATGCCGTCTCCGTCACCGAACCAGCGTGACGACCAGAGTACCCTAGCCCAGAAGCAGAAAAAGGGCAAGGGCGTTCTGATATCCGATCCTCCTACGCAGCCTCAGCGGAAAGGATCACATAAAGAAAGCAGCGCGTCGAAGAAGAAGGTGTGCTCCAAATCAGCCCAGTTGACAATTCCTGAACACAACTCTCAGGACGAGGACGAGCAGGACGATGATGAGTCATCTTCAGAGGAGGATGAACAGGTCGATGACAGTGCCGTCAGACGCCAGAGCAGACGCACAGACCCACATGCTTCCTCCAGCAAGCAAGGGAAACCCTCCACAGCTCGTCCAAGTCGACACTAGGTAAATTCTGAAACCTTCAATGTCCATTCTTTTGCTGACCATCAGAGTACTGTTTCTCCTGTTGAGTCAGATCCAGATGAAGGGTTCCAGGAATTTGACCTTGAGGATGAGGAAGAAGGGGCTTATGGGTTTTCTGCAGGTTATCACCCACCCCTACAGGACCCACCAGAGCAGCAGTTTCATCGTACAGGTTGGGTTCCTCCGCCACAGAATCAGGCTGCTTATTACGCTGCACAGGGTCATCCACAGCAATATCAGCAGCAGCGTGTTGCCGGTCCTCCACGAGCGCAGCGACGACGACAACTACCAGTTGGACAGCAGCGGAAGGGGCTTCCACCGCAGAATTTCTATGCTCCAGCTGCAGGCCAATAACGATACCCACCCCCAGCTACGTATCGCCAAGAAATTAAGGTGAAAATCGAACCCTTCCTTGGTACTTATGATCCTTCTACTTTTATAGATTGGTTGCAGAGTACCTGCCATGTTCTTCAACACTATCAATATGAGGAGCATGCGAATGTGGAGATCGTCACCTTGCATTTCCAAGGAGCAGCGCGCACCTGGTGGAACCGACTGGTCCAACAGCAGGCACGCATGGGGTGGCCACCTGTGACAGAGTGGCAACAGCTAGTGGCGCTCATGACGCGCAAGTACGTGCCGATGACATACCGAGAGGATATGAAGATAGCCATTGCACTTGCTACTCAGGGTCGTGATACGCCACAGGAGTTCTTTGCTCGCTTAGAAGACATGTACTTCAAGGCCGGGGTAAGTGTTACTCCCTCTACTCTACGTACACGTTTTGTAACGGGTTTGTCACAGCCGTACAGGGATCAGGTTGACGTTCTGCCAATCCGAGACCTCAACAACGTAGTACATACTGCGCAGAAGCTCTATCTTCAAGCGCAGAGACGTCGACAGCAGCCTTGGCAGTCTTCGTCTTCTCCCGCACCAAGGTATACCTCGAATCCTGTCAATTCTTATCGCACTAACTCTTCTTCTAGTTCTGTGCCTAGACAGGATCGCACAGGTATTGCGTCTTCTACGACGCCGCGGCCGGCGCCCCCTTCTTCTGTGCGCCGATAGCCATCGGCCTCTGCTGAGACAGGCCGTACAGATCGTTCTAGCGATATAGAGTGTTACAGATGTGGTGGACGAGGACACTATCGGAAGGACTGCCCTAATCAGAAGCGTGTCCTCTACTCCGCCCAAACTGCAGACTACGAGAGCCTTTCGGATGAAGAGGAGAACGTCCCAGAGGAGTCTGCAGAGCTGACTGATGAGGTGATCAGGCCGGGCGACCATGATACAGACGTCATGCATTATGCCTTGGTCACCAGACGCGTCCTCAGCGTCAAGGAAGGAGGTCCACTTGACCAAAGGGAGAATCTGTTTCATTCCCGGTGTCGTATGAAGAATGCGTCGCTGAGTCTGATAATTGATGGAGGGTCGTGCTGCAACATTATAAATGAGAGAGTCGTCCGCGACTTCAATCTTCAGACACAACCACATCCTCAGCCCTACGGTCTGCAGTGGATTTCAGACCAACCCGGTAACAATGTCTCTTTACAGTGTCCCGTTACTTTTTCCATAGGACCATTTACATACACTGTTTTGTGCGATGTTACCGCCATGGATGCCACCCATATTCTGTTAGGGCGTCCTTGGCTATTTGACCGTCGCGTCTTCCATGATGGGTTTTTGAACGATTACATGTTCACTCACCATGGAAAGCGCGTGACGCTCTTACCTATGACTCCGAATGAGATTTTACAGGACTATGCTATTAGACAGAGGAACAAGGCTATACAGGCTGCAAAGGACAACGGAAAACCCCCTCCAGAGTCCCCTACAGTTTTCCGGCAGAGTTCCCTACCACTTTCTGCAACATCTTCTTCGGGTACCCAGGGCACTTCAGAACAGGTACCTTCTGGAGTCCATTCCGGACTTTCTGCAGCTTCGGACGCTTCCATTAAGGGTTTAAGGAAGGGCGCGGTAAAGGTAGTTCTGCGCTGAAAGGCACTTGTGAGCAGCGACTTCTCTTGGCGCGACGCCGGAAGGTTTCCGACGTCATCCAAGGCAAGTCTCCCTGTTTCCTACTCATTGCTCTTCCTACTGCCCTACCTGTTTCAGAGTCCGCACTCCCCTCTTGTATTTTGTCTGTTTTGCAGGAGTTTCAGGATGTGCTGCCGGACGAGTTGCCAGATGGTCTTCCACCACTTCGTGGCATTGAGCACCAGATCGATTTTGTTCCGGGAGCTACTCTTCCCAACCGAGCTGCCTACAGAACTTCTCCAGAGGAAACAAAGGAGTTGCAAAAGCAGGTGCAGGAACTGTTGGAGAAGGGGTATGTGCGCGAGTCTCTTAGCCCGTGCGCTGTTCCCGTCATATTGGTGCCTAAGAAGGACGGTTCTTGGAGGATGTGCGTGGATTGCCGTGCCATCAACCAGATCACCGTCAAATACAGACATCCCATTCCTCGCCTCGACGACATGCTTGACGAGCTACATGGAGCGCAGTTCTTCAGCAAGATTGATCTGAAGAGCGGCTATCATCAGATTCGCATGAAGGAGGGGGACGAGTGGAAGACTGCTTTCAAGACGAAGTATGGTCTGTATGAGTGGCTCGTCATGCCATTTGGACTGACCAATGCTCCTTCTACGTTCATGAGACTGATGAACCATGTCTTAAGAGCTTTTCTGGGTTTCGTCGTCAGCAAGGACGGTCTGCAGGTGGATGCAGAAAAGATCCGCGCTATCCAGGAGTGGCCGACGCCAGCTACTCCTACTCGGGTACGTTCGTTTTTGGGTTTGGCTGGTTTTTATCGACGGTTTGTTCGTGATTTCAGCACTATAGCCGCCCCGTTACACGAGCTGACCAAGAAGGCCGCGTCTATCACTTGGCTTCCACGGCATGATGCTGCTTTTGCCGTCCTGACGGATGCCTTGTGCCGCGCGCCGCTGCTGTAGCTTCCTGACTTCATCCGTCGGTTCGAGGTGGAATGCGACGCTTCTGATTTCGGCATCGGAGGTGTCTTGCTGCAGGAGAAGAGGCCGATTGCCTACTTTTCAGAGAAGCTGTCAGGTGCACAGCTGAACTACCCGACGTATGACAAGGAGTTGTACGCGCTGATTCGGGTTCTGAAGACGTGGCAACACTATCTGTGGCCTGCAGAGTTCGTGATTCACTCAGATCATGCAGCTCTTAGTTATCTGCGCAGCCAGACGACTCTTAGCAGACGCCACGCTCGCTGGGTTGAGTTCATGGAGACATTCCCCTATCTCATTGTTCACAAGAAAGGTAAGGAGAATGTGGTAGCCGACGCCCTTTCTCGCAGGTACGTCCTCATTACTCAGCTACAGTCTCAGTTATTTGGGTTTGCATTGCTCAAGGATCTTTATGCTGTTGATCCTTTCTTTTCTACATTCTTTTAGCAATGTAAATCCACTGGTCGTGAACATGCTACGTATTTCCTTGATGACGGCTTTCTGTACAAAGGTGGGAAGCTTTGCATTCCTTCATCCTCTGTCAGAAATTTGCTGATTGAGGAAGCACATAGTCGTGGTCACTTTGGCGTGTCTAAGACGCTGGCATCACTTCGCGAGCACTTCTTCTGGCCTAAGATGGCCAACAGTGTTACGAAGTATTGTCAGAGTTGTGTGACATGCCATAAGGCTAAGGCCAGGTCTAGTCCGCATGGTCTCTACACGCCTCTGCCGATTCCAGCTGGCCCGTGGGAAGATCTTTCCATGGATTTTATCACTGGGTTGCCTATGTCTCGGCGTGGTAGAGATTCTATATTTGTGGTCGTAGACAGGTTCTCTAAGATGGCACACTTCATTGCCTGTAAGAACACTAGTAACGCCACTGACGTTGCTACTCTGTTCTTCGACAATGTCGTGAGACTGCACGGTATTCCACGCACTATTGTTAGTGATCGGGACACCAAGTTCGTCGGCCATTTCTGGAGAACCTTATGGGGTAAGCTCGGTACTAAACTCCTATTTTCTACGAGCTACCACCCACAGACGGATGGTCAGACAGAGGTGACCAACCGCACTCTTGGAGCCCTCCTTCGGACGGTTCTGAAGAGTAACCCACGCAGGTGGGAGGACTTACTGTCTACTGTGGAGTTTTCTTATAACAGGTGCAGGCACAGCGCGACTAAACTGACCCCGTTCGAAGTTGTCTATGGACGGAACCCGCTGACGCCGCTGGACTTGACTCCCTATCGTAGGAAGGATACAGACAGCACCACAGCTGACAGATTGGCCGATCACATCAAGGAACTACACACTCGGACGCGCAACCAGCTGGAGCGCAGAGCAGCACAGTATGCGGCCCAGAAGAACAAAGGACGACGCAGGATTGTCTTTGCTCCTGGCGACTTGGTTTGGCTTCACTTGCGGAAGGAACGTTTTCCTTCCAACCGCAAGTCTAAGCTCGACCAAAGGGGTGATGGACCATTCCGTGTTGTCAAGGCCATCAATGACAACGCCTACCAGCTAGAGCTCCCAGACAAGTATGGTGTTCACCCAACCTTCAATGTTGTTGATCTATCACCGTACGTGGAGCTAGAGTATGATGAGGGTGAAGCGAGGACGCTTCACACTCAAGTGGGGGAGGATGATGTGACCTCGCCTACCATGACAGCTGCAGACGAGGAGGAGGCTATGAGTCTTAGGTCCTCAGGTCCCATTACTAGAGCACGAGCCAAAGTTATTCAAGTTGCGACTCAATCACTGGTGACCAGACTCGTAGCAGGTCAGGGACGTCCAACTACAGATGAGGGATCCATTCTGAGTTTAGTGACAGTTGGGACGTCTACACAGTCTGCAGAGATCCCGGAGTTTATAGATTAGAAATATTGATCGCTAGTCGCCTAGTTATCGATATTTCTGATTTATGACATTTTAAGCTTTTAGTCCGGATATTTTTTATTATTATTTTCAGCATTTTTAAGGGAATTTAGGAGGTCATTTTTATACTTAGAATGACCAACCCCCTTAGAGTAATTTTTAGTGTTTTAATTGTTTTATTTTTGAACTTTTTGGTTAAGGAAAAGGAAGAGTCTTCCTTTTACTTAACCTAGCTTTGTAGCCTCCTTTCTCTTTTACGTTGATAATTACACTTTTATGTTGAGAGAAAACCTCCATTGAAGCTCCTTCAACGTCACCTTGAATCACCTAGTCGAGCTTGCTCCTTCGTCATTCTCACATCAAATCCTTTAGATCTAGGTCGAGCGTGCTCCCTTCATCTATTCCGCTTCCAAATCTCCATCCTTTTCCAGCCCTAAACTGGCCGTGAACAACTCTTCATCCCTACGGCCATCCCCTTCAAATTCCTATCGCTTCCGCAATCGCTTCCGCCTCGCCGTCGTCTTGCAATCTCCATCAACGCAGACGCCTATTCAAGGAGTTGCTTCGCCCCACTACGGATTCATCACGATCTCATCTGGGACTTGAGACCTTCTTCATAGCAAGGTCACATCATGTGCCAATACCTCCACCGGTTCCCAGATTTGAGGAGCCAGTGAACCGTGTATTCCAAGAGAATGCAGTCAGGACTCGGGACAATTATGGTCGTGCGCTGAAGACCATTAATTCCATGAGGCCTGACAGCTACAGCGGAAAAGGAGAGCCGGTCAGGGTGACCCATTGGTTTTCCCACATGGAGCGGCTGTTCCGCAATGTGGATTGTACTGAAGCTGAGAAAGTACATATAGCTTCTCTTTAGTTGAAGGAAGAGGCTAGCGAGTGGTGGGAGAGTACCGGCTTAGCTGAAAGTCCTGTTTTGAACTGGGAGATGTTCAAGACAAAGATGATAGACCATTTCTTCTCTCGTGCTATGAGGGAGGAGAAACACAAGGAGTTTCTGTACCCTAAAATGGATGGATTGAAGGTAACCGAGCTTGCGACCAAGTTCAATCACCTGTTACAGTACGTTGGACCTGAGATATCCAGCGAGGCACAGAAAATCTGGTATTTCCACGAGTGGATGAGCCCAGATATCAAGCCAATGATGGTGCACCACACATGCTCTACTCTGGAGCAGTATGTGAATACAGCCTACAAATTGGAGGTGACTCTGGAGGAGTCAACCAAAAGACGCAATCGGCTAAGATCGATGCAGAATCAAGGGAGTGGATTCAAGCGACCTGCGCCACCGTCTAACTTTGCTAAGTCTGGTCGAGCAAAGACGGACACGACTCAAGGAGGGTCAACGCAGCAGACGGGCCAGAGCAAGAATCCAATCCAGTGCTATAATTGTGGTATTGCGGGGCACAAGAGCATTGTGTGCCCAAAGGAGAGGAAGTTATGCTTTGAATGTGGTCATAGAGGCCATATGCAGAAATTCTGTCAGCAGGGAAAGCAGAGGGGAATGGAGTCACAATATGGGTCAGTTAATCAGAATAACCGGCCCAGGTTCAAGCCAGCTGAGACTCCTAGTCCGTCAATGCAAACAACTGCTCAGAATAAGGGGAAAGCCTCAACTGCTTCTGGAGGTTCCGGTCAACGCCTGTACGAGATGTGTGAGGCGGATGGACCTAACGCTCCAATTGCACAAGGTACTTTATACCTTTATTCTACTTCAGTATGCATTCTGTTTGATTCGGGTGCTACCCATTCCTTTATTTTGGATAGTTGTGTTAGTAAGTTAGGATTAGTGTGCGACGAAGCTTGTGAGTCTTTCGTTGTAAGTCTTCCTAATGGTGATCGTCTGGTTGGGACGAAGCGGTTGTCTGAATTTTCGATTACCATTCAGGGTAAGAAATTCGAGGCAGATTTGATTTGTATAGTCATGGCTCCATACGACATTATTCTCGGTATGGATTGGCTGACGTGTCATGGGGCGGTGATCGACTTTAGTTCAAGGACGGTGACGGTGTCATCTGGGGGCCAGTTCGTGTGCAAGTTTAAGGGTCGGAATGACGCTGATAACGACAGGCTTATCAATGCGATGGCTGCGTTTAAGCTACTACGACAAGGTTGTGTCGGGTACCTTTGCTACCTGGATCCGCCCGCGAAAGATGAACCTTCAGTTCTTGATATTCCTGTGGATAGGGATTTTTCGGATGTCTTTCCGGAAGAAATTCCTGGATTACACCCAAATCGTGATGTGGAATTTTCTATTGATCTTGAGCCTGGTACGGCGCCGATTTCTAAATCACCGTACCGGATGGCTCCTGCAGAGATGAAAGAGTTGAAGAAGCAACTCGAGGATCTTCTCGACAAGGGTTATATAAGGCCGAGCGCATCGCCTTGGGGTGCTCCGGTTTTATTTGTCAAGAAGAAAGATGGATCGTTTTGACTTTGTATCGACTATCGCAAGTTGAATAAAGTCACGATCAAGAATAAATATCATTTGCCAAGGATTGATGATCTGTTGGATCAATTACAAGGAGCAAAAGTTTTCTCCAAGATCGACCTGAGATCGGGTTATCATCAGCTGAGAATTCGTAAGGAAGACATTCCTATAACTGCGTTCCGGACCAGATACGGTCACTACGAGTTCGTAGTAATGCCTTTTGGACTTACGAATGCTCCAACAGTCTTCATGGATCTGATGAATCGATGTTTTCACCAGTACTTGGATAAGTTCGTAGTGGTCTTCATCGACGACATTCTGATCTATTCTCCGAATGAAGAGGTTCACGAGGTACATCTGCGGATTGCCTTATCAGTCCTTAGACAAAATGAGTTGTATGCTAAATTGTCTAAGTGTGACTTCTGGATGAGAGAAGTGGATTTCCTAGGCCATGTGATCAATGAGAATGGGGTTATGGTTGATCCCCAGAAAATTAAAGTTGTGGCTAATTGGAAGCAGCCTCAGAACGTGAAGGAGGTGCGCAGTTTTCTTAGACTTGCCGGATATTATAGACGGTTCATAGAGGGGTTTTCGAAGATCGCTCTACCTATGACCGGTCTGCTCCGCAAAGTCCACAAGAAATTTGTCTGGAATGACAAGTGTGAGGCCAGTTTTTAGGAATTGAAACGACGTCTGACCTCGGCACCAGTGTTAACACTTCCAGAAGGGAACGACGATTATGTGGTCTATAGTGATGCTTCAAAAAGTGGTTTGGGTTGTGTATTGATGCAAAGAGGCAAGGTGATTGCTTACGCATCCAGACAACTCAAGACTTATGAAGAAAACTATGGGGTGAAATGCCAAGTCTTCACGGATCACAAGAGTCTCAAATATATATTTACTCAAAAGGAGTTGAATATGAGACAACGCCGCTGGCTAGAGTTGCTTAAGGACTACGACATCGAGTTGCTGTATCATCCGGGCAAGGCTAACGTGGTAGCCGATGCACTAAGCCGGAAGACAACGCACGAGACATTAGTTGCTCTACTTACTGCTCAGGCTAAACTAAATCAAATGTCATGCGAAACTGAAGTCTTGTATGATCAACGAAGAGGGTACCTGACTATGTTGGAAATTCAGGCTATGCTACTAGATCAAATCAAAGAAAGACAAGTCGATGACATCATCTTAGTGAAGTTAAGCAGTGAAGTAATGGACGGGAAGGCTCCCAGTTTTGTGATTCAGGATGATGGATCACTCTGGTTTCAAGACCGGATCTGTGTGCCTGACACAGAAGGTCTTCACCAGTTAGTAATGAGAGAAGCTCATTCTTCAGCTTATTTTGTACATCCTGGCTCTAGCAAGATGTACAACGATCTTCGGAAGAAGTTTTGGTGGCCAAACATGAAGTGGGATATAGCAGACTTCGTGGCAAAGTGCTTAACTTGTCAGAAGGTCAAGATCGAACACCGCAGACCATATGGTGAGTTGCTACCTCTCCCCGCGCCAGAATGGAAATGGGAGGACATCGCCATGGACTTCATCACTGGGCTACCAAAGACTCGAAGTCAGAAAGATGCTATATGGGTAATTGTGGACCGGCTTACGAAGAGTGCTCATTTCATAGCCATCAAGACCACATGGGAAACCCAGAAGTTAGCAGAAGTTTACCACAAGGAGATTATCCGTTTGCATGGTATCCCCAAGACCATTATATCGGATCGAGATGGCCGATTCATGTCAAGATTTTGGCAAGAACTTCACAAGGCCATGGGAACTGAATTGAGATTCAGTACTGCGTTTCATCCTCAAACAGATGGACAGTCTGAAAGGACCATCCAGACCCTAGAGGATATGCTAAGAGCATGTGTACTCGATCGTCCGACTAGCTGGGAAGACAGCCTGAGTCTGATTGAGTTCACATACAATAATAGCTGACATGCTACTATCAAGATGGCTCCGTTCGAAGCTTTGTATGGTCGCAGATGCAGATCTCCAATTTGTTGGGATGAGAATGCCGACAAGATTTTGCTCGGACCAGAATTGGTCGAGAGAACAGCTTCGGACATTGTTTTGATTAGACAAAGAATGTTGACCACCCAAAGTCGACAGAAGTCGTACGCGGATCGGAAGTGTAGAACTGTCGAGTTCGAGGTTGGTGACAAAGTATTTGTCAAAGTATCCCCATCCAAGGGTGTGTTCAGATTTGGTAAGCGTGGGAAGCTTAACCCTCGCTACGTGGGACCATTCGAGATTCTTGATAAAGTGGGATCTCTAGCATACCGCTTGGCATTGCCGCCATCGGCACACCCAGTGCATAATGTGTTCCACGTATCCATGCTAAGGAAATACGTACCAGACGAGTCTCTTGTGCTGAGCTACGAGGACATCGAGATTCAGGCAAATGGTACCTACGAAGAGATGCATGTGCGCATTCTCGAGCGTCGTGAAAAGCAATTGCGCAATAAGATCGTACCGTTGGTACGAATTCTGTGGTCCAAGTCAGGGACTGAAGAAGTTACTTGGGAAACTGAAGCAGATATGCTCAGACGTTTTCCCGATTTATTTGCGACCTAAGTTTCGGGGTCGAAACTTCTTTTAAGGGGGAGGTGATGTGATACCGCATATTTCTGTAAGGGTATTTTGGAATTTACCTGAACATCTGTTGTGTACGTCGATTTAATTTCGGAGACTGAAAGACATTCTGTAATGTTCTTAATCTCTGTAATATTTTTTCTAAGTGAAATAATATACAGTCGACGTATTTTGGGACTTAATACTCGTTCGTGTACGACTATTATTTATCCCGGATTAAGACCTTGTTGTTCCAAGCTTAAACGGACGAAGAATAGGCTTGGCGGCGACCGCCGCCTGACAGGCTCTGACATCGTCATCCTCTTCCGGCAAGTTGGCAAGTGGCGCCAAAAAGCGGCGACCGCCGCAGGCCAAAACGCAGCGACCGCCGCAGGCCAAAATGGGCAGCGACCACCGCCTAGATGCAGGCCTAGCCCTGCCTCGCCGGCTTGGCTCCGTGATGGTCGGCGAATCGGGTGACCTCCGATCTTAGCCCTCCACGTGCCCTTGGTTGTCCCCTGGAGTTTTGGCTATTTAAAGGAGGATTTGGGAGCTGAATTGAGCATAAATCCGAAGCTCAATCTCCCTCACAATCATCTCGCCGGAAATTCAAGTTTCGCCGGATAATTCACAATCAATCGCCAGAAGCTCTTGGCTTGTTTCGGCCTTGGCCTCTGTGGCTTTCGATCGGGCTTCATTCCTTTCGATTTCTTCCGTTATTCTTTGGGTTCGTACTCATTGTTGTCGAATCTAACTTAGGGTTTCTTTATGGGTCGATCCGAAGGAATCTGTGTTGTCAGATCTGTCCCTGCTTCGAGCCCGAAAACCAGTTGTCGTCGTACCTAGCTTCGTTAAGCTTCTGCGGATTTAAGGCAAGTGGCAGTTCGCTCTTGCTCATCATTCCATGTTTCCATTAATTATCAGTTGTTTAATTGAGTAATTAATTTGGAATGAATACTGTGTTCGTCTGCGAACAGTTTTGTTAATTGTTTGGAGAACTAAAATATGATATTATAATAGGTTATATATCTGTTATAACAACGCTATTATGAATATATATTTATGTTGATAGCCTTGAGGGCGGTTATGTTGATGTTTGTGGACTATTGTTGTGCTTGAACTGTTTAGTTAGCACTAGTAGTTAGGAACGTTGGATTCGTTGGGATCCAGTCGTTTCTTTATAATTTGGTAGAGAGGTGGCTAGACCCCACCTAATACCACATGGATGGTCATGACCCAACCTCTGATACATGAGTATAGAGGTGGTGCACTTAGCTAGTTTCACAAACCTTGTGAAGGATTCCCTTCGATATATGTCCCTCATGACGAAACATATATCTAAAAGCTTATAACGTGTTGTGCGTTTGAGAATATCATAAGATAAGTGCTGTTGTCGCACATAATCAATATACCTTGGGCGAGTAGTGCAGCTAGGCGCTAGTGCAGTTAGGAAAGCTCGTCTTAACTTTTAGTCGCTCGAATGCGATACTGTAATTATGTGATTCTGTGTTGTTCCAGACTTTGTCATATCTTCCTAATAAGACTCATTTCGTTGGAGTCTTCTTTCGAGTTGATTTCTGGGAAGACTCGGTCTTCCAGAATCTTCTCTCGTGCATGCCTTTTGTTGTATTCCAGTAGCAGTATGGTGGTTGACTATCGTACTCGACTGTTATTCGAGGGACGATGAGTCTAACCTAATACGACTACTTCGAACCTTCTGCTTTGTACCCTTGCATGGTCTTTCATTAGACTAACCAACCAAAATTGTTCTCTGCATGGTTGGCTAGTGTCATCCGTTCGATTCGGCACATCAGATAGAGCGCAGATATGAGGAGACTAGAATAACTATGAAGAAGACGGTGGTTTTTGGATGTTTTTAATGTTTTAATCAGGTTGAGAACCTTGGGCAGGTGATCATGGCGATCACAACCCCTTTTTGTATATTTTAAGAAAGACTTCCGATGTATTTTGTTTAACTCTGTATTTAGTCCTATTCGGAATTGGGATGTAATTCCGGGACTCATGCTTAAAATCGAATATTATGATGATTTTGTATCATAAGTGTTTCATGGATTGTATTTAAACGGTAAAGCCTTGGGTGACTTTGGTGAGGAAAACCGAGGTCACTGGCAGTAATACATTTCCAAATGGGTTAAGATTTGGGGGTGTTACACCCTTGTCCAGGCCCGTATTATTTGACGGGCGGGCCTAATTGATAATTAATAGGGAAATTCCTCTTGGTGCCCCTGAGTTTAGGATTATTCCTGTTGGTGTCCCACGATTAAGTTTTTTCCAGTTGGTACCCCTAAGGTTTTGGTTTGTTCTCTTTGTAATCGAAATTTTTCATATCCGTATCATTTTGGTTCGAATTGATCAAATCGAAGCTCATCATTATGTTTATTGACCTCAACTTAGTAGGATTCGACTCCTAAAACAATCAAATTCATACTCGAACCATTCCGATTTGAATTCTTAAGGTCGAAACGGGTTGTTGCTTCGGAATTCAAATCGACATGGTTCGGACATGGATTTGGGTGTTTTAGGAGTCAAATCTTACTAATTTGAGGGCGATGAACACAATGGTGGACTTGGATTTAATCAATTTGAACTGGAATGATACAAACATGAAAAAGTTTGGTTACGAAGCAAACAAACCCAAACCTTAGGGGCACCAACCGGAAAAAACTTAATCGTGGGACACCAACGGGAATAACCCTAAACTCAAGGGCACCAACAGGAATTTCCCTAATTAATACTATAGTCTCTTTCCTATAAATATTATGAACCTTCAATGTCTTCACAATGTGCACTAAAATCCACCATATCACTACTTCTTCTCCAAAACTCCATTCTCCTAAATTGTGTTCTAAACCCATACAAATGGTATCTAAAATCCTAGTAACAACTCCTAGTTATGCACTACAAAGTAGAGCGTATCAGATATTCAATTGTATATTTTCTCATGGTGGGCCAGTAGTATCCTGATCTGTTTCCTTTTATGGACAAACTTTAATGCCTAGAATGATTCCCACATTCGTTGTCATGTAAGTTTTGCAAAACATGTTGTACTTCATGGTTTTCAAGACACCTCAAATGTAATCCAAACACTGAAATTTATAATAGAACGCCTTCCTTCGAGCCAAACGTAGACGCTTTTTCTTTGAGGTGTCGTGCTTTAGATTTGTCTTATGGTAGCTTTCCATGTCTCAACCATTCAAGAACATGAGTTGTCCAGGATTGTCTTCATGGTGGAATCTCAACACTCTAGTGATAGAACCTAAGGATAAGTAACTGAATGCAAGCATCTCACACTCGACAATGTGCTAGAGAATCTCCAATTTTGGGGATATATTTAATTCATAATTCAAGTCTATCTACAACTGAAGTTACGAACAACTTATAAAGAGAAACAAAAGTGGGTGCTTCACTAACTAGAAATAAGGAAAGTGCTGGAACTAACAGAACCACTCCTAGAGATAATTCTAGGCTAGAAATAAACCAGAAATAGAAGTGAATGTTCCACTAACATAATTAATCTAGAAGTAAAGAAATGAATTAAAATAATTTTAAAAACAATCTGCCAAGCTACGTATCAATGCATTCCCCTCAAATTTCGCCTTGACCTCAAGGCGAATTTGAGACATCTTTCACCCAACTAGGTAATAGCACATGATCCACATTCCTCTTAGTCGAAGGATGGTTGAAGAGGTTCCTCCATGACCTACAACATTGTAAAAGTCGAGGATTTTCATCGGTGTCCAGGCCCGAACTTATCACCACATTGGTAGCACAACCCTTTTTCATGTCTAAGTTTGGAATATTTAGAATATAGTAAAGATTATTCTTGTTTGTTATGATGAGTTTATTTAGATGAGTATTTATATTTAAAAAAAAAAAATTAAAATTGAAAATGTTTAGAATGATTAAAATATAGATTAAATAATTAATGCTAATAATTTTATATCGGTTTTTCTAACATATGCCCTAAGGGCACATGTTAAGAATTCTCGTTTTAGAAAGTGTTCCCTAAAAAATGTTTAAACCCTTTTATAAAATATTAAAATTCCTAATATA
Source organism: Rheum nobile (assembly GCA_027886185.1). NCBI lineage: Eukaryota > Viridiplantae > Streptophyta > Magnoliopsida > Caryophyllales > Polygonaceae > Rheum > Rheum nobile. The sequence goes on along the minus strand of WOAB01000561.1, from coordinate 2,613,147 downwards.
ATTACACATAAAAAGATCCTTCTAAAATTAAGTGCTTAACCTATGCCCCTAAGCATATGTTAGAAAAATGTTCTTAGTAACGTAGCTAATACTACGATTTATATCGAAAAGAAGAGTGAAACTATGATTAGGTTTGATATGTTCTTAGAAATAAGATTAAATTGACATGATCTTAGAAATAAGATTTGCCAAAAAATAGTAAAACTTTGATTTATATTATTTTAATAACAGATAAATATTAGATTAAATGGAAATTGTTACATTTAACAATAAAAAACCTCACTAATACCGTAAATTAAATTGAGAAGTCAGGTAAATAAAACATAAATAATGTAAGATATATTATTTTAAAATTCACATACTTGATTGGTTAACATCAAACTTTGTTAATATCCACAATTTGACACATGAGTATTGTGGGTCCAAAATCATCTTGGTGGTTCAAAAATAAATCGATTTATATAGATATATAGATTTTGTTAATTATTTAATATAATAAAAAATCAACACATCAACAATTTTTTAATAAAAAACGCTCTAGTAGATCTAAATGGAAGAGTTTTAATATATAGTTATAGATAGTCAGATCATAGATAACTTCTTCAACTTCTCCCCAACTTAACCATGAACTTCAAGAAAGAAAAGATATACATATAAAGGAATGCTACAAGGTGGAGATCAAACAATAAAGATATTATCACTCAACTACTTGGCTAAAATACGTAATTGACAAAACATATATATCTCTTTTAAAATGCACGATTGGAAGCATCAAAACACATGATAATATTAACATATTCATTTTAATAAATCAAAAAAAAATTCAAAATTTCTTCATATTGTTGAAACTTGAAAGGTCACACATAAAAGAGACTTCCTCCTTTGAAATCTAGTATGAGAACAAAAAAGGAATACTAAATCAAGTTCAATAAGAAGTAAATAAGCTCATCAACTAAACTAATTTGAGGTCAAACAAATAGTTCAGCACATGGACTTGCATAAGAATGAAAACCACAAATAAAAGTCCAAATGAATAAACAAAAGTACTTCATATAAAGTTGTCACCATCAAAATTTACAGCAACTTTGTGATCACCACAAGACATAATCTATACAATGACGTACCATAGAGAAACATTATTCAAGCAGCAAAAAAACTAACATCAGTGAAAACAATAAAATCGAAGACGAGAATGTAGATGAATGTACATGCCATCATCTAGTAGATAAGCAAAAGAAGCTTGAGAAAAATAATGTTGACATGTTGCTAGCTAGTTCCTTCTCCTCATATATCTTATAGAAAATCAATTGTACCCTTCAGCATGCACTTTAAAACCATGCTAATTGAGTCTCTCTAGGACATCACTGCCAAATATGAGATGAAAACATATTAGTAGCGTGAAAATGCAAAAATCATATGAAATAAATACTTTATTTCTACACATCTTCGCTCGGAAGATCGAGATACTTATGAGAAGTAAGTTCCAGACGCTATCGTGCTCCATGCTTAGCATATTAAGAAGTGCATAGTCGGGGATAGATTGAAATATATCTAACCTCTATCAATATAAGATCAATGTCACAATGTCTCCGCTTCATGTCCTCCTAAGCCTTTCAAACCATCAAAGTTGCAGTAACCCTTAAAATTGCACCAATCATCAAAGTTTATTATGCTAAAATATGCTACAAAATGGAGACATCATTATAGATTATAATCATGCCCATAATTAAGCTGGCCAAAAGCAACAATAGGAGACACATAGCATGGTATGAATTACAAAGTATAGATACAATAATGATTACGAGAAAAAAAAAGAGTTGAAAATTGAGCAAATGATTATGAGAAATTCATCAAGCTATCATAAAAAGACAATGTCTTATCAAAAAACTTATTACTAAGAAATTACAAATGAAACTAACAGGATAGAGCTTGTGAACCTCATTATGAAGTTGACACCCATGTTGGATAACATTTTAGCTTATCAATTGAAAATTGAGAAAACATACGTAATGGAATGAAAGATTATATATAGCCATTTTAAATTTGCTACTAATTGACATAATGTTAATCAAATAATAAGGTCATCTATCTATCTATCTATCTATAAATATATAAAGTAGACTAAGGATGCAATTAATGCCCAATAAATATGAGAAATCATCTCTTATTTTTTTGTGAATCTTTCTTTACAAACTACATCTTCTAATATAGCTCAGTGGTTAAAAACACTTTCATAATACAAGAGGTCTAGGGTTCAATCCCCATTTTTAACAACTTTGTTTTACTATTTTATCTTTTATTATTTTTTTGTTTATATTACTCAAATCTATATATCTATCTATTTATATATCTATATGTAAATATATAAAATAGACTTTTGTCCATTAATGCCCTACAACTAATTAATATACTTATTCCCTCATTTTTTACTTTCATCTCATCTTAATCTATATACTCCGTATAAGATAAAATATAATATAGACAATAAATGACAATCCCCTAAAACTCACATTCAAAACATACAAAAAAAATTAACACATACTCAAACGACAATTTAAAAATAAAGACTCTTCCATTTCCTAAATATAGGATACAACCATGGCACTTAATGCCCATATGCGTAATTCTGGGTAAACTTACAGAAATCAACAGTCAAAAAAATTAAAACATGAGCAACCGACTGTTTCAAAATACAAACTTGGCAATAATTGCCCACCTCCATAATCCATCCTGAAACTCACATTCATCAAAACAAAAAAGAAGATCGAAAAAAAAGAAAACAGACTATGATTGTTTCAATTGTGAGATTGAACATATTTAAATGACCATGGCTAGAGAAAACGCATAACATTTAAACAGTTGTCTCTTTTAACTAAAAATATACTCCATATATAATTTGCACTCAAATGGGTGTTGAAAATAAGGTAACTGCTTCTCTCTTAACTCAAATATACCAATAAATACTGGCTCTTCTCATCTATTCACTTGGTGTACCACTACTATAACTGATCTCTCTTATCTTCTTCACTTTTCCCTCCATAATCATTGAAATCATGGCTGGAAATACAACAGGGGAAAGAAGATGCATTACACTAAACTACTTGCTTCAAGATGTAAGCTCTGAGATTAAAGTCGTGATTTTTCGCAAATGAGATGTTTTCGATTGGCTCGGGACATACAAGTCCATATATCTCCTTCTAGAAGATTATATGGTACATCAATAATTTTAATTTTCAAGTATTTCTTATTTTAATATTGATTTGTATATGTATATGTTTAATAATACAATGAAAATAAATCAATTTATTAACTTACACAGGACCTCTAGAAACAAAGCAAGCCGGTGGACTATATAAATAAATTTTAGATTTCAATGTTATTCTCCAAATTTCAGACATATAAGGTAAATAGTTTTTTTTGGAGTCTCTGTTCCAAACACTAATGTTCTATTTAATTTGTTTGGGAGTGGCATTCAAGTTTGTACGACTTAGTTTCTGTACTTTTCTGCTTATATTCATACCTACAAATATATATATGGGATAATGCCATAATTTGAGGCCTCCAAACACCAAACATTTAAAAATATGTAAATTTACAAGAATTGCATGTTGTTGTCACCTCGGTTAACATGGTAAAGACTTTCACCATTTTGGTTAATTACATCTTATTTTATCCTATGTTTATATTCTTGGTCATTAGATGAGGAAATACAAAAAATATTAATCTCAGTAAAATAGACTATATGGTTAATACCTTAAACTTCGGGATATATAGTTCTGGTGACAAAATCTTATAGAATATCTAGTGTTTGGTGTTTTTATATTTGACTTTTTAGGCTATGTGTTTCAGACTTTCACACAAAAAATATAAGTACAAAGAAAATGAAAAAAAAATACATTATAGTCCAAGAAGTTTATATACTAAATTATATAGTATTCTAACATTATTTTGAAGTATAAAGAGTGCATTGTTAATTAATAGTGAAGATTTCTATGAGGTATTTAAGTTTGATATTTCATCCACATTCAATTTCATACAAACAAAATTATAAATTCTCAATGTAGGAATATTCCAACCAGTATCTCTTTAATAATATGGTTTGCATATTATAAGTTTTCAATATTAGCAGCCAAATACAAGTCCAGTTCCCACTATGACCAAGACAACATAATTGGCAATCAACTCTAACGGTTAACAAAAAACCACTATGAATCCAACCAATAATAGAGGAATGAATAAATTCCAATTAACAAAAAACTATTGAAATGATAACATAGTATCAAAGTCGCATTCACTATGTAATTATAGGTAAACTGTAGAAAATTACCCATTAAAGGGCAAGTTTTACAAAAAAATACAAGAAAATGAAAAAACCCGATTCTAAAATGCCAAGTTTACAGAAAACCATCCCGTGTTTTTTTGGTAGCTAAGAATCACTCATGTTAGGAAAATCATTAATCTTCTGTTAAATACATAATTGGAAATAAATTAATTTTTTTAATAAGTCATTCTATAATAGCAAATTGGATTTTTTTAGCTATTTGTTCAAGAATATGGTTTGCATATTCCAAGACTTACGGGTGATGAATTTAACTTCCAATTCATATCTACTTTGATTGCTTAACAGATGGATATAACAAAATCACCATGAACAACCAAAGATATGGAGTTACAGACGAAAAAAATTATAAGTTAGATAAAAATTAGGGTCAACAGTTGTACCATAGATGTTCAATTCACAACAGAGTTAAGAAAGGGCTTCAGAAAAGTTACATGTTGAGTTACTTGAGACTTAAAGCAACTAAAATGAGATGAGTACTGGAATTATCGTCCATCTTCCAATCAAAAAACCTCGCCCTTTCTGGATTCCCCCCCCCCCCCCCCAAATTATGATGAGATTCAGTCGATTAACAACCGTATAAACTAATTTAACCCTCGAAGAAGATAAAACGTGTGAAAATTTATCAATATGATTAAAAGATAAAAGAGTTATACAACCATGCTCTCCTAACATAATTATAATTAATGATACCTTATATTATATATTAGAAAATATAATCCTCAATGTGAAAAGTATAATGAAATAAAATCATGTGTAAGGAGTATAAATAATGAGTAGTTTCGACGATAGAGTATGTATAGTAGTTGTGCAATATAACTATACATAATCAAATGTGAAAGTTATTCATGCTTAGTTATAAAACGTTTGTTTTCGGGAATGAAACTATAAAATTAAGCACTTACTACTAAGTACTAACACTGAAATAATTTTTTTGACAAAAAAACATTGAAATAACTTTAACAAAATAATAATGTAGTACCGATATATAATATCATAACATATTTTTGTTTAGTTCTAATACAAGATGTTATAATGATAAAAGATAAATATTATTTCATAGTATAAAAGATAAATATTATTTCATAGTATAAAAGAGTAACCCATATTTATATTTAAACATTTAAGACATAATAAATATATAATAATAATAATAAATAAAAATTGTAATATTGTACCTTAATTCCTTACTTACAACTAATAGTGTTTTTAAAGAAAATTATGTGATAATTCTATAGTTAATAATATTTAAATATGTAAAATATATAAATGTAAAAGAACGCACATGATAAATTGTTATAAGAAGTTATTCTCATACAATGTTGTAAACAAGGGCAAACAAATAAATCATTACGTATATTAATAATTTAACCAATCACCAATGGAATGAACGAAACATAGTACCAAATTACAAAGTCGCATGATAAAATCAAAATATAAATGCACAGTGTTGACTACATGGTACAAATATGCACACACAATTTACAACTTCAAATCAAAATAAACTCATACTAAAATAAATATTTTAAACAAAAATATTAAAAACAGTTTACAAATTCATCACTAGGTTCACTACACTTCATTAACCAAATTCAAAACATATCCCATGCGTAGCACGAGTATGCCTACTAGTACTATGCAGTATGCACTAGAGCATTAAACCATACTGAAAAGTTGCAAAGTCAAAGAGGAAAGGGCAAGGAAAACAAATAAGCCATATAGGATCATAACCCTTAGTATATATGTTGGATCGTTAGAGTTACGTCTGAGGGAACAAAGGCTTTGTTCCCACAGAAGGCACAGCGAATTAAAAACAGCAAGAAAGATAATGAACGAACTCACGATGTATAGTGGAAACTCTGATTAGCAAAACTAGCTTCTCAAGGAAAAACCACTACCTTCAAGCTTCCGCTTGAGAGGATTTTGAAACGTGTACTTGTCTTATTGATTTCTTGTTCGATTACACTTGTATCCTGGACTTCGACCTCTAAACAACCAGCTAGACTCGAAGCCTCTTCTACAACGATGAATCTGAACTCAACCCTCAAAGACTCACACACACTTCACTCTCTTTCTTTTCTCTTCTCCTTATTTTTCGTCGTTCAAAGTCGTTATTAGAAATGAATCCTCATTTTACCTAAATACAACTTCGGCTAAACCCTAATCAAACAAGATAAGTTATTCTGAAAACGGATTACTAGAAGATAGGATTTTATGTTAAGAATAATATCCTAACCGATCATATTGATTAAGGAAGAAATTCCTTAATTAATCTAATCGGAAAGGATATCAAACTTATCTCTCCAATTTCTTATCTAAGGAAAGATTCCTAGGATAACATGGATCGGGCTTTTCTCTCTCCGTATCTTCTCGATCTGGTTTGATCCTTGGAGCTGAAGTCTTCAATCTTTTACCGCGTATGCTTCTTGATTTGTTTCCATAATCAACACGCTGGATTTCTTCTTTCCATTCGTAGCTTCGATCTCGTTCGTCACTTCAGTTCCTTGCGAGGTAACAAAACACATGAAAAGAGCTTTGTTCCCTCTGCGATCCTTCACTACAATGGTTTCCTGAGATAATTGTCTTTGTTCTTGAAATACTTAGTATCCATATCAGTTGAATATTTGTTACCATCAAAACCTAAGGAATTCAACAATATAGCTATTCTGAATAGAAGATACAACAATCTCGATCACATCTTGTAAGGAATCAACCAAAAGAAATTAGCAGTTCAATATCACAATATGCAAAACACACTTGAAGTACGCAATTAGACTGAGTTCAGTTAAATATCCACCTTAAGTTAATTAGCTATTGTTAACTAAATTGAAAAGTGAAATTCAATTCACGTTATTTGTCTGTTTGACGCTATTCAACTCCCTTGACATGGAAGTATATTATAATTTAAAGTCCAGTTAAAAAATTGACTAATATAATGAAAGATGAACTTACAAAGCAAGACATAAGAAAGAGCTTAAAATCCAAATTGAAATTGCCCAAATTGAAGCCATGTAGAAGAATTATGTCAAAGAGACATTAAATTAGAGGAAATTGACTAAAGTTGTGATACTTCAACTTCTAATTGGAGAAATAGAGGAGCAAGGCGGCGCGAAGGAGTTGTGCTAACCTGTTTGGTTTCTCCGACAAAGGGCGAGGACTCCAAGGAGTTAACGATGAAAGTAGGGAGAAAAGGAGACGCGCCAATAGGGGTGTGGGGGAGCCAAGGACATCAAGAGAAAAGGTCGGGAGCCTGATCATATTCATGTACGTGGTGGAAAGAATTCAGAGAGAGAGAATATGTTTTTAAGGAAGAAAATAACTGCAACCGGAAGAAATGGAGAAGTGGAAGTTCAATGTGGTTAATTTTTTAACTTTTTAAAATTAAAAGGACATGTGTTAGATGCAGGTTTCGCCAAGTGGCGTAAAAAATTGTGAAGAGATGAGTTCTCTCTTATAATGTATTAAGGTTGATGTTCTTGCACAGTCATCTAATGTTCATATTTATTCTTCTATAAATGACATTTTATTTTTCATATTGTGCACCATAAAAAAAAACTTGAGTTCATATATTATAATGTAAGGTTCATATTCAATAACATCAAGGTTCATTTTAAGGAATAAGGATGTTTAAATGTCAATACATAATTATTTTGAATGAAAATTAGAAAATAAGAAAATTGTAATTATTTTAGACAAAAAATATATGTGCTTGGGCACTCCATCATGAAGGTTACAACCTCCTCCTTATCCTCCTACCACTATGCTACACACATTTCCTAATTTATTCTTCTATAAACTATATCTTATTTTCTATATTATGCACCATAAAAACAAACTAGAGTTCATATATATCATTTAATGTTCATATTTAATAACATCAAGGTTTCTATTAAGGAGTAAGGATGTTTAAAGGTCAATCCGTAATTATTTTGAATGAAAATATAAATATAAATTGTAATTATTTGGATAGAAATATATATGCTTGGGCTCTCAATCACAAAGGTTTCCACAACCTCCTCATCCTCACATGCCTCCTACCACTATGCTACATAATGTAATAACCCTCATTTTTAGATAAGGGAATGAATGTAATTTTTACTTTTAATAAAGGGGATAAATTTTTGTTATATTATTCCAAGTGAATAAATTAAAACATATATTTTTATTCCATAAAAGTATGTTACATTTTAAGTCATGGTACACTTAAAATGATCTTAACATTACATTAATGATAATCTTGTTAGACATATCAACTTTAACCTAGATTATTTGAATTAAGATTAATAAAATATTAATTGAGATTTAAATAAGGTTAAGTTGTAAGGATATGCAACTTAGGCTTGAATTAATTCAAATTCAAATTTCACTCTTCATAAATTTGAGTTAGAATGTATATATAAACTTTGGTTAAGTTTATATATAAGTTTGGGCAAATTTCATAATTTTGAAAAGTAAAATAAGGGCATTTTTGCCACAACTTGGGAAGTTTGGCAAAAATGTGCAATTTGGGTAAAACATGGGCTGGGCCGTGAAGCTTCTTCCTCCCCAAGCCAGTCGTGAACACCAAGATCCATTAATGGAGTTTTGGCTCAATTTTGCGTTCCATTTTCTTCAATTAGCCCTTGGGCTTTGAAGATATACTCATCATAAACCGAATTATATCAAAATCGGGATTTATAACCACCTAGATTGATAGAATTTTATCTTCAAAGGTAAACAGTCCGGTAACTTAAAAAGTTCGGTAAAATCTAAAATTGAATCTCGTTTGAGATCAAAACTTGTGGGGTTGGAAAGTTATCTCTAAGGGCTTCAAAACCCCTATCAATACCCCCTCACCCATGGAAAGAATTTATCCAATTTCGAGTGTTAGGATTTCGGCAATCCATAGAAATTTTATGAACTTCCAAAAGGAAATTCTCCTTCAATAGGGCACCTCTAGTTACGATTCAAGTACCAAAATCTTCGTCTTGAAGTCTAGAATCCAGAGACACCAAGCACGAATCATTTTGAGGTCGGACGAGGGAGAATCGAAGCAGACAACGAAGGGGTGCCTACACGAACGAGTTCGGTATAGCCGATCCGAATTGTTGTTGTTCTTGGTTTCGGTTTTGTGCAATTAATCGTGATTATGTATGCTAATTGGGGTTAATTAGATACATATTTTTAATTTTAGAAGTATTAAAATAGAATCAAACATATTTTAGGATATTATCCTAGATTGTAATTTGTTAAGGTATAACATTACAATTGGGTAATGCGTTGGGCTATATGAGGTGATAAATAAATAGAGTAATTTATTTATTTATGCTATGATTATTTAGAATATACGACTAATTGATTTTTAGTATCGTATAGTAATCGTTATGTTGTAAAGCCTTGAAATTGATTTATTTAGAGTTAAAAAAATCAGTTAAAAATTGGGACTTGTATCCTTCAAATGTCGTTATTGAATAACTTATATAATCATAACTTATTTATGTTGTGTGATTTGGGTACATCTCGGAATCTCTTTTGGAGCGGAAATAAAGCAGAGAGCCAATTTGCTTTTCGAAAGCAACCATCTCCATTACGCCGTTCAAGTTCTTCGTAATTCAAGGCAAGTGACGGTTCACTCTTGCAATTTATTCCATATTCGTCTTAATTGACAATAAATCGATTGTGCTATTAAGTTGGGATAATTATCATTGATAACTTTGTGTTTGGGAACTTGTGTGTTAAATTAGTGTATAAATGAACCTTATTGTTAGGTTGTATATTTGCTAGCAACGACCCTCGTATATATTATTATTATTGTAGGGTGCTAGATGAACTTTGGTGTGGATTTGGTATGGACTTATTAGTTAGCACGAGTATTCGTAGAAACACTATATACCTTGCGAAGTTTAGTCATTTCTTTATAACTTGGTATTAGGAGGATTATTGCCCTAATACTTTTGGTCTCTTTCTATATCTCGTATCGAGATCGGTTGTGGAATTAAAAGCCTTAACATTAATGTACGTTTTGAAATTAAATAAGATAAGTGTCAATTTACACATAATTAATATACCCTCAGGCGAGAAGTACAACGTGGAACCCGCAGATACTCTTGTTTAAAGTAAGTCCCCTTTCCAATCTGGATTCACATTATGCGGTGAGGTTGGTCGAGGACCCAAATATTCAAGTAGTCGTTTTCAAAACTTTGTGTGATAAATATAATGTTCACAAACAAATATACGTATTTCTATAAGACTCATTTACTTGGAGTCTTCTCTTGGTGTATATCTCTTTCTATTGGTTCAGTGAGAGTATCTGAGTTATGTATATCTACCAACTATTTTTCGAGAGACGATGATAGTAACTGGATACAATCACATATAACCATTCAGTTTGAGCCATTGTTTAATCTTTCATTAGACTAACCAATATTTCTCTTTCCCTGCATGGTTGGCTGGTGTCAGGTGTCATCCGTCCTATACGGCACACTAGGTAAAGCTTTCCCAAATTGAAGATGCCGGAAGACGATGTTGAAGGCAACAATGTTTCCTTTTTAGTATTTGATATTTGTTTTTGAATAAGGTTGAGATCTTGTTTTGAAGTTTGTTATTTTAATAAGTCTTCTGCTAATATTTTGATATATTATTGAGTTGCCATCTTTAGCAACGTCGTTGTAAGTGGATTTAATATATTATTGTTCGTATTATTTTGTATTTGCGATCAATACTGTAAAGTTTTGGGTGATTTTGGATATGTGATTCGATGTCATTGGCGGTAATATTCCTAAGGTAATTTAGGAGTGTTACACACACATTACCTAATTTAATAGTAGTAATTTTTGGTTAAAGAGAGGTAACACTCTCACAAAATGCATAAATGAGAAAAAGGGCTACATGCTAATCATATGAGGGGTTTCCCCTCCCCTCGCATCGTTTATTATAATAGATTCAAAATTAGACAAAGGATTCGACAAACTGTGAAAACCTAAAGGAAAGTTGTCTGCATAAGAAGCAAGGCCATCAACAAGCTTATTGGCCTCACAATAGATGTGATAGAACCAGATGATCTAGTCCTTGAGGATAAAGCCAAGACACCTAGTAACCAGGCTAGAAAGTGGGTGTGAAGTGGCGATGGGGCCTTCAATGACAGAGGATCAGCTTAGAATTTGCTTCCAAAATCACTTGTTGGTACCCCAAGTCCCAAGCAAGTTGGAACCCATAATACACACCCTGAAGCTCAACAGTAGGCACTGTGCAAGAATCAATGTTGCACACAAATCCACTAACCTAATGGTCCTCTTCATTTCTAATAGCACCGCCAGCGGAGGCAAGATAATCATCCTCTAAAATCGAGTCGTATGTATTGACCTTAACCCAACCCACGTCCAACTTCGATCATGCAATCAGTTCCACATGTTTTTTTTTTTTAGACTTTCTTGCCTTCTTCTTTTGCTGAACTCTTTCAATCTCTCCATTTTTTTGGATGATGAAGTCATGGTGGTTGTTGATGGTTTGCGCATCTCCTAAAATTATGGCACACCTCCACTTCCATAGCCACCAAGAAACTACAAAGAACAGAGTAGCTACATTAGGTTGTTGGTTGAAGTGAAATTCTCCATGAAGGTTCTGCATCATCCATTGGTAGGTCGAGATGCTGAAGAATTCAGCTCTTGCATGAGGCATGAGGAGCCTTATCCATATATCTCTCGATGTTTTACAATCTTTAGGGATGTGGATAAGCGGTTCTTCATGGTCCGGGCAAACACTACACATCGAGTTAGACGTGAGATGTCGTCTAAATCGCTCCTTATTGGTCAAAAGTCTTCCTTTGATAGCAAGCCAAAGAAAGCACTTAATCCTTTCAAGCACACCAATCTTCTAGACTCGCAAGAAAAACCAATAACTACCAGCATCAAGGGCGGGGAAAGTGTTGGTTGTAACAATTCTGTAGGCTGAATTGTCGGAATAATCCCCAATCAAGGAGGCGCTCCAAGAGATTGAATCTCTAGAATCTGGTTCCTCAGAGATACCAGTAGCTGCGATTTTGAGGAGCCAAGATGGTGGAATAGTACATCTAAGATCTTGCCAATCCCAATCGATGCTTGGCAACCAATAGTCATTGATTAGTTTACTCTCAACATCTTTAGTAGTGACAAATTGGCTGAACTGACACAAGGGGTTGTCGCTCAACTAATTGTCTTTCCAAAAACGTATCGAATCCCCATTACCCACATTCTACCGAACCCCTTTGGTGACAATTTTCTCTAAGTTCCATCTAATGCTGCTCCAAGTCGATGAGGGTTTGCATCTGTTAGTTTGAATGACAGAGGCCCCAACTGTCTGCAATCCATACTTGGCAAGACTAGCTCTCTCTAAAGGCCACCATTATCGCTAATAAGCCTCCATCCTAATTTACCCAAGACTGCCAAATTCATGTCTTTTGATTGATGAAGAATGAGACCCCTATATTCCTTAGGAAAACATAAGTCTTCCCATGAGGTGAGGTGCATTTTCCTGACTCCTGGTGACTTATCCCAAATAAAAGACTGGCTTAGTTTATCCAATTCCAAGCAAATTGCATAGGAATACGGATAGTGTTCATGGAGTAGTAGGGGAGAGTAGCGAGAACCGACTTGGTAAATGTAATCCTCCCCGCGAGGCTTAGGTGTTTGCAATTCCATCCGGTTAGTTTTGCCCTGGATTTGGCTAGGATATGATCAAAGTGCTCCTTAGAAAGCTATTTATGTAACACATCATGCTTGGGTAATTCCCTAAGTTCATCGTAACATCAATGCTAGTAATATGCTCCAATTGAGCCACTAAGTCCTTAAATACATTTGAAGACACATAGACTCCGGTCGCCGGGGACGTGCTCGCTTGAACCACTTGTTTTCCTTTCTCTGCTCGTCGGTCACTCATTTCCTTAGCCCCGTTTTGGACATTAGCGATAGGTTTCGAGGCGTTTGGGGTGGTGTCTTGCATTGCCTGACTCTCCGTTGACTCGCCGAGATCGCAACGCCCTGCCAAGTGCCCGTATTTCCCACATCAAATGCAAATATCCGGTAAGCCCTCATATTCAACCAGGATGGTGTCGTCGTTAACTAAAATGGCACCACAGAGAGGCTTGGTAAGGTCAAGCTCCACACAAACCTTAGCGTACCGCCCACGGGGTAGCATACATGGTATTCTTGTCGATCAACCCTAACAAGCCTTCCCAGACTGGCCCGCGATGCATCTAATGATCATCTATTCATAAAGGATGAGTGGGAGGTTGGAGAGGCGAATCCACATACAAATGGTGTTAATTTCGTCCTTGTTAGGGTTGAAGCTCAAAGCCCATCGCTTGACCATTAGACAGTGACCGAAAACTCTCCAAGGACCTCCCGTTAAAGTCATCCAACAGTCCTGCTCAAGTTTGAACCTTACTACATGGTATCCATTAGCAACATCAACATGACGCCCCAACAACTTAATGACTATTGAGTTTTGCAAAGCTTGAGCTAATGTTGCCATGACCTCTTGGTCGATATCCACCGCCGAACACCATCCTCTCCATGAGGGAAGTTGATGTGGATCTTTTGCTCCAAAAGGTTATCCGTGAGGGCTCCTTGTTGTTGGGCCTGAAATCCTTGGGTAAGCTTATTCTTCAAGGAAGGAACCTAGTCTGGTTGATGATCCGGTGGAGATTTTCTTGCTTCAGACATCTAGATGTCACTGGGCTGCTAGGTAGGAAGGCATGCCAGGCTTGGGGACATGGGGGAGGTGCCAGGTTGTTCGGGTGAGGGGTGAGATTTTGGCGGTGCCGGGGGCGGTAGACATGTCAGAGGGGGAACTTGGAGTACTGGGAGGACATTAGAGAGTCTTTTTCCTAGATAGCATTTTTAATTACCCTTTTGTCTTTTTTTCCTACACAATTCTCCTCTTGAGAATAAAGCCTATTATTTCCGCTGCACGACAACATAAATAAATGCAAGGCCCCATTCCATTCACACTTAACACACTAACGTCCCTCTATATTGATCCCGTTTCATTTCCTGTATACATTTTTTTTGATAAGGTAAGAATTAGGCTGTTGTTAAGCACGACTTGACGACCAACCTATAGCATCCTTTCAGATGAGAACTAGAGTTCTGAATTGTTGCAGACTTCTTCCGATGTAATTTGGTGGCAAAGTTTAGCAATATGGCCGGCCACCGAATTGATTTCTCGAAAGATATGGGAGATCCGTATTGTTGAAAAAAATTATAATAAACATAGGATGTCAGAAATCATGATTTCGATATCCCATATGGATAGTTCCAGATGCGATTCAGTACATTGACAATTGTGAGGTTATCACATTCAATCTCAATGTTTTAAAGTTATAGATCATTTGCCTTAATGAGTGCATTTCTTAAGGCAAGTGTTTCAGTTCTCAGGACTGTGGATAAACCATTTTTTTTCTCCAAATAAATAGGTTGGTTCTCCTAGATTGTTTCTAAATATGATACCATAGCTAGATTCTTCATTTAATTTGGTTGATCCAATTTTAATGAAATTATCCGATAATTTTTTCCATCTTAGGTTTTTTCGTTTTCTTATATTTGTGTGTTTCTTGTTGTGTTTGTTGTTCAGGTGGTAGTAAAGGCAGTCTAGATTCCAATCAATTGTTTTTCTCTAATTTTGTATTAGGTTCATGGAGTATAATGGTAAGTCTTTGATGATTTCAGTGTTATTATTTGTTGTCGAGAAAATTCTTTGGTTTTTGTGGTACCGAATGCACCACCAAAGTACAACCAGTCTTTCCATATGTACTTGTGTTATCTTTTTTCTTAGATCATTTATTATTTCTTCAACCTTTTTATTAGCTATAATTAGTGATTCAATTAGGTTTCCAATGTCGGAGTCAACTTTTCTAATTGTTTGTAAAGTATGTCGGCACTAAAACAATAGGCGTATTGTGTTTTCCGATTGTTGGTTACAGGATATGCATCCTTGGGGGACATCCACTAGTTTTCCCCTGAGTCTGTCTTTTGTAGGTAATCCATTTTTGAATATTTTTCACAAGAAATTTTTAACTTTCGGGTATGTTTCAAGTTTCCATATCCAGGATAGGTCTTGAGCCATAATTTTTTTTTTACCTTTGATGATAAGTTCCATAGCGGATTTCGTTGTGAACCATCCATTTTTACTTGTTTTTCAGTACATCTTGTCCTTGATGTCAATGTATGGGATTGTGGTTGACACCACCTTTTTAATTATATTCGTTGCTAGAAATTCCTCAAATTTGTGTTTTCCCAAGTTTTACTGTTGTTTAAATAATCTGCTACATAGATATTAGTATAGTTATTCGGTAATGTATTTGTCATTTCACACAGAGGTTGATCTAGAAGCCATTTATCCATCCAAAATTTAATTGTTTTCCCATCACCTATTTGCCAAATTAATTCTTTTTTGAATTTTGTTGTTAGCTCAGTTAGTTGTGATCATTGCCACGATCAATTTCCTTTTGTTATAGTCTAGGATATGCTGGTCTTATGGATATTTTTTCATTATTATTTTAACCCATGGGTTTTCTAGTTTAGCTAGGATTTTCCATAGGAGTTTAAATTGTAGTGTCTGATTCATATCTTTTGTTTTTCTTAGATCTAGTCTCCCCTGGTTAGTTGGTATGCAAATTTATACCATCCAATAAGTGGTTTGAAAGATGGTTCTTTGTTCCAGAAAAAGATCAATTTATTCTATCCAGTTCATTATTGGTAGCTGTTGGTAGCATAAAGCTTTGCATTATGAAGTTTGGCCTTGATCCAAGGTTAGCTTTTATCAGAGTGGTTCGCCTAGCTTGTGAGAGAGCATTTACTTTCCATTTGGTTAATTATTGTTCAGAGCTCGTTATTAGATCGACGAAAGTGTTGGAGTTAATCCTACCATTAATAATCGGACATTCTAAATACTTTTCAATATCTATTTATCAGGGATTAATTTTTCAATAATTTCTTATTTTTTAGATTTTGAGAGGCAACCAAACAAGACCTGAACTTGAGAGAGAATATAAGGGCATTCACAATAGGGGTTTCATAAGGAGTTTCATAAATAAAATAACAATTTTTTGATAGAACCAAGGAGAGAGAGTTTCATTACATGAAACCCAAGAGAGAGAGTTTTAACAAGGAAAGTGGACCCCTTTTTTCATATTAAGGGTTGAGATTTAATCTTGTACTCATTTTAGTAATAACATAATTTTTTAAAATGAGGTGTATAAAATAAAAAAATAAAAGAGTAATTATAAAATCCAAATTATGAAACCCCCATTGCACAAGGTCTAAGAGTACTCACCGTTGAGGTTTTTTAGCAATTAAATATATTAAGTTTTTTTAATAAAAGTACAAAAAAGCTAAAAAAAATTACATACTAGTTTCTTAGTAAGAAACCTCTAAAAAACCTACTCCCTTCGATCAAAAATAAGTGTCGTTTTAGCCTCGGACACAATATTTAAGAAAAGTATTAAAGGTGTGTTTGGTAGGGGTGAGCACGGGCCGACGAAACCGAAGCCCGAACCGAACCCGGCCCGAAAAACCCGAACCGAACCCGGCCCGAAAAACCCGAACCGAACCCGAACCCATACTCCTTCGGTTCGGGTTTCGGGCCACACTTATTACCATTTCGGGTTTCGGGTCGGTTTGGGTTCGGTTCGGGTTCGGGTTTTAGTGCATTTTTGCCCCTTTTCCCCCTTTGAGTGTTGTTTAGCCCGAACCTGACCCGAACCCGAACCGAACCCGAACCGAAGTGTTCGGGTTCGGTCTTCGATCCCATGTTTTTGGGCTTTTCGGGTTCGGTTCGGGTCGGGTTCTGGCCCGTGCTCACCCCTAGTGTTTGGTAGAGGTTCGGGTTGGGGTTGGGTTGAGGTATCGGGTTGAAAATGTATGGATTCCAAACCCCATATTTAAAGTTGTGTGTTTGGTTACAATTTTGGGTTCAAATTAAGCCTCACAATTTAAGTTCTCTCTTTTCAACCCACCCAAACCCAATAAAATTGGGAGGTTTCCTAACCCCATTCCAAGGGGTTTGGGATTCCCATTCCAAAAATCCCCAAACAAACAATAATAATCGGGTTGGGATTCTCCAACCCCTCCCAACCCCAAACCCCATACCCCAACCCCTCTTACCAAACACCCTCTAAGTATACCTAGAATCTTATATTTTTTTTCCAATATTCCCTCCTAATAAATAATTACTATACTCTTGAGCCAATGAATGGAGAGTTCAGAACAAGAAAAGTCAACAAAAACAAATTCCAACAATAATTCTTATAACTAACTCTTAATTAATTGCCTAGAAAATGACATATAAAATAGATCAAAATTCAAGTGCTAAAACGACAGTTAATTTAAATCAGAGGGAGTACTTTTTATGACACAAGCATTCACAACCCTTAGATGGGGAAATTTTGAACGGCTCACACACATGGAATTTGGGTTGAGATTTTATAGTTTTTTAGCCAATTTCTAGCTGAAAAATAATATTTAAAAAAAATATTTATTTTCAATATTTTTAATTTATTTTTATCTATTCATAGATATTCATATTGCATATGTTTATCATAAAAATTAAATTAGTATTTGGTGATGTATGTATATTATTTTAGAATAAATGTGATATCTTTTATGTTTTAATTTATAAAGTGATATATGTATGTTATTATATTGTATAATATATAATAGATTATTATTGTTATTATATTGTATAATATATGATGGATAAATAAAGTTACAGCTAAAAACCACAAATTAAAAAATCATAAATGTAAGAAGAAAAAATTGGTTTTTTAGATGAAGTAAAAGTGAAAAATAAGCTAAAAAACCAAGGTACCCACCGGCCACCATTGCTTATGCTCAGTGTGGAAGTCCAAAATTCCATTCCGTTATTCACAGAAATTGGAAATGGAAACGCTCCCATCAGACAAGAGCAAGAACAAAACCCTAAAACTTATCCTCCACCATTACACAGCGCCGCCACCCCCCCCAAACCCAAAATTCGAAATCCCTAAGCAAGCTTCCTCAGCTTTCCTCTCCGAGAAATGGAGCCTGTGCTTCCCCCGATCCTCCGACGTGCTTCATTCTCCTTCCCTGTTCTCTGCAAATCAAGGGAAATCTCAGGCTGAAAAGACGAATCAGAAGCTCAAAGGGCCAAGGCTTCGAGCTGTCTCTCTGTCGAATCTCGTCAAATCTGGAAAAAGAAGATCCAAATCGAAGCAAAATCTCTGGGGGCGCCGCTGGAGTGGGAGGAGGACCCGTCCTTTTGCTAGCCTTGCCACGTCTCTGAGATTACCAACGCCGACTCCTCTGAAGTGCGGCCTAGCGAGAAACCCGGAAGGAGGATGCACTATTCTCTGCTGGTACCTTTGGTACTTTTGGGACTCTAGGAGGGGCCAACAGCCGAGCATGGTCATCTCCACCAACCCCAGGAACCACTGTAGAATGGCAAGCGACCCCCAAAAAATCAGGTACTACCTCTCCTTTCTCTGGATCTTGAGAGATCCACTCATGAAATTTGACATCTTGAATGTGTATATATGCTTGACTTATGAATCTATTGTTCTCACACCTCCCGACTCCTCTAAACCTTGTACTCTCAAGCCCTTTGCTTTGAAGTCTGTCCTCTCTCCTTTCTCTGAAATTGCCTTTGGAAAACTACTCTGCCCTATTCCCACTCTCCAGCCCATGGATAGTGAGAATAAGACTATGAAGGATGCCCTATGCTCGGTTCCAGTCTTCAATACTGGATCCGAAAATGGGAAATCGAATAAAGCCCCCCTGAAAACCTTGAAAACGAAAAATTCTAAAGGGATTAAGATCTCTGAACCCCTCTCTAAACCCACTCTACAGAAACCTGAAACCCTCCCTACCTCCTTTAAGGGTAAAGGGAAGCTGAATATCGACATGGCTGAGTATTTCTCCAAACTCTCTGGAGTTAGGGAAAATATTCAGAAATTAAAAGCTTCCTCCCTTATGGGAGTCATGATTGGTGACCCTATTGACCTCTCTCGCATTAGAACCAAGATAAAAAATGACTGGACTATGATAAAAGGGTCTGTGGAGATCATCGAAAGATCTAATCTTTGGTTTGAACTTAGATTCGCCAACCCTGTTGACCAAAAAGCTGTTTGGGATAATAGGCCTTACCATATCTTTGGCCAATTATTGCTTTTGAAACCTTGGAAATCTACCTTTGATCCTTCCACTGAATCCCTTTCCACATTTGATATGTGGATTAGAATTCCCCTGCTCCCCATTGAGTACATCAGTTTTGATGTGCTCAAAACTATCCTGGATGCCAACAATATGGGAAAGCTCCTAAAACTTGACCCATTCACTGAAAAGAATCAAAGAGTCCGATATGCCCGTATGTGTGTAAACATTGATGTTGAAGCTATCCACACTGAATCTGTCATAGTGCTTGATGAAATGGATGACCCCTTTGAGTACAGGGTTTGGTTTGAGGAAAAACCAATATGCTGTGGGAACTGTGGGGCTTTGGATCATGTGTTTGATTTCTGTCCCCTTAGAAAGGTGAAACCTCAAAATATACAGTTGAAATTCCAAAAGATGGCTGTCTCCTCTACCTCTGACACCAATGCCACACCCAATCCCAACCCCTTTGAAAATTGGAAAACTTTCTTCTCCAAAAAAACAACCAAAAGAAAACTCAAAGTCAACCCAAACTCCACGGATGCTATCCAGAGAAATAATGGTTTCTCTTCTACCTATATCTCTGAGGTTGTTCCTTCAAATCTTGCCCCTAAACTGAACACTTCTGAGCCCCTGCCTAAACCTTCCATCCCCAATCTTAATCCCTTACCCAATCCCTGTCAGGGTGCTGATGATCCTAAGCTCTGCTCAACTGACCCCAAGCCCCCTATTGTCTTTGCTAGCATGCCCTCTAGCCTGACCCCCCCTTTCACCCTCCCCCACCCTAATGATGAGATCTTGGAGAAAAGCCTGGGGGCACCTCACCTCCTCCCTGCTCAGCTGGATGATGAGGATGCCAAGGCTGGGGCTGAATTTGATCCTAATATTGACCTTGAGATTGATGACCTTCTGGATGAGGAGGAAGATGAATTCTTAGAAGATGAAGGAAGCTATGACCTTGAAGAAGCTGAAAATGAACTCTTTGCAGAAGGTAACCAGGACATGGACCCCAAGGTTCCACTCAATCTCCAGGCTATGGAGGCCCCCCCAACTGATGTACCAGATCAAGTCATGTGTGTGAAGCAAAGTGCCCAGCTTTCGGCAACTGAATCTAGCAAGAGGAAAGGAGAGGAGGGGACGGATGACACCGCTTCCTCCAATCTGAAGGGACACAAAAAAATCAAAACTGTGATTGATGAAGAATGAGACCATCCCTGATAATTATGACCATTGGCACCTTGTGTGCAGAACCAGGAATACCATGAACAACAGCAACCGGAACAACAACAACAAATTGAACCACCTAAACTTCCTTTTTTTCTTGTCTCTTTGTTATTTGCTTCTTGCTTTCTCCTGGTCATTTCATGTATCCTTTGTTCTTCTTTCTGATTGTATGGATCATAATTTGAATGAAATGCCCCTTTCGGTTTATGTTTTGGTTCTTGAACTACTTTGGCTGAAAAGAGTGCTCATTAACATTAAATCTGAATACTTGATCTCCTATCATCTAATCTATGATATTCTTCCTAATGCTCCGAATTCTTTGACTACTACCCTTCACTCATTTTTGTGTTTGTGCTGCAGTAGATCATTTCCTCGACTAAGTCTGGGGTGGTGGAGGGATCCTACTCACCACAACCAATCAAACCTTGGAAATGACAACTTGACGATTTGGAGCAAAACTTTGTGGCTAGGTATGTGGCTCTTTCCTTCGCTTTGCTGGACCCGTTTTCCTTGTTGCCACCCTTTGGCGGGTCCTGGGATACCTTGGTTGCTCTGCTGCTATGATATTTCCTACTTAATGTACCCTATGAACCTGAAATATGACTCTCGATTGTTATTGATTAAGGTTTGTCCCCTGCCTGCTGCGGAATTGTTTGCTTGTTTTCTCTTCCCTTTGTTTTTTTGGGCTTGCTCTTTCTTTCCTCTCCTTCCTGGGTTTCTTGTTTCTCTTTGCAACAGGTTTGTCTGGCACCTTCTTGGTCCCGCTGTGAGACATGAAACCCCAAACTTCAGGGAAGTCCTAACCGGCAACTGGAACTCGACTGCAGAGATTGATCACATAAAGAAACCCGTTTGCTGCAACTTCCTGCTTTTTGTCCCTGTTGTTCTCGGTTTGGGCGATCAGTTTACTGTTATGCATCAACTTCCTTCTTCTGAATTCTCTCTCAAAAAAATGCTTGTATGAAAAATTTGCTTACTGAATACCTGCACATCTTAGTGCATGATGAAAACTTGTCGAAAAAATTGTTTTGCATGAACCAAGCTTGTGGCTCCCGAGTTTATCTTGAACCACTGATGAAAAATCGAAACCCGAAAACTCGCTTTGTTGAACCTATGTACAATCTACTCTATGAAAGGCACCGACGGCACAGATATCCAGTGTTGAACTACACTCGTGGATATCGAGATTATCAAGGACCACTCAAACATAATATGAACCAAGAAAAACTTGAGCCAGAACACTGCCTCTTGAACAAAAACAACATGTCATTTTCTGACATCGCTTTAAATCTAAAGCACCTCTTCTCCTTTACTAAAACCCAGAGCTCATGGGAAACAAGAAATCTGACAAATTGCATCCTATTCGATTATTTTTTATGAAGATATCAGTTTGGAATTGTAGAGGATTGGGAAAGAAGAACCTATGGGAAGATATTGAATCTTTCTGCAAAATTGAAAAAATTCAACTTTGTGCAATTCTTGAAACAAGAACAAAAAAACAACCGAATGAAAGAACTTGGAAAAAAGCAGGATTTGATGTCTTCCATTTTACACCGGCTATCGGATTTTCCGGGGGTCTGTGTATTATGTGGAAAACACACCAACTGACTAACGAACTACTAGAAATAGAATACAGCACAACAAGATTCTCATGTATTAAGTACACGAACACGATAACAAAGCACAAGCTCATGTTGATCATCGCCTATGCATCCCCAAATAAAAGCAATAAAAACTCCTTCTGGAGTGATATCTCCTCTTTCATCTCCAACTGCCCAATCCCCTGTATACTTGTTGGGGATCTGAATGAGATCCAAGACCATACTGAAAAAAGTGGGGGGGCACCTTCGTCAACCAACAGATTCAATAGACTATTGAACTTCAAAAATGATTGTGAACTCATAGATATTCCGACGCAAGGCAACACCTTCACGTGGCGGAAAAACAAAACGGAAATAGATAATATTTACGAAAAACTAGACCGAACTTTAGTACAACACCAAATACTACAATGGTATCCTGAACTTTACACTAAGAACCATGCCTTCTCTTCCTCGGATCACTGCCCGATCTCATTTGAACTCGCGACACCTACCAACTTTAAAAATCAACCCTTCAAGTTTGAAAATGTTTGGATGACCAGAAATGACTTCAGAAATGTGGTTAAACAGGCTTGGAGATCAAACTTTTATGGATCCAGAATGTACGACCTGACCAGAAAAACGATAATACTTAAGAAACTAGCCAAACAATGGAACAAAAACACTTTCGGAAACCTCTTCACACAACTGAACAATATTGAAGAAGAGCTCACTAGAATACAAAAAGTCATCGCTTTGAATACTGACAGAACCCTGGCTACTAAGCAAACCAGACTCATCACAAAAAAAGAAAACCTCCTGACTTTTCAAAAGATCTTTTGGAACCAAAGAGCGAAAACTAAACACATCAAGTTCAATGACACAAATGCCAGTTATTTCCATAAAATTGCCACTGGCAAGAGAAACAGAAAAATCATCAAACAAATCCGAACAAATGAAGGCACCACTATTATTGGGGAGGAAAATATTAGGAATGAAATTCGCAATGATTTTATGAAACGCTTCAAGAGTACACCGATCAATCAGAACATTCTACATGAACACCTACAACTCATTCACACGGAAATTACCCAAGTGGATAACCAAGAACTCACCCAACCAGTGACAAATGAAGAAATAAAAAAAGCTACTTTTTCCATCGGCCAAGATAAATCTCCTGGACCGGATGGCATGACCGCTGAATTTTACCAAAAATACTGGGACATTGTTGGACCTTCTGTTATTCAAGCAGTGAAAAGTTTTTTCCTATCCGGAAAGATCTTGAAACAGATTAACCATACATTCATTACGCTAATTGCCAAATGTGACACCCCAAACTCGACCAATCATTACAGACCCATTAGCCTTTGCTCCACCATATATAAAATCATCTCGAAAATCCTAACAGAACGACTCAAAAAGAAAATGGAAAAATTACTCACCCCCTCCAAGGAGCCTTTGTCTCAAACAGATCTATCCAAGACAACATCCTCATTGCTCATAAAATCTTCCATTCCTTCAAATCTAAGAAGGGAATTGAAGGATACATTGCAATTAAACTGGACATGGAAAAAGCATATGACCGAATTGAATGGAACTTCATTATGGAGGTAATGCAGAAATTTGGATTCTGCGCTACCTTCATTAACTGGATAAAAGAATGTATTTCATCCGTATCTTTCTCGGTACTTGTGAATAATGGACCTACTGAAATTTTTGTGCCCGAAAGAGGACTGAGACAAGGTGACCCACTTTCACCTTTCCTCTTCATTCTAGGGGCAGAAATACTTGCTAGAAAATTACAAAGAGCCACAGAGAGACCAACAAAACCCCTGGGT
This sequence comes from Rheum nobile, assembly GCA_027886185.1. NCBI lineage: Eukaryota > Viridiplantae > Streptophyta > Magnoliopsida > Caryophyllales > Polygonaceae > Rheum > Rheum nobile. The sequence continues at coordinate 2,589,026 of WOAB01000561.1, read as the reverse complement.
TTTCAACTTACTAAAGATGGAACAAGAATCCCCTTCCTGGCTTTTGCGGACGATATTATGATTTTCTCGAAAGCAAACCAGGATAACTGCAAGGAAATCAAGAAAATAATTGACGAATATTGCCTTATCTCAGGACAATGTGTCAATTTCCACAAATCGGCTTTTCAAGTCACAAAGAAAGTCCCGACCACACGAAAATCACAAATACAAGGAATCCTCACAATCACAAATATGGTATCACTAGACACATACCTTGGTTGTCCTATTATTAATGGCAAGGTTAATTCTAGTACCTTTGCAGAAATGGTAACAAAATCCAGAACACAACTGACTAAATGGAAAGCAAGTTCCTTATCCCAAGCAGGGAGAACAACCTTGATAAGGTCAAACTTAGCTACCAAACCAAATTTCGTTATGCAGAGCTTCATGCTCCCGACCTCAACTCAGAATGAACTTGACAGAATCAATAGATGCTTCTTCTGGAATAAAGACTATTCCCACAAACCCCTTATTGGGTGGGATAAAGTTTGTCAACCACTCTCAATGGGGGGTCTTGGCATTCGAAAAACTAAAGACATGAACCATGCCCTTCAATACAAACTACTGTGGAAAATTTTGGCTGAACCTGACAACTGGTGGGTACGAATAATCAATGAAAAGTACCTTAAAGAAACACACCTTTTATCTTATGAGTACAAGAAAAATGGATCCTGGCAATGGTCAAATTTGATGAGCATCAGAAAAGAATTCCAAAAAGGGCTCATATGGCAAATAGGGGATGGTAAAACGATCAAGTTCTGGACTGACAGATGGGCACTAAATGAACCTCTCCACAAGATCATCAATCCTGCACTAGGCTCTAACCTAGACTACAGAGTTCATGAATTCCTGGACGAAGATATGAAATGGAACAAAACAAAACTACAACAGATGGTACCAGACGAAATGGTGGCGAAAATAATGGGGATTCCCATCCCTGTTAACCACATAACTAATCGGGTGTACTGGGAACCAAGCAAAAATGGGTGGTTCTCAACAAAATCAGCGATGAAACTCATCAACAAAAAAAAGCACATCACAACATATGACTCTTCATGGATCTGGAAAATGGAAACATACCCGAAAGTTAAAAAATTTCTGTGGAAAATTTTAAGGAACGGTTTACCAACAAAAACGCGACTACAAGAGAAAGGGATTTCTGTCCCCCCGGGATGTATCTCCTGTCCCCACCCGGTGGAGGACACGATTCATCTCCTCTTCAACTGCAACCATACCTTAGAAACAATTGCCAAGATTAACAGAAAGACCAGCCTCTATCTGAGAACAATTACGACCATGGACAAACGAATCGGAGAAATTTTTGAAGAAATAAAACTCAAACTTTCTCCCATTGAACTTTCAGAACTAGTTATAACTTGGTGGAGAATCTGGTTCTCTAGAAACCAGAAAACCTTCCCAAATGACAATCCTGATAGGAACACCATAAAAGACCTGCCCATCTACATTCAAAACCTGATACGTGAATGGAACAAAACAAAGAAATGGAACCCTGATTGTACGTACGAGCAAAACCCCACATCGCGAAACAAGACAAATACGAGAAAACATCGAAAACACAAGTGGAAAAAACCCCCGGATAAAATAATCAAAATTAATGTTGATGGTTCTACCAAGGCAAGTGGCGAATCCGCTATTGGTATAATCTGCAGAAATAACCAAGGAAATCCAACTTTAATCCAGGCAGAGAAATGTGGTATTTCGACTCCCCTCAGAACTGAAGCTCTAGCACTCCGAAATGCCCTCATTAAGGCCAAAGAACTGAAATATGACCAGATATTAATAGAAACTGACAATCTTACAATTGTGAATGTTATCAACAAAATCTAGCACTGCCCATGGGAAATCGAGATTCTCATCTCTGATATCCTATGTTTATTAAACTGCTTTCAAGCAGTGCAGATTTTCCATATTTTTCGCGAAACGAATGCGGTGGCTGATCTTATCGCCAAACTTGGCCACAATTTGTCTCCGAACGATATCTTGACCAACTCCGAGCTTAAAGCTCTCATCCGCAAGGATGTTATAGGCTAAGTGTCAAGTTTACTTGACAACTAGTCTAATTCTTACCTTATAAAAAAAAAAAAAAAAAAAAAATAATTCCATTCCGTTCCATCATATCGAAAAGACGAAAATACCCATACATCCTTTCAAGGGGATAGGACTTCTTTCGTAATTTAGGTAATTAGGGCACACTCGATTGTTCTTTCGTTCTTGCAACTTGTAGCGTGAAGGAACCCTATCTGATAATTCTACACACTCGCGCTTGGCATCTGGACCTGCGACAGTAAGCAACGCATGTAATGGCGTAAATCTGAGCATATCTTCTGACTCTCTCCACGATTTTTGTTCCAATCTACAGCATCAGGAGGAATTGAACTTTGAAGTCTCGTCAGAAACCTTAGAAATATGTCGGGTGGCTTCTTCCGGGTAAGTTGAATCTTGTTACTTGTTTGATGTGTTATGAAGAAAAACCTGAATTAGAATAGGTGTGATTAACATCAGTTGGTTTTTAACTTAACTAATTGGATTCGCTTTGGATTCTCTTTGGTTAGGGTACGTCGGCCGAGCAGGACACTAGGTTTTCGAACAAGCAGGCTAAGTTGTTGAAAACTCAAAAGTTCCCGCCTGAGCTGGACCATGTGGTTCGTTTCCACTCAATGGTTGAATAGATTGTGATTGATCTTAGAGGTGTTTTGAGCATCTTTCTGAAAATGATGATGATTTGTGTGGTCAGGTGGACATTACGAAGGTGAAGATGGATGTTATCAAGCCATGGATTGCTAAGCGCGTCACGGAGCTTCTTGGCTTCGAAGATGAAGTGCTTATCAACTTCATTCATGGCCTTTTAGAGGGGAAGGTATGCCTTTTGCCTTTTGATTTACTATTGTCTGGGGATTATGGCAGATATAGTTTCCTGCTTAGTTTAATTTTTACAGTGAATTGTATGCATGATTTTATTTTATTTTGGCTATAGGAAAGTTGACAATATGTTTGTAGTAGTGCTGATTTATGAAGCTTGACTTAGCAGAATGGAACTATACACTTTTGCCATTTCATCCATATTAGGCAATGTCTCTGCCATCAGAACTCAAGACTATTGATTGATGTTCTGGTGTTTTCTAAGTCAAACAACTGCCAATTCACGACCTATACCGTCGGTTCATTTAGATATATATGCTTCATATTTTCTTGATCCAGGGTATCAATGGAAAGCAGATCCAGATTCAGCTGACTGGATTCATGGAGAAGCATACTGGCAAGTTCATGAAAGACCTATGGAGCCTCCTTCTTAGTGCTCAAAATAATGCTAGTGGTGTTCCTCAACAGTTTCTTGATGCTAAGGAGGAGGAAACTCGGAAGAAGAAGGTTTATGCATGCTACATGTATTGGCATATCGGAAATTCCTTTAATCAGATTGTGCTTGCTTCTAAAGATCATTATATGTTTGTAGGAGGAGCTGGACCGCATAGGAAGTGAAATGCAAAAGAGAAAAGAGAAGGGAACTCGGGAGTCTGAACACGTTAATTCAAAGATGGTAACTAGTTTATTCCATGCCAAATCTTGATTTTAAAAAGCTTGTTTTAGGTTTTAACATCCTTATGTCTTGCTTATGCCATTCAGCTTGCTTCTGCAATTATTTGGGTTCATTTCCTTTTACCTCAAACTACTGTAGGATGGAGGAGTTATTGATTATTCTACTGTGGATCCAAACTCTAAGTATGCACCCACAAAGGATTCCAAAGTTCACTCTGATGATGAGAAGGAAGCTGGCATTAAGAATGGATTTAGAAGAAGCAGCAGGTGAGACAAAGAAAGTTTCTTTTTATCTAGCTTCATTTTCTGTGCCTCCTCGAACCTGCCTTTGCTGCTCATACTTCAATTTATTGATTATTCCGCTGTATTTTGTCTTGTGGTGATTTCATCATGTGGGGTGATCTGAACTAGTTTTGTTTTTGTAATCTAAACTTCAATTATTTGTCTGACTTTTGTGGTAACAAGTGGCTGTAATAGAGTTGTTTAAGGCCATTTAAGTGAAACATAGTAAAAACCTTCACCGTGCACTATCTTCATTTGCTGTTATGGTACTTTTTGGAAAACCAACTTCTATGGGAAGGTTTCGTTGTAAATATTACTAGTACATTCTTCTATAACTCCGACATGATGCTTTAAGGTTGTCTTAACTGTCAGAAGCTCTTTAGCGGATTTGAAAATCAGTGATTTGTTACTGCTTTCTGGCTTCTGCAATATATTCTGTATTACAGGCCCTAAAGTTTCATTTTTTATGTTTAGACCTTGTAGTTCTTTGGGACTTCTGTCATTATATATTTCACAGCAAATGAAACTTGGTTCAAGAATAGTGTTCTGATAAAAGTTGGGTTTCATTGATTCATATTATGTCACTCCTTGTATATGTAACAGATGAGTTAGAGATACAATTAGTAGCTTCATGCCTTTCATCAGTTTCTATTGCGTGTTCCCTTTAATTCTCTTATTTTATGGTTCATCAGCCATGCACAAGATATAATGGAAAATGCTGATGTCAGATATGCATAGGAATTGGGGACTTCCACCCACACTTTGATTTGCTTTCCTACATAGAATATATTAAACTTGAAATTCTCTAACAGGGCTTCCAGATCCCTCCAATCAGCTGATCGGCGTCCTTCCCCTCATCGGTATGACGATAACCTTCTTGCTTGTTATTCGCTTTCTGGGCCATCTGTCAAATAAGCATGACTGATTTTGACTTTGTTTTCTCTTGCAACAGTGTCGCTTCGAGGGAAGCTAGCAAGTCATATTCAAACTCTAGAAGTTGCTCAGAGTATGTTATCTTTTCAGGCTTCATGACAAAATCTATTTTAATGTAGGGAAAAAAAGTTGGGTTTACTTTGTTATATGTTGATTCTAATTGTAAGCCTACTTGATAATTGACTTTCTTCTTTTTCTTTTTCTTTAGTGTATTTGGTTTTCCTATGACATATTGAACCTTGCTATTATTCAAGGACTCATTTATCTGATTTCGATAATTTCCAGAGAAAGGAATAGACCAAGGAACTTGTCAAGATCCCCTCTTTCAAGGCGTCATTCTGTATCTCCTGAGAGGAGTAACCACTCCCCGCAAAGATCAGTTTCACCTATTCGTCGACGTCCTGATGAATCATTGTCCCCAAGGCGAAGATCTCCTTCTAAAAGGCGGTCTACATCACGGTCACGTAATAGATCAGTTTCTCCTGCACGATGTAGGGTAAGATCTCCAGTGCATCACAGATCACCATCTCCTGGTAGACGAAGATCACGTTCTCCTTTACAGCGTAGATCAAGATCCCCTAGACGTCGTCGATCACCATCTCCATGGAGGCGACGTCGATCACCGTCTCCGAGGCGTCGTCGATCACCGTCTCCGAGGCGTCGTCGATCACCTTCTCCGAGGCGGCGCCGATCACCATCTCCTTGGAGGCGCAGATCACGCTCTCTGCGGCGCCGACATTCACCTTCTCCAAGGAGACCAAGGTCACAAACTCCAAGGCGACATCTGTCACCATCTCCTGTGAGAAGGCATCAAAGAAGGTCACTATCTTCTTCTCCCAGTCCAGTTAGGCGCAGGCCTTCATCTCCATTAAGAAAAAGGTCTCCTCGATCCAGACGCAGGTCTCCTTTTCTGTCCAGCCATAGGTCTCCTCCATCCAAGCGCAGATCTCCTTCTCCGCCCAGACGCAGGTCTCCTCCTCCGCCCAGGCACAGGTCTCCTCCTCCGCCCAGGCGCAGGTCTCCTCCTCTGTCCAGGCGCAGGTCTCCTTCTCCATCCAGACACAGGTCTTCTCCATTGAAACACAGTTCTCCATCTCCATCTAGAGCCAGGTCTCTGTCTCTTGTTAGTGGATCTCCTTCTCCTGTGAAACAGAGGTTACCTGTATCAGCCAATCTGAGGTCACGTAATCAACAAGTAAGATCTTCTTCCCCCCAAAGTCAGGTCTTATCATCTCCAGTCCGGCATGGTTCTTCCTCACCTTCAGGAGGGGACCTGACAACGCTAAAAAAGGATCTTTTGCAATCTCCTAGAGACAGATCAAGGTGTTTTATCAGTAACCTTGATTCTTGTATTTCCATTTTGGTGATGGATTGCTTCTGTATCCGACTATGGCTTGATAGACTTGCATAGTTGTTTAATTTCGACATTGCTTTATGAGTCGCCTCTTCTTTCTTCTTGCACCAGTAAATGCCAATTTTGAACTGGTTGCTTATGATTGTTGTTGCATGAGTTGCCTCTTATTACTCATTGATGTTGCGTTATAATTCATGTCTAAATTAAACTTGCATCTTCATATAATGATGCTGCAGGAGCCATGATCATAGTTCTCCTAGATATCACCATACCCGGAAGGAAAGATATGTGACCCCTGATGTGGCACAGAAAGGACCAGACACTGCAAGGAGCATGAGCTCAAAATCTCCTCACTTCAAGGATCATACTCTAAGTGCGGACAGGTTGGTATCCATATTTTCTGAATCATCTGTCAATAGATTTGTTGTGATTTGTATGGCATGTTTAGAGGAAATAAAAACTGTTAGGATGTTTGGTTGAGATTTACTGTTTCATTTCCAACTATATCTTGTGTAGAAGTGTTAATGTTTGCTTAACCATCACGGTTGCTGCAGGGAAGACAAGGCATATAAACACAAGTCATCACAAAGATCTGTTTGCTCACCAAGACACGAAAATGTGAATACTCTTGAAAAGTCATCTGGTGAGCGTCATAATGATGATATTAACTCGAGAAAGAAAGAACAAGATATCAGAAGGTACTCTTGTCTTGCATGATATATGATCATGCATTCTTTAACTTACATTTGTGCACATAATAAGTTGCTTCCATAACATCTTTTCCACTTCATCGACAGAGAGAAAATGCTCACAAAAGAAGCTATTGGGTTGAGAAATTCAACTGATGATATTAGCTCCCCCCTTAAAAAGACTGCTGTATTGTCTCCCCTAGATGAATGGAAAGAGGGCGAAGAATCTTTAAAGCTGATGAAGAAAGATAATCTGAACAGTCCAAAACTAGAGTCTACCGGCTCTGAAGAGAGTGGTAAGCACGGAACTATTGTTACTAAGAAGAGGAAGCATAGGAAATCAAGTCGCCATGAAATAGGATCTGAAAGTTCAGGCGATGATTCTGAGGTAGAAGATAGGAAAGAAGCTAAGAGGAGAAGAAAGGAGGAAAAGAAATTGCGAAAAGACGAGAAGAAGCATCGTCGTGAGCAAAGGCGGCGGCGCAAGGAAGAAAAGCGGGCACACAAGAGGAGGTCAAAAGATAGTGACACTACGTCGTCTAACTCTGACAAACATGAGAATGATGTCAATGCTTCTGGTGGGGACCGAGTTGCTGAGAAGGAAATCTTTTCATCTGACAAGGAAGAGACAGAATCAGAGAAGAAGAGACTTGAGAATGAATTGCGTGAGAAGGCTCTTCAGAACATTAGAGCAAAGAAGGGAATGAGTCGCTAATTTTGCTTCTGCTCTTGGATCTGGGAATGCATTTTCACCAATTTATTCTTAATGATATTTTGAATTTTTCTTTCTGTTTTTATCCCATTTGTACTTGTGCTTGGCAATGCTATAATGTACTTCATAGTTCCTTAATTTAGTCTTTTACTCCTGGCAGCTGAATGGTAATTGAGGATTTCTGAGATAATCTGATGATGAGTGGAACTGTATGCAAAACTTTCTCCTTGGTATTCCGGTAATAACTGTTTTCTATTTGCTGCGAAATTTCTGCTTTATTTTTTGTGTATTGATGTCCAGCTGACATTGTGAGTTTCAGATATTTTACATTCTTGATGGTATTTGTCGGAATATCTTTAGCTCTGGACTTTTATGATTGTATTGATTGAGTGACAAGTTTGAATTGTGTTACCAGATCTGATCATATATCTTTAGCTCTGACTTTTATGATTGTTTTGATCGAGTGCCAAGTTTGAATTATGTTACCAGATCTGATCATAGCCATATGCCGTTAAAAGGATTTCTATATTGCATTTGAGATGTATTTGGTACTAAATCATCTCTTTGGTTAATTGGTAGATAACTTTTCACAACAGGTGTATGTGCGCAGTAGCCGTGACGATCTACTTAATGACATTGCTGAGGTAAGGTATTTGAAGTTATCTTGTAGAATGAAGCTGTTGATCATTGAACATGATTTTGACTTGAATCCTGAAATCAGTTTATCTTCTTTTGGTAGTAGCTGGGTGGTAACATCTGGTATATTTAGTAGCATGACAAATTATGATTTGGCTGGTTGCAGTCTTGCAAGCCTGTTTTCAGTGCTGAAACTTGTTGTTGTTGTTGCTTGATTACCTTTTCGGACAAAAGTAAATTTATTTTTTATCTTTGGTTGAACTTCATAATTTGTTTATTCTTTTCTTTCTTTCTTTCCGTTCCTGGTTACTTGAATGTACAAGTAGCAGTATTTCCACTTTCCAAGTGTCAGTGCTGTATCTGCATCCTGCATTAAGCATCTTGCTGTATGCTAAGTTAACACATTAAACTAAGGTGAATTGTTCTTTCATTCCCTGTGTTTGAAGCTACGGATGATAGGTGACCCAGAATGTCCACATCTATTAGGATTGCTACATAATCATCCTGTCTTCCGCATACACATATATGGAAGTTCTGGAAGCATTTCCTTTCATCCCTTTGTATTCTTCTGCCATGGACCATTTACCTTAAAAACTATTGGATGGGAATATTTGTCTTAGAGCTTCTATATACTGATGTCCTGTTTCGCATATAGATGTGGGTTTGTTATTGTTACGTGTGCTTGAAATGATCCCCTATTTTTCTTGTGTATGGCTCACGAAATCATTGGGTTTTCTGTTGCGGCAACTGTTCAGTCAATTGCTGATAATTGTCCTTTTCACGTGATGTAGAACACGATGAAGAGGAAACTGTGAACTCAGAAATTATCTGGCCATCTTTCTTCCGTTTGAGGCTGCGGGAGTTTACATTGCAGATCTGAATCTGCACCTTTTTTTTTTTGCTGTAGTCCTGAGATATCTTGGACTTGCACTTCATTTCTCTCACTGTTGTTTTCTTACATTGATTTGGTTTGGCTGCTTGATGGTTAACTTGTTAATGAGCAATGACATCTCTGCTTTCCCTTCATTCAGAACTTTGGTTGTCAACTTGTCTTTGTGCTAAAAAATATTGTCTCTGGACTTGAGTCGTGTCTAAATTAAGGCTCGCAGTAGTATTAAAGTGGAAGACTTGAGATATTGTTACTCATTATTCCCTTGCAAGCTTAGTGTAGAAGATAGAGATCTAACCTGGGGTGTTACCTACCGCCTTTGAGATGCTAGCGTTGAAGCTGGGAAATATGTCAATGCTAGGAATTTACATGGTGACCTTGGTACTGTTTCACAGAGGAAGAAATGAGGCTGCTCATAGCTATTATGTTATGTTTGACATGCTTGATTGGATGGCAATCCACACTTCGTTAAGCGTTAACAAAGTGTTAAGTTGAATCCGATGCCTTTTTTCTTCCTGTTCGTCCCGATTGGTCGGGAATTCGGATCAAGGCTGAAGGCATGACATAGAGGAACTTTAAAAGTAGCTGGGAACAAGGTTTGAAACTAAAACTCAAAATAGATTTGGATCTAATCTTTACAAAACTAAGCAAAACTTTCCTAGAAGCTTGGGAAGGAGGGGCCCGTGCAAGTATTTGTTCAGGAGCCTCCACCGCCGGGGTTTCGCCCGCACAACATTTGCTCTGTTGGCCTTTAGGCCTTGTTTTCTATATATTTATCGCATACCCTCCCCCTCCCGTTCCTTCTTTTAGTTCGCGAACTAAAAGAGGAATGAAAGAGGTTTGTCGGGGAATTTTGTTTAGATTGTAGATAGTGTATTTTAGCTATCGTGGAGGTTTTTTTTGTAATTAGTATTGCGCGTATATCGTGCGCGAAGGAAATGCTATTGCTCAAGAAAAAATCATGTATTTACAGACTCTTTTGAAATGAAGAAATGCTATTGTTTTAGCTTCTCATTCTACGCGTGCCTTGTTCACGTCGAGCCTCTTGCTTTGGATTTCTCGGTTTTTTGCAACTCCTTGAAGGCCCACCTAGTTCGTTTTGTTTCAACGTAATTAGACGAAGGTCTTTTAATTGATTTTATTGCGAATGTATAATTTGCACATGATGAATACCTCATCGCTACTCGGCTCTTGCTCGCGACTATTGCCCTCGTATTTCTTGCTTGCTCCTTATGCTCGCGCTTTTCAATGTTGCTTCTTAGGCCTTGCCTACAAAACTTGCTTTTCATGCCTTGCTTTTCATTCTTGCTTCTCATGAATCGCGCTCGCGCCTTGCTTTCACAAATTGCATTCACGTATTGCTTCTTATACTTGCTTCCCTACATATTGCACACAGTGTTGCTTTTAGGGCCTTGCTCATTCTCATATCGCACATATTATACTGCTTAAGCATATTGCTTAGCTGGCGTATCATGCCCTCGCGCATCACTTGCCTTAGGCCCACACTCTCATGGTGTTGCTTTCATTTATTGCGGGTGTGGCCTATATAACATTGCTCGCGAAATTATTGCTTGCTTAAACATAATTAACAAGGTGATAAAGTTTGTGAATACATACCTGAGGCAGGACCTTCTTCAAGGGTAATACTTGCGAAGCCGCATCACGTTCCACAAATTTGGAACTATGTTGCCTGTGTGGTCCTTGAGGCGGTAAGCCCCGACGCGAGTTTGCGTACAACAATGAATGGCCTTTTCCAATCGGGGTCGAGCTTCCTGCCTTCGGTCTTCATTAGTACGAGCTTGCCTTTCTCAAAGCTTATGGGTCTCACCCTTTTGTTATAGTATGCTGTGATGCGTCGCTTGTACTCACTTTCGCGTATCTCGACCATTTCATGCGTTTCTTCTCTGAGCTATAGTTCGAGCTGTAGTTTCTCTGAGTTCTCTTCAGCGTCGTACTGTAATAGTCTCTTGTTTGGGAAAATATGCTCAACCGGGACCACAACCTCTACGCCATATGCCAATGCGAAAGGCGTTTCCCCTGTACCTCTCTTGGAGGTTGTCTGATTAGCCCAGAGTACGAGAGGCAAGCCCATAGTACAAGAGGCGGCCCATTGGCCTTGTGCTCGCGTGAGTCTTCTCTTGAGATCATAGAGGATTCTTTGGTTCGCGCTTTCCACCTGGTCGTTACAACGTGGGTGAGACACTGATGCAAAGCGAAGCTGAATACCAAGGCCCTTGCAAAAGCTGATTAACTTCTCCGTGTTGAACTGAGGTCCGCAATCAATCATAATGTCTTGCGGCAAGCCGAATCGACAAATGATGTTCTTCCATATGAACTTCTTCACCTGCTCTACAGTTATGGTGGCTAGCGGGACGACTTCAATCCATTTTGTGAAATAATCGATGGCAACCAATATGAATTGAAGCTGACCTGGAGCCTTCGGGAATGGCCCGAGAAGGTCCATCCCCCACCTCGCGAAGGGGCATGGAGCACTCATAACTTGCATCTCGACACCTGGTTGGTGGTAAGCAGGGGCGTGGAGTTGGCAAGCTTTACACATTTGCGCCACGCGGGTTGCATCCTCCTTCATCGTCGACTAGAAACATCCTGCTCTCAAAGCCTTGTACACCAGGGATTGCCACCCGGCATGGCTGCCACACAAACCTCCATGGATCTCGAGCATCAAGTTGTTTCTCTCCGCGAGAGTCATACATTTGAGCCCCGCCATCATGTATCCTTTTTTGTACAGTATGCCACCCTCTATGTAAAACTGAGTCGCGTAGACCTACAACTTTCTCCTCTGTTGGGGGTCATCGGGTGCAACCCCGCTAGTCAAGTATCTCCGTATAGGAGTTTGCCAATCATCCTCACCCTCTGCGTACTCAATGACCATGAGCTCTGGGTTTGTACCAATCCCTCTATACTCAGTTCCCGAAAGCTTGTTTCAACTATGAAGTCTGCGATGGTTTGTGCCTTGATGGCGGGTCTCGGCCTGTAATCTATATCAAACTCGGATAGCTCAATTAGCCACTTTGTGAGCCTCTCTGACATTGTCGGTCTACAGAATAGGCTTCATAGAGGGAGATCAGAGAGATAGGATGGGCTTGGAAATATGGGCGCAGCTTCCTCGCGGACATAATTATTGCTAATGCGAATTTTTCTACAGGTGGATACCTCGATTCAGCCGGGATGAGAGCCATGCTAACAGAGTAAACAAGTGTTTCATGCTCGCGGACGAGGACTGCACTAATGGCTCGCGAACTGGCATCCGAGTAGAGTTGAAGATCTTTGTCCGACACCGGGGATGACAAAGTAGGCAGCACTGCCAAGTGCTTCTTCAGTTCTGCGAAGGTTGTGTCACACTCTGGCGTCCAGTTGAAGTTCTTCAGATCTCTAAGCGTGGCAAAGAAAGGAAGGTTCCTCTCCGCTAACTTCCAACAGAACCTGCCCAGGTAGTTCACGAAGCCTATAAACCTTTGTACTTGCTTTGTTCTCCGTGGAGGAGACATCTGTAGCACGAACTCTACCTTTTCGGGATTCACGTCAATCCCTCACGAGTTGATCGGGAAGCCAAGGACCTTTCCTGCCTTCACCCCGAAAACACATTTTCTAGGGTTTATACTTATGTCGTGCTTACGTAGGGTCTTAAATACCTCGCAAATGTCATCCGCGTGATCTTCTTCTCGCTTGCTCTTCACTACTATGTCATCCACATATGCTTCGACTATAGTGCCAATCTGCTTGCGGAAGATCAGGTCGATGAGGCGCTGGAAGCTGGCCCCTGCATTCTTGAGCCCAAACGGCATCACATTGTAGCAGTACGTACCCTCTCGATTATGAAAGTTGTGTGTTCTTCATCGGTCGGATTCATTCTCACTTGATTATAGCCGGAATAAGCGTCTAGAAAGCTCATCGCCTCATGTCCTGCCGTAGAATCTACAAGCTGGTCGATCGACGGGAGCGGGTAGTTGTCTTTGGGGCAGGCTTTATTGAGATCAGTGAAGTCGATGCACATGCGCCACTTGCCGTTTGCCTTCCTCACCATAACTATGTTCGCCAACCATCGCGGATACTGTACTTCACGAATGAACCCTGCCTTCAATATCTTAGCAACTTCTTCCTTAGCTCCTTGAGCCCTTTCTCCAGCTTGTTTCTTCTTCTTTTGCCTTCTTGGTTTGGCATCTGGGCCGATGTTCAGGGAATGCGTCATGAGGCTCGCAGGAATCCCTTTTAAATCTTTGGGGGTCCACGCGAACACATTTTGTGAAGCGGCTAGCAGTTCCTTGATCTCCTCTTGCACTCCAACCCTGAGGGCCTGCCCCATGTTCAGCCTCTGTTGTCAAGACCAGAACATTCTTCTCACTTAGAGCAGTGAGGTAGCATGTGTGACTCTCCGTGTGCTAACCCCTAGCAATTCCGACTCCAACCTACGTAGGTAATTTTAGCACAAAATGGTATATAGATACAACAACCTGAAACTTACAAAGAGAGATCCTTTCCAGAATGGCGTTGTACGCGGACGAGGATTGTAGCATCAGGAATTCAATATTTTATGACCTTCGCGGACCCTCCTCGTCGCCGAGAATAAGGTCCAGGGTGATGACCCCGATTGGCTTAACCCTTTCTCCCGCAAACCCTACAAGAGTGCAATCGGTGGGTAGCAGGTCCGCGTGGTCCATGCCCATCTTCTGGAACGCCTCCCAATGCAGGATGTCCGCGGAGCTTCCAGTGTCCACCATCACCCTCTTCACGATCTTTGTGCCCATTTGCATGTGCAACACCAATGGGTTTGTGCTAGGGATTAGGGTTTAGGGTTTATGGTGTGTGCTAGGGATTAGGGTTTAGGGTGGTCCAAGCCCATCTTCTAGAACGCCTCCCAATGCAGGATGTCTGCGGAGCTTCCAGTGTCCACCATCACCCTCTTCACGATCTTTGTGCCCATTTGCATCTGCAACACCAATGGGTTTGTGCTAGGGATAGATGCTTCCGCAAGATCCTCCGCGCTGAAAGTGAGTCGGTGCTCTTTGCTGGGAGGATTGGAGATGCTCAGGACCGGTCTCCCAATCGGAAGGGGCGCGTTCGCGATCCTCCTTTCTTCACGCCTGTTAGGACCTCTGGGCACGTGCCTGCCTGAAATTGTCCGCACCTGACCATCCGTCCTTGGGAAGTTTTGCCCCGTGTGGGGGTATGGTGCGACTCTGTTCGGGGGGGGGTCTTTGCGGAGCGGGACCTGGCCCTGGAGCTGTCCTCTTTCGCGGGGCCCCATACCCGTGACATTCATGGCTGTCATGTTTTCTTGACTGGTGATAGTAACAAAATTTTCTTCCTGGCCTCGTGGTGGGTAGTGGTGGTGGAACATTCACACGCGGAGGGGGCGACATACAATGCGGTCTTGATGGGTACATCCCCGCTGCTTCGCGATCGTTCATCTCGACAGCCACTAGTTGCCTCTCCGAAGCTTTTGCCCTGTCATTCTCATGGTGATGGCGGGGCTCCTAGGTGCCCGACTCACGCTTGTGGTTATCATGCTTCCGCCCTCCGTTAGCGAGAGGTGTGTTCGCGGACGATCCTCCCCTTGCCAACTCTTCTGCGACAATATGTTGGTTGGCCTTCCCCAACAACTTGGTGTATGACGTGGGCGGCTTCTTGCATACATGAAGCTTAAAAGCCCCATTCCTGAGCCCTTGAATAAATGACATACGCGCGACCTTCTCATCAAAGTCGTGTACCTGAACCACCTCGGTAGTGAACCTTTTCACGAAGGAGGCAAGTGATTTGCCTTCACGTTGTCTGACACTCATGACCTCCTGCATGCTTAGCTTCATTTTCCGCGAATACCCAAAGTGTGCCAGGAAGGAGTCCGCCAGCTATTGGAATCTGTGGATGCTATTTGCGGGTAAGCTGATCATCCACGTGAGGGCTGGCCCTGCCAGAGTATTGGGGAAGCATTTGCACATGGTGGGCTCGCCGACCTTACTCATGAGCATGATATACCGATAGCGAGACATGTGGTCCCTGGGATCATCGTCTCTCGTGTATTCTTTAAAGGTCGAGAGCTTAAAATCGGAGGTGGTGACACGAGCAGTATGTGGTCCGCAAAGGCCGTAGATCCGAACAAGGCTAGCGGGAGCTCCATGGTCGCTTGCTCTGGATAGTACTGCGGCACCATCTCCGCATACGGTTTGCGGGGAGGCTCTCGCTTGGGCATATATCGGGGAGGCTCGTGAGTTACAGACACCTGGTCCATTGGCAGCCCCTCCCTGTATTCCTCGCGAGGCTCGTTCATGTCATGCAGTTCTTGAGGCGTGCACTCGGGTTGGCACAGCTGCGGCATGGGCTGCGGCTGGTCGTGTTCCTGGCGTAGCCTTTGCCACTCTTGGAACTGGCAAAATTGTTCCCATTCGGCCTCGCTGAGCACCACCTCTCGCGGGTGACTCCGAGAAACTTGGCGTTGCGACTGCGCTTCTTCCGACACGGCCATTTGCGGGCATTCACGATCCATGGTGTTGAGTGGTTGCTGAACCTAGCCGCGTGAGTTGGTCCCCACGGTCGGCGCCAGTGTTGAATCCCGATTCAACTGGGTGAATATGTCAAAGGAAAACACGCCTTCGACCCAATTTTTCTTCTTCTCTAACTTTTCTCACTAGGACAACACAAGTGGCTTCAGCTTCACGTCCAACTGAGATGTTGGTGTAGAGGCTTCGTATGGCTTCTGTTTCATGCGAACGGGCTCTCTGTTTCCTCTTTTGAGCTCCGATCCTCCTTCTCGAGCTCCAATCGTCTCTCCTGGGCTCTGATTTGACTCTCCTAGATGCCGAGCTACCTGAAACAACCCCGAAGATGGGTTCTTCAAGGGTTGGCACTAATAGAACAAAAACCTACCCATAAGCGTATGGGTTCAGTTATAGCTTTTCAAGCGTCGTTCCCAATGAGGACTATGTAATATCTTTTGTAAACTTAAATTGGTAAGCTAAGCCGTAAGAAGGAAGATTTGTTTGTCTAATAACTAAAAAAATAAGAAAACAAGAAGCAAGAATTGCACAAGATGGTTGTAAACAATTTGGGAGAAGATCCTAGGACCAGGGATCCCCACAACAATGTATTGGTAAACTTACACATATTTGCCTAAAATTAGTCTGAACCTGTCTAAAGGTAAGCTATCTAAAGTCTCTACTAACTCCTTTCAAATGATAATAGATATGCCTAAATTATAACTAACAATCGCTATCGCACAGAGCTAATCAAAGAGAGGACTTGCACAAAAATAGTCCTAAAAGGCCAAAATCTCACCGGCGTTTTGTCTAGAGTATCGGTCCTAACACATCCCAATCAAAGATCACATGCTCAAGCCAATTGTATAAAGTTCAAACCTTCATAGTCATGCTCATGATGCAATTGCAATATCAACAACCAAAACGTATTAAGAGGTTTCATAACTCATGCATTACAAGAAAAACAACCAGAGGGAATCAAGCAAAAAGGGTCAAATCCAACATTCATAATGCAATGCATGGAAACAAGTTCATAATGATGAAAAAAATGCAAAGACAACTAAATCTAGGATGAACTAAGATGATCATGCAAGTCTACAGGTGAATTGCTCCCTCAAGCTAAACCCTACATTGTCCCAATGTAGAAAAATAACAAAAGAAGAGGAAACTCACATCTAGAGTCTTGGGTTGCCTCCCAAGAAGCGCTTCTTTTGGGTCATTAGCTTGACGTCCCACCACTTTCAAGTACTCGGATCAGGAGGGTCGGTGGTACCTTGCTTGATCGGATCAGGTGTGACAACAGGCTTCAGTCGATGGCTTTGCACTTTGAACTTCCATGAGTTTTTATGCCATAACTCAACCGTCCCACCTCTTAGAACTCGAGTCACCCGATATGGTCCTGACCATCTTGTTCCTTTAGTTCCTGGAAACATGGCAGATTTCTCATGAAGTAACAAAACCGTATTTCCACACTTGAACTCAACCTTTGTTCTAGCTTTCTTCCTTGTCTTGGGAGTTTGCCTTTTCATTGCTTTAGCAGTTTCACCACCATCCGGGTGCGGATCTCCCAAAGACTCATCAAGCAAACTAGCTATGTCAGATAAGATCTCATCTTGCCCAAGATCAACCTCAATCTTACAGCAGGTACCCATAATAAGAGTTGGTGGAGTGTCTTTGTATATCTCAAGGAAGTAATCCTTGAAATATTCATACTCAATCTTCTCTTCCCCTATTGTGAATGAAAGCTTTCCATTCTTGACATCAATATTAGCCTTAGCGGTGGCTAAAAGTGGTCTCCCAAGGATGATGATAGTTTTATCACTAACCTCCATGTCAAGTATCACAAAATCTCCTGGTATGAAGAACTTTCCCACTTTCACATGGATATTTTCTATTATGCCAACAAGATGAGTAACAGACCTATCAACCATAAGGAGATGCATCTTGGATGGAACATGCTCACCTAATTTCAGTTCTTTGTAGATTGACAAAGGCATAACATTGACACTAAACCCGTGATCACAAAGACAATTATAAGTCAGACTGCCAAAATATGCAGGGATAAAGAATTCACCCGGATCTTGTAGTTTCTTTGGCATCTTCTCAGCACAATCCATTGTCAGGGCCACAGTCTCATAGTCCTCCAGCCTCCTCTTCTTGATCAGAATCTCTTTCAGAAACTTAGCATACGCAGGCATTTGAGTGAGGACATCTGTGAAAGGTATGTCAACATACAACTTCTTTATCATATCCTTAAACTTCACAAATTGGTGCTCTAGCTGTATCTGAATCCTTCTATGAGGAAAAGGAAGAGGTGACATGTATGGCGGGGGAGCAACATACTTGGGTTCTTCTCCTTATGGCTTCTCCACAGGCTCCTTGGTCGCTTCTTTTTCTCTTGGACGGTGCTCCTCCAACTGTTTTTCTTCACTCAGAGAGACAACCCTGCAATGCTCCTTGTGGTTGACTTCAGGTTGACCAGGAAGTTGACCAGTCGGCCTAGGAACATTCATAGCAATTTGGGCCAACTGACTCTCAAGATGGTTCATCCTCTTAGGCAAGCTCCCGAAGCTGTCAGCTTTCTTAGACAAGGCTTCCAACTTAGAAGACATGTTCCCCTGAACTTTAGCTATTTCCCTCAACACATACTCAAGTGTAGAGTTCTCAAATGATTGAACGGGAGCTTGATTTTGCGGTTGAGAGACTCTCGGTTGGAACCCAGGTGGTGGTCTTTGCTGAGCATCGTCATTCTTGTAGGAGAAGTTTGCATGATTCCTCCACCCATGATTATAGCTATTGGAATACGAATCATTCCTGGGACCTCTGTTGAAGTTGTTCATGTAGTTCACTTCTCCCTGAGACTCGTTCTGGGAAGTAAAGAGGTGATAAGATGATATTGTGTGGTTATCCTCTCCACAAAACTGACAGGCTACACCAGAAACAACATGTGTGGATTGCCCTGGGCTTTGCGCCTGAGACATTTTCACTAACAGATTCAGCCTCTTGATCTCATGTGCCATAGCATCTATTTGAGCTTGTTGATGCGTCTCATAGCTAACCTAAAGTCTCTACTAACTCCTTTCAGATGATAATAGATGTGCCTAAATTATAACTAACAATCGCTGTCGCGCAGAGCTAATCAAATCTAGACCCTTTGGGCACTTAGATTCTAGGATCGAATTGGATTAACATTCGCTGTCGGGCTCCGCTAAGTCCGTGCAACCCTAGGGTTTCTATGATATCTTAGGATTCCACAAGAGTAGTTAGGTTGATGTCGCACATATAATACTCATGTTCAATACCTAGTAATCTGATAAAGTAATCTCCTTTCAGACTCATATCCTATCTGAGTTATCTATTAAGGTTATCTCCTTTCAGACTCAAACCTAATAGAAATCTAACCAATTTTCATCAATTGCATTTATAACTCTAGGATTGAATCAAACAAGGTTCCAGATTTCAATTCAGACAAATATCATGTACAAGTCTACCAGTCCATTATTGGGATCACCCCAACCCTAGAATTATGAGATTTAGCCAGACATGTTGGAGAAACAATAAAAATATCATATGAACAAAAGAAATCATTTAACTAAATTAGAAAAAAAAGAAATACTTGATCCAATTCAGGGAAACAACCTCCGATTTTCACAAATCTTCAATGGAACTCCAAAAGCACCTAGGGCTAGAGAGAGTGGAAAAAAGAGGCCGAAAAGGCTGCAAAAAAAAAGCCCTAGAAAAAGGATTTATACCGTCCTAAAATAAAAGGGGGTCGAAAAATAACAATTAGGGTTCGCGGGGCCATGGCACGGTTTGTGACAGAACCGCACGGTTTGACACAAACTGTGCAGATTTACAGAAAGTGAAGCGGAGCATGGCACGGTCAGTCACAAACCGTGCCACTTTACAAAATCTAAATCTTGGACTCTTGCGCGCCATGGCGAGTTCTTTGTCGTCGTTCATCTTTTTATTCGACCGTGCACATCTCCTATGACGTCCATGCCTCGTAATGCACCTCATATGCCCGCTAAAGTACCTGAAAACATGCAAAGACTCATGTAGACCTCTAAACTAAATTGATGCAACTAGCTAAAAATGCAAGATAATAAACGTGGAAATGCCTAAACTATAGCTTAAATGCATGTCCTAATTATGTATAAAATGGATGTCATTAGGCACTTTGACGCCCAAGTTAGTAACAATTCACAAATGCCAATCGTCATTGCAGATCTGTGTTTTTTCTCTCGCTTTCTGGGTTGCTTGGGGAAGAAGAATAAAGGGGGAATGCTGCAAAACGGGCCTGTTCGCACCTCTCTCTCTCCTCTAACGATTTTGGATGACAAAAGTGAAAAAGATCCATTCTCTCTCCTAATTTTGGGTATTTATAGAGGAAAGCTTCACCCCTAAACCGACCTTGCTGCTTTCTTGGCTGATGGGCTCATTTCTCGCGCGGCCCATGAGTGTAACCAGGCCCAAGATCATCATGTGCTGGTGGGCCTTCCTTATCGTTCTTAGCCCTAAACCTCTTCCTTGTTCATTACCGAATCTGACTCCCACAAGTAGTAAGTACCAATGGATAAAGGGGAATATTTACCATTGGATAACAGTTTGTTAAAATTCTAGTGTGTACATCCAAATTAAACTTGCATTATAATGATACCCTTTGGACGTACACTCTACATCTCATAAAGTATCTTGTTAGAATCCTCGTTTGGAAAAACCTAATGGCAAAACAACCAAGGTTATGGACATCTTTTCAATGCTCAAACTGTGGGTCAAGACTATATATACTACTCCATCATCGTCATTAAATTTCTTAAAATTATCTTTGAAAATCCATTTTTTTCTAAATTTTCATCACTAGTTAAATGTTCATGACCCTTTATAGCAGCGTTGTGCATCCAGTCTAGACCGGGTCGGATCGAAGCGTTTTTTAGTCTGGTCCGGTTCGATGGACCGATTTTTTACGATTCTTGGACCGGAGATCGGACCGGACCGATATGATTCGGTCCGATCTGGTTCCGATTCGGTCCGGTTTGGACCAGAATGGACCGGTAAACGTATTTTTTTCTTTTCTATTTTTATATCAATTAAAAATTAATTATTTTTCTATTTTTATAACTATTGTTTGTAATATTGGACAATATATTTTGTTACTAGTTTATTTTTATAATAGAAAATAATTTTAGTAGTGTTATGGGATATTAATACATAAAATTAAAAAAACGGTCCTGATGGACCGGATCGAAAACCAGAATCTTAAAAAGGATGGACCACGGATCAGACTGGAATACACCCGATCCGGTCCGGTCCAAACCAATTTTGCACACTACTACTTCATAGTCTATTCGGCAATTAGTTATTGAGTAGAAATAGAATGACAAAGAATTATTAAAAATTAGGAGAAGGAAAAGAAACGGAGATGATAAATGGGTGGGAGAAAAAATTATAACATTTCACTTATTTGAGTAGGAGAGATTTTGAGGAGAGAAAGTGAAAGTAATTAAGATAAGTGCATGTTAACCACGGTGATGCGTACAACATGAAAATCGATCTTGGTTCCATCTAAGCAGATCGTTTTTCAATGTGAATTCATATTTTCGGATATGGTAAGATTATTCGTACCATGCATTTAAGGGATGTTTTTCGAACTTAATGTGCGTATTAATAATTAATGTTCCCAAACAAGTCATATATTTCCATAACACCCAACTTCCTTTCGGTTAGTCTCTTCATTGCATTTATTTTGGCTTCTCTCTTGCATTTTCGTAGAAGTATTTCATTATCTGTTACCGGTTTGACAACGTTTACGTTGATTACTTGAAACTATTTGAACCTTACATAAGATAACATTGCTAGTGTTTAAATTAGATTAATCAAACCGTTCATCATGGTTGAATGTTGTCATCCATCCCCATATGCCACAAGACTTTCACTATTGTTTCTCTCATTTCGAGTATTTTACACAATTATTGTTCACATTAAGCCTTGGGTGCATTTTGTTCATTAAAGTATAAGGTAATTGGTGTGTGACATTTTTGATATAACTCGGGGGTGTTATAGCCCCCCCATTGATGAGTTGGTCATTGGTTCCAATATATGTTTTGTGCTTAAACCTTCTCCTGTACAAACCTTCAAAAGTTTTTTATTGTTATTGTTTAATAAGAACGTGTAGAATGAGCAAAGTGTCGCCCAATAAGAGCAAAGTGTCGCCCAATGAGGGGGAATGAGCAAAGTGTCGCCCAATAAGACTGAACCAAATTGACTTGCAATAGATCGAGTTCCATCAGGCAGCAAGATGGTTTTAGGAGAGACATCAACCAAATCATAAAACAAGTCCTTGCGGCCAGACATGTGATATGAGGCGCCGGTGTCCAATATCCATTGAACTGTTAACTTGCCCATAAGTTTGTCGGATTCAGACTTTGCGTGGAATTGCTTGAACATATACATCACGGACTGCCACTGATCATTGGTTAAGGTCTTGTTAAAAGCCTCACGATCCTGATTGGTGAAAACGGGAGCCGAAGAAGGTGCTCCCTAGGGGTGAGCAAACGGATATATTCGGTCCTTTATGTCGGATATCCGGTTGAAAATTTTCACAAAACTCCGATCAGTATCCGATCCACTTCCGACCTGATATCCGATAAATATTATTCGGATTGACTCGGATATTCGACTCGGATATCCGAATTATCCGGTTACTAGAAAACCTAATAAAAATTAAATCAAAATGTTCATTTTTCTAATTCAATCAAAACTAACAATCAACAAGTGCAAAGTAAATGTCAAACATCAACACGATTTGCAAGTCTCTGTTAATTTTTTCAAACAATTAAACTTGCCAAACTTATCAAATTGAGAACCGTAAACGTATATATCATATAACAAGAGGAATTGACAAGTACATATAAAGTTATAGCTTGAACTTGAATAATCAAAATTCAATTCAATGATGAACACTTAGTTTTGACAAAAAAACACATATTTCGTGAGGCGACAATCAATATGTGAATTAGTGATTTAGGGTTTTTTTGTTGCAATGAATAAAATAAAGAATGTTGTGTTGGAGAATTGAAGTGAGTTCAATTGCTAAAAAATGAATAAGCACAATTTTGAGATCATCTAAACTAATTAAACACTGTATATAAGTTCTAAAAAAATATATATTATATATAAATAGTACCGGATTCCCGGTAAACAAAATATTCCGATCCGTATCCAGTCCGAGTATCCGGAAAAATCACCCGGATCAGACCGAATTCGGATAAAAATTACACGGATGTTTTCGGATACGGACTTTTAGGATTCAGATCGACGGATTATCGGATCGGTTCGGCCGGATCGAATATTTTTGCCCACCCCTAATGCTCCCGTCATCGTTCAACAAAGGAGGATCGAACAAAAAAAACCAGCTTATGTGGAGGCCGATTAAAGTGAAGGAATCACGCACAGGGTTAGGTAATTGTGTTTTAGGATTCTTGACTCTAATGTCATGTAAAGATGTGACGTAGGAAGGTTGGCTGCACGCATTGAAGAGGAGATCGATCGTCGCAAAGGTTCGTCCGGTCTTGCGCAGATTTACGTTCGGTGTCCGATTGACTATTATAATATGTTTTCGGAAAGCGGACCGGCCCAATGAGTCAAAATCACGGCTATGCCGTGTTTATGGGCTTTTTAGGCCATCCGGGGTAGTTTTGGGCCTCAAACCAGCATTTTAGTATTTTCAGTATTTTATTTCGATTTCGGTTTATTTTTGCCCTAGAATTTCGTTTCCGTATTTAAGTACTTTTCGGATGTTGCAGACAATTATTTTTTATTCAATCAAAACCCTAAGAGTTTCTCTTATTTTCTGATGGATTGCAGAGTTTATCCTAAGAGTTTCTCTTATTTTCCTTGTATTTTGAAGAAAGTACTTTTCGATTTAGCGCTTGTTAATCCTCGCGTTTCCTACTGCGTCAAGATGAATAGAAACGATAATCTTCTACTTTGATTAATGATAAAGTTACAATATATAGAATTATAAGATATACTAGGAAAATATCTAAAGGATAAATTACAAAACACCACCCCTTATTTTGGGGTGTTTGCAATAAACCACCCCTTATTTTGTTATTTATAGAAAACCACCCCTTATTACAATTATTTTGCATCAAACCACCCTTTATTTTTTTATTTACAGAAAACCACCCCTTATTACAATTAGTATGCATCAAACCATCCCTAGACCTTTCACATTAGGCTTTTATTAACTCGTCAATTTTTTTTATCCTTTGTACGGTCTATAGCTCATTATTATGGATATACTATTAAATGTTGAAGGTTTCAACTCTTAGTTTCATTCCAAAAGAACAAGTAGTAGGACTTTGATAAAGAAAAAATATATGACAACTACCCTACATTTGTTTGCATTGATTCACTAGTTTAAAGAAGTGAGGGTTATGTAAATTCAATAACCACAATTTCTTTTTTATATTCAATTAAAGCCTTTAGACCTTACCTCCAACTGAGGATCTGAACCGAGCCAACCTCTTCAATATCAATCCAATGGTGACAATGATTTGCTTGGTCCTCGATGATAAAAAATCATAGATCTCATAGTTCGTCATAGGCCTAGGAAGATTTGTCCTCTTAAAGGATGTTAGGGAGGAGGACACCATTGAGAAGGGGCAGATTATTAAGTATACAGAACTATTATTAATTGAGCGTGAGAGAACTTACGCTTAGTGAATGCTTAACGAGAAATGAATTGGTGGTTTATTATAACATTAACTATTTAAGGGGTGATTTAGTGTAAAAATCAAGATAAGGGGTGGTTTAATGCAAAATAATTGTAATAAGGGGTGGTTTTCTATAAATAACAAAATAAAGGGTGGTTTGATGCAAAATAATTATAATAAGGGGTGGTTTTCTGTAAATAACAAAATAAGGGGTGGTTTATTGCAAATACCCCAAAATAAGGGGTGATTTTGTGTAATTTACCCATATCTAAAACCACCAAAACAACATAGAGAATAATATATAAAATATACACACAAATGACACAATATAATCTTTCTTATTCCGTATGCAATCATGGGCACGACATTCAAGATTTAGATTTTGGTTGCTTTAAATTCTAACTTATTTGGTTATATGGTCTTCAATATTTGTATCAAAATTTAGTAACAATAAACCAAAACTTGTTGATACAGTGATACAAGATCTCATTGCTCATATAATAGGGACGATTAATCTAACGGAAATCTCGTATTCAATTTTCCCTAAATTAGGTACAGTATGCCTTAACTTGAGATGAGAGAGTTTACGTGCACGGAAAAGAGCGTTCAATATCGCTTATACATACAGGGCACAAGAGTGTCGATAGCTGCAAAATTGTTTTAGCTTACTTCGATGTCGTTGTTTCAGTTGTTTGTATTATACTGCTTTCTTCAAATACAAGAAAAATCACCTTATTACAAATGATTACCCAAAAAAAAAAAATCACTATGTAAGTACCACTTATCCCTCCCATATCCCATTAAATCACCTTATTACAAATGAAAAATCACTATGTAATGAATTTAAACAGCCATAAAAAAGAAAAAGAAACCTGTTTTGGTACGCATAACGTGGGCATAATTTGTCGATAATAAAACAAACACCCATTTTGGTACGCATCCAGAAAGAGAACGCAAATCCAGGACACATGGCAAGATAAAGCGAGGGATCTAGCCCCGACGACTATGAGTTTCAAAGTTTATACGAGATTCTTTTCTCAGACTAATACCAACAATCGAACAAGAGTGCACAACTAAAATAGCTTAGGCATCAATCTAGAACATAAGTTGCCTAACTCAGGCTTTTCATTTTCCTGTGCCGGTTGCATCTGGCTACTACTTCATTCTTCTTGCTCTTTCACGTCCATAATAAATCATGATACAAGTAGTTCGAACAATCGATTTTGTATAATGAACAACATTGCCTCCAAGGCATTAAAAAAAAAGGAGGGATGCATCCAACAATGTTCACTAAAAAAAGTAGTCAATTCAATTAACCACTTCACGAAACATAGTATACAACTATAGATGCATGCTATCTACTCTTACCATACTTTCCAATTGAAGCACGATGAGTGATGCTGTTACACGGTAAACTGAATAACCTCTTCTACGACTCATCAATTCTAACATTACCACCTAGAATGTCGGTTTCTTCTTTGAGAGACCAGATAAACGCGGCCATGAACCCATCGCCTGCCTATTTTTGAAATTTTCTGCACCATCAGATAAATATTATAAAATAAATGGGGTTAGCTAAGAAGATGATTATAGAACCAGAAAAGAACTAGGATGATTCTTGAAACTATATAGTTAGGCAAGCGAGGACTGCGAGAGTAGAATGGATTTGTCTTAGCAGACTAAATTCACCTCAACTTTGGTGCGGAATTCAAGACTGCATTCGCATACATGACAGTGTGTCCTATGCGAAGAGCTATTGCACTGGTTAGGTCTTACAAATGCAAAAACCTGCAAAGAGATTTACATAAACGTAGTACTAGGTAATAAGCTTTACATGTGGATATTTTGGGAACCATTTAGAACTATTATGCCTTACCTCCTCTCCGCAGCTAGGACATGATCCCTTCAGTGCCACCAAATCATTCCTCCACAGGCCTTGCAGCGCTTTTACTGTGAAAGGTATCACTCGGGATTACATTTTACTATGTCAATTTACTTTCCAAACTGAAGAAAAAAATTGCATTGCAAGTTTGATCTGATTCCCTACTATAAATCCTTCAAGTTACCAACTTACTTTAGCTTATAATAGTTATAGCTTCTATACATTGTTTGAAAATAGAGTGGAGTAATTACCCGAAGCAGAAGCAATTGGATATCCAATGAAGGAGCCCAATACCATGAAAAGTGTGCCATTTAACATCGAAAGGGAGCTCACTCCAGTGGCTTCGGTGTAAATCAACTCCGAGTCAAATGCATCTTGATAGGCTACAATAGCAGTGTATAACACAGGCAGAAGGAGTGCTACACTGGCAAATGCCAGGATTAAGATCCAAATGCCGGCTAATGCAAACAGCTGTGAAGGGTCTTCCTGCCCTACATACACGTTATCAACTCTTCAAGAAGCATAACAGATATCCTTCCAACTTGCCTTAATTCATATAGCAAAAAAGCAAATACTAATGAATTCTTTAAGTACATGCCAGCAAAATATCCGCTTGGTTGGGAACAAGTTTAGCAACAGTAGGGGCTAGGAAACAAAGAATCTTAGTGAAGCTGAGTTATGGTCAATAGTTTCAGACTTCCACTTAACTACAGGCCTATTCCTCCACCAATGGACCATTGAACTCGGAAGCATTGTGGTTTATTTACTATCCCAATAGACAATCTAGACATTACAAAACACTCAGGTAAATACTAAAATAATATTTAGGAGATGTTTACAGAATGAAGAGTCACTCACTTGACCAATAATCAATTAAGCATAGGATATATAGAATGCAGGGCACATTTACCAGAATCATTCTAGTAGATTACCTGAGCGTCTGCATATGCTGACTGCCGGCGTATGCTACAGCGTGGATACTTGACAACAGATTTCGAGCCATACCATCTCAATTTCAACTAGATCATATTGGATTATCAATTCCTAAATTTTCTTTTAAGGAATAAAAAACAAAAACCGAATTCTCTGAAAGCTATACTCACCTCAACTCTGTCAAACATATCGTCCAATATCAACGGAGTACCACTGTAATACGCATCTCTTGCCTAAAGTGCCAAATTAAGAGAGATTTGATGTATTGTGTTGTGCGGACCGCTAAACTAATAATAACATGAAATCAAATCAAGAATTTAAAAAGTACCTGAAGGTAGAGAGCCTCCAGGGTTTCTTGGCTGGCGGTTTCAATAGGGCCAATGAATACGCAAGAGGGAGGCTCGGATGGGACAGCGTTGTGGTTCCGGGTCGAAATCCGAACCGTAAACGGAGCTCTATAGGTACAGCGACCACAGCTGAAGAATTTGGATCCAATCTGGCGAGGGAGTAGAATTCTGCTCGTGCCGGCCATGTGATTCGCCGAGACCGAACAGCAGCAAAGACGCAACAATTTGATGAATGCGCCGCTCACCACAAACAATGATAAATATCTCTGCTCCACTGGGACATCGACCTATATTATGATGACTGGCCCTGGATTCACAAACAGATTGGCTTAATTTTAGACTCTTCGTTTCTCTCAAAATAACAACACAAATGATCCGTCACGTAATCGGTACGTATAAAAACCAACAAAAATAATACTTACGGAATGATTTGTGTGCACGTCAAAACATGTGTACATGCGAAACAATGTATATATGTATACAGATCAAAATGCGTGTGCATACGGAATGCATTTTTTTCGCGAAAAAATCGATCGTGTCGAATTGTTTTCGAATTCTTTCCTTGGCTGATCTGAACGGTCTTTTTCTTGATCCGACGATCCTGAAATGTCATCACTCCTTTCTTAAGCCTCCGTCTTCACCTTATCTTTTCCCTTATTATATTTTTCAATTATTAAAACAGATTTCAAATTTTGTTTATGTTGAGTTAATTTGCAAAGGGCTTTTTAACAGGTACACCCAAATAAGGTTTGATTAGCAAAAATACATCATTTTTTTGTCAAATAGCACGATGCCTAAGTATGGCATTTTGGATTTTCAAATTACCTTTTCTTTTAAATTAAAAAGCTGGAAAATTTTATTTTCTTGAAAAAAAGATTACTTTTTTTTTAAATTTATAACACAATTATAAAAGGGAGGAAAAAAAATTATGAAACACAAAAAAAAATCAAAAATCCCTCTAGCAGATCTTGTTTTCTCTCCAAAAAGTGAAAGATATTTGAGTAATAGTATTCAATACCCCTATTTACTAACTCATTTGCAATTCTAACCTATCCCTTTTGTTTTTTGCAAGACTACCCCATCCATAAAATTTTCCTTATGTTTTTTGTAAAAATACCCCCAAATAAAAAGGTAAATTGAAAATTGAATTTTCTTTTTGTTTTGAAAAATAAAATATGAAATGGCACTGATTTCATGAAGAAAAAAAATTAAAACATAATTCAATTTCAATTTCAAAATGAAATGTGAAAGTTGCTACATAAACTAAACAACATCGCCGACCGAGGTCTCTCTCCCAGCTCGAGGTGTCTCCATCTTCTCCGGCGGAATCCAGGTTTGTTTTGTCCGACGAATTTCACCATTTCCGGCGAGAAGGTTTCTCTTCCAGGTATGATATCGATTCAAACTCCATAATCTCCAGCTTTGTTTTTTGCTTGAAATCCTTCTTCGCCGTTCGAGGTAGCTTAAACCCTTCTTCGTCGCGAAATTGCAGGTTTTCCACAGACGGAGCCCTTCATCGGCGCTTGAGCTCCTCTCATTAAGGCCCAAAATTGCCGAAGACGCGCAACAAAGTGCAGGTCTTCGACCGACGCCCCGATTCGGTCGTGATTCCGATTCATCTTCCTCTTCTGTCTATCTCATTCGAGCCTTGTAGGTATGTCAAGTTTTTTAGAGTTCCAGCCATTTAACGTCATTTTAGGGTTGCTCTGTTGCTGTTCATTTGGTTTTTAGGGTTGATTCACTGTTGTTCGTTTGAGCTGAAATGAAGTGAAGTTGAATGCAGCGAATTATATCAACCTGTGAAATCCGTGTTTGTAAAATGAGAATGTCAGATTAGTTTTGTTTTTGTCACAATTGCAGGAATTACCATTATTTGAACATTTCATGTCAGCGTTGATGAAATATTTGTCACATCGTATAGTTTTATTGTTGAAATGATCAATTAGAATGTCAGTTTTGTGAAACATTATTGTGTTTTGAAATTTAAATGTTTTTATTTGCCTGACATTATAGCTCTCTTACTCTTGCAACTTCCTTGTCTTCTTGTGTGATCTCTACATCTGAGTATGTTCAGTTAGGTGCTTAGAAAAAGCTTAAATGTTGATATTTTTTGTTGTTTGTCTATCTCCCCCAGTGCAGCTGAAGTGGTGTAGTTTTTCATATTGAAACGGAGGAAATTGAAATGGGTAAAAAGGTAAATTTTGGTTAGCTCATTGTGTGTAGTTTTCCATAGTTCACATCATGTTATGTAGTTTTTAAGTATATGTTTCTTTTGTATTTATTGACCTTGTATAATTTGTATTTTTTAGGGTCATTTATTGAGATTTGAAGGGAAAAAATTCATCGACAGAGTCAACCAAAACCGTCGGCGTGAATTGCTGAAACTTATTGAGAAATGCCTCTCCCCTGTGGACTGGCAGAGGATAATAGATGGTCCATTTGGACCTACTGTGAAGATGGTTCGTCGACAAACCTTTTCATGTCAGCTTGTACATTACGTTTTATTCCGTCAAGTAGAAACGAGGAAGTTGTGGGAGACGTGGTATGACCTGCAAGGATAGCTGCTGCGTTTTTCAATGAAGGAATTTGCACTTGTGACGGGGTTATGCTGTCGCAGAATGAATGATAATGAGCTAAACCCGGATAAAAAAGTCGTGAAAGAGTTATTTGATGTACAGAATTTGACGTTGGGTGAGCTAGAGTCATTATTTATGCGTACACAACTTGATAGCCCTTTGAAATATAAGATGGCATTATTGATTATATTAGAGGGCGTCATTCTTGGGGTTGAGAAAAAGGTTCGCATAAGCACGGATCATGTCAAATTATTGACTGATATCGATCGATTCACGAAATTTCCATGGGGCAGGGTTAGCTACATTGAAACTCACCAGGGATTGAGTTCAACGGTGGAGAATAGATTGGAAACAGTTGAAACAAGTAGAGACTCAAGTGCAAGGTTGGGTTACAAACTCAAGGGGTTGCCAATGGCCTTTCAGGTAACATGACAGGATGTAATGTATATTGTTTTGAAGTTGGTATTGTAGTTACAATATATTGATGGTTTAAGTATCATACTGACAAGAAAAACTGCGATTCAGGTTTGGCTATTTGAAGTTGTTAAACCAATTGCTTCAGCGTTTGCACATTTGGTGGATAAGGAGGCCTACCCACGCGGTCTACGATGGTCATCAGATTCACAACCTGATGCGACGGCTGTGGAGTCTTTCTTCGGGAAGGCCACATCCCGTTTTATTCCAAATGTGGTGTTAATAGAGGAAGAAGTTGAGGTGTAGGTCTTAAAAGAATGCAAATTTGATGGGGAAGTGAAGGACACTTACTTTGACAAAGCAGTTGAGAAATTTGAGGTAAGTAATAAGAGGTCTATCAATGGTAGAAGAAAATGAAAGAGTGATTCAGACCCTGCCCCTGCTGCGAAGTCCTCAGACCTGGATGCAAGACATATGATGTGCGCTATGAAAGAGCTTTATGAGCGTATGATTAATTTGGAAAACCAAGTGGACACATGATTTAGTGTTATGAATAAAACCTTGGGCATAATGGAACAGATGATCAAGAAGAGGGTATTCAACAACTCAGGTTCAACAAATGATGAAGAAGACGACATTGAACAAGAGGAATGGGAGGTAAGATAACTGTCAACAATCGTTATTAAGTTTTGTTTGGGAACTTAGATTTTTATTTCGTGAAAGCTCAAGCATTTTTTCTTGGCAGAATGTAGAATAGTAATGTCATTTTAAAAAGTTAAAATGTCACTGTTTTAAACTTGAGATTGACAGTTACTTATATTTATTGTAAGTTAAAGCCTTTTTTTTACAAACATTATAACATGAATGTTATAGTTAGTTAATAGAAAATCAATATTTATAAGTTGGATGGATGCATAAAGCTCTGTTTTTGACAAACATTATAGAATGATGCACTTACTTATTATTCTTGTGAGTTAAATCTAATTTGTAATTTATTGAAGCAGAATGTTGTACATGGTCGTGATGAGGATGTCGAAATGGATAGAATGGGGGAGGGGGGGGGGGGGGGGGGGGTTCTGATTCAAATCCCCTACAGGATGACGATGATGAAGGTACCATTTCAGACACGAATAGATTGTGCCGTTGGTTAGACTTGAAGGAAAGGTTAGGAAGTTGTCCCTCCTGTCTTGATGATATGAACGCGTGTTTGAGATGTTAATTAAACCATCTTATGATGCAGTGAGGAAATTGTTTCTCCAACTGGAGAACATCTACAAAAGAATTTTTTGAGAAATTGTTGCAACCAATGGGGTGGCTGGGTTCTCAGGTAAGCCTCTTTCATTATTTATATAAATTATCATGGCATGCAGCAAGTCTTAAATTTCTGGTATGACATATATTTTTGGTTTGTAGCACTTGGACGAATGTATGTATTATCTTGGTTGTCGTGTGCGTGACAAACCAGTGGCAATATTGGACACCTTTTTTCAGCATAAGTTGGACAATGAAATGAATAGATGGTTTTCAAATAAGCAAAGTTATGTTGCGGATCGATCTAAGATGAGATACCTACGTGGGGAACTGCCTGCACTTTATGGGAAGGATTGGAAGGACGTGGATCGTATATACCTCCCCTTCAATTTCAAGGAGAAACATTGGGTAGCTCTGGAGATACAACTAAGTAAATGGTATGTCACTGTATACGATCCCTGCGTCAATTTGTTCAAATTGTCGGAAGTCCATAGGTTCCTTGCAGGGTTGACATATATTCTTCCTGTCATGATAGCACAATATGAGCCCTTGGCAACAATTTATCAAGATAGGGGGGGAAATCCCCTAAATGTGACTCGTGTTCCTACATTGGAGAGAAACAAGAGAGGGTAAGTTGTTTACATAAATTGTTCATTTTTTGGTGTGAAATTGGTTATAATATGAGGAAACCAACTACATTTTTTACTTGTGTGCAGGGGCGATTGTGGCGTCTTCACGATCAAGTACATAGAAATGCTAAGTTTCGGACGTCAAAACATCGTGAACGTGGGTGACAAATTTGTGGATCAGTACAGAAAAAGGATAGCCGTTAGTATTTTCGATATGAACTGGTTTGACTAGTGGATGAGGTTGTATGATTCCTTGTAGTTGGGATAGTGTTGTATGATTCCTTGTTGGGTGGTTTTCGCTAGAATTGACTTGTCTTGTTGACAATAACTTGTGTTGGAAAACAATTAATTTTGGTTGGTGCATTTCTTGTTTGCTACTTCGTTATAGATGCATACTTCCTGTCAGTGTTGTTCATAATTCCTGCCAGTGAAGTTTCTTTTTAATTTGCGTACATATGTTTTTTGTCACATTGTATAATCCTGTTGTCGGAAATATCCTTTTGTTTTTGTTGTTTTAGGGTACAAAATTATTCTTTAATATTATTTGTTTGTGTTTACCATTCTGTTGACCTTTTTAATAATATTTAATTTGAAATAAAAAGGGTAAAACATAACCATGTTTACCTTTCTTCGAAGTTCGAATGCTCGCAAAAGTTTTACAACAGATTTAAAGAACATCGTGAGTTGGACAACTACAAACTCAAGTTGGCACTGTTGTTGATAGTTGAGGGTCTGTTGCTGGGAGGGGATAAGAAGAGGCTAGTGAAGCCGCTGCATGTTAGGCTGCTGGAGAATATGGATAACTTTTGGGATTATCCATGGGGAAGGGTTGCTTATGAAGAGCTTCACAAGTCATTGACCACAACATTGGCTAAAAGGATGCAAACAGTAGAGAAGACAAAGCTACTCTCCAACGCACCAAGAATTCCATATTCCATTCAAGGCATGCCAATTGTGTTTCAGGTAGTTTTAATGCTTCAAATATTAATTACTTTATGCTATACTATGACAGAATATTTGAGTAGAGGGTGACAGGATCATAATGAATATGGAGGAAGTTGTTTGTTGTTTGATTGACACAATATACTAGTTTTCCAACATACTTTTATTTGCGTTCCAAATAGTTTTATGCTGATCTGATCTAAATTTTTAATGGTTGAAATATGAATTACTGAGTGTGTTTTATTTGTAGTATAGTAGTATACTTTATGCTATACTATGACAGGATATTTGAGTAGAGGGTGATATGATCATGGTGAATATGGAGGAAGTTGTTTATTGTTTGATTGACACAACATACTAGTTTTCCAACATACTTTTATTTGCATTCCAGATAGTTTTAGGGTGACCTGATCTAAATTATAGGGTGACATGATAAAATGATTTAATGTATCTTAATTTGCTAATTCTCAAACCGCTTGTTATTGTAGATATGGGTATGGGAAGCTGTGCCAACATTTGGTCTCCAATTTGCATCAAAGTTGAGTGAATCTGCAATGCCTCGAGGTCTTCGTTGGTTTTCAGATGAAGCCCTTGAACATGGAGTGTTGGAGTTGTCTTTGGCTGATCCTACACATGTGGTTAAGCCCATTCTTATTCCCGATGAGGATGAGGTGGATAAGATGTCCGACTGCTACTATGTTGTTGAAAATGATGACCCGCATTTTGACAAGATTGTGAAGGAAGCAATGAAGGGTTTGAAAAAGAAGGGGAAGTGGAAGCAAGGAAAAGATGGAGCGAGCCCGAGTAATGCATCTGTGCATTCATCAGAGGTGATAAGTCAGATGTTCAGAATGATGAAGAGGATGGAAAAATGAGTGCTTGACACGATGGGAAGGCTGGAAAAGAGGGTATCAAAAGAGGAGGAGGTGCCTAAGCTCAAGAGTAAGGGGAAATCAAAGAGTTATTCAGATGAGGATGATTTTGAATCCTATGGTGAGTCTGATGAGAAAGAGGAGAAAGTTTATAAGGATGACCAGGAAACAGAGGATGAGAAGATGGAGGATAAGGAGGTTGAGGGTGTTTTATTTGAGAGTGATGGGGTTGAGAGTGAGGATAATGATGATGGTGATAATGATGATGATGATGATGATGATGATGATGAATTTGGTGATGGTGATGAGGGTAATGACAATGAAGAACTTCGCCAGGGTGGTGACAAACCGAAGGAGGAGGACAAGGTAGAAGCTGATGAGGATAATGAAGTTGGTGATAATGAGAGTGATGGTGAGAAAGTTTCTGATGAGGATAATGAAGTTGGTGATAATGAGAGTGATGGTGAGGGTGGTGACAAAGAGGTTGAGGTTCAGGAGGCTGAGGTGGAGGTTGAGGTTCAGGAGGCTGAGGTGGA
Source organism: Rheum nobile (assembly GCA_027886185.1). Classification (NCBI taxonomy): domain Eukaryota; kingdom Viridiplantae; phylum Streptophyta; class Magnoliopsida; order Caryophyllales; family Polygonaceae; genus Rheum; species Rheum nobile. Next base: position 2,554,344 of record WOAB01000561.1, on the reverse strand, counting down.
GAAGGTAGAGGTTGAGGTTGAGGTTCAGGAGGCTGAGGTGGAGAAGGTAGAGGCTGAAGGCAAAGAGGTATGAATATGCTCATATGAAGATTATCATATTATCATCACTACTATGACATTATTATTTGTACGAGGGGACAAGATTTCTAGTGTGTGATGGGAGTTTATATGTTTTACAAGAAAAGTCTGGCATGGTGACAAGATTTTTACTCATGTATGACATGGTTATTATGATTGCAGGATTTTGATGATTCCATTGAGGGTAACAATGATGTTGAGGGTGCGTATGGTGTTATGGCCATTGTCAAAGACCTAAATGAAAATGCTGGCGTTGGTGAAAAGGACCAAGAGCAGGATTTTACTAACGACATTGAAGGAGCACCGGAGGCTACCCAGCAGGAGCTAACCCCAACAGAGGTTGAGGAAAGAGAGGAACCTCTTTCAGTGCTAGCCGTTGTGGTTGCTTCATCCAGCAAGGCGAAATCCAAAAATAAACGAAAGCAGCATCTCCAACCGAAGAGGGTTCTTCCTAGTCGTATGGTGAAGCCATCCGCCAAAAAACTAACACCTTACACAGATGAGAAAAAGGGGAAAACTGTGAAGAAGATAACCAAGAATTCAAAGGTGAATGAGATGACTGCTTTGCTGAAATGGATGAATGATGAAAGGTTAGTATCTCACGGATTTAATAATGTTCAACTATCTTTCATGGATTTAATTACGCCTTATTTATTTTTCAGCTCTGAGCCAAGAGTTGGATTGTGTGGTCAAGAGATGGACAAGGACTGGTTTGGCCTAATACTTGAACCAAAAGCTTGGCTAGAAGATGGTGTAAGCTGTTTACTTATGATGTCAAATTAGTTTACTGTTGGGATTTGTTGCAATGCCTGACAGGATGAATTATATTTTTTTGAAGCAAATCGATGAAGTTTGTTGTTATATCCGTAAGGCGCTTTTTGAGTCCGAAGTTAAACGCAAGGCCACAATATTGGACATTTTCTGGGCTGCTGATTATACGGAGGCATATAGATACTATGTCCAAAATGCCGCCACTGTTCCACCTGCATCTGAATGTGCACTCGAATACTTTAGGGGAGATCGGCCTAAACCTTATGGGTCCAGTTGGGATGATCTGGACTTCATTTATGTCCCCCTCAACATCGATAACATGCATTGGGTGGCTGTAGAGATCGATCTGCAGCAATGGCAGACAAATGTATATGATTGTAATGTGGATTTGAACACTAACTTGGGCGTAGAGACCTGGTTGCATGGGGTTTGTCGGTTTCTTCCTCACTTCATGACACAGTACCCGCCGCTTGCCAAGAAATTTGAACATCGGGGTACTCAAGAGATTAAATTTGAGAGAATTCAAGGACCGAAGCATAACAAGCCCGGTAAGTCGAAATATCAATCCCCTTACCAAATTTATTATATACTTCATCTAAGTAACTTTATTGCATTTTGTGTTCGTAGTCATGACTGTGGGATATACACTCTGAAACACATGGAGTTGCTCAGTGCTGGTTGGAAAAATCTTGACGTTGTGGCAGACAAATTTATTGACGGCTTCAGGAGCGACATGGCTCACAGCGTGTTTGACGGGGTGTGGAGGTCGAGCCTAAGGAACTCCATCGTTTAAATTGGATATTTGGATGTTCTTTTTGGGGTTTGGATGTCATTTGCTTAGATTACGTAAAATTGGATGTTTTCGAAGACATTTGTTTAGATTACATACAATGTTATGACAACTTGTTTAGATTACATACAATGACAGTTAAATGGCAGTTATGTGCGTGTAGGTTAAATGGCAATTACATGAAAGTTACATGGCACTTAAACGGCATTCGAATGACAGTTGTGTCAAATAATATAGGGACATTAACTGACTTCATAATATACATATTAAGAAGTAGCATGACAAGATGAATCTAAGAGGGATGTTGGATACACAACTAACTGTAACAGGGTATCGGCTCTACTAACTCCTTTTTTGAGAAGAGACAATAAAAAACTCCAAACCGTCATGAAATTAGCAGTAACTGCCCACCAACTCCAATTTACGCTGATTAGACATGATATCAGTGACAGAACAGGATATTAACACAAGTAATTAAATTAAGAATATATTAGAGCACCGTCATAAATGTATCTGTAACTGCCACCAACCCAAAAACCTCTTTATATACCCCCTCATACGAAGTCATATTTCCTCATCCATAATCCAGGCAAACATCTTCCACCTTACCCTAAACACCAAATTCCCTATGCTTCTTTCGTTTCCATGGCTGATCAGCCTAACGATCACATGGTGTTTGCAACTGTCCATACCGGAGGGAGAATCATCCCTTCAAGGGGAGCAATGGCCAGGATTTCGACCCATTACTACCAAGGCGGGAGGACCCAAAACTGGAGTCCGTTGGCTGAAATGGTATAGGATATTTGGTGGCTGATCAACCAACTGTTTTAGTTTAACAATTATGAACGGGACGCTTCGTACTTCTTCGAAGGTGTGCCCCCCGATGGCGGCCCTCGTACCTTGAGGGCCTTACAGAACCGTGGAGACGCGGCCGTCCTTGCCGCCGAAGGTAGAACCGTGGCGTTCATAAACATATATGTCGTCACCGAATATGTTGTTTAAGAACTTCCGCAGCGCGACGGCCCAGATTCATCTGTCTCCTCCGTATCAGTGTTTATGTAATATTTAGCATTTTATGAAGTAATGTAGTGTAGGGACTATGTAATTTAGTATAGTATTTAGTAGGTTATGAAGTCTGTTACTGTATGAATATATAATGTCAAGTAGGAACCATATAATGTCATATAGTGACTACATATTGTCAGGTAAATGTCAGATTGCCAAATGAAGCATGTTATGTATTTCTGTTTTATATAATATAGTCTGTTATGGTAATGTCGCATGAAATAATACTTTATGACATGAAAGACGACATGCCAAAACAGTTAGTATGACAGGCCCAAAAAAATGCCATATTCGGCCCAATTTCTGATCGGTTCCTTGGAGCATACAATGCCATATTAGGGCCAATTTCGATCGGTTTAATAATTATATTAAGAACTTGTTATGAACCCGGTTTAACAGACTATTATATATACAATTTCTGAGCGGTTCCTTGACTTCATTTCATCTATCTCAATTTGGGTAAGTTTTCTAGGGTTTGTCGGGATTGAACAGCCGAAATCAAATTGACCCCATTTGGAGAGAGTTCAACCACAATCAACACCAGTTCACTCACGAAAAAGGAAGTCCAGGTATTATTATACATTTAGCATGTTTATTTTTAAATTGTTTAGAAACGTTTACCTTGGATTTGAACAGATGGAGTTGCTAAAGTGATATTCTGAGTTCAATGAAAGTCTCTCTTTGGAACTGGGTATGATAATTGATTTACCATATTGCATCAAAGTCCTCTTCTGTTTGGTGCTGTTAACAGGATGCCGAACAATGTGATTGATATCAGCTCTGAATCCCACTGTGAAGAAGACACCAGTTACAACACTTGGAGTATTGGAGAGTACAACAGTGGTGACCACCCAATTATTCTTGAAGATGATGGAGATGTTGATGATGATGTTGGAGCTGTTGCAGCTGAGCCACCATCAGCAATACGACAGGCCCAAGCTTTTGCATGTGACAAGATTAATAGTTTCGTTGTTTTCATGAAATAAACCAATGTCCAGGGTGACTATCGTCTGGTAGGATTACTTAACCTTATAATGTAAATATGTGATAAGGATTACTTCATAATATCAACTTGCAATGCACATACTGCTATGCAGGGTGTCCTGAGCAAACATGCTATCAAATTCTTGAGTGCTGCAAGAATCACTAAAGTCATCCTGAATTATGGTATGGCTGCGTGGCCCGTGTCTGTCGCAAAAAGTGGGAATCGCTACAGATTTGGAACAGGATGGAGGCAATTTGTAATTGACAATGAATTGGAGATGAACGATGCATGTGTATTTGAAATAGTGAGGCACCGCAATGTTATATACAACGTTACCATATTCAGAGATTTATTTTGAAATTGAAGAATGTAACTGTATGGTGATGCTTTTGTTGGTTTAAAGTAGTTGTGTTGAACATCGTATTAGTGTTAATGCATGCGAGTGTCGTGAACACATAATGTCATGTAGTGACTATGTAATGTCACGTAAATGTAGTGATTTTAAGAAGCATGTTATGTATGGCCGAGGACGGTTTATATTTTTCCTGTGTGTTATTCAGATGCCACTCATAAGCCTCCTTTGGTTATTTGAAATCATATTGAATCTGTCATGATAAATATGGAAGAATAACAAGTGGGGTCAAGGGGTAGGTACATAATGGAGTGAAACTTCTGTCATATGAATTTAACCAAAAGTAGTCAATATTGACAATGTCAGGACATAAATATAGTCATGACAGGATAGTGTTACATTAACTAACCGCATATTAACAAAATACATATCATTTATACGAAAAGTAATATGAGTGGTAAGAGATCCTTCAAGAGTTTGGATCTCTTAATACACATATTAAATACATAATTCAAGAGGTAACACAAGGAAACACATATTAACAAAATAGATAATTGAAGAGGTAGCACAATTAACGGCATCATGGGCCAGCTGAGGGGTTAGGACAGTTTCGTGAGTTATGGCCGACAGTGCCACAACTTCCACACCTTCTCCTCGGGCCCATGTATTCTCCCCGTGACGGGGTTCTTTTCTTCCTTGGTCGTCCTGATTTCCTCCTAACATCCTGGGGCAAACATGCTCTATTCAAGACCGTGTCAGGAACTTCCCAACGCTCAAATGCAGGAACCTGATATATAGTTTCCTTCTACACTTCCTTCCACATTTCAACAATAAAGAGGGGATGAACAAGAGTGACAGGATCCACACCACAATCCTTTGCAGCCGCTATTGCATGCGCACAAGGAATTTGGTCAACTTGGAAGACTTTGTAGTAGCAGGTTCGAGCATGCAGATTTACCAAGAATGTAGTTCCATTGGCATGCACTTGAAACTCATATTGATTTAGCCTACTCACAACCATTGTCAACGATTTCAAATAATTACCTTCTAGCTCACAATAAACTGTCGGGGTCAGAACAACAGAATGTCACTCTCCCTTCAATCTCATGTCACAAAACCACTGACTCATGACATTCAGTATACCATCAAGCAACCCAATCAACGATATTCGACGCGGGCCCACTAAGCGACTATTAACGGATTCCACATTGTTGGACGTCATAATGTTGAATCTGTTTGCGGGCATATGCGACCTTGTCCACGCTTCAAATCCAACACCCCTGAGGTAGGTACCGACTTCCGGAGACTGGTTGCAAAGTCTTGCAAATTCACGATTCAAGTCTTGTTTGGTGTACGCTTGATTTGCCTTTTGGTACAGAATTCACAAGTCATTTCTTTTAAACCTCGTCTTCACGTTACTCCATAGGTGAAGTGTGCAACAACCATGCTTTGCGAAGATATAACACTCTCTTAAACCTTTGTAAATGCTTCCATGACGGTCAGACACAAATACGAGGTCATGATCGTCAGCAACAACAGAGCGTAGGTGTCAGAAGAAATATGACCATGAACTGTCATTCTCGCTGTCAACAACAGCAAAAGCCACTGGATATATTTGTCTATTTCCGTCTTGTGCCACTGCAACTAGAAGTGTGCCTCTGTACTTTGATCCTAGATGGGTACCATCCACAGTTATGACCTACAATAGTTTTCACTCAGCTTTACAAAGTGACATATGCTATAATGTACTGTATCAATTTGACAATAGCATCGTGGAACGTGACAAAACTAAAATATACCTTTCTTAAAAACTGCATTCCATTGCGCCAAGCACCCAAGCTGATGAAACAATACTTGAATCGACGATTAGAATCTACTTCAACATGTGTGACTATCCCTATATTCATCCTTTCGAGCATGTACATGTATCCATGAATCCTATTGTAGCTTTCTTCAGCCGTGCCTCTTATCCTGTCAATGGCGGTTAAACGTGCTCTGTTTGCCTTGTCGTAACTAACTGTCACTCCCATCTTCTTCATGATGTCTTGAATTTCGGCAGCACGAGGTCTAGGACATGTACCGGTTGTGTTAAAGTTGTAACAGGATTGTATATGTAACGTGCTAAGGTTAGTTTATATACATGCTCATAAATATATATGATCGTACTGACAATATTGTTTACTTACCTTGACATAATATGGTCAGGAATTATGCTTGAACTTGCATGTCTGTGGTGGTTATGCTTTAGCTTTATGCCATATGTATGATGTCCACAATACTTCATTACTTCAAACAATCCTGTGCTGCCAAGAGCGATCCCACGACAAAAAAATGTGCAACTAGGATCAATGCACCTTACCACATATAACTTCTTATCAGACTTCTGGACTTGCATTTGGAAGCACCTCTGTAATGCCATCAAGGATAAATGATCCTTAAGATCCTTCTTGCAATTGTAATGCTCTCCAAATTTTATTTCCAAATTATTGTCGCTCACCCTATTATCCTCCATTGGCTCTTCCAAATCATCCAATTGCCTTTTACTAAACTGTTTGCTACGATAGTACTCGACTTCAATCTCTTGTAGAACTTCCTCATCAATGTCTATGAATAAGTTGTCGACTTCATTAGTGTCATCCAACAATGTCCCTTCTTCAACATCTTCCTCAACATCATCCTCAAAGTCATCCTCAAAGTCATCCCAATCAAAATCTCGCCCAACGTCTTCCCCATAATCACTATCAATGTCAATACATTCATGTATTCTTTTCGTTCCTGTGGAAGACCTTGTTTCTCTCCCATCAGTTTCCGAATTTGTCTCAAATTGGCTCACCAAGTCAACTATTTGTACTTTCCCATTGTTTACACGACAAATTTTTGGTTTCAGTTCATACATGTCACAATCAACTATATTCAGTAAAGCTTTAGTGGGACAATTGTCGCTTACCATGTTGCTCTTGTCGGATTTGGTACCATTTCTGCTTGGATGGCAACCTACCACAACCTCTGCCTCTTGAGTTTGTGTTAACGGTGGCGGAGTCAGACACACTGTGATGTCCTCGTCATCACTTCTACTTGGATGACCAGCCATCACAACCTCGGCCTCTGGCTCTTTGTTTCCCTTCTTTTTCATACTCGCATATAACTCGATAGGCCAAATGTTATCTTGTGATTGCAAGTTCAAAAATTTGAACGCATCAAGGTCCTCGTCATCTTTGACATCGATTGGTTGTGGCAGTGGTTTCCACGGTGACAGATATTTTATCTCCATTTCATCTATCTCGTCAATGCATTTAATCTTCTCAGCCAACTTTTTCCTCAGATTTGAGTAATTCATATCTGCATACAAAATAAGTCATGTTGTCGTTGTGATCCCATCAAAAACCCACTTGTTTCCCTTACATGTCCATTCACCACCTGTTTTCATAGTCAAGTAGTATGCTCTTGAACCTGTTATACGAACAAAAAGCAAATAACTTAACACCGACATTAAAGGGTTTTCAAGCCATAATAAAGGGTTTTCAGGCTGGCGATTTTGATAATTCTATTGATGGTAGTTCCATTTGTAAGGAAAACAAATATTCTAGAATCAAGGATAAACGGGAGTTAAAGTTGGTGTAATGCTCAACAAGAAGCTGAAAGGTTGTTCTCTCGTTTAGGGAACCACAAAAGAATGTCTTGTAAAGAAGAATATGAACGTGAAAGTCAGAACTCATCCATTATTAAATTTCTTCTATTCCAAAGACATTGAAGACGCTGCACAATCTTTTTTGAAGATTTGTGGATTTAAGGTCTTGTGGTGTTACGGTGGTTTTGTACAGGTTTACAGGTTGGGTTCTGCTTGGATGACAACCTAACACGTGAGTAAAGGGATAGAAATTGGAGGGAAACTTGTTAACTTTTAGAGGGAAAATAGAGGTTAAAAGATGGTGTGTACTACATTTTCAGAAGTCATATCAGGTAAATAGTTATGAAGCAATATTCAATAGCGAATGACATGCCCAAAAATTGAACAAAAAAACCTAAATAAACCTAAGCGGGGACCCCTGACCATGTTCCTTCTCATTTTGACTCAACAATCCCTAAACCCTCTCTATTTGTTTCACATTGGGTAGCAAAGATCCTTCACTATTGTGCCGAACTTGAAGGTAACCCTCTTTGTTTATTGTGTGGTTTTCATACTGGATCAATAAGCAAGCATGTATCACTGTGTTTTTGGCTGGAAATCTTTCTTTGTTTCTGCAGTACTCGAGTACAATGTCATCCAGCGACACCTCAAGTTATCAAAGCGGGGACCCCCGAAAATATGAACATCCACCTACATCTCCTACACCTTCTCAAATAGAGGAGAAGTTGCAAGAAGAGTTAGACATGTTGCTAACGAATAGCCCACGTTCCAACATGTTGGGTGAAATAATCACACGCCTACGTACTGAGATACATGAACTTGGATTAAGAATTATGGAACTCAATACAAGTGAGATGCAATTAGATCATGCAATTTGGCGACTAAATGCAAGGGTGGCAGAACTTGAAGCTGAAAACAAGACACTACACTCCCAGGAAAACTTCAGGAACCATGTAATAATTCTTATTTTTGCGTTTGGTGCTGGTGTGATTCTAGGGATTAGTGCTTTCAGCATTTGTAATCGAGCATGTAGGCATGGTTGAGGATGAATTGACTATGAAGTATGTACCTCATGCTTTTGTTGTTTTTTTATGTCAAAGGATGAATTTTATTTTGAATAGTATTCGTAAGCATGGTTGACTCTACATGTCAGATTGCCAAAATATTAATGTCGGTCTTCATGTAAGTTTTGCAAATTCAAGCACAATGCCAGCACTACACACACAGACAATTACCTTACTAGTATAGTTGCCAACTGGATGCTATCATTACAAACCTAGAATGTTGTAACATGAGCTACCATTACATTTCTAAAAAAAAAAGGATAGTTGTCAACTGGATGCTATCATTACATTACTAGAATCACAACTGCATGCTGTCAACCTCCTCCTTCACGCGGAATGCACATCCTTCATAGGCGCTTTTTAAAACATAATCCTTTAACATTTCTTGCCAGTGCCAATCCTGTCAATGACCAACAACACGGTTAGTCAATCAACCTTTTTAATCCTGTCAATGACTAACACCAATGACCAACAATATAAGGGTTTCCAACAATAGTGTAAGGGTTTTCAACAATAATAAGCAACAACAATGACCAACAACACAGTTAGTTAATCAACCCTTTTAATCCTGTCAATGACCAACAACAATGACCAATAATGTAAGTTGTTTTTACCGGGAATTACCTTTTTAATAATATAAGGGTTTCCAACAATAATAAGCAATGATCGGGCATGAGTCAGGGCAAAATTGAACCTCTTCGGGTTGCTCAGATATCCCATGCGAAAAGTCTTGTCATATTCGCCGTGCTTAGCGGTCGATCTGACGGTTGACAGGATGATCACGTCCTTTTCTTTACCCAGAAACTGCTCAACCCCGCCAATCTCCACATCAATGACCAACAATAGTGTAAGGGTTTCCAACAATAATAAGCAACAACAATGACCAACAACACGATTAGTTAATCAACCCTTTTAATCCTGTCAATGACCAACAACAATGACCAATAATGTAAGTTGTTTTTACCAGGAATTACCTTTTTAATCATATAAGGGTTTCCAACAATAATAAGCAATGATCGAGCACGAGTCAGGGCAAAATTGAACCTCTTCGGGTTGCTCAGATATCCCATGCGGAAAGTCCTGTCATATTCGCCGTGCTTAGCGGTCGATCTGACGATTGACAGGATGATCACTTCCTTTTCTTTACCCAGAAACTGCTCAACCCCGCCAATCTCCACATACCTCATATGTAGAGACTTGAGAGCCTTCCTTATCTTTAGTACTTGTTGTGGGAAAGGGGTAATAATCCCGATGTCTTGCTCAAACACATTCCTTCTTATCAGCTTATGTACGAGCTCAACCACCTTGCTAGCTTCAATCCTATTAAACCATGATGGGCTGCCCTTTTCCCTCTCATCAAAGCCTTAGATGCCACAGAACATGACAAGGAAGTTCCCATTGGGAAGCATATCAGCCCAAGGTAAGGAAGATGTCTTACTGTCTTCTCGATATGGAATCAATGCAAGACTATAAAATAGTCTTGAAGGAACACAAAGAATTACAGGGTGGCTCCGGTAATTGTTCAACAACATTGTGACATAATTGCGATCCCCTGATCTGTAAACTTCAAAGTCCAACAACCTCTCCAGAAAAGATCTTCCCAAACCATAAGCCTCAGCTTGCTTTGAATGAATATGAGGCCTAAGTTGTTTGGGATCACCACAAAGAATAACAACTGTGTTGTTTTCTAAGAGGGTTGATATGGGGATCATTGTCTCTGGCTCTGAAACTTGGCTTGCATCATCTAATATGATGTGGGAGAAGTGGCCACGGTTAACCCCTTCAGCATGATAGAGGTAAGATGCACTCGTGTATGTCGTTATTATTATCTTGTACCTGCGAAGTGCATCTCCCGATGGCAAGTGAAGAAACCTGCACTGTAGGTGCATAACCTCAACAATGCAGCGTTCATTTTTTGTAAGGGACGACGTGTGGCATTCAACCTATAAATATCTTCCTCCCTAAGTTTCATCCCATCACAAAGGATTTTCTCTAATATGTGATCTGCCGTGCAATTTAAAGAAGCACATACCAGTATATGAGAATCACGTCTAGTTGTATAGAGTTGTAGGATCACCTCCACCAGTGTTTTTGTCTTTTCTGTTCCCGGGGGTCCATAAATCACATAAGGAGCTCCTCCTCTGCAGCCTAAAATTAAGCGAACAACATTTTTTTGCTCCTCATCAAGAAGAAGTGAGATAGGCACAAAACTGTTTGTTGTAATCCTCCACTTTGCATGATACTCATGGGGAAAGAGGAAGTTTTCGTGTAATGCCTCTGCAGATAGAATGACTTGATGGAGCTTACTGAATTTTGCCCCGTTGAACACAAAACAGATTTCATACACATTGCTATCTATGTGCCTTTGGTAAAATTCATCATCAAATTGCAATAATAATTCATCAACCTCAACACGGTGGATCAAGCCCTGTTCAAAGAACATTGACAAGTTCAACATGAGAACACAACATTGGCAACGATAAGTCCTGCAATTTCATATTTCATTCCGACAATAATATATAACACTTTGACAAAAATAATAAGTTACCTAACATTATCCACATACCTGATGGATAGGGCCTTCTCCATAAACATTCACCACATCTCCACGGACAACTGAGGGCCTTCTTTCACCTAGTCCTGGCACTTTAAGTGCTACAAGCCGATAATACTTTTGTCTCAAAGTAACAGACTTCATATTATAAGCTTTCACGTACTCCTGTAAACAAATATTTAAAAAACTCATTCAACAACTTGGTACTACGAGAGAACGATGCCATCTAGCTATCCCCTCAGTCCCCCAACCCCTATACAGAGAAAATATAACACTTACCATAATCAGAAGTTCCTCCATCCCTAACAACTCATTGAAATACGACGCATAATTTTCCTCTGTTAAGCCTTGTAAGACTACTTCAGGGATTTCCTCAAACTCTATCGCTTTCCTAATCTGTGGTGGTATGTTATATGGTCTCTGAGGTGCCAAAGCTTTGGATACTTCATCTTTAGCCAAGAGGAAGACAAGTCGTTCAATACTCACAACATCAGTTTGGATGAGCACTATAGATGTCAAAACGCCAATCTCCTTGGGCACACAAGACAACCATATAGTCAGGCTACCATGTGGCATCAAATTTCGTTCCTCCATATAAAAAGAACGGACAAAATCTTCCTCGGGTATGTCATCTGGCTGGCCAGATGGAGGTTTCATCAGTGACAACACAAATGAATCTTCAGGATTTGAAGCATAAATCTTCACACACCAAAGTAAAATATCTTCATCAGTGGTGTTTTATATTGTGAATGACGCCGCGGCAACCTCGTTGGCAGGAACCGATTGAGGTTTTCCTCCAGCAAATGGAAACGGCACATACACCATGACAGGACTCTCCTCAGTATGAGTGGAAGTTGTGACTGAGGGAACATCAATGAAGCCAACCTCTCCCTTCTCATCAATGTTGGAGTATTCATCAGCCATACCTATTTGCCACTCAATTAAAATCCAACAGAAGTTTGTGAGTCCACAAGCAAAGAGCACAACCACACGAGCTGCTCTAAGGAGATCAAAGAGATGAAGAGTAGAAAGAGATGGGTGAGATGAAGTGAACAAAGAGAGAGTATGACTGGAAGCAGGTACAGTTGGGATAGTCAAACAACACACACTCCAATGAGATGGGTGAGATGAAGTGCCATTAAGATCTCTGTAAACTAAGATCTATGCGAAGTAAAATAGTCTGAATACGGTCATATTTGTCAGTCAAATACTATTACTTTGTGAAAATAGTATAAATAGTATGTCACAATAGCAATTTAAAATGTCATGGTTTTGAAATCACCAGCAGATTGTTGAGATGAAGTGCATTTTCTAATTAAGATATCTGTAAAGTAGATTGTTGAGATGAAGTGCAATTAATATCTATGTAAAGTAATATTGTCAAAGAAGCAGAGCATCGAGAAAGGGAGATCCAATTAAGACATCTTGTATTTAGATTGGTGAGATGAACTATTCAGCTTCTGAGTAGAACTATTCAGCCAGATGTCACACGTCCTACCCAAATTAGGCAATAGGCAAGCATGTAATATGGTTTAATGACTAAAAACTTTTAGTTGTAGTTATGACATATATCCAATTTAAACGATGTAGTTATGACATTATTCTTATTAAGTATGACATATGTTTTACTAAGGCCGACAAGAACTTTCTATTATAGTAGGAAAAAAAACCTTCTGAATATTTGTCTACTTCAGAAAACTACCAGTTCATCTAGTTAACAAAAGTCTTGTGAATCATTTGTCTACTTCAGAAAACTACCAGTTCATCTGGTCGCTTGGGTAGCTTTGGTTTTACATTTGGTCCCTTATGAATATTTGGTTTTACATAATTTAGCCCTAACCCTAACCTGGAAAACCGCTTGTGAATCAATCTGTTGAGTTCAACAGTTCTTCGGGTTCATCTGCTGAGGTTATACACTTCTGTTACAAAGTTAATCGCCCATCGCCATTCATGTTTAACAGTTACACAGTTCACCATGGAGATACACAGTTGAACACTTCTTCATGTATCGTCCATCGCCATTCCTGTTTAACAGGGTAATCGTGTTCAACAGTCAAGAGAACGTTTGTAGAATGGGAGGGAGAGGGAGGGGAGGGAGGGGTTTGGATCTTTCAGTTTTAACTGTTCATTGATCGGCCGGCGGGATGGAGGAAGGCGGAATGGCCGGGAAATGGGAGGGAAGTAGGTGGGAGAAATGAAGAAAGGGGCGGGATAGCTATAGAAAAAAGGGGGGGAATTTGGGGTTTTGGAGGGAAATATTAATAAATGATATTTTTCTATTTTGGGGTTTTTTGTTTCCTTTTTCTTTTCTACAATTTCATTGATTTAATTTACTTCTGAAATTAAAAAAAAAGATTTATTATTTTGCAAAAATACACCAAATGGTGTATATATGCAAAAAAAACAACTTCTATGTTTGCAAATGGAAAACCCATTTAGGATATTCTTGCAAATTCGTGAAGATCTTTTGACTTCCATAAAAAATAAAAAACGTAAAATCTAGAAATCCCTCTATCAAGTCAACGTGTGATCTTGTGTTATCATTCTTAGTATGTTAAACCCAGAAGATCTTGTCTCTTGTCAGACCTAGAAAATTATAATCCTTTCACACTTTATTCTTGTTCTTCCTTTGATTTTGGACATTACACCAAAAACAATCATGCCACGCATCCCTTTCCGGCCACACGTCTATTTGTTCTGAAGAAGCACTTCGAATATGTAGAAGCTATGGGTAAATTGTTGAAGTTCGATATTTTTCATGTGTAGATATCATTATCGTTCATGTATCCTTACATGTTATTTTTCTTGGCTCGATCGAGCTCTATGATGACTTTGATTAGTGGAGGGGAATGGATGATTGCTAGTAATACTTGGGCTTATGAAGGCTTGAGAAAGAAAAAAAATCAATTATGATTTCGAATACAACAAGGTATGAAGAGCTAAACAATAAAATATCCAAAAAGTGGTTGTTGATTATTAAATAAACGAGCTTAATTTGAGGTACGTTTTACCACAATCTCAATTTACGACCTATCGATATTACCGACAATGATGAATTGATGCATACAAGTTTCTCAATGTGAAATATGCTAAAGATGAGGCTTGACAAATAAAACTCTATACAAGCCTGACAATGAAGGGGGAAATAGCTTTATTGCGGAGTTTTTTTATAAGAAACTTTGTACGGAGAAATAACACTAGAAGGAGGTGCATGAAATGGAAAACATGTTAGGTGCACCATAGCTTTCATAAAATCAACCTTTTGTCCTGAATTCCATGAGTACGTGATGGTGAAGAAATGCATGGTGCATGGCACTGGATGATATACTATAGGATGATATTGTACAAGATGCAAAGGAAACACCTTGCACGGGTGATAGGATCGTAAGCGAGTCTGAAAGGAAAAGAAAGCGGAATTCTGTCATAAAATGGTTTTGCTAGAAATCAACCCCTACAAACGTTGTGTCACTAAGCAGCGACGATGAAGAATTTGTTGTGTCTACAACGAAGCATAGGGGTCACGACCTAGTTGTACTTGTCAAGGATGATGAAGCAAATCAAAATATAAGCATTGAAGATGTCAACCTTGAGGATGTTTTTGCAAGGAATGCTTGGAATGACAATGTGATGGCTAGTGACCTGGGACAAGACCTTGGTCTAGCGCATCTCTAGTTTACGCGTCCCTGGCGTCCCCCATGGTGCCGAGTAAAGGGTGTCTTCTTCGACGCAGGCTCCCAAGTCGTTCCATTTCCGGGCCACGCCTCTCTGGCGGGCATGCTCTAGGTGCCATCGTTTCATGGGCCACGTTCCGTTGGCATGCTCACCTTGGTTGTGGTCCCGCTTGCTATTTATAGCTTTGCTAGTTTTGAATTGCTTTTCTATTTTGAGATGATGTAATGGATTAGGTCTTGTTGTCTTAGGCCCAAGCCCATTAGGGTTTGCTTGTGAAACCCTAGTTTTCCCTTGTTTTTTCTATAAGTACCCTTGAACTCTCATTGTAATCTTCAAGTTGAGTTTTGATAAACATAGTTGAGAGTCACTCCTAGTTTATCTCTTGGCTTCACCTCTCTCTCTCTCTCTTTGAAGGCTTTCTAGCCTTTTCTCAAAGTTCTCTAAGGAGCCATAACGTTGGCCTCCTTCCACCACCTCGGGTGTTCATCACGTTGAACCCCTCCACCCATCCGCCGCCAGGGTTTGATCCGCCAAACTTAAGAAGAGGAGACATAACGTTGTTTCCTCGAAGGAGTTCACGAAGAACGCGAAGAACGAGTGCTTGCTTGGGAAGAACAATGATCCGAACCTAGACCGGTCTTGCCTCACGGGGATCGATCGCATCACTTACAGTCAACTACACTTATGGTCGTCCATGCTGAAAAAGTTAAATCCCAACTCGCACAAAACTATTACCAAAAATTCCAACAACTGTTTCAAATATGTCTTTTGGTCTAAGGGTGCGTGTGTAACACCTCCGACTTATGTCGATAGTTCCACACGCTAGTGACCTCGGAATTTAATGTTCAAAACCACCCAAGGCTTAATCCAAATAATTTATACGTAAATATAAGTACATTAATAATAGAAGAAACATTATCATAAGATTTTTGAAATAAATACCCGATCTTTAATAATATTCCTCTAGTAAATTGAGGAGATAAGTTCTACAAGACGATATTGAAATTACAACAGAAGACTTTAAATAAATCCTAATAACATGACTAGGTTATCTAACACTTTCACCTATTACATTAAATAGGAAAATTAAACCTTATATCCAAACAACCTTGAAAATACTTCAAAACTAAACTTCAATTGCACCTCTTCTTCTCTGTTTGTTACTTCTAGATAACATGAGACAAGTTAACTGATGTGTCGTATGGGACAGATGACACCAACCAACCATGCAAGGGAAAAAGAGTGGTTGATTAGTATAATGAAAGACTGTGCAAGGGTATTTTATATGGGATTCATTGTGTTAATATCTAGTTAATACAATCGTTTCTCGAATAAAAATCGATAGACGATAGATAACTACAATACTTCCACTTAAACGAATGATGGAAAAAAGAAATATGCATCAAGATCGAGAGACCCGAAATGAATGTGGGAATTATGAGAAGAAGATATGATTTGGGAACGTTTTACAATCATCACACAACATATATAAAACTTCATTGAATAATTGGGTCCGCCTAACCTCACCGCATAGTACGAATTCAGATTGGAAAAGTGACCGACATAAATTGGAGGAAGAGCGGTTTCCAAGTTGAACTTCTCGCTTTGGTTCATTAATTATGTGCTCGCAACACTTATCTTATTTAATTTCAACCCACCGCACTTAATCTTCACTACTACAATAAAGAGCAAATGAAACAGTCAAGTGCAGCGGTTTATGATAAGGATGCGGTTTTGGGTTAGCCGTTTATATATTAAAGCGGTTGTTTTGCGGCGGTTCAAGATATTGCAGCGGTTTAGTCAAAAGTAGCGCTATTTACAACGATGTTCAAATTGTAAATCTATTGAAGTAGTTTTAGAGCCTTTTGCAGGGGTTTTATAAATTATAAAACGGATTTTTTGCCTGGTACCCCAGAGATAAGGCAAAATTTGCGAGGTGCCCTAAACATTGAACCATTTTGCACAGTATCCCAGAATTTCATTTTTTTTCCGCCAAATGTCCAATTGTTAAATTCTTAATTGTTCCGTTTGTAAAAGCAAAAAAAATTGTCTCATGGTTCACCTTCACCCCGCTCGCGATTCTCCTCCATCCTCCTTCTCCTTCACTTCTTCGTCAAACACCAATCACCGATGCTCATTATTCACCGGTGTCGGTGTCTCCTGGTTCGACAACACAAGGCGGGGACCTTCGTCTCTTGGTTCACATCTCCTTCGTTAGAGAACGAGCTCGGTGGTTCACCCACCATCTCCTTCGAGCGTCTCAAGGCAACTCGGTGGTTCAAGCTCCTTCTTCGAGTCAGGTATGTAGACACTTTACCCTTGTAGCTTGATACTTGTTGGGTTTGAAACCAATTTGAATGGTTATGGGGATTTAGCATTTTGTGGATTTAGGGCTTTTTTTAAATTTGTTGATTTTGGGGGCTGGACTTGTTTTCTTTTATGGATTTAGGGCTTGTTTGGGTGAGTTTTTGGTGGGGCGGTGCAAGGAGGCAAATGATGAACTTTAGGTGCTACAAATCATCATTGAAAAGTAAGAAAAACTTTTCTTGAACCCTAGAAATCGGATATCACTTGATACGTGACTATATCCTTCATCGCAACTTGCTTGTTTGTTGTTGTATTCAAAGCAAGGCTTTGTTTCTCTTCTTGATGAAGTCGCAGAAAAACACTTGCGCCTGATGTTGCTAAATTTTGAACAAAGGATGGTGGCAATCTAAAAGAAAATTGATTTCACAATCAACTCTTTTTTTTTCTTTCGGATGAGTGATGGATAGATGAGTTGAGTCCACAACTCGTTATTAATCGAGATCCATGATCAAAGGGTTTAGATTGAGATCCCAATCTAAGGTGAGCGAAGAAGTCAAAGATGATCTTTGTCAAAACCTAAACTTTAAAACTCAGCTGCTGAAAAACAACAACGACAAGGGTTTAAATAGAGAAATTTAAGCTAGGGCATGTAAGATATGGCTGCAAGCCATGATGGGCAGCCCACACTTGATTATAACTCTATCCTAAATTCTAAATTAATACATGTAACATAAAATAAAAATGATAGAACCTCAAACTAATAGATAACAAATACATAGCTAAATAATTTAAATAAAAAGAAAATAGAGACAACAAAAGCATATATCCTCACAATATTAATATAATAAAGTAACAAGCTTCATGAGAGCTCGCTTGAGTCTCTTTCAGGGTGGTCTTAATCACATTTGAAGATGGTTGTTGAATGTCATTATCTTCGTGTCATCAATGCACCTTTTTGTATCACATTACACATAGATGGGCATCACCTTTAATGTGCACCATGTCACACATGAATGTGTACGACAGTACACATGCATTGTACATCGCAAAAGTTTTCGCACAATTTGCAATGGAACATCCACTCGCATTTGATCAATTTTCCATTATAACATACTAAACATAAAAGATGCATTATTAATAACTATAATCTATGCTTGAGGTTCACATTTAGCACTATAGTTTTATATATAGTACATTAAAGGTTCATACTTAATATACAAAAGCTTCACATTTAATAAACATGCATTTTAATATACTAAATATAGAAGGTGTGAGGTTAATAATTATCAACTATGCTTGAGGTTCACAGTTACTACACGAGCGGTTCATATGGAGTACACTAAAGATTCATACCTAATATACTAAAGTTTCACATTTAACAAACACGCATTTTAATATACTAAACGTAAATTGTGCATGGTTAATAAGTAATAGCTATAAACTACTCTTGAGGTTCACAATTAGTATACTAGAGTTCACGTGTAGTACTCTAAAGATCTATACTTAATATACTAAATGTTCACATTTAATAAACAAAGTATACATGCATCTTAATAACGCATTTTGACCCTAAGTATAATTTTGCCAACCTCTAAAATAAAGTTTGTGAATCTAAGTACCATAACGCATTACGTTTAGGGAAAAATGCGTTCAGGAAAAAGAAAAAATGTAAAAACTACAAAAATGCCCCTTCGTGCCAATATACCCCTCTAATTATAGTCATCTCTCCCCTTGATTCAATGGCCCAATTTTTCCACATGTTTTACCATAAGAGTCATATGTATTTATTTATTATTTATTTTTTGATTAGGTAAAAATTAGACTGGAAACCACAGAAGAGCCGATTTCTCAGTCTATAGCATCCTTTCAGATGAGAATTACAAATTCTAGATTAGCTCGAATATCTTCCAAGGAACTCAACTAGACCTTCTTTGCGATGAAATCGGCCACCACGTTTGTTTCTCGGAAGACATGAAAAATCTGCACTAAAGAGTCATATGTATTTGAACCCACCTCTAAGAGCATATAAATATTTGATATATACTCTTCTTATAAAGTGTAATTGTATAGAGCAAGTAATTAATCATTGATAAGTAGACATGTCAATTGGGTTGGCCAAGTCGGGTTCAGGTTGAGTACGGGTCGAGCGAATTCGGGTTACTAGTCAAGTCAAGTCATGTCGTTATAGGTTAGCGGGCGGTTCGGGTTGACCCGACGGGTCAAGAACGCTTTTTTTAATTATTTGTTCACAATTAAAATATTTTTAAATAATTACAAATAATAGGGAGAATTGGTTATATATCCATAAAATCTTGTCTAATTGGATATATACCTATCAAAAGTTGAAAATTGGTCATATATCCATCAGTTTATAGAAATTTTGGATTTTATCCAAAATTATTTTTTCTCTTCAAATAATACATAATATAATTTAGAAATAGGATAACTTATTCAATATTACCCATAAATATAAAAAAATTCACGTGAATATCCATAGAACTAAAAATTAAATTAATTGAAATCACCCACAAGAAGGTAGACTTTGTATGAAATAAATCATGCATAACACTGAAATTAACCCAAAACAATAATTTTCATTGATTTTATTTAGTAAACACCAACCAAATTAAAAGGGTATTGAAAAAAACTAATAATTTATAGAGGAATAGGCGCATAGAAAGGAAAATAATGTAATATAACTTAAAATATAACTAGTTAAAAAGTTATTGTAATCTTACTAGGATATATTTTAGTTTCATTTTAAATAAAACCCCTAAAATGGATGATTTTACAGGTTTGTTTATTATTTTTATGAGTGATTTATAATGACCTCATATTTTATGAGTAATTTTGTGTAATTTATCCATAACGTAAATGATTATATTTATAGTCTTAAATGTAATTAATAAGGATTAATACATAAGTTTCATAAGATTGGATGGGCAATTGGGCATATGTCCAATTTTTAAGTTTTGATGGATATATACCCAATTAAATATATTTTGATGGGTATATAACCAATTTTCGCCAAAATATCATAACTCTGTCAAAATAAACAAAAATGATGTAAAAGTAAAAAAATATTATTTATTTATATAATTGAGATTAATATATATCAAACTTTTATTTTTCAATTTAAATTGTATTAACTTAAAAATTGATGAATTAAAAAAATAATACAAGTATACTGAGATTTTTAGAGATTTTTAAATACATTGAAAGTATTTATATATCATTTATTATATATTTTTTAAGTAATACATTTGGTTCACGTTGATCGGGTTCAGGTAACACATTTTTGGATTAGATTCAGGTTTAACAATTTCGGGTTATTAAAATTGGGAAAAGTTCAAATGAGGACAGCTCCCCGTGTCAGGACTCAGGATTCACCAAGCGCGTCCAAAAATTCGGCCCGGCCGAATTATTCGCGAATTTTTGCCGAATTATTCGATAAAAATTCGCGATTTTTTTGGAAAATATTTTTCAAAAATTTGATTTTTTGCAAAAAAAAAATCGATTTTGTGTGCATATGAAATACACTGTTGTGTGCATATGTCAGAACGTATGTGTGCATATGTTAGGCTCGGTGTGTGCATGTGGTTTTCAGAATGTGTACATGTCTGGGAACAATTGTTAATGCTAGAGACATGTATGCATATCAAATACACATCTGTGTGCATACGCGAAAAAGTGTGTGTGCACATATAACCAACAAGGTGGATGATTTCCTGGGTATGAACACATGATTTCTGCGGTATGAACACATGATTCCTAGGCTTATATTTGATACGCACACGCACGTAGTGGATATGCACACAACAAGGTGGATGATATGCACACAATAGTCTATTTGACATGCACATAACGAGTATTTGATATGCACACATGGTTTGTGTGCATCAACACTTGAGACCATATGCACACACGCGGTATGCACACATGGTTTGTATGCATCAACACTTGAGACCATATGCACACACGAGGTATGCACACGATAGTGTAATGGATGTGCACACGACATGTTATTTGGTATGCACACATGGTTTGTGTGCATCAACACTTGTTTCCATGTATGCACATGACTTGAGACCATATGCACACACGGAGTCTGCACACGACAAGTTATTTGGTATGCACACGACAAGTTATTTGGTATGCACACACATGTGTGCATACCAACACTTGTTTTCGGGTATGCACACGACCCGAGACCATATGAACACACGGAGTATGCACACAGCAGTATAATTGATGTGCACACACAGGTTATTTGATGTGCACACAAGTCCTCTAAGCATAAATACTATGTTAAAGGCATTCACAACTTCAGAAACCATATGCACACACACATAGTTACATATGCACACACACGTTATATGATATGCACACACACGTTATATGATATGCACACAAAATCAATTTTTCTGGGAAAATTTTTGACTTGGAATTTTTTTTTGCCGAATTATTCGCGAATTATACGCGAAAAATTCGGCAATTGTATTGCAAGGCCGAATTGAAGCTTTTCCCTATAAGGGCGCGCGCCTCCGCCACTGTTCACTCCGTTTTTTTTTGTTTTTCCCTCTAATTTTTCCTCTTCTCTCATACATCCTCAATCCTATCATGAAACACCGTCCTCACCGGAACCGGACCCATTAAAATTTTCAGGCAGTTCAAGTGGCGTTCAAATGCGAATTGGTCAAGTCGATAAAACAAATCCAGTCATGTTTTGTCGGCTCTAAGCTATAATACGTAAAAGATATGGGCCGGTACATCACTACTTTGTATCTCTAAGTTGATCCTCTTAGGAACAAAAAGGGTATGGGCCGCTACATCACTACTTTGTAATTGTATCTCAAAAGTGGTCTTGTGATTTATAAGGAGAAGTCAGATATCAATCTTTTCGGCGGTAATCTCAGAATGCTTGATATAATTTTCTGATTTCTATAATCAGGCAGTTTGTATTCACCGTGTGGTTCGCCATAACATGTCAGAGAGCAAAAGGACTAGGAAACTAACTCAAGTGTACAAGTTCTGGTGATTCTATCTAATAATATACACAATATATATGTTCACATGGAACTGCAATCCGAAACAATATACCAACCACATCATATATGATATATGTATAGCTAGCTAGCGGTGGTGAGGCTATGAGTTGTGAACAGAACAATCGAAAAAGAATGATACACGTATCACCTGGCCTGGCCTGAATGAGGTATTGAGGTGTGAATATCTACGACAGTAAGCTTGGACCATTTTCAGAAGCCGTCCGAGGGTGAATGGTCATCTGCACATCGCGTGAAAAGTGGGTCCTTCTCTTTGCATAAGGAGCCTCTTTTCCTATACAAGAAAAAAGACAGGTCAAGCATAATATTTGATGGAGGAATTGAGCAAAAACTAACACTGAACTGAATTTGAAACAACTCAAAGTAAGAAAAGATTACTTACCCGCTATTCTCTGAGCCCTAAGAATATTTTGCCGCCTCTTCCACCAAACAATGGTACAAACAACTACAAGCAGAAAGCCTATAGAACCAGCTGATGCAATACCCAACTTGGCACCAGCAGAAAGATGAGGTCCGCACGTTGGGAGTCCAGGTATACCACAAAGACCATCATTGTCGGTAAAACTGAGAAGCCATTGAAACAGAGATCTAATATTAGCACTCCCGTTTCTTATAATATATATGTTTGGATAAAAATTATCTATTTCAAGATGAACAAGATCACTTTAAGAGGAAAGATGGAATACTTAAAGCTGGCTCTTTGCATGAGCCTGCGCCCTAGTGAAGATGGAACTCTTCCAGAAAGTTCATTGCCATTCAGATTTCTGCATAGCATAGCATCAGAAGTAGAATTACTTCATATATCAATCTGTTAAATGAGGCATAATTTTGGAGCTAGATAACGGTATTACAGAATACGCAAAGAGTTCAATTCTCCCAAGCTCTCTGGAATTGAACCGTTCATAGAATTGTAAGATAGATCCCTGCAGCACCATAAAATGTGATCAAGATATCTACAGGAAAGACTTGGAAAACGGCAACACTAACACAAGGTAATACAAATGCACATCAAAAGAGAAAATATCGAGAAGCTGAACAAAGATAGTGCCTTTGAATCCTCTCCAGATGATATCAACTATATATTATTACACCTTGGATTACATTAACAAATAGATGGCTTAATATGGCAGATTAGTATACATAAAGGCAATTACCAACCAACAACAGAGCTATGCTAGATGCCCTGTCAGTGGATAATTCCACTTATCAAAGATAGCACCAGATCATATATTTTCCTATGCATTTACTCATTTTTATATATTGCCTTGTCAATTGAGTGGACTATAATTGGATTCATATCATATATTTTCCTATGCATTACTCATTTACTCATCTGTTATATTGCCTTGTCAATTGAATGAATAATCATTGACTCATATCCCAACTTTTGTATTGTTTCTATGTTTTCTTTTTCTTGTCATTGTCCATGATAATTAGTGTTTTTTGTCTTGAGATTTCATTTCAATCTCTTACGAAAGTAATCAGGGCTCAATTTCATTAAACAAACAAACTACTGCAATTAAGTTATTAAGTGATTTAAACTATATATTCACCAAATTTATGACAGGCAGGTTTATTAGACAATAAACACAAAATTGATCAGCAACATTCATGCAGGATTATTAGCTTTTTCCAGAGACACATAAAATGGAGAATTTGTTCAAGAATAACTTTATCCATAAGTTACCATAAGTTATAAATGTTTAGATAATTCACTTACAATGTTTCCAGTTTCGTGATGGATCCTAGTGATGGTGGAATTGCTCCATGGATGCTGTTTCCACTCAAGTTTCTGATAAGGAGACAGCCAATGTATCATCTCATGAACATATGTTAGGAAATGGTTGATTTATCTCGAAAGTAGTTAAACTGGATATATAGTACTTTAAAGCGATTACACATAAATTCAACAAATTCCAATAAACCTGGCTGGATGTCTCCTACTTTGATTCAGGAACAAATGAAAACCATTTACCAAAATAACCCATGCATCTAAATTGTCAGTTACTTACATGTTCTGCAGATTACTCAACCTAGATATATCATCTGGCAAGTAGCCCCGTAAAGCCTGGTTATCAAGACCACTGCAATCAGAGCAGAAAGTTCAGCACTTGGTATGTTGGAATGAAAATATCTGAATAAAATTCAAGTAGTGAGAACAGATAGGAAAATAATAAAACACAAACCGTAAAGAGGGTTCAAATACTTACAGTCCATCAATATACCATATCCCCTTAACACCATCAAATTGGCAATCAGCTCCACTCCAAGGATGTTGCTGAGGAACACATGGATCACCATTCCAGCCAAGCCGACGAGGCAGCTGCAAAGCTTTCTTTATTGACTGCAGTGCATTGACTAAAACAGAAGAAGACAAAATTATTTAGTTTGCCAACTGGATTAGCTTTCCAAGAAAATATGCATACCAAAAATGACCAACAAGCACCAATAACTAGGTCTCCAAGCAACATTAAGGCAAGCATGCTGTAAATTGCCAGCGGCCTGACAATGCTACCCAAGGTAGACCACTATGATATACAAAGATGCAATTTAGTAAGTACTGATAATTAGTTCATTACTTTGAGAGGACTACATACTTTCATCAGGTAAAGTCTTAGCCTCAACTGCAATAACTTGAAAGATTTCGATAGCATTTACGATTGCATGGCTTCCATTGGTTGGCTGTAAAGATATAGTCAGGGTACGGCCATTAACAGCAACAGTTGTGTTCAATACCAAAGCAGTTTTAGGTCCCCCACTCATTCCTACAATATCAACAGCTTTATATACAATATCACCATTTACGAAGATGTCAAACACCCTTTGACCAGCACCAGTTATTGAAGGGTCAATCTCAGCAAAGTGTAGCCATACAGAATAGTTGGCATTGGGTTCCACATCCATTGTGTACGCTAGATCTAGCTCTCTATCAGTACTAACTAGCGCCGTTCTATAAAGAGCATCTGGATAAAAGTTTGGAGCCAGTGAACCCTTGTTAATGGTGCCTTCTATAGAAATATCTTGATCAGCGCTTAAACCAATAGTTTTTAGTGCGTTCCAGTATCGATCACCACCCCATGGATCCCCACCATAATCTACATCAAATTTTGGCTTTCCTGCACCGCAGCTCAGTCTCCGAACTGTTTTTAAAATCACCCCTCGCCCAAATTGTGGCCCGGAATAGTATGCTTTATCATCAATTTGAAGCATTTCAATGGCAAGAATTGCTGGGTCACCATGACCAGTGCTGTGGAAGCAAATTGATGCTGTGCCACCACTAAGAAAGACAAGGGCTTCAGTAAATACTTGTTCAGCATCTTGTGTGCTCCAGCCTGCACTTAAAGAGTCTACCAGAGTGCCTTC
Organism: Rheum nobile; assembly: GCA_027886185.1. Taxonomy (NCBI): domain Eukaryota; kingdom Viridiplantae; phylum Streptophyta; class Magnoliopsida; order Caryophyllales; family Polygonaceae; genus Rheum; species Rheum nobile. Next base: position 2,528,649 of record WOAB01000561.1, on the reverse strand, counting down.
TACGGAAATATCAAATAGAGGTTCATCATCAAAATTAGGATCATCAACCAATCCAAAGAATATTCTCACTGAATAGTGCCCTGTGGGTACACTATTGATGATGTAGCAATTTTCCGGTCCTTCAGACAAAGGAAAATAACGGACTGTAGATAGTGGGGGAGTGATGAAACTAGGCCGTGTTGCATTGGCTGGAACGCCACCTGTGTAGCCAAAATCCTTATACCATGGTGTATTAGTTGGTGGAGTGTGAACGTCTTTCTGAGCTCCACAACTCAATCGCATTGCATAAGGAGCTGCCATTTTAAAATAACATTTAGACAATAATTTCAAACAATTATATATAATGCAAGCAGAAAAGAAATACCAATTACAGATTAGGTTTCTAAGCCATTCAATCTAGAGATATTAATAATACCAGCTTATAGAACAAACCAAGAGGTAACAAACAGTATTGACTGTGAATCACAGTATTGATTAAAGGGTGAAATGTTGAAAGAAAATACCAATTGTGGATAAGGTTTCTCCATTCAATCTTCTCTATTCATCACAATTCAATCTTCTACTATCACAATTAAGATGATTTGACAATGTAAATTTCAGTAGAAGCCACAGTGGACAAGATCGAAGCAATCCGAAAAACGGAAGGATAGCATTTACCAATGAAGTCATTCAATTCCACTTCAAGCTAATGAAGACATCAAATATACAAGAGAATAGAAGTAGTAAAATAGTGAATGAAGCAGCACAGCTCCAGTAATCGCGGCAGTGCGCTTAAAATCATAGAGATCTATCAGTTTGAGCGAAACAGGTGAGTAGATCCAGAGAGCAACAAAATACTTGGTAATTCCAGTAGCAGGGAAAGGAAAAAGAAAGGCAACTCGAAATTCATCAGCTTCAGGTTACTAAATCGAATGAAACATGGAAAATTAAGGTCGACACCAACTCAATTCCAGACGAAAACAAAAAATTGAAAAGCAAGTAGAGAGGGAGGGAGAAAAAGATTACGAGTTCGAGAATCGGAAGGAGCGAGAAAAGAGAAGAAGGCGAGTAGAAGGAGAAGCATAAGAGGAGGAGATCCAACTCCAACTCCAAGGCAAAGCATTGTTGTCGGGATGCTAGAGCTTCAACCCCCACATTCTTCTCTGCATTGATGGGCTGCTTCAGAGAGACAGACGACTCTCGACTCTCGACTCTCGAGTCTCTTCTCTGACGGACGTGCAGGCGAGTGGAAGGAATTTCAAAAATTTAAATAAACATTTTTATTCCACTCCTGTAATTACGCCTCCTATCATGTCATCTAGTAGAGCCGTAGCACTCGAACCGTTGACCCTTGAACTTAGAGCAACTTTAATGGGACTTTAAGGGTGGGTCTTATAGAAAATTTTTGATAGAATTATTTTCTAAAAGCCCCTAAATAGTATGTTGTATTTTATTGAGACTTTTAGAAGGGATTTTTAGTTTTAGTTAAAATTATAATTATATCTATTTATTTATATTAAATTATCAATAAATTCTTTATTATATTAAACTATAATTGTACTCTTACTATAGATAGAGAAAAATGTAATTTGAATTATGGTATTTTTTTTAATTTTTTTTACCTGTCCACTTTTTTTTTAAATCAATCTAAAAAACAAAATAGTACGCACCAATCAGTTGGCCACACGTGGCACTTCCTATAGCTTTTTTTGTTTGAGACGCGTTTGGAGGGGGGTCAAAATGGCACCGTTTTTTAGGGAATTTCAGGCAAAATTTTTTAACCCACCAAACAATCCTTAATTCATTTTGTATGGGACGGTCCCATCTTTTCCACTTTTTAAGGGACTTTGGTAGGGGCTTTTAGAGGAATTAAAATATTTTAATGTAAAATATTCATGAGACCCATCTATGGGCCCTCCGTTAAAGGTGCCCTTATACCACTACCAATTTATGATCTAGAAGTTAAATTAAACTAGTCTAATGTTTGTCCATGAACACATATTAAGAGTTTAAATTTGGAATTTTTTTTCAAAATATTTTTCAAAGTAGAATAGGTGAATCCTTAGAAAAAAAAAATTAACCTAGTGACTAAAAGAGATTATTACTAAATATGGGGCTTTTATTGTGTGTCCATGGGCATACATTAGAAAAATCCTAAGTTAAAGGGGGGTCGAGGTTCGCACCGTAATTTTTATGCTACGCACCGCAATTTGTGTGGAACGAGGTTGCGCCCAAAAAAAAATTATTATTGTGCGCCACATGAGCCGTTTTTTTAAATAAGAATTTTTTTTTAAAAAAAATGTTGAACCGGTTCAACACTTAGGCGCTACTACGTAGCGTCCAAAAAAGTTATCGTTAGATTCTCTCTCACAGGCTTTGGGCGCAACTAGGTGGCACCCAAATGCTGTAAGAGAGAATCCAGTTTGAGTTTTGTAGGATTTAGGGTCTTTGTCATTACACTCGAGTAATCTTAGACAAGCTTTTCTCATGCTCGTTCACCAAACTTCTTGGAAGTTCCTATCAGGCCAACTGAAATTTGGGCCATATCTAGGTATTGGAAGTTATTTGCCAGAATTAAAACTATGAATACTAGAGTTTGGGATTTGTCTATGAATTGTTATACTAAACCCTAAAAATAATGGTTTAGGGTTTGGACGCCATCTAGTAGAGCATAAGGGGTACAACATAAACCTTTTGTGCTCTACCTAGTTTAGCACAAAGGCTGTGAGAGAGAATCCAATTTGGGTTTTTAGGGTTTAGGGTATAAGGTTTAGAGTTTAGGGTTTCTTACATTACAATACAAAATTTAAGATTTACAAGTTGAAGTTGGAGAAACAACTTACAATATCTAGATATTGACCAAATATTTTGGTAAATTGGTTCGGACCTTGAAATGTGTGGGTGGATGGGGCAATTCGTCCGATTTAGGGGCTCGTTAGGATAACTATATTTTTCCCATAATCTCAAATCAAATAATCGTCATGATAACGGTATTTACCTCTAAATTCTCATACCCTAAACCCCGAAACAAAACCCCACCCCAAAGCTTTTGGGCGCCACCTAGTGGCGCCCAATAGCTGTGTGGAGGATTTGTTTTGGGGTGTTTTAGGGTTTAGGGTATCTTACATTACAATACAAAGTTTAAGATTTACAAGTTTAAGTTGAAGAAATAACTTTAAATATCTAGATATTGACCGAATATTTGGTAAATTGGTTAGGACGTCGAAATGTGTGGCTGATTGGGGAAATTCATCCGGTTTAGGGGATCGTTAGGATAATTGTATTTTTCCCATAATCTCAAATCAAATAATGACTTAGAATTTGGGATTTGACTATTCATTGTTATACTCTACCATAAACCCTAAACCCTAAAAATAATGGTTTAGGGTTCGGGCGCCACCTAGTAGAGCACCAGGGGTACAACATAAACCATTTGTGCTCCACCTAGTTGAGCACAAAGGCTGTGAGAGAGAATCCAATTTGATTTTTTTGGGTTTTTGGTATAGGGTTTATGGTTTAGGATTTCTTACATTACAGTACAAAGTTTAAGATTTTCAAGTTTAAGTTGGAGAAATAACTTATAATATCTAGATATTGACCGAAATATTTTGGTAAATTGGTTCGGACCTTGAAATGTGTGGGCGGTTGAGGAAATTCGTCTGGTTTAGGGGCTCGTTAGGATAATTGTATTTTCCCCATAATCTCAAATCAAATAATGACTTAGAGTTTGAAATTTGCCCATTAATTGTTATACTCTACCCTAAACCGTAAACCCTAAATCCTAAACCCTAAAAATAATGGTTTAGTGTTTGGACACCACGTAGTAGAGCACAAGGGGTACAACATAAACCCTTTGTGCTCCACCTAGTTGAGCACAAAGGCTGTGAGAGAGAATCCAATTTGGATTTTTTAGGGTTTAGGATATAGGGTTTCTTACATTACGATACAAAGTCTAAGATTTTCAAGTTTAAGTTGGAGAAATAACATACAATATCTAGATATTGACCGAATAATTTGGTAAATTGGTTCGGACCTTGAAATGTGTGGGCGGTTTGGGCAATTCGTCCGATTTAGGGGCTCGTTAGGATAACTTTATTTTTCCCTTAATCTCAAATCAAATAATTGCTTAGAGTTTGGGATTTGCCTATGAATTGCTATACTCTACTCTAAACCCTAAAGATAACCCCTTGTGCACCACCTAGTTGAGCACAATTTTTTTTTTGCATGTGCGCTACTATTACGTAGCGCACAAGTGACCCGTTTTTTTGAAAAAACAAGTATTAATTTTGTTTTTTTTATAAATTGGTTCACTTCTTGGGCGCCACTAGGTAGCGCCCAAGAAGTAAAAAAAAATTAAAAAATTAGGCGCCACTGTGTTCTGCACAAAATGCGGTGCGGGACATAAAAAACCTAAAGCGGAAATTGTCCCCGTTGAAAATCAAGTATCTTGTTTACTGTTTTGAAGTGAATAAGGCTCTAATTGGTATATTCGATTGAAATAAAAGTTAGAGCTAAATAAGTAATTGAAACTGAATCTGAAACTGAATAATTAGGTGATGCTGAATTTATTGGCTTAATTATTTTAAAAAATATAATTTATATTAGGTCTTACATGCTGAATGTGTAGAAAAGTAAAATTCAGTTTGTTAATCTTCAACAATCTTGGGGTCAGATTAAAAAGGATTTGAAAAATTAAGTTGTATTAATCTAGTACAAGTTCCTTAAGCTAGACTAACCTTTTTTTACTGAAAACTCATCAAATATATTAAAAATAAATCAAACTCTTTTTAATATCAAAAGAGCTTTGTCGAACGGAGCCTAAGACAAAATCACTTAATCTTTATTAAAAAAATTGGCTGAACTGACACAAGGGGTTGTCACTCAACTAATTGTCTTTCCAAAAATGTATCAAATCCCTATTACCCACATTCCACTCAACCCCTTTGGTGACAATTTTCTCTAAGCTCCATCTAATGCTGCTCCAAGTCGCTGAGGGTTTGCATCTGTTAGTTTGAATGACAGAGGCCTCAACTGTCTGCAATCCATACTTGGTCGAGACAAGCTCTCCCCAAAGGCCACCATTACCGCTAATAAGCCTCCATCCTAACTTACCCAAGATTGCTAAATTCGTGTCTTTCGATTGACGGAGACGGAAACCCCCATATTCCTTAGGCAAACATAAGTCTTCCCAAATAGTAGGGGAGAGTAGCGAGAACCGACTTGGTAAGTAACTGAAGACACTCCTAGTGACTCATCCCAAATCAAAGACTGGCTTAGTTTATCCAATTCCAAGCAAATTACACATGAATACGGATAGTGTTTATGGAGTAGTAGGGGAGAGTAGTGAGAACCGACTTGGTAAGTGTGATCCTCCCCGCAAGGCTTAGGTGTTTGCACTTCCATTTGGTTAGTTTTGCCATGGATTTGGCTAGGATATGATCAAAGTGCTCCTTAGAAAGCTTTTATGTAACACAGGCATGCCTGGGTAATTCCCTAAGTTCCTTGTAACATTAATGCTAGTAACATGCTCCAATTGAGCCACTAAGTCCTTAGATACATTTGAAGACACATAGAGTCCGGTCGTCGGGGACGTGCTGTGTTGAACCACTTGTTTTACTTTCTCTACTCATCGGTCACTCCTTTCCTTGGCCCTGTTTTGGACATTAGCGATAGGTTGTGAGGCGTTTGGGGTGGTGTCTTGCGTTGCTTGACTCTCCGTTGACTCTTCGAGATTGCAACGCCTTGCCAAGTTCTGTATTTCCCACATCAAATGCAAATATTCGGTAAGCCCTCGTATTTAACTAGGATGGGGTCGTCATTAACTAAAATGGCACCACGGAGAGGCTTGGTAAGGTCAAGCTCCACACAAACCCTAGCATACCGCCCACGGGGTAGCATACAAGGTATTCTTGTCAACCCTAACAAGCCTTCCCAGGCTGGTCCGCGATGCATCTAACGATCCTCTCTTCATAAAGGATGAGTGGGAGGTTGGAGAGGCGGATCCACATACAAATGGTGTTAATTTCGTCCTTGTTAGGATTGAAGCTCGGATCCCATCACTTGACCATTAGGCATTGACCGAAGACACTCCAAGGACCTCTCGTTAGAGTCGTCCAACAGTCTTGCTCAAGTTCGAACCTTACTATATGGTATCCATTAGCAACATCAATAATAACCCACTTAACCTAGGGCTTTCACATGTCGTGTAGTCTCCTCTCCAACAGGGGGAAACAACATGACGCCCCAACAACTTAATGACTATTGAGTTCTGCAAAGCTTGAGCTAATGTTGCCAGGACCTCCTGGTCGATATCCACCGCCGGAACACCATCATCTCCATGAAGGAAGTTGATGTGGATCTTTTGATCCAAAAGGTTATCTGTGAGGGCTCCTTGTTGTTGGGCCTGAAATCTTTGGGTAAGCTTATTCTTGAAGGAAGGAACCAAGTTTGGTTGATGATCCGGTGAGCATTTGCTTGCTTCGGACATCTGGACGTCACTAGGCTGCTAGGTAGGAAGGCATGCCAGGCTTGGGGACAGGGGGGAGGTGCCAGGTTGTTCGGGGATGAGATTTTGGCGATGCCAGGGGCGGTAGACAGGTCGGAGGGGAACTTGGGGTACTGGGAGGACATTAGAGAGTCTTTTTCCTAGAGAGCATTTTTAATTACCCTTTTGTCTTTTTTTCCTACACAATTCTCCTCTTGAGAATAAAGCCTATTATTTTTGTGACAAATCGGCACAAACCGTTCCATTATCCTCACAGCCCGTATTTGTTGTTTTTCGGTCCTTACTATTTTTGGATGATATAAAGACTTTTTAGGGATGGATTTTTAGAGCTTCTTCTACGTTTTAGACTGTCGTTCTAGCCCTATTGTGTTTTTGGAGTTCTTTCAGAGATTTCTACATATTGGAGACTGTTACTCTGGAATCGATCAAGTATTTTCTTCTTCTAATTTAGTTGAATGATGTTCTTATTTCTTAAGATGTTTTTGATTGTTTCTCTAAGCATGTCTGGCTAATTCCTTATTTCTAGGATTGGGGTGAACCCAACTATGTGTAGATAGACTTGTTTGATATTTGCCTAAATGAAAATCTGAAACTTTGTTGATTCATTCCTAGATGCTTAATGCCCATAGTAGCTTATGTGAAATGGGTCCTATTAGGGTTTGAGACTGAGAGGTGATAACGTTAACGGGTAGTCAGATATGGTTTGTAACACCCCTAAATATATAACCTTGAAGGCATTACCGCCAGTGACCTCAGACGTTCTGTCCGATGTCACCCAAGGCTTTACCAGTTGATATAAATCATCAAACAATAATTATGATACAAAATATCATAATTTTCATTTAAAATCATTGTCTCGGCATTACATCCATAATCCGAAAGACAACAAAAAAAAATACAGCGGAGGACTTAATACAAGGTATATTTAACACAACGAAAGTCTTTAAATAACCAACAAAAGGGTCTTGATCGCAATGATCACCCACCAAGGATCTCAACCTGAATAAACTTATCAAAAACACCGTTTGCCTTCAAAGTCGTTCTAGCCTTCACAGGACGACAACTTATCTGATGTGCCGAATCGAACGGATGACACCAGCCAACCATGCAGAGAACAATTACGGTTGGTTAGTCTAATGAAAGACTATGCAAGGGTACAAGCAGAGTGGTCCGAAGTAGTCGTATTAGGTTAGACTCATCGCTTCTCGAATTAAAACCGATGACGATAGTCAACCACCATACTTCTACTGGAATACATGAAAAGACATGATCAAGAAAAGATTATGGAGACCGAGTCTCACAGCAAGCAATCCCAAAAGAAGACTCCAACGAGTTGAGTCTTATCGGAAATATGACAAATGTTGGGGAACATAAATATGACACACAAGCGTTCAAAACGACTTGATGTTTCGGTTCAAGACCAACCTCACCGCTCAAAGCGAATCCAGATTGGAAAGAGAACGTTACTCTGATCAAAGTCAAGACGAGATTTCCTAGCTGCACTATTGCCTAGCTGCACTATTCGCCCAAGGGTATATTAATTATGTGCGACAACGGCACTTATCTCATTTAATTCCAAAACGATCATCACGTTATAAGCTTTTAAATCTCCTCACAAGAGATATCGGATCTCCTCACAAGAGATATCAGATCTCCTCACAAGAGATATCAGAGGGAATAAATCCCGAAAGATTTGGCACTAGCGAAGTGCACCAACCCTGAGTAAGGGCATGGTTATGACCAGAGAGAGTACTGGGGAAAAATCCACCAAGTACTAGTTATAAAGAAACAGCTAAACCCCCACAAGGTACATAGCGTTCCTACGAATACTCGTTCTAACTAAACAGTTACGAACGCAGTAATAATTCACATCAACGTTAAGAATACTTGTGCTAACTAAACAGTTAACGCATAGTAATAATCCATTTTAATGTTAAGGATACTCGTGCTAACTAAATAGTTAAAGCACAATAATAATCACATCAAAGCCATTAAGGCCAATAACAAATATAATAGCGTTGTCCTAGCAGATATACAACCTATTATAATATCTTTTAAAATCACAAACATTTATCAAAACTGTTCCCAACGAGAACAATAAATCATTCCAAATTAATTAACAACTAAACAATTGATAATTAATTGAAATATGGAATGATGAGCAAGAGCGAACCGTCACTTGCCTTAGATTCGACGAAAGCTTGAACAAAGCTTAGAGATAACGAGTTCCTGGGTCAGAAGCAAGGATAGATCTCGAATACCAGATCCCTATGAAACGACCCATAACGAGATCCTAAGTTAGATTCGATATCCACATATACGAATCTAAAAGAATACGAAAGGAATTGATAACAACAATTTGTCGTGCTAATTACTGCTATGCAAAATATCCAAACAAACCTTAAACCGTAGTCCTAAGTAGGTAAGGGTCGAATCCACAGGGAGACAAATTCTATCTTTATATGCAATTTATATGTCAATCCAAAGTAACCTAAAGGGGGGTTTTGTATGTTTCAGTAAATCTAAGCATACAAAGGCAAACAAACTAAAGATGATGATTTCAGTAATGGGGAAAATAGCTCAGTCAAACAACATCCACTATTTGTATGACAAGTTGATCCTAGATACTCATTCAATATCTCATGCAATGGAAATTCCAATTCCTTTTCAGATATAACTAATAGCGCGCACAACCAGATACTATTAGCACTAACTAATTAAACAACCATGAAACTATCAAGATTCAGTTTAATAGCAGCGTTAAGAATAGGAATATAGTTGGATACAATTCTAGCATAAAACAACCAGCTTTTATCCTAGAATATAAATCAGTTCTCTTCTGCATAAGACTAGCACAACCAGATACTAGTACGATGCAGTTGCTACTCTGAAATAGATATGCTCAACCAGTAACAATCTAGATCTAGCAATCAATCAATAGAAATAAACCCTAGTTGCGCAGGTGATAAGCACTACTTTATAGGGCTTAACTAAGAGTTATTAGAGGTTTTATTGGTGCCATTCGGGTAGATTTAGACACATTCTTGTGTATGGCATTTGGAGGCGAAGTTGGTGTTTTTGGAAGTGTTTGAGCTACTTTGGAGATCATGAAGACACTGTGGAAGGAAGCCATCAAGAGAAGACGCCAAGGAGTGAAGAGGAGACGGGTTGGTGCAAGGCAAAGGACAAGAGTGTCGAGCATTAACCGCGATCGCGGGCATGGGTGCCGCGATCGCGGGACTCAGAGCATGTCGAGAGTTTTCTGCGGGCGCGAAGAGATTGAAGGGCGCGGAGCCACATGGGCCGCGATCAAGGTCCACCACCCGCGATCGCGGGTCTGACACGGCAGAGGCTCGGACTTATTCCGAATTATCTTTTTAGTTTTCTTTTCCCTTTTTCTTATTTCTATTTTAGTTATTTTTCTTAATGGGCTAGGTCATTTGTTAGGGCCCTATAAATACTCTCCTTATGCATTAGGGTTAGAGACTCTTATCACACTTTAGTTGCAATTTCAATTCATCATTGTTTATTTCTTTTGAAGTTTCTACCATGACTATGAGGAGCTAAGCCTCTTTGACTTAGTCCGGTAATGGAAGCATGAGTTCGTTCATCTGGTTGTGAGGTTTTGTTCCTATCTATCTATCCTATTGAGTTATATCTTTTCTCTGAGCAAATTCATATTTGAATGGTTGTTGGTTTATCTAGACTGATCACCTAGGTTTATTGCTTTCATTCTTATTGCTAATACTAGGGAACTGTTGGGCTAACGCTCTAGTATAAGTAGCAAGCATTGATTGTTATCTACATCTGCGGATTATATCTATGTGGGAATTGATTACATGGTAAATGCATCTGAGCGAGCGTTCTGTGTATCCTGGTTAATTCTTATATGCATTGCTGCCTTTGGGTTGAACCTTTAGTGGTACTAGGGTTATTCATTGGTAAGGGTTCTTTGTGGAAGGTTTCCCTCTGAATTTACATAAGATCGGGACAAGAATAACCGAATAGGAAGATAGGACTTAATCTATGAACAACCTTTGAATGACTTGTGTGGACATTACTTAGCTAAGTGTTTTTCTTTCTTGATATTTCATCCATTCTACTTTGTTTTGTTTGTTTTGTTTGCAACCAACCATAAAACCCCCCTTTGTGACATTGCATGCTACCACCATTGAATTCCTTCCTTCTCTGTGGGATCGACCCTGACTTGCTTATTATACTCTATTTAGTGAGGATTTTAGGATTTACTTTTGATTAGGGGTACGACGACTATCTCCTCCGATCAAATTTTGGCGCCGTTGCCGGGGAAGGCAATTGCGAATTTTTGGTGTTTTGCATGCTTTGTGTGTTTTTGAATTTTTTCTGTGTGATTTTCGTGTGTTTGCTTGTGGTTGTGGACCTATCTTTTGGTCCACACCCGTACTGCTGACTCTCCACCTTTAGATCTTGATCCAGAGATTGAGAGAACTTTCTCCCAAGGACGCAGAGTGAATCGAGCTTTGGTCTTTGAGAATCTCACTTTTGAGATGGCGGACGAGGTACCACCACCTACGTTAAGGCAGCTGACTGTGCCTAACTTGACGCAGCAGCCACTGGCCATACAATTCCCTGAGCTAGGAACAGGAGTGAACTTTGAGCTCAAGTCTGGTCTTATCCATCTTTTGCCTCAGTTCCATGGGCTAGCTGGAGAAGACCCAAACAAGCACCTCTCGGAGTTCCACGCCGTGTGCAGTTCCATGAAGCCACGGAATGTCACTGAGGATCAAATCACGTTGAGGGCTTTTCCTTTTTCACTTAAGGATTCAGCCAACGACTGGTTTTACTACCTCACCCCAGGAAGCATCAACACCTGGGAGAAAATAAAGAAGGCGTTCCTGGAAAAGTAATTTCCAGCAACGAAGCTGAACAGTCTCAAGCGCAACCTGAGCAACATAGAGCAGCATGGGACGGAGACGCTCTACGAGTACTATGAGCGTTTCAAGAGGTTGTTGTGATACCCCGTAATTCTGTAAGGATTATTTTGGGAATTTTTGGAATTTTCCCGAGTACCCATTGTGTACGTCGGATTTAATTCAAGTAGTTGGAGGCATTCTGTAATGTGCTCTGTATCTGTAATATTTTTATCCGTGAAGAATTATACAGTTAAGGCCTGTTGGAAGTCTATACTCGTTCGTGTACGACTTTTGTTATCGCGAGTTAAGATTAATACCAAATCTCTACCCACTTGATTATTGCCCAAGAGGTATAAATGGACTAACCATGGGTTAATACCCAAGGGCACAATTGGAAAGCTTTTTTGGCTCCCAACAACCCTAATCTTTGCCTATAAATAGAGGGCATGGGTGAAGCTAGAAAGGGTGTGAAAAACGCCTTTACGCTGTCCATTTCTCATCTCTAAAAAACGCTCCCAAAGAAAAACGCTCTCTCTCTCTCGGAAAGCTCTCGTGGATCGTTGGAGGCTCGTTTGGTGTCGTTCTCGGTGGCCAAAGGAGACTTGGAAGGCCCTTAGAAGCCTAGAAGCCAAGCAAGACAAAAGGCGAACCAAATCGAGCGTCGCAGGTAAGATTTCTCACCCGTTTTTAAGTTTCTGTTCAGCGACGGCGACCGCCGCCAGGGAGATGGCGCCCGCTGCCAGGAACGGCGACCGCCGTGAAGATCCCGGCGCCCGCCGTGATGAGGGCGGCGACCGCCGTGTTGGAGACGGCGACCGCCGTGAATATCTTGGTGCCGCCGTGGTGTGTGGCCAGCCGCCGTGGAGGAAGCCGTTGAGCGGCGCCCGCCGTGCTTGAGGCGGCGCCCGCCGTGATGGTGGCGGCGCCCGCCGCATTTAAGGCGGCGCCCGCCGCAATTGTTTGGTGGCCGGCCGTGAAGGGTTGTTGCCCGAGAGTTGTTGCGTTGGCTTCCGAGACCTTCGATCGGGTCTCGTATCCTTTGATTCCTTTCGTCCTTTCGTGTATTTGTACTATTGTTTGTCGAATCTAACCCAGGGTTCCTTTTTGGGTCGACTCGAAGGTGTTTATGCTAGTGGAGCTATACGCGTGTCGAGCCCGGAATCCCGTTGTCTCTGCTTTGTTCCAGATCTGCGGACTAAGGCAAGTGGCGGTTCACTCTTGCTCATCGTTCCATATTTACATTAATTATTAGTTGTTTATCTGAGTAATTAATTTGGAATGATTACTGTGTTTATCTGGAAATGGTTTTATAAACTGTTTTGGAAACTGTAATAATGACATTATCATAGGTTGTATATCTGTTAGAACAACGCTATCATATGTGATAATTACCGTGAAGGTATTGTTGTGAAGTTAATCTTAATGCTAGAATGGCATGTGGGTTAATAGGAAAACTAATCCAAGTAAGGATTAGCTGTTTCTATTATCTCTATGTTTAAGTTAATTGCCTGGATGGCTTTAATGTGAATAATTGTTGTGTTAGACTGTTTAGTTAGCACGAGTGTTCATAGGAACGCTAATCCAAGTAAGGATTAGTCGTTTCTTTATAATTTAATATTCGTGGGAACGCTAATCCAAGTAAGGATTTGTCGTTTCTTTAAATCATAATATTCCTCGGATTAATTCCGAATAATTTAAGGGTCATGACCTATGCTTCTTATCCACATGTAAGGATCTGAAGTGTTTTAAGCGCCTTGCAAGCGCCATTGGATGAGCTTAATTGCAGTCCTGTGTATTAAGCACTTAGCTAGTGCATTGGGGTGGACGTAACTGTCACCCTGTAAATTAAACTGTAAGCGCTGTGGCAGTGCAATCAGGGTGAACGTAAGGTCACCCGGTGTAATAATAACTTTCGTGTTCTCGGAATAATATTAAAAGCCTCAACAGTGTGTGTGTGTGTGTTGTAATAAGATGAGTGTAGTTAAGCACATAATTAAAGTGTAAGCACTGTAATAGTGCAATCAGGGTGAACGTAAGGTCACTCGGTGTAATAATAACGCCGTTGTTACTCGGCATAATGATGTTAAGTCCCGCGTGTGGGTTGTGTGTGTTTTAATTTGGGTCGACATGATTGTCACCCTGAGATTTAAGCTGTGTGCCGCTCTTAATAACATTAACGTGTTTCAGTAATGTGTGTTTTGTAATTAAATAAGATATGTGCCCGAGTGCACATGATTAATAAACCCATGGCGAGTAGTGCATCTAAGTAATAGTGCAGCTAGGAAAGCTCATCTCGACTTTGATCATAGTACGTTCTCTTTCCGATCTGGATTCGCTGTATGCGATGAGGTTGGTCGTGAACTGAAGCATCTCAGTCAACTTTTAAAATCATTGTTGTATGATTATTTAAATATTCCAGATTTGTCATACTTTCTTAAAGACTCATTTCAGTTGGAGTCTTCTTTCGGGTCGATTTCTGTGAAGATTAAGTCTTCCAGAATCTTCTCTCATGCATACCTCTTATTGTTATTCCGTGAAAGTGCCGGGTTATGTATCGTCCATTCGGTTATTATTCGAGGGACAATGATAGTAAACGGTTTCGATCACTCGAACCACTCTGCTTTTTACCCTTGCTAGTCTATTTAAGTAGACTAACCCACGAACTTTGTTCTCCGCATGTGGGCTGGTGCCATCCGTTCGATTCGGCACATCAGATAGAGTGTAGATGAGAAGACTAGAAGGACTATGGAGTCGACGGTGGTTTTCCGACGTTTTTAATAATCTCTTTTAATCAGGTTGAGATCCTTGGGCAGGTGATCATTACGATCACAACCCTTTTTGTAATATCTTTTAAAAGTCTTCCGCTGTACCTTGTTTAAGATTTCCATTGTAATTTATTTAAACTCTGTGTTTGTCCTATTCGGGATTGTGATGTAATCCCGAGACTCGTGTTTTATATGAATAAGGTTATCATTTTGTATCATTGTATTTCATGATTTGTATTTAAACGGTAAAGCCTTGGGTGATCTCGGTAAGGAACACTGGGGTCACTGGCGGTAATACCTTTCCAAAAGGGTTAAGTTTTGGGGGTGTTACAGTTGTGCTCTAGCTGTCCCTATCACGGGTATTCAGATCAGGATTTGGTCTTATATCTGTACGGGGGATTGCTGGATGAAGAGCGACGAATGGTGAACGCAGCGTGTGGGGGAAACATACTGAACAAAACCCCTATCGCTGCATTTGAGATATTCAGCGAGTTGTCGGAAGGCTCAAGGCAATTCAGCAAGAGGGCGAGCGCCCAGGCTGTGAAAGCCACTTCAAGTGAGAATGTTCCCCCATCTATGGCGAGGGAAGTGAGCGAAATGAAGGAGATGATCAAGGTTTTGATGAGGAAGGAAGGACCCCAGAGGGTCAAGGAGTGCGAATTTTGCTATGCCACCACGCATGCAACTGACGCATGCCCTACACTCCATGAGGAGCCCACTAAGCAAGTCAACGCTGTTGGGGGGTACCAACAAAGACAACGGTACGACCCCTACTCCAGTACCTACAATCCGGGGTGGAGAGACCATCCTAACTTGAGGTACGGGAACACGCACAATGTGGAGAACCCCCTTGAGTTCCGACCAAGACCCCCTCAGCAATACCAACAGCAGCAGCAGTACCCCCAACGACCATTCCAAGGAGGCCAGCAGTTCAGAGGCCCAGCAGAGCAGAGACCGCAAGGACAAGGAGCTCCCCGCACTATGAATCTAGAGGACCAGGTCAATACACTGGCGCAACACATGACCACGCTGACGCAGACAGTAGGAACCATGCAGCAAAACATGGTTCAGTTCCAACATGAGACCAAGTCCAGTATCCAGAACCTGGAGAAGCAGGTAGGGCAGATCTCCCAAGCGGTCAACAAGCTTGAAGCTAGAGAGTCACAAGCACTCCCATCTCAAACTGAGATTAATCCAAGGCAAAACGTCAACTGCATGACGTCAAGGCCAAGATGGGAGAATGAAGAAGAGAAGCTGGAATTAAAAGAGAAGTACGAGGCAAAACCGCGATCGCGGGGCGACAGCCGCGATCGCGGGTTTACGGAGCCAAAAGCCGAGAAAAAACTCGAGCATAAATTCGAGCATTAACCGCGACCGCGGGCATGACAGCCGCGATCGCGGGGAACCAGTGCGAGAACCGCGATCGCGGGTTGACACCCGCGATCAGCTCTCGGAAAGCGCTCCGCCTCGCAAGACATTTATGAACAAGTATGACTATCCGGAGGGATATTTTGACATCCCGGTGCCATTCCCTACAACATTAGTAGATGAAGGGAATACGGAAATATACTGCGAGATATACCAGGACTACCCCGATAGCCCCTTCTTGAGAGAGCTATGCAAGACCATAGCGGAGCAAAAGGAGCAATCTAAGAAGAAGCCAAAGGTCAAGAAGGATGTCTCTATTGTGGTGCAGAAGAGGATTCCCAAGAAGTGTGAGGATCCTGGAATGTTCAGCGTGCCCTGCAAGATTGGGGAGACTGAATTCAGCGATACATTGCTGGATTTGGGAGCTTCAATCAATGTCTTGCCACTATCTGTCTACAACAACCTCGATGTTGGACCATTAGAGAGCACGGAAATCGTCATCCAACTGGCTGACAACTCCGTCATCACTCCTGAGGGCGTTGTGAAGGACATACTGGTAAGCGTCGATACCCTTGTTTTTCCTGCAGACTTCTTTGTCATGAACACAAGGGAACGAGGAGGATGAGTAATGCTAGGGAGGCCTTTCATGAAGACCTCCAACACAAAGATCGACGTGGGCAGAGGCACAATCAGCATGGAGTTCGACAAGAGGAAGACATAGTATAGGCTGGAGAACATTCCAGAGCATACTCCAGATACAAGAGCAAGGAGTACGGTTGCAGGAGGCAACCCCGGATGATAAGTACAGCAGGACGTCGTGCCGCGACGATAACTATGGCACTGCTCGGGAGGCAACCCGAGGTATGAGTCGTTGAACTCATTTATGTTTTTACCTTTCTTAGGACTTAGATTTTATTTTTCTTTCTTCTTCTTTGCACTTGTTTTTCTTTTTCTATGGGCACTAGAACTAACCTTGTAGCGGAGGCCAGAATCTAGCACCTGTGATCGCGGTCTCACACCCGCGATCGCGGTTTCCCCTCGGCGATCCATGGCGAGTTCTATAAAAAAAAATCAAAAAAAGCCCACGGTTTAATAAAACCGGTGCGTTTTTCGGGACAGTCAGCGCCTCGTAACTCGCGCCGACTGTTACGGATGCAGGGGCATTAACCCCGCGATCGCGGGCCCTCAGCCCCGCGATCGCGGGTGTTCATCGCGGCAATTATAAAGGCGAGAGGCGGTGGAGGCATTTTACAACACCTCCACCACCACCTCTCACTCTCACCAGATCGGATCTCCGACCCCGACCACTGCGACACCCCCCTGCAGCCCCGCGACTATCGTTCCGATGCCGCGACGTCGTTTGGGTGACATCTCCATTTTCCAAACTCTTGGATTTCTCATAGCCTCACGAGCCGCAATCGCCGGACCCACGCCAAACCCCGCGACCATCGCAGCGCCACCGCAAAGCACCGGAGCCATTTTTTCTCGAAGTTCACCGCCAACCCAGAAACCGCGATCGCCGGCATCAACCCCACGATCGCGGCACATCTTCTCCAGCGGGCTTCGAGTCGAGCATAAACCGCGACCGCGCCCCACACCCTGCGATCGCGGGTCCCTCCGGTACTCTTTTTGTTGTGCTTTCTCGCTCCTTTTTCCCACCATGGCAGCTTTCGTAGGCAACATGAGGAGCCAGAGGCACATGCGCTACTACGAGACGTTCAGCGCGCGGAAGTTCGTCCAGACGAAGTTCTTCGATCGGCCGACGCTGCAACGACTCAGACTGGAGGACTGCACACAACAGTTGCTGAGCCACGGAGGGCTCGGCAACTTCATTGAACTAGCCGCCCCATCCTCGCACGAGCTGACCCTGGAGTTTCTGGCCACGCTGGAGCACCACGACGACGGGATCACGTTCAACCTGCTGGGGCAGCAGAGGATGATGTCCTACCAAGGTCTGCGGGACCTGTTTGGTGTTACTGAGGCTCCCGCCGAGGATTGGGAGGCCGCATGCACCTTGCCAGAGCTCTTCTGGCAGGATGCGACCCGGGAGGTACTCAACCCCAGCGTCGGCGAGTATAACTACAAGCTGACGCACCCTTGTCTGAGGCTGGCGCACAAGGTGCTCGCCATGTCCTTCCTGGGACAGGGGGAGGTGAACAAGGTTCTGACGCTGGACCTTACAGTGCTCTGGTGTTTGACACCGGAGAGCCACAACACCCCCGACTGGGTCGATTTGTTCCTCTCCAGCTGTCTCGGGCTGAGGGAGAAGACGGGCGGCAAGATCTCCATGGGGGGCATGGTGACGCTTATCGCTCAGCAGTACGAGAACATCGCGGACCATTGAGATTTCCCCGCCGACATCTACACCTACAACATCACACTGCTGCGGAGATCCCATCTGCTGGAAGTCCATGGTGGAGAGTACACCTGGCTCTCCAAGAAGGAAAGGACCCACCGAATGAGGCTGCCTCGTCTGATGCCTTATGGGCCCCGGACGAGGGATTTTTACCTCTATACCGATGGAGAGCAGGGGTCGTCGTCCGAAGATGAAGGGGACGACGACGACAACGACGAGGAGGAGGAAGCGACTGCAGCGGTGGACATGGAGAGCGATGTGCCATCCCCGCTGCGTTCCAGGGGCCCACCTGTTTACCCTGACTATACCTACCAAGCATCTGGGTCTGGTAGTGGATCTGGAGGGGCGCCCTAGGACCAGCTCCTGGACAGAATGGCCAACCTGCAGCTGAGGCAAGCCGAGCATATACGAAGGAGTGCCGAGTGGGAAAACGGCATCTCCCAGAGGCTAGAGGAGCATGAGAGGAGAAGCGTTCAGTGGGAACGCCAAGTCTCCACCCGCCTGGATGAGCAGGAGCGGCGGAGCGCTGAGTGGCAGCGCAACATGGAGGTCAACCTTGCATACCACGCCAACCGCCTGGACAGTCACCTCACCACTGTTGAGGACCAGGTGGTTCAGATGCAGAGGAGAGCTGAGGCTTTCTTCAACACTTATGGGTATTGGCCTCCACCCCAGTGAGTATTTCTATTTTTCCCTTATCTTTTTCTTATCTTTCATACATTGAAGACAATGCATGATTTAAGCATGGGGGAGTAGAGTATTCACTATCTATCTTGTACATATTTCTTTTCGAGCATTGTACTTTAATTTTTAGCATTTCGAATTTCAGCATTTCTTTTCAAAAAAAAAAAAAAATCGAAAATCCTAGGACAAGCTGAAAACTCGAAAGGGCGGCTTGGGTAATAAGCAGATGGCCCGGACCAGCGTAAAAAGGTGTCTGAGTGACGTGAGCTTATGTGAGCACATCTATGAAAAAAATATGAGTGACTAGGATGAAAACCCAAAAGGGCTCCTAGGCAAAATGAGTGAAAAGAAAAGGAGTGTTTCTAGGATCTCATTTTACCGACGGGGCGACATAAGTAGAGGAGTTGAAGAAGGATTGTCGGGTAGGTCACTCTGGGAGGCATAAAGAGTCATAGATGGAGGCTAGGATTAGAGGTCACTTTACACTATTGGATGTCCAGGTTGAGCTTGGGGGAAGTACTCTGCTTGCCCTCAAGTTTATTGAGTTGTGGATGTGTTGTAGATGAGATTGGTGCCAGGAGCTTTGGCATGGGTTAGGTAACTCTTAGTTGGAGGATATGCTACCTGAGACCTTGGGTGCTACATTGGAGGAGTAGACTTTCTTTTAGTTTACTCGAGGACGAGCAAAGGTCTAAGCATGGGGGAGTTTGATAAGCACTACTTTGTAGGGCTTAACTAAGAGTTATTAGAGGTTTTATTGGTGCCATTCGGGTAGATTTAGACACATTCTTGTGTATGGCGTTTGGAGGCGAAGTTGGTGTTTTTGGAGGTGTTTGAGCTACTTTGGAGATCATGAAGACACTGAGGAAGGAAGCCATCAAGAGAAGACGCCAAGGAGTGAAGAGGAGACGGGTTGGTGCAAGGCAAAGGACAAGAGTGCCGAGCATTAACCGCGATCGCGGGCATGGGTGCCGCGATCGCGGGACTCGGAGCATGTCGAGAGTTTTCTGCAGGCGCGGAGAGATTGAAGGGCGCGGAGCCACATGGGCCGCGATCAAGGTCCACCACCCGCGATCGCGGGTCTGACACGACAGAGGCTCGGACTTATTCCGAATTATCTTTTTAGTTTTCTTTTCCCTTTTTCTTATTTCTATTTCAGTTATTTTTCTTAATGGGCTAGGTCATATTTGAATGGTTGTTGGTTTATCTAGACTGATCACCAAGGTTTATTGCTTTCATTCTTATTGCTAATACTAGGGAACTGTTGGGCTAACGCTCTAGTATAAGTAGCAAGCATTGATTGTTATCTGCATCTGTGGATTATATCTATGTGGGAATTGATTACATGGTAAATGCATCTGAGCGAGCGTTCTGTGTATCCTGGTTAATTCTTATATGCATTGCTGCCTTTGGGTTGAACCTTTAGTGGTACTAGGGTTATTCATTGGTAAGGGTTCTTTGTGGAAGGTTTTCCTCTGAATTTACATAAGATCGGGACAGGAATAACCGAATAGGAAGATAGGACTTAATCTATGAACAACCTTTGAATGACTTGTGTGGACATTACTTAGCTAAGTGTTTTTCTTTCTTGATATTTCATCCATTCTACTTTGTTTTGTTTGTTTTGTTTGCAATCAACCATAAAACCCCCCTTTGTGACATTGCATGCTACCACCATTGAATTCCTTCCTTCTCTGTGGGATCGACCCTGACTTGCTTACTATACTCTGTTTAGTGAGGATTTTAGGATTTACTTTTGATTAGGGGTACGACGACTAGAAATGCACTACAAAATAGTGCCGATCAGGAATCGAAGGAAGCCAAGCCCCGCCCAAGACCACACACCCAAGAACACACAACACGGACCCAGCTCACCGCGGGTGCGGTGGGGCTCTTGCCGCGGATGCGGTGGGATCTCAGAGGCAGAGGAGCTTCATCGACAACGGGGGAAACTTACCACTTTCGATTCGTTTGCCTTCGATTCGATTATGGTTTGATCTCCCAACGCCTTAAACCTTCAAACAACACTTGAGGGCACCTTTACCACTCAAAGGGAACTCCGGCGACAACTCCGGCGAAGCTTGCAAGCTCAGTCAACAATGGAGTTTGGGAGAAAAACAGAGGAGGAAGAAGAAGCTTCAACTGTGCCACCTTCTCCACGAATTTCTCTCCCTTTTATAGGCCAAGCAACAACCACTTGCAAGGGAACCAGATGGGATGGCCAGGCGAGCTAGGCCTGACAACCGGCGCCACTTGCAGGAGCAGAGGGAAGACGATAACGTTCAGAAATATCTCACCGCGGGGTGCGGCAGGGTGTGGTGGCCGACTCCAGAATTGGCTTTCACCGCGGGTGCGGCAAGGGTGCGGTCAAGGCCAATTTTGCCTCTTTTTGTCCGTTTTACTTTTGGGTTAATTATCTTAACCCCGGGTTAAATATATTCGTACACGAACGACTATTTAGCCCCGAAAACACGTCAACTGTATTTTATATTACTCAGAAAATTTATTACAGAGATCAAACATATTACCGAATGTCCGAGCTTCTCTGAATTTAATCTGACTTGAAGTACGGGAGTTGGAAAAATTACCAAAATACCCTTATAAAAATGAGGGATATTACATTACTCCCCCCTTAAAAGAAGTTTTGACCCCGAAACTTGGCCGAATACCACTTGGGAAAACGTCTAAGCATATCCGCCTTAGTTTCCCAGGTTTCCCAAGTAACCTCAGTTCCCAATGCAAACACTATTGCTGCTAGTTCTAGATCATATGTCGGATAGTTTGCTTCATAGGTTTCAATTGTCTAGATGCGTATGCAATAACTTTGCCTCTCTGCATCAGTACACATCCTAACCCATTCTTCGAAGCATCACTATAGACCATATAATCATCACTTCCTTCCGGTAGTGCCAAAACTGGTGCTGAGGTCAGACACTGTTTCAATTTCTGAAAACTGGCCTCGCACTTGTCATCCCAGACAAACTTCTTGTGGACCTTGCGGAGCAGACCGGTCAAGGTAGAGTGATCTTAGAAAATCCTTCCACGAACCGTCTGTAGTATCCAGCAAGTCCAAGAAAACTGCGCACCTCCTTCACATTCTGAGGCCGCTTCCAATTAGCTACTACTTCAATCTCCTGGGGATCAACCATAACCCCATTCTTATTGATCACATGGCTTAAGAAAGCCACTTCCTTGATCCAAAAGTCATACTTAGACAACTTTGCATAAAACTGATTTTGTCTAAGGACTGACAGAATAATCCAAAGATGTTCCTCATGAGCTTCCTCGCTCAGGGAAAAATCAAAATACCATCGATGAAGACCACCACGGACTTATCCAAGTACTGGTGAAAACATCGATGCATCAGATCCATGAAAACTGCTGAAGCATTGATAAGTCCAAATGGCATGACTACGAACTCGTAGTGACCATACCTCATCTGGAAAGTAATCCTCGAAATATCTTCCTCACGAATCCTGAGTTGGGGGTAACCAGACCTCAGATCGATTTTGGAAAAGACTTTTGCTCCTTGTAATTGATCCAACAGATCATCAATCCTCAACAACGGATATTTATTCTTGATTGTGACTTTATTCAACTTTCCAAAGTCGATACGAAGTCGAAACGATCCATCTTTCTTCTTGGCAGACAAAACCGGAGCACCCCAAGGCGATGCACTCGGCCTTATGTATCCTTTCTCGAGAAGATCCTTGAGTTGCTTCTTCAACTCTTTACATCTCAACAGGAGCCATCCGGTACGGTGCCTCCGAGATCGGCGCGGTACCAGGCTCGAGATCAATTGTAAACTCCACGTCACGATATGGGGTAACCAGGAATATCTGCCGAAAAGACATCCAAAAAAATTCACAAACGATTGGAATATTAAGAACTAAAGGTTCATCTTTTATGGGCGGATCCAGGTAGCAAAGGTACCCGACACAACCTTGTCGAAGTAGCTTAAACGTAGCCTTCGCATTGATAAGCCTGTCGTTATCAGCGTCATTCAGACCCTTAAATCTGCATACACACTGGCCCCCAGATGACACCGTCACAGTCTTCGAACTAAAATCGATTACCGCCCCATGACGCGTCAGCCAATCCATACTGAGAAAAATATCGTATGGAACCATGACTATACAGATCAAATCTGCTTCGAACTCCTTACCCTAAATGGTAATCAGGAAGTCTGATAGACGCTTGGTTCCAACTAAATGGTCACCATTTTAGACCAGCCCATTACATGGTTTATAGACGGCCCACTAGTGGCTCCGAGCCCAGGCCCAACCATTTCCAACGTCCACTGTTGCCATGGGCCGCAGTCAATACACCCCAACCCATCACTGGTGGCCAGCATTCCCGCCACTTCCAGTAGGTTGTTGGTGTGGCTCGAACACGAGACCTCACCCCTTTATCAAACAGTGAAACACTAACTTGGTATAAACCAAATGTTCACATTTAGGAAGATTCACAACAAAAGGTTCACAACCTCGTTGCAAACTAAACCTAACTTACTTACACAACTATCCGAAACAAAAGACTGGGTAACACCCGAATCAACAACATACCAACAGAAGGTATAGAGTACTTTAAGCAATTGGAGCATCAGGTCCCTCCGCCTCACGCATCTCGTAAAGGCGTTGACCTTGACCTCCAATCGTTCCTCTAGTACTTGGGGCCTTGGCCTGACTGGTTGAGTCGGGACCACAACTGGTGTATCCATTCACTCCCACGGTCTTGTCCTCCAACGAGCACGCTCAACTGTCTCATCCACCTAGCGATGCGCTTCAGCACTAATCGCCTTCCAAGTGGCAGGAGTCAATGGCGAGTATTCCCGCTCAGGTGACAACACCGGACTCGGATAGATAAACTCCACTCTCGGGTCCTCACTGCCCACCAATAAGCGCTCCAAGTCATCAGACTTGTGGCCTTGCCCCTCGAGGTCTTCCTCGGGGTCCTTCTTCTCAGGATCTTCCTCAGGATCCTCCTCTAGATCTTCCTCCAGATCTTCCTCAGGATCCTCTTCCTCAGGGTCCTCTTCGGAAATCATTTCGATCATAAAGTCGTCGTTATAGTACTCTCTAGCGTACCTTGACAACTTTTCTTCATCCTCAGTGTCATCCCCTGGCTCCTATGTAGGCTCTACCACAGGAACCACGGCCTCGTCGGACACTAGCACTACCGACTTAGGGAGTACGGTCTTCACCTCCTCGGGTGGACTACTAGGTTCACCGACCTCAAAACACGACAAGGGAACCGGGAACTCAAGCCTATCTAGAGATGGCGGAGCCATCTCGGCTTCTTCCGAGTCCCTCTGAAGAGAAAGGAATGCACCCATAATTTTATGGGGCAATAAGAAGAGAGTTAGTCTTTCTAAATATGGAAGTTCGTTTCCATATCAGACTAAAGAAGAAGGCACGACTAGAACGGTAAAAAATTTCTTTGAAAATTCAGAGCCTTCGAAAACATTTCTCAGTTTAAAACGAGTAAATGGTTTATAAAATCCCAACCCGTTTTTAAAAATTTAGGCTCTGATACCAAATCTGTAACACCCCCAAATATATAACCTTGAAGGCATTACCGCCAGTGACCTCAGACGTTTTGTCCGATGTCACCCAAGGCTTTACCAGTTGATATAAATCATCAAACAATAATTATGATACAAAATATCATAATTTTCATTTAAAATCATTGTCTCGGCATTACATCCATAATCCGAAAGACAAAAAAAAAAAATACAACGGAGGACTTAATACAAGGTATATTTAACACAACGAAAGTCTTTAAATAACCAACAAAAGGGTCTTGATCGCAATGATCACCCGCCAAGGATCTCAACCTGAATAAACTTATCAAAAACACCGTTTGCCTTCATAGTCGTTCTAGCCTTCACAGGACGGCAACTTATCTGATGTGCCGAATCAAACGGATGACACCAGCCAACCATGCAGAGAACAATTACGGTTGGTTAGTCTAATGAAAGACTATGCAAGGGTACAAGCAGAGTGGTCAGAATTAGTCGTATTAGGTTAGACTCATCGCTTTTCGAATTAAAACCGATGACGATAGTCAACCACCATACTTCTACTGGAATACATGAAAAGACATGATCAAGAGAAGATTCTGGAGACCGAGTCTCACAGCAATCAATCCCAAAAGAAGACTCCAACGAGTTGAGTCTTATCGGAAACATGACAAATGTTGGGGAACATAAATATGACACACAAGCGTTCAAAATGACTTGATGTTTCGGTTCAAGACCAACCTCACCGCTCAAAGAGAATCCAGATTGGAAAGAGAACGTTACTCTGATCAAAGTCAAGACGAGATTTCCTAGCTGCACTATTGCCTAGCTACACTACTCGCCCAAGGGTATATTAATTATGTGCGACAACGGCACTTATCTCATTTAATTCCAAAACGATCATCACGTTATAAGCTTTTAAATCTCCTCACAAGAGATATCGGATCTCCTCACAAGAGATATCAGATCTCCTCACAAGAGATATCAGAGGGAATAAATCCCGAAAGATTTGGCACTAGCGAAGTGCACCAACCCTGAGTAAGGGCATGGTCATGACCAGAGAGAGTACTGGGGAAAAATCCACCAAGTACTAGTTATAAAGAAACAGCTAAACCCCCACAAGGTACATAGCATTCCTACGAATACTCGTTCTAACTAAACAATTATGAACGCAGTAATAATTCACATCAACGTTAAGAATACTTGTGCTAACTAAACAGTTAACGCACAGTAATAATCCATTTTAATGTTAAGGATACTCGTGCTAACTAAACAGTTAAAGCACAATAATAATCACATCAAAGCCATTAAGGCCAATAACAAATATAATAGCGTTGTTCTAGCTGATATACAACCTATTATAATATCTTTTAAAATCACAAACAGTTATCAAAACTGTTTCCAACGAAAACAGTAAATCATTCCAAAGTAATTAACAACTAAACAATTGATAATTAATTGAAATATGGAATGATGAGCAAGAGCAAACCGTCACTTGCCTTAGATCCGACGAAAGCTTGAACAAAGCTTAGAGATAACGAGTTCCTGGGTCAGAAGCAGGGACAGATATCGAATACCAGATCCCTATGAAACGACACATAACGAGATCCTAAGTTAGATTCGATATCCACATATACAAATCTAAAAGAATACGAAATGAATCGAAGGAAGCCAAGCCCCGCCCAAGACCACACACCCAAGAACACACAACACGGACCCAGCTCACCGCGGGTGCGGTGAGGCTCTTGCCGCGGGTGCGGTGGGATCTCAGAGGCAGAGGAGCTTCAGCGACAACGGGGAAACTTACCACTTTCGATTCGTTTGCCTTCGATTCGATTATGGTTTGATCTCCAAACACCTTAAACCTTCAAACAACACTTGAGGGCACCTTTACCACTCAAAGGGAACTCCGGCGACAACTCCGGCGAAGCTTGCAAGCTCAATCAACAATGGAGTTTGGGAGAAAAACAGAGGAGGAAGAAGAAGCTTCAACGGTGCCACCTTCTCCACGAATTTCTCTCCCTTTTATAGGCCAAGCAACAGCCACGTGCAAGGGAACCAGATGGGATAGCCAGGCGAGCTAGGCCTGACAACTGGCGCCACTTGCAAGAGCAGAGGGAAGACGATAACGTTCAGAAATATCTCACCGCGGGGTACGGCAGGGTGCGGTGGCCGACTCCAGAATTTGCCTTCACCGCGGGTGCGGCAAGGGTGCGGTCAAGGCCAATTTTGCCTCTTTTTGTCCGTTTTACTTTTGGGTTAATTATCTTAACCCCGGGTTAAATATATTCATACACGAACGACTATTTAACCCCGAAAACACGTCAACTGTATTTTATATTACTCAAAAAAATTATTACAGAGATCAAACATATTACCGAATGTCCGAGCTTCTCTGAATTTAATCTGACTTGAAGTACGGGAGTTGGAAAAATTACCAAAATACCCTTATAAAAATGAGGGATATTACATGGTTTGAGACCAAGAGGTAATAACTTCTATTGGATTCCTAGGATTTGAACCTGAGATTTTATTATTGCGAGAGCATCTTAATTTCTCTTGTGGATTAATAACTATCATAGAAACCTTAAGTTTAGATTAGATTAGCAAGTTGCGAGAGTGGATATTAGTTCAGTTTGACCTTAGATTCTAAGTACTCAAAGGGTCTAGATCTTGATTAGCAAGTCGCGAGAATGGATGTTAATTGAATCTAGGCACATTTACTATCATTCGAGAGGATTTAGTGATTACCCAAGATAGTTACCTTAAATGAAGTCATGCTAATTTCAGGCATTTATCTGGTTGAGTCTATTGAAGGATAATTGTGGAGATCCTTAGTCCTAGAACCTTTACCCAATTGGTTACAACCATCCTTTGCAATTCTTGTTTCTTAGTTCTAAGTTGATAATCAAACAGATTTCCCTTTTACGGCTTAGCTTACCAGTTTAAGCTACAAAAGGTACTACATAGTCCTCGTGAGAACGACACTTGAAAAGCTACAACTGATCTCATACGCTTGTGGGTGGGTTTTTGTCCTATCAATAAAACACATATAATTCAAGGTGTTCATACTTAAATAAACATATAACATGTTAATAACACTTCCTGGAATATTCACCTTCGAGTTGTTATGGGATGTGAGTGTATTGTGCCTCATTAAAAACCTTGCTCGGAAAACCCCAGTATGATAAAAACCTGATCAAAGGGAAAAATAGTGCAACTATGAATCTCATCATAAGCTTTCATGTTGACCCACTAAAAACCTTGTTTGGTAAAACCCAACGGGATAGAAGCATGATTGAAGGAAAAAAGAGTGCAACATGTATGATGCTTCCCTTGAGATCAGCGTATGTCTCGGAGTTTGCACATTCCAATCCTGGATACCAGCTTTGCAACTTTGTTAGAAGGCAATGACTTTGCGAACATTTCAACTAAATTGTCATTCAATCGGATATGTTGGATATCAACTTCTCCAACTTTTTCTAACTCATGGGTAGAGAAGAAGTTATGCAATGTGTGTTTTGTGCGATCTCCCTTGATGTAGCATTTCTTCATTTCAGCAACACATGTTGAGTTGCCTTCATACAATATTATTGGGTCATCAATGATAGGCCTCATTCCACATTCCTTCTAGATGAATTTGATAATTGCTTGTAGTGACACACATTCTCTTCTTGCCTCATACAAAGCAATCAACTCTGCTTGATTTGATGATATGGCCGTCACAAATTTGCTTCGTTGATTTCCATGAGACAGTTGTGTCTTCGTGTTTGAATACATAGTCATTTTGTGACTTGACTTTATGTGGGTCAAACAAGTACCTAACATCTGCATATCCGACCAAGGTGACATCCCTTTGGTTATGATAGAAGAACCCAAGATCACATGTGCCACAAAGTTAGCGAAATATATGTTTGGCCCCGTTCAAATGCCTCCTTGTAGGCGCATAACTAAATATGGATAATAGATTCACTACAAAAGCAATATCTTGTTTTGTATTGTAAGTTTAATACATAAGAGCGTCGATTTCACTCAAATATGGTACTTTAAGAGAACATCTTCGTCTTCTTCTGAGGGTAAAATTGAGCTTTTTCTACATTGAGGGATTGAACTTCTATGGGAGAGCTCAAAAGATGAACATTGTCCATATTATACCTTTTTAGGACTTTCTCGATATAATTTGACTGATGGATACGAATTTCATCCTTCAAGTGTCAATTTGTAAGACAAGACAAAGTTTAGTTTTACTAACATTATTCATCTCTAATTCTTTCATCAAATATTTCACAGTCTCTTGAAGCTCATGGGGAGTTCCGATGATGTTCAAATCGTCAACATAGACTACGATAATAGCAAAACCATTCTTGGATCTATTGATGAAAACTCATGGACATATGGCATTATTCTTATATCCCTCTTTCATACAATAATCACTAAGACGATTGTATCACATATGTACTAATTCTTTTAATCCATACAATGATCTCCCTTTTTTGGAAACATTCCTCAAGGTTTAGAGTTGTTAGCCTCAAACAATTTTAGTCCTTCTATGACTCTCATGTAGATTTCTATATCAAGTGACCCATATAAGTATGCACTAACGACATTTATAAGGCACGTCTATACTTTTTAAAGACAATCATGCCAATTAGAAACCTCAACGTAGTTGCATCAACTACTAGAGAGTATGTTTCTTCATAATCAATTCCAGGATTATGAGAAAAACATTGGACTACAAGTCTAGCCTTATATCTGACAATTTTGTTTTCTTACAAAGACCCTTTTGTAGCCGACTGGTTTTACACCATTTGGTGTATGAACCACAGTCCTGAAAACTTCTTGCTTTTCAAGCGATTTTAATTCTGCCAGAATGGCATCTTTTCGTCTTGGCTAATATTTCCTTCAACGACATTCATCAACTGATTTTGGCTCAGTGCCATCATCTTCAACCACAATATATATAGCCACTGAGTAGGAAAATATATCATCAACAATTATATCTTTTTTATTCCATTGTATACATGTGTATACATTGACGATGTCAAAATCGCGGTCTCACACGTGGTTATTACCGAGAATGCCACGTATACAACCCCTACAAGGCGATCATCTCTTGACGAGTAGAAACTATAAAGCGTCCCTCAAGACCACCAGTGAACAATCACAATTATTGCAAGGAAAGGCAAGAAGAACACTAAAACACAATGGTACCGCGTGATCACCGACAAAAACCTCTTAAAAACTCATCTCAACCACCAAGTTCATCGTCAAAAAGGATGATACCGTAGGATCGCTACGATGACAAGATGACATCGATACAATATGGAGCGAAGGGCGTGACCGTATACAACAAAGATTGACTTTACACAAGGAGCACCAAAGTAATAACCATGTTTAAACCCCCCGTGAATAAGATGTCATTACCAAATCCACTTCGATCGAACTAGAAATGACGATATCCATAGTCAAACAGAAACCAGATGAAGAAAAAAGGTGACAACATGAATCTTTTGTCATCATCATACGGTATGATTATAATCGCCAAGCACGTACGGTCACCAGATGAATGCACTGACATGAGAAAAGTCTTGAGAAAGCAACTGACTCGCATGTGAGAAGATATTATCAAGACTTAGAAGTACCAATGTCATATAAGCAAGTATGAATCAGGAACAAGATGGATCCAACATCATCATTGTACCATATAATTGTAATCGCCAACACATAAGGTCATCAAATGGACATAACGGCATGAGAAAGGTCTTCAGAAAGTGATCGACCCATGTGTGAAAAGATTTGATATAATTCAAGTACCCAAGTCACGTGAGCAAGTACAAATCAAATCCAACGAAAGCGTGTTCGTACAAGGGACATCTCGGTCAAAGGTTGTCCGTACGATAGGATCTGATTTGGCGTGTTTGTATGGTCTCAACATTAATTGAGTATGAAAGGTGGTGTTTTGAACAGTGACGTCGTACGCTGAAATCCCGAAAAAGGATGATCTTGTAATATCTCACTTAAAATAGAAGGGTAATATGGTAATTTCAATTTGATAAAAATAAAAGTTATTAAATTTAGTTTATTTCTTTTAGAGGAGTAATTTTAATTTTCGTTAACTTAAGTTCAAAAGTTAGGTTACGATAATTTTATAAATATTATCAAATGGGTTATAATAGTTTGGTGTAGAAATAAATAAATAAGTATAATAATAAATTTAGTTTTAGAATTTTAAATATAATAATAAAGGCTATAAGAATTATTATGTTTATCCATGGGAGGGATAAAATAATAAATAACTTATATATGTTATCTCTTTAAGTTATGGGTGGTCTAAATTATGATTAACCTTATGTTAATTATAATTAAAATCAACTTATCAATTTTAACTTAGAGTACTTGAACCAAATTTAACAAAGTGTTAAAAAGGATTAAGTATGGTTAAATTTATAAGAAAAGGGTAGCTTAAGCATCATATTAACCTAAATTAATTTTTCTATATTTTAATTTTGGTAAAATAATAATAAAAACTTAGAATAATAAAATAAATAAGTTTGGGTAAATTTTGGAGAAGTTTTTAAGGGCATTTTTGCCACAACTTAAGAAAGTTGGGCAAAATATTGCAATTAAGCCCAAAGTGGGGGCCCCGACCAGTTATTGTTCATTGTCTTCCCCAAACAGCCCATCCTCTCGGCCAAACTCGCTTGGGCCGATTTCGACCCCGATTCCCGCTCATTTCGTTCTATTAAGTCATGGGCTTCATAGGGGAGATCTTGACGCGAAAAATCATAGTGGAATCAGAAGGTATCATGCCCGGATAAGATCGAATTCGTTCATAGAAGGCAAGAAATAATTCTCGAACGTGTCGATATTATTTTGACGAAATCGGGGGCAATTCGAGATCTTTTTAACCCATATTTGATATGGTTGCATAGGCTTTTCCGAGCTCTTTCCAACCCCTATAAATAGGGCCTCAACCATTGGGATTTCGGCATCCAATTTCGCATTCAAACTCTTGCACCCTAAAATCCAGTCGCCGCTGTTCGTCGTCCAAATTCGGCCACTACCGAGCTCCATCGTTGTAATTAGCACCACCACAAGTTGCGCCCTTGAGTCCTCTTTGAAAGCCCTCTTCTCCCGACGCCAGAGCTTCACCGACGAGCTCCAATATGGCCTTGAACCAGCTGGTGCCAACCGCGACTCGGATGGAGATTTTTCTAATTTTGGGTTTCGTATTTCTTTTATTTTTATTTTATTTTGCTTAATCTTGATTAATTTAGTTAATCTAGATTACTGGAAAAATATGTTAGGATTAATTTAATTTTATGAATATTAATGTTAAATAATTATATTTATTGGGTATTCTCTTGTATTATGAATGGTTAAAATTATAACTTCTCATTTAGATAATATTTTGAGTTAGAAATTATAGGGATTATAAATAAATTATGGTATCAATTTATTTATGATATGATTATTTAGAATATAGGACTAATTAATTGTTAGAATCGCATAAATAATCGTTTTATTAAGAAGCCTTGAAATTGATTTATTTCAGAGCTAAATAAATTCAGTTAGAAATCGAGACATTGTATCCTTCAAATTTCGATATTGAATAAATTATCTAATTATAATTTATTTATTTTGTGTGATTTGGGTACGTCTCGGAATATCGTTTGAAACGGAAATAAAGTAGGGAGCCATTTTGTTTTTCGAAAGCAACCATCTCTATTGCGCCGTTCAACCTTCTTCGTGATTCAAGGCAAGTGGCGGTTCGCTCTTGCTATTTTATTACATATTTTTCTTAATTGACAATTAATCCATTGTCTTAATTAAGTTGGGATAAATATTCTTAATTTCTGTTTGGAAACTTATGTGATAAATTGGTGTGGAAAATGAATCCTATATATTAGGTTGTATATTTTGCTAGCAAGGACCCTTATATATATTATTATTGTTGTTGTTATAGGGTACTAGATGATTTTTGGTGTGATTTTTTTGTGCATCTGGTGTGGACTTATATGCTAGTTAGCACGAGTATTCGTAACAACGTTATTTACCTTGCGAGGTTTAGCTGTTTCTTTTTAACTTCGTATTAGGAGGATTATTGCCCTAATACTTTTGGTCATAACCTACCCTTATTCGAATATAAGTGGTGGTGCACTTAGCTAGTACTGAAATTCGGGATTCATCCCATGATTTATATCTCATTGCGAGATTGGTGTGGATTAAAAACTTTAACGTAAATGCACGTTGTGGAATTAAATAAGACAAGTGTCATTTTGCACATAATTAATATACCACTGGTCGAGAAGTACTACGTGAAACTCGCCCGGACTCTTATGCGGTGGGGTTGGTCGATGACCCAAATATTCAAGTAGTCAGTTTTCAAACTTTGTGTGATAAATATAATGTTCCCGGACAAACATACATATTCCTATAAGACTTACCTTCTTTGAAGTCTTCTCTTGTCGCATACATTTTCTATCGTTTCAGTGAGTGTATCCAAGTTATATAGTCTACCGACTATTATTCGAGAGACAATGATAGTAATTGGATATGATCACATAGAACTACTCTGTTTGTACCCTTGTGTAGTCTTTCATTAAACTGGCCAACCTTTCTCTTTCCTTGCATGGTTGACTAGTGTCATCTGTCCTACACGGCACATCAGTGGTTGGTCTCAAACGTCTTGAAGTAACAAATCAAAGACCAAGGCTTGCAGTTGAAGATTGAAGATTTTAAGTAATATTTTATCTTAAAGTTGTCTAGTGTTGGCTTAATATTCTTAAATAAATGTAAGACCTAGTTAAGTTAGTCATGTGTTAGCATTTATTTAACAAGTCTTACGATGTATTATAATTTCGGTTGTAAAACTTATCTCCTCATTTTTAAGGGAAAGATTTTAATAAAGGTTTAAGTATTTGTTTCAAAAGTCTTCAGACATTTACTCTTTTATTATCTAATGATTATTTCTTTATTTAAGCAGAATTATTCTGATTAAAACATTTGGTGACTTTGGACATTAAAGTCTGAGGTCACTGGTGTGTGGCACTACCGACGTAAGTCGGGAGTGTTACAAATATGGTATCAGATAAATGATTTTAAGATTCTTGGCCTATTGTTAGGTTTGAAAATTCTCAAAATTATTTTCAAAACTATTTTTTTATAAAACTATTTTCAAATTATTTTATTTAATAAAGGAATTTTGAGAATTTAACTAGTTAGTACTAAATTTAAGGTTTAAAAATTTCTTATAGTCTAGAAAACCATAAGAAGTAATAGTTTAGTTGTTAAAACACTAATAATAATTTTTTAGTCGGTTTATAAAATGGTGTTATAAGGGTTAGACTTAAGTTTACAAGTATGGTTTTTTGTGTTAGTAAAGGTTTCTAACCAAATAATAATGTCATTAGTTAAAAATTTTACTATCTATGTAATTATTTCATTAAGTTAAATATATAAGATTTGAAAGTATAAGTTTTGATAATAAGTAATTTTCAAACATCTACAAGCTTCGATTTAGTTACTTATTCATTAGTTCCATTCATATGGATATCTTCCATTCATATGTTTAATGTCATTCAGAGATTGACATTTCTCCTATTTGTCTTATTCTCAAGTATGAGTATAAGATTGTTTTAAGAATGATGGTGGTGGGTCAGTCAATCTAATTTGAGCTATTGGTTTAGACCTTTACAATTCAGATCATAACGTAGTGATTTAAGTATCATGTACAAGTTGGAAAATTTTAAATTAACGTCATGGTTTATCAACAGATGGTGAACACCCGATCCACCAACCGAGCGGCTGATGAAGGTCCTAGCAATGGTTCCCGAATTCAGCTGAAGAGTGCTGCTCAGCAACGGGATGATGTGGGATCTGGCACGCACAACAATAACCCTCCCATGTGAGAAGATGTTCGTCAAGGACAGGTGGACCCTCAAGTAGCGGGGAAAGATCCACTTAATCCACCTCTTGCCCCGATCGTGTTGGATGCTACGGTCATAGGTGTAACACCCCCGACTTATGTCAGTAGTGCCACACGCCAGTGACCTCAGACGTTAATGTCCAAAGTCACCCTAGGCTTTAATCGGAACAATTAAGCTTAAATACATACATAAATATTAAGTAACGAAAGAATAATCAGCGAAAGACATTTTAAAGGAATAAACTCAACCTTTTATTAAGATTCCACTCGTAAAATGAGAAGGACGGTTTTACAACAAAGTATAGTGACAGCAGAAGACTCTTTAAAGTAGTCCTAATTACATGACTATGTATTACATTTATTTCAATTTAAACAAACACGTCTTGGAAATATTACTTCTTAAAACGCAAACTTCAATTGCAATCCTTCTCTTCGACTGGTTACTTCAACCGTCAGGGACCAACCTCTGATGCGCCGTATAGGACGGATGACACCAGCCAACCATACAATGAATGAAATATGATTGGTTAGTCTAATGAAAGACTATGCAAGGGTACAAGAAGAATGGTTCTAGTGATCGTAACCGTTTACTATCATTGTCCCTTGAATAACAACCGAAGGAACGATACATAACCCGGAACTTTCACGAAATGATAGAAGAAGACATGCATCGAAAAGAAGACTCCAACGGAATTGAGTCTTATAGGAAACGTATGTAATTATTTGGGAACGTTAAGTTTTCACACAAGTTTATAAAAACGACCTTGATTATTTGGGTCCACGACCAACCTCACCGCGTACTACGAATCGAGATTGGAAAGAGGACTTACTCTAACAAGAGTCCGGGTGGTTTCCACGTTGTACTCCTCGCCCAAGGGTATATTAATTATGTGCGTAAGAGCACTTATCTTATTTACTTTCAAAGCGTACATTAACGTTGAAGCTTTTAATTTCCACAACACATCTCGTAATGAGATATAGAATGGGAATAAATCCCAAAGATGGCACTAGCTCAGTGCACCACTACCTATATTCAGATAGGAGTAGGTCATGACCAAAAGCATTAGGGCAATAATCCTCATAACGCATAGTTATAAAGAAACGACTAAACCTCGTAAGGAAATAGCGTTCCTACGAATACTAGTGCTAAGCTAGCATTTAAGTTCACATATAAATCCACACCAAAATCCATTACAGTAATATCATATAAAACTATATAATAGCGTTATTTCTAGCAATATATACAACCTATTATAAAGTCATATTTTAACACATCATTTTATCAAATATGTTCCCAAACACAAAATGACAACTTTATTCCAACTTAATTAAACAATTAAATAATTGATAATCAAGGGAAATATGGAATAATGAGCAAGAGCGAACCGCCACTTGCCTTAGTCTGGATGAACGAAGAGTCGGGTTCGAGATCGGGGAACTTGAACTTGTGCACGACTACCTACTAAAATTCCCGTTGGAATTTATCACCATCCAGTAGGGTCGGATCCCAATCCGTACAACCGGCCATGGATACGAGCACAATCGAACCCGACGATGCATACGAGATGAGTTTTAAGACAAGAAACCCTAATTAGTTACGGTACGAAAAGACGGAACAAAACGAAGGAAAAAGGGCAGTTCCGCGGTCGCGGTTAGCATAGCCGCGATCGCGGCTTTGCTGGGCAAAATGCACCCACGGTTTTATAACCGCGATCGCGGTTCCATGCCCAGTCGGGATCGCGGGTCTCTGCCAGGCCGCGATCGCGGTGGATGGAGCCGCGGTCGCGGGACTCCATCTTGACGCGAGCTTAAATCGAACTTTTGGAGCCATACCGACGACGACGAGGCACGTATCCTTGTTCCTGAACAATTGCGCACCACCACCACACCAGGGACTTCACAACGGTGATGACCTCGGCTTCCGGCGATAACAACTCCGACGAACACAACACTCTGAGCTTTAACGAGAGGGAGAGATGGTGATTGAAGAAGAGGGCAGCCAACACCCCTATTTATAGGCTGGGATGGAGGAGAAATGCCGGAAGCTTGACCGCTCGACCTCCCCACCAGTTGCTCGGAGAAGAAGCGTCGGAAATCCAGAGCATCGGCGCCTCGGAAAGGACGAAGAAGAAGACGAAGCAGAAAACCGCGATTACGGTTTGGCCTTTTGCCAAAACTGCGCCCGCGGTTTCAAAACTGTGGTCACGGCCATTGCTGCGCTCGCGACTGCGTAGCCGCGATCGTGGGGAATGCCGCGCCTGGGGTTCTCGGACCTTGATCGCGGGTCTTTGTTAAATTCCGGTTTTAGCAATTCTTCAAATAATTTAAAACCCATATATCTCATTAAACGTATATCATCACGTTCAAATGGTTCTTACAGAGGTTGCAGAATATGCTTAACACGTCTTGCTTACAAAACAAAAGTTTGAAAATTACACAAATACCCCTACTAAAATTGAGGGTTGATACATTACTACCCCCTTAAAATAGTTTTGACCCCAAAACTAACACTTCGACCCCGACACTAACACTACCAAGTTAGAAGGATCGATTTCCACATTAACCTCTCTACTTGAGTTTCGTATCCTCAATTATTTCGTACTCAAAAATTAATCTTAGGAAAGTCGATCTGTTTCCTCGACCATGACATCCATCATATGTCTCGTTTCCATATATTATCTCATGTGCCAACCCTTAATATACTCACAAGGTCATGATTACCTTAGAATCATAGTCTCCAAAAATCATCACACGATCTTAATACACCTTAAGCTTGAGAACACACCTTTTCTTTCAACTTTTCTCTTTTTTAAACGACTCTCAAAGTTCATACCTTATCTTCCTTATGACCTAACTTAGTACCCCCCAATTGTCATATCGGCTTACTCCTTACATATGCACCTCATCTATCTCATTATTTACCTTAATTAAATTTGGCCCTTATGCCATCTTCTTAACCCAAAATCTTTCCATTAATTAGGCTCTTAACATAAGACATTTAGAATTCCTCAATTTTTCACAATTAATCACACAACATCTCATTCATGTTTTTCCTCAAACATGATTTTAATAATCCGTTTAACACGATTATAATCAATCACCTTTTTATCCAACACGTGTCATAAGATCGCCTTAATAGACATATGTCACTTTTTCACCAAGTCCATTTGATAATATCCATACACTTACGTTATCCCACACTGTTAATCCCTAGAAATTAAAATAAACTTTTACCGACTGAGTTTGTTATTCACCCATAAATCCTTAAACACTTAATTGTCCTCACACAATTTCATCATCCCCATATTAAGCACACCTTATTCTTTGCCGAAATTTAATAGTTACCCAAGACTTAATTATCTTAATACTCCTCATATCATTATATCATTTCCTTAAGAAATCCTCATACGAAACCTCAAATAGGTCTTTCAAAATAATACTTATGATTTCACACACTTAGCTTTTCCAAAACTTTTAACCACTAGTCCTACAACGAACATACTTGTTTATAAACCCCATAACTATAACCCTCGAATTTTAAAATTTACTCAAAATCGTAATAGAGTACGATTTTTTCAGAGAAAAAAATCATTCCTTAAGAAATACCTCTCTTATTAGTTTATTCACTTAAATGAATAATTTATAAGACTCACAATTAAGTATTTTGAGCTTCATATTGGCTCACTACATAATTTTTTACCCCATCTAATGCTCAGAGTATACACGTGAGGAATAGCCTCAAACTCCATAGAGCATTACTACACACACCAAATCCTTCTAGCAAGGAATCCTTACAACATTAACCTCCCGAGACAATGCTCATGAATTCGAGCAAAGGGAACAAATAATGTCAATGCCCAACTTGACATTACTTCTAGAACATAGAGGGGTTCTTGCGAACAGTTTTGACCCCAAAACTAGCGCTAACAAGGTAGGGAACAATCACACATGTCCCAACCCAACACTATCCTTTATGAGTCCAAACAGGATTCTCGTATGAACGAACAACTAACAATAGTAATGAATCTAGTAATTTCCGGAACAAGGAAACACTTCTTTATTATTCGAAACATTACATTAAAACAATTGACAAAATGTCGAATAGACAGATTACTAAACTATGGAGACTATCGACACAAGTCATCGCTCCTTATTCTTAAAAAGATTTACAAACACCACTACTCGCTCAGGGTTCCCTCCTCGTCGGGGTGACGTATCACAAAAAGTCGTTGCCCTTGACCCGAAGATTCCATAGGCGCCTTGCCTTTATTACGAGCAACAGATTGCTCAAGAGCGGACACTCCCGACTTTGGGTTCTGCCTACTGCCAACATTTGAGGCCTGGTATGATTGTGTTGGCCCTTGACCCTTATGCCTATAATACGTTTTCATGTGGCCTTCCTTCCCACAATTATAACATACCCGCTTCTCCTTTTGGTAATTAAAACTTATATGCCCAGCTTCACCACAGTTGTGGCATTGAATCACACCACTACTCCAACCTGAGCCTTTGGCGGAGTCAGACTGAGTCATCTCGGTCTTAGCACGACCAGACTTCTCAAACTTGGTGGGAGATGTTGGCCGCTTAAATGCATTAAACTTCCGGTTATGTTGCCCACCTTTGGCCTTATTCTGTTCCTCTTGCTTTCGGGCGGATTCCTCCAGCGTGACCTCTATTTTGTAGGCCGCATCAACATACTGCTCCAAGGTAGAGCAACTGTGACGCACCATCAGAGGTTTGATTTATGGGCTCATCTATCCATAGAAGTACTAGATCTTCTGTTCTTCTGAATGCACGTCTGAACCAGCATAATGCAGTAAGTGATTAAACTTTGCCGCCAGCTCAGACACTTTCAGTCCTTCAGTCTCTGGGTAGAGGAACTCATTCAGTCTCTGGGTAGAGGAACTCCTTCAGCTTCTCATTAAACGTATAACATCACGTTCAAATGGTTCTTACAGAGGTTGCAGAATATGCCTAACACGTATTGCTTACAAAACAAAAGTTTGAAAATTACACAAATACCCCTACTAAAATTAAGGGTTATTACAATAGGACTGATAGTGAGGCAGGTTGTCGAGATAATGACAACCCATGGAATACCGCAAGCTCAAGAGGCTCCCGTTCCTCAAGTTGCAGCTGATATTGGGGGACATGAAGATCATGCACCTCTAGTGATTCCCGAGAGAAATGACCGGAATTATAACTGAGCGTTGAAGATGATTAATTTCAATGCGCCCGGATAGCTACGATGGGACAGGGGAACCAGTCAAGGTTGCTTATTGGTTCTCCCATATGGAGCGACTATTTTGGAACGTGGTCTGCACCGAGGATGAACAGGTGCACATAGCTTCGTTGCATTTGAAAGACGGAGCAAGTGAGTGGTGGAAAGGAACAGGATTAGATGACCACCCGAATCTAAATTGGGCAATGTTCAAGGCCAAGCTCACTGATCGATTCTTCTCTCGTGCTATTAGAGAGGAGAAGCTGAAAGAATTCCTCTACCCGAAGACTGAGGGATTGAAGGTGTATGAGCTGGCGGCAAAGTTCAATAATTTGCTACATTATGTCGGTTCTGAAGTGCATTTTAAAGAACAAAAGATTTGGTACTTCCATGGATGGATGAGTCTAAAGATAAAACCCCTAATGGTGGGTCACAGTTGCTCTACTCTGGAGCAGTATGTGAATGCGGCCTACAAAATTGAGGTTACGCTGGAAGAATCCTCCCAAAAGCTAGAGGAAAAGAATAAGGCTAAAGGTGGACAATATAACCG
Source organism: Rheum nobile (assembly GCA_027886185.1). Classification (NCBI taxonomy): domain Eukaryota; kingdom Viridiplantae; phylum Streptophyta; class Magnoliopsida; order Caryophyllales; family Polygonaceae; genus Rheum; species Rheum nobile. The sequence continues at coordinate 2,488,880 of WOAB01000561.1, read as the reverse complement.
GGAGCTTAATGCATTTAAGTGACATGCATCGCCTACTAAGTTTGTGAAGTCTGGTCATTCTAAGACTGAGACGACTCAGTCTAACTCTACCAAAGGCTCAAGTTGGAGTGGTGGTGCAATTAAATGCCATAACTGTGGTGAAGTCGAACATAAGAATTTCAATTGCCAGAAAGAGAAGCGGGTATGCCATGAACTTGATATATTTCAGAGTTAAATAATTCAATTATAAACTGAGACATTGTATCCTTCAAATTTTGATATTGAATAAATTATCTAATTATATTTTATTTATTGTGTGTGATTTGGGTACGTCTCGGAATGGCGTTTGGATCGGAAATAAAGCAGGGAGCCAATTTTCTTTTCGAAAGCAACCATCTCCGTTGTATCGTTCAACCTTCTTCGTGATTCAAGGCAAATGGCGATTCACTCTTGCTATTTTATTCCATATTTTTCTTAATTGGAAATTAATTTATTATCTTAATTAAGTTGGGATAAATATTCTTAATTTCTGTTTGAGAACTTATGTGATAAATTGGTGTGAAAATGAAGGGTCAACTACCGGAAACCACCCGTTGAATTGGTCATATCGCCCAAAACCACCCCTTTAAATCGATATTACTGGAAATCACATGTGTTTTACATGTCGTTAAACCATTGTCACCCTACCCTTGACTCCGTCATAATTGTTGTCGATGTGTGTGCACGCGCTATTTAAGGGGTTTTATAACCCTCTTATTCTAAATTCAAATAAATGGATAAAAAGTAAACAAAATTTTAAAAAAATTAAAAAAAAATTGTACAGTTGCCCGTCTTCTTCTCCAGCCAATCTCACAATGAACCCACTCCAGTACTCCATAATCCACCAACCCACACCGCCGAACAAGCATCTTCAACATCGTGCCACCTCCTTTTCAGTTCTTGGAGTCGTTGTTCCCGTTTTTGCGCAAATCACCCTCGTATCCTCGTCCGCTACCCAAGCTCCTCCTCCTCCACTACTACGGCACGCCTCCTCCTCAACTACTACAACGTCGCTCACCAAGAGAGCCGCCATCTTCAACATCGCGCCGCCTCCTTTTATTTTAGTTTTTTTTTTTAATTTCTTTGAAATTTTATTTCACATAAAATATTTAGAAAAAAGACTTGTGAGATCAGACATAACGGCTTTCAAACAGAGTCAAGGGTAGAGTGGCGATTGTTTAACGGCGTGTGAAACACGAGTGGTTTCCGGTAATATCGATTTAAAGGGGTGGTTTTGGGCAATATGGCCCATTCAACGGGTGGTTTCCAGTAATTGACCCGAAAATGAATCATATATATTAGGTTGTATATTTTGCTAGCAACAACCCTTATATATATATTATTATTATAGGGTGCTAGATGAATTTTGGTGTGGATTTATTGTGCATTTGATGTGTACTTATATGCTAGTTAGCACGAGTATTCGTAGGAACGTTATTTACCTTGTGAAGTTTAACTGTTTCACTATAATTTTGTATTAGGAGGATTATTCCCTAATACTTTTGGTCATGACCTACCCGTATGCGAATATAAGTGGTGGTGCACTTAACTAGTGCCGAAATTCGGGATTTGTCCCATGATCTATATCTCATTGAGAGATTGGTGTGGATAAAAAGCTTTAACGTAAATGCACGTTTTGGAGTTATATAAGATAAGTGTCATTTTGCACATAATTAATATACCATCAGGCGAGAAGTACAACGTGGAACCCGCCTGGACTCTTGTCTAAAGTAAGTCCCATTTTCAATATGGATTCGCATTATGCGGTGAGGTTGGTTGATGACTCAAATATTCAAGTAGTCAGTTTTAAACTTTGTGTGATAAATATAATGTTCCCAAACCAACATAAATATTCCAATAAGACTTACCTTTCTTTGAAGTCTTCTCTTGTCGCATACATTTTCTATCGTTTCAGTGAGAGTATCCAAGTTATATATCATCTACCAACTATTATTCGAGAGACAATGATAGTAATTGGTTATAATCTTAAAGAACCACTGTGTTTGCACCCTTGCATAGTCTTTCATTAGACTGACCAACCTTTCTCTTTCCTTGCATGGTTGGTTGGTGTCATCCGTCATATAGGGCACATAAGTGGTTGGTCTTAGACGATTTGAAGTAACAAATCAAAGAAGAAGGCTTGCAGTTGAAGATTGAAGATTTTAAGTAATATTTTTTTGTAAGTTGTCTAGTGTTGACTTAATCTTCTTAAATAAATGTAAGACCTAGTTAAGTTAGTCATGTGTTAGGGTTAATTTACCAAGTCTTCCGTTGTATTATAATTTCGATTGTAAAACTTATTGATGCGAACAACCCCTGAAGTGTTGTCTGCAACGCATGATCTTTGATTCCTCAAGCTTGAATTCGATTCCTTCTCTTTCGTAGCCAAAGTGATGGCTTTCCTAGGGCTAAAGAGATAGCCTTAAAACACGTCAAAGAGATGACGGAGAGATCAAAGAGATGATCTTGAAACACCGAAGAGACGGTGTATGAATTGCTCGAAGCGACGAGCTACGGGATAGGCGATATGTGGGATCGAAGAGTTGACGTTAGAACTCAAGGGAAGGAGCGTACTCAACTTTACTACTCAAATTCAACGTAAAATATTACAAACTAGGGTTTCTGGGTTTAAATAGCGACAAAAGAAATAATTAAAAAATATAATAAATTATTCAGCAAAACGACGAAATTGAGTTCGCTGACGCGGGCAACAACTCGGTCCAGAACTTGGTCGAGTTCTGGGCCAAGTTCTTGGCTGGAGCAACAACTCGGTCCAGAACTCGGTCGAGTTCTGGGCCGAGTTCTTGGCTGCTTCGTCTTGCTTCCGCGAACTCGTCGTCTTCGTCTTCTCGGCGTGATCGGCTAAGGCGGGACCTCACCTAATCCTTCATAGGTCAAGAGGAGGACCCAATTAGGACTAGATGAACCCGCGTCACTTGCGTGCGCCCGCGAGACTAATGATTGTGTGGCTCGCTCCATTGCCTTTGCACGGGCTCTTGTCACCGGGCCATTCGAACACACCTTCATTGCTTCCTCTTCGTCCTTCGCCGTCATCGAGCGGATCATAAAGCTATCAATCTCCCATTCTTGGCTGTGGAGTGTCCCCGCTTCGTCCTCGTCGTCAAAAGCAGGAGGCGTATAAGGAGAAAGGTCAGCGACGTTGAAAGTTGGATGTGCGCCATAGTCATCGGGTAAATCCAAGCGGTAGGCGTTGGCCCCAAGGCGTTGTAGCACCTGGAAAGGACCATCACCTCTCGCGTCCAGCTTGTGGCGTCGCTTCAATGGAAAGCGTTCCTTGCGCAAGTGAAGCCACACCAAGTCGCCGGGCTCGAATGCAACGGGGCGGCGGTTTTTATTGCGTTGAGCGGCTACTTGCTCGGACCTCCGCTCCAGCTGTTGTCTCATCCTCTCATGCAAGGTCTTGACCTGCTCCGCACACTCTACTCCCTTGACGCTTTCATTTTCCTTCATTGGCCGTGGAGCCAGATCCAACGGGGTGAGCGGATTGAGTCCGTAGACAACCTGGAAGGGAGTCTTCTGCGTAGCCGAGTGCATGGACCTGTTATAAGCAAATTCAACAAAAGGCAAGTACTCTTCCCACTTGCGGAGGTTAGACTTTAACATAGTATGCAATAAAGCACCTAAGGTCCTATTAGTAACCTCCGTCTGGCCATCAGTCTGGGGGTGATAGCTAGTAGAAAACAACAAATTAGTCCCCAACTTGGACCACAAAGATTTCCAAAAATAACTCACAAATTTAGCATCACGATCCGACACTATACTTCGAGGGATACCAAGTAATCTAACAACATGTTCAAAAAATAAGGAGGCAATCTCAAAAGCATTGTTAGTAGTCTTGCATGCAATGAAGTGAGCCATCTTAGAAAACCTATCAACTACTACAAATATCGAGTCCCTCCCCTTCTTAGACATGGGCAACCCGGTGATAAAGTCCATACTAATATCTTTCCATGGGACGTCCGGGATAGGCAAAGGGGTATACAATCCTTGGGGACTCGATCTAGACTTAGCATGCACACATGTAACACAGGCCTTGCAAAAACGTGTAACATGATGCAACATTTTAGGCCAAAAAAATGTTCCTTTAATGCAGCCAAAGTCTTAGGGATACCAAAATGTCCTCTACCCTCATGAGCTTCTTGAATTAGCAACCTACGTATAGACGTTTTAGGGATACACAGTTTCCCGACCTTAAAGAGGTAGCCATTATCAACATAGAATCCATTAGACTCTCCCTTTTCCATGCATGTTTGAAAAATTACAGCAAAGTCATCATCATGCATATACACATCTTTAATCAAGGAGAAGCCTAAGATAGAAGCATCAAGATGGGTAAGTAACACATACCTGCGAGACAGGGCATCAGCAACCACATTCTCCTTACCTTTCTTGTATTTGACCACATAGGGGAAGGTCTCCATGAACTCTACCCACCGTGCATGGCGCCGGTTGAGGTTGTACTGGCTCTTCAAGTACTTTAACGCCTCATGGTCCGAGTGAATGACAAACTCCTTAGGCCATAGGTAGTGTTGCCAAGTCTTCAACACCCGAATAAGAGCATATAGCTCCTTGTCATACGTGAGGTAGTTGAGTTGGGCGCCTGAGAGCTTTTCGCTAAAGTAAGCAATGAGACGCCTATCCTGCAGCAAAACCCCTCCAATTCCATGATGAGAGGCGTCACACTCCACCTCAAAAGTCTTGGAGAAGTGCGGTAACTTCAGCAAAGGAGTGTTGCACAATCGGTCCTTCAAGGTGGTGAAGGCAGTCTCGTGTGCGGTCGTCCACTCAATGGACGCAGCCTTCTTTGTAAGCTCATGCAAGGGGGCTGCAATGGTGGAGAAATCACGCACAAATCGGTGGTAGAAGCCAGCCAAGCCCAAGAAGGAACGAACCATGGTTGGAGTTGTGGGACGTGGCCAGTCCGCTATGGCACGGACCTTCTCTTTGTAAACTTTCAGCCCATCCTTGCTAATAACAAAACCAAGAAAAATAGTGGAATCCGAGCAAAAAGAACATTTACCAAGGTTAGCATAAAGTTTCTCATTTCTAAGACACTCTAAGACCTTCCTAAGATGCTCAACATGCTCATTTAATGACCTGCTGTAAACAAGGATATCATCGAAGTAGACAACTATAAATTTGCCTAAGTAAGCCCGTAAAATATGATTCATCAATCGCATGAAATTGCTAGGAGCATTGGTCAAACCAAAAGGCATAACTAACCACTCATAAAGGCCATACTTAGTCTTAAAAGCAGTTTTCCACTCATCACCCTCTTGCATCCTAATTTGATGATAGCCACTCTTAAGGTCAATTTTAGAAAATAATGTCGCACCATGCAATTCATCAAGCATATCATCAAGTCTAGGAATAGGGTGTCGATACTTCACTGTAATTTGGTTGATTGCCCGACAATCAACACACATGCGCCAACTACCGTCCTTCTTAGGCACTAGAATGACCGGTACGGCGCAGGGGCTTAAGCTCTCTAGGACGTGGCCCTTATCCATCAACTCTTGCACTTGGCGTTGTAATTCCTTGGTTTCTTCCGGGCTCGCGCGATATGCAGCTCGGTTAGGAAGAGAGGCGTCGGGTACAAAGTCGATTTGATGCTCAATTCCACGAATAGGTGGCAATCCTTCGAGCAACTCTTCGGGCATCACATCCTCAAATTCCTACAAAAGAGAAGTCAATGTAGGAGGTAAATCAACAAGATCTTTAACATTTAGAAGACACGCGAAAGGAACAAGTAAAAAGCAAGGAAGACGTCCCTGAATGATTGGAGAGACATCCTGAGAACGAGCCAATAGAAGTTGGTTCTCACACGAGCCTTGAATGCCATTTGTGGACGGCTTAGGGGGCTGTTTTGGGGCCGAATTCTGGGGTGTCTCACGGCCAGCTGCCTTTGCCTTGGCGTGTTCAAGGGCCTTGACGTGGTTCCTTTCCACGTGATCCTGCATAATCTCCTGAGGGCTCATAGGAAGTAATGTTACCTTTCTTCCATTGTGCATGAAGACGTAGCTGTTGAGGAACCCAACATGAAGAGCTCGCTTGTCAAACTGCCAAGGTCGCCCTAAGAGAAGATGGGTTGCATCCATGGACACGACGTCACAAAGCACCGAATCCTTGTAATGACCAATGTTGAAATGTATGGTGCATTGTTGCTTCACAACATTGGAGTCATCACCCTCGGAGATCCATTGTAGGCTATATGGTTGTGGGTGTGGAGTTGTGTCGAACTTAAAGTGCTTGATCACCTTTTCGTTGATGATATTGCAACAACTTCTACCATCTATAATAACACTCAAAGAAGCACCCTGGACCGCACACTTAGTATGAAACAAATTTTCACGTTGGTCAAGTAAGGTACCTTCTTTGGCGGTAAGGACGCGGCGTGTAACCAAGCTAAGAGGCACGCTGCCTTGCACATCCATGGAACTGCAGATGTAACCGCCCAACTCCTCCTCCTCATCCTGGCCGTACGTGTCAAAGACAGGCCCGGCGTCGGGGGTGTCCTCGTCAAAAGATTCGTATCCGGAGGTGTTCGAGAAGAGGACGCGCTTGTTGTTGGGACAGTCCCGTTGGATGTGGCCATGCCCTTGGCACTTAAAACAGATCTTGTCCCACGCCCTTTCATCGGAAGAAGGCGCTCGACGTTGTGGTGGCTCATTGACGCGCGCCGGAGTGTTGCTCGGCCGAGTGGTCGGCGCCGGCGGTGTAGTCGCGGGAACGGACTGCGAAGAGGAGCGCACATGAGAAGAAAAAGAACCAAAATTAGGGGAAAGAACATACCTTGAAGTAGTACGGGACCAAGACGCTCTCTTAGCCGCTTGAGCTTGCGACCATATCTCTTGTGCCGTATGTGCGCACTTTTGGAGGTCTCGAATGTTAAGCACCCGAAGTTGGTTTCGAATAGGCTCATGCAGGCCACGAAGGAACATACTCCGAAAGTCCTCATCAGTGTGATGGATACCTGCCTTGTGGGATAATTCTTCAAGTTCAGCATAAAAGTCAAGGGGAGAATGGTTACCTTGGGCCGCTAGTTGTATCTTGAGGCGCATTTCGGAAGTAAAGTCATCGGGGACATACTTCTTTCGCATTATCCGCATAAGGTGGCGCCAAGAAGTGACTGGACACTCGCGGTGATGCTCACGGTCAGCGCAGAAACGATGCCACCAAGCCTTGGCGGCGCCGTCGAAGTGCAAAGCGGCGGTTGCAACCCGTTCTTCTTCCGGGTAGCGATAATGGTCAAAACATACTCCATGGACTGCTGCCAATCAAGAAATTTAAGAGGATCAAATTCACCAAAAAAGTTTGGGAGTTTTACCTTGATGTCAGGGCGACGCGGTCCATAGCGCCCGGGGCTCGGGCGGCGCCGTTCCAGTGTGTGGAGACGGTAGCCATGGCGCGTGGGACGCAGCTCTGCTTGGCGTTCCAACTCATACACCTCGTCGTCATCAAATCTGTTCCGGGAGTGGTCTGAAGCACGATCAATGTCGTCATCAAGCTCGGACTCGGAATCATCAAACCGCGTATGTTGGCGGCCTCGTTCCCGACGATCCTTGGTGTTGTCATAAGGGAGAGGGTCCTTGGAAATGCGAACACGATGATGGGAGGGACCCAAGGAGTAATCCTCATCTCTCGGGGCAAAGGTGGGATTGTACCGTACGCGGGACGCGTCACGCTTCGGAGGGTAGCCTTCGATTTGAGAGCAAAGGCGATCAAGCGGGGTAGACGCGGCGCCTTTACCCTTTCGGTCCAGTGGTCGGCTAGTTGTGGCCGTCGGGTTCAACATGGGGTCGGTCGTGGGCAACTGTATGTCACTCATGGCCCGACGAAGGTGAGCAAGCTCAGCATCTTTCGCGGCGAGTTGTCGGGCTTGATCTTCATTTGAAGCGTGCAGGGTGTCATTCGCAGCATGAAGCGAGTCATTCGCAGCATGAAGCGAGTCATTCGCAGCATGAAGGTGATCAAGTTGTTCATAGGCGGAGTCCATGTGTCCGGGGTTGCGGTTGCCCGTAGAAGAAGAGTGGATGTTCGTAGGAATCTCCATAGTACCTATACGAAGCATATAACACAAGGAGTAAGTTACACCAAGCAAAAGAACAAGTCCAAGCCAAGTCCTTGTCTCAAAAGTGAACCAAGAAATTTTCCGCTGGGCATACTAATTTTGGTTGCTCGTGAGAAGGGAGAGGCTTGAACGGAAAGCAATAAAGCAAGAACTAGCAAATCAAGTCCCAAACAACACACCAATTTCCAAGTGCAAGTAGATCAAATCAAGTTTCTCAGAATTAATCACAAGAGAGTTGAAAATTTTTCTTTGCCCTTTTCAATAAGAGTTGCGTAGAGACATGAAAGAAGAGAAGATGGAGGATGACCATATGGTGCGTTCTCTGCCTTTTCTTTTGTTTCTTTGTGTTTTTGAGGCTTTCGTCTTCCCAAACCTTTTGTTTTGTTTGATGGAAGGTGAGAATAGTATGTTTGTTTTTGTTGATACGGTCACACTGTGTAATATTTTTTTTTTGATATGATGGCGAATCAAGCAAGAAAGAACCACACAAGCAAGTGTAGGAGAAGAAAGAAGAGACAAAGCAACTATGAGGGAATTAAATCCAACAATTAATCCAAAGATAAAGCAAGACTTGATCAACAAGAAACAAGGAAATCAAAATATGCAAATAAGGAAACAAGATTTGCTAGAGGATAGATTTTAGGGTTGTTGGAAAAGTAACAAAAACCTAAGGGGAATTAGGGCTTCAGCCGTGAGGGGTGGAGAGAGTGGCGGACGGAGTGGTGGTGGTGGTGGTGGCGGACGATGGTGGTGGCGAGATGGTGGTGGTGATTCCGGCGAATATTGGTGGTGAGAAAAAAAAAACTTCTGGGTATGCGAGCGGAAAATTTCAAAGAATCACAATAAGAGAGAAGAACAAACTTAGCTTGGATAGGATATGATGCCAGTTGATGCGAACAACCCCTGAAGTGTTGTCTACAACGCAGGATCTTTGATTCATCAAGCTTGAATTCGATTCCTTCTCTTCCGTAGCCAAAGTGATGGCTTTCCTAGGGCTAAATAGATAGCCTTCAAACACGTCAAAGAGATGACGGAGAGATCAAAGAGATGATCTTGAAACACCAAAGAGACGATGTATGAATTGCTCGAAGCGACGAGCTACGGGATAGACGATCCTTGGGATCGAAGAGTTGACGTTAGAACTCAAGGGAAGGAGCGTACTCAACTTTACTACTCAAATTCAACGTAAAAGATTACAAACTAGGGTTTCTGGGTTTAAATAGCGACAAAAGAAATAAGTAAAAAATATAATAAATTGTTCAGCAAAATGACGAAATTGAGTTCGCTGACGCGGGCAACAACTCGGTCTAGAACTCGGTCGAGTTCTGGGCCGAGTTCTTGGCTGGAGCAACAACTCGGTCCAGAACTCGGTCGAGTTCTGGGCCGAGTTCTTGGCTGCTTCGTCCTGCTTCCATGAACTCGTCATCTTCGTCTTCTCGACGGGATCGGCTAAAGCGGGACCTCACCTAATCCTTCATAGGTCAAGAGGAGGACCCAATTAGGACTAGATGAACCCGCGTCACTTGCGTGCGCCCGCGAGACTAATGATTGTGTGGCTCGCTCCATTGCCTTTGCGCGGGCTCTTGTCACTAGGCCATTCGAACACACCTTCATTGCTTCCTCTTCGTCCTTCACCGTCATTGAGGGGATCATGGAGCTATCACTTATCTCCTCAATTTACAAGGAAATATTTTAATAAAGGTTTAAGTATTTGTTTCAAAAGTCTTTCGCTATTTACTCTATTATTTATTTATTGATTATTTATTTATTTAAGCATAATTGTTCTGATTAAAGCATTGGGTGACTTTGGACACTAAAGTCTGAGGTCACTGGCGTGTGGCACTATCGACGTAAGTCGGGGGTGTTATAGATCTACCCCATTCCTCTACACATCTAAGTCATCATCACCATCCACGTGGGCATGGCTTCATCATGGATGCCTCTTGGCTATAAAAGGAAGAAAAAGAACAACTTAAAAGGGGTTTCTTCCTCTCGAATTGGAGGGATTGAAGAGGCGCTTTGTGGGAGATTTCAAAGATTAAAGGGTGGATTTTGCACTTTAAATTCTTCATGGATTTTTCCAACTTCTTCAAAGTTTCATCAATTTCTTCATAAGTTCTTCAAGCATTCATCAAGAGCTCCACTTCAAGTTCATCAAATTCCATCATCCATGAAGTCTACTCTGAACTCTTCAACTGAGCATGATCTTCAAAGTTCTTCATTCTGTTACCGCCACTTCAAGAACACCAAAAGCTTCATTTAGCATCGCCTCATATTCGTCTTCTTCAAACTTTTTATTTCTACAAACTCTCCCTCTACATAAAGTTTCATCATGTTGAAGGCTCCAACTTATTTTGCTTTCATTGAGGGTCTTCCCAAGGGTTCACCCCCTTGGGATTTTCAGGTACGAAATGGAGCAAAGAGGAGAAAATCATGAAGTCCACCATCATCACCGCCAATGAGCCCGATAGATGTTGATACAATATGAGCGAATGGAGAAAAACATGAAGTTCACCATCATCACCGCTGAGGAGCCTGATGGATGTTGATACTATATGGAGCAAAAGGACGCAAATCATGAAGTCCACCATCATCACCACCGAGGAGCCCGATGGATGTTGATAGTGTATGGAGCAAAAGGAATCAAATCATGAAGTCCACCATCATCAGTGTTGAGGAGCCCGATGGATGTTGATACTGTATGGAGCAAAAGGACGGAGATTATGAACTCTACCATCATCATTGCCGAGGACCCTGATGGATGTTGATATTGTATGGAGCAAAAGGATGCATATCATGAAGTCCACCATCATCACCTCCGAGGAGCCCGATGGATGTTTATATTGTATGGAGCAAAAGGACGCAAATCATGAAGTCCACCATCATAACCACCGAGGAACCCGATAGATGTTGATATGATATGGACCTAAGGGTGCAAATCATGAAGTCCATCACCGTTACCGGCGAAAAGCCTGATAGACGTTGATAAGAAATGGAGAGAAAGGGAGCCAATCTTAAAGTATTCCATTGTCATTGTCGGGGAACAGGAGGAACAGTGGTACGACATGTAGAACATGATAAACAATGGCACGACATGGAGACCATCATCGTCATCAACGAACTAGATGAAGGTTAAAGCGCGTGAGTGAAGTAGCGGATAAGTGTACAACATAAACATCATCATCCCCATCAATGAACCTTAAAGACGCTACAACATAGGGAAGGACAAACCTGCAGTGTACGTCATCCACGCTATCACCATCATCCATGCACCTAAAGGATGTTGGAGCACAAGGGAGAATGGATGGGTAACGAGACACCATCATTGACATCAAAGAAGCTTCAGACCCTTGGAATGCATGACATAACTCATAAACAAGATTTCATCGTCATCACTGATACCGCATAAAGTTAGTAAATTACGGAAATAACCAATAATGACGTCACAAACCGTGAAGGCAATCGGAAAAGCCTTGGTGGATTGTGACCATTGCACCTTCAAATCCTCCCCCACCATATTTGAGATCTTCATACATAATTTATGAAAATCTCAAAATTGTCGATATTTTGATCATTATCCAAAATATCATTTTTCTTTAAGATGTTTTCATTTTCAATTTATTTGCCTTTATCATCATTCTCATGAGCCATTGTGGCATCTCTAGCCTACCCATTAAGCTCCTTGGTTTCAAGCTCTTTGAACCTAGTAGCCCTACCACGCTTTCGGCGTGTTGTAAACTCTTTCGCAATGGACTCTTCTGATTGTCCAATGGGTATTTCAATCATTGCAAAAGCATTTATTGTAGGTATATATGACTTAGTTACCTTCTTTGTATTGATAAATGTATCAGGTAACTGATTTACAATATTTTGCAAATGAATGATTTGTTGTACTTTGTTCACACATTTTTTGTTCTTTGATCAAGGTGATATAATGTTATCACATTTTTTTGTTTACTCCCCGTGAGTTAGGGAATGTAATTTTCTTCAAAATGACATTTAACAAATCTTGTTGTAACCAAATCACCAGTTGATGGTTCAAGATATTTAATGATCGATTGTGATACATAGCAAACATAAATTTGCAAACTTCTTTGTGGACCCATATTTATACGCTGAGGTGGAGCAATAGGAACATAAACAACACATCCAAATACTTTTAGATGTGAAATGTCCGACTCCTTACCAAATACTAATTGCAGTGGACAATGTTTATGGTTTGCACTTAGTGTCAATCGAACCAAGGCTGCATCATGCAATATAGCATGTCCCCACGCTAATGCTGGTAATTTCGGTTTCATTAACAATATTCTAGCAATTATTTATAATCGCTTTATCAATGATTCAACAAGACCATTTTGTGTGTGAACATGAGCCATTGGAAGCTCTATATAAATCCCTAATTGACTTACAAAAATTGAATATTTGCGATGGTAATTATCTTGCATTATCAAGCCAAATTTTCTTTATTGCATAATATGGGCACTATGCCCCCAATCGGATTATTTGAGCAATGAGTTTCACAAATGCAACATTTCTAGTCGATTATAGACTTACATGTGAGTAACATGTAGATGCATCAATTAACACCATAAAATATTGAAATGGTCCACGTGGTGGAGCACATATATCTCCTTGGATTCTTACCAAAAATACAGGTGTTTCACTTGCAAATTTGCTTTTGGAAAGCCTTATAATTAGCTTTCCAAGTAAGCAAGCAATACAATTAAAATCACTAGATGATAGAACCTTAGGGCTCGTTTGGTTCTCATTCCTTGGGGTCATGATTGAGAATGACAGATTCTCATAATTGTGTTTGGTAAATATTGAAATGGAATGGATTTCATTCCAAGGAATGGATGATTCCAAGATTATTGAAGAATTTGATTCCACCAAAAATGTTGAGGCATCATCCATTCTAACTAGACATGTCAAAAATTTACCCGACCCAAAAACCCGTCATAACCTAATTTTTTTAGGGTCGAAACCCGAACCAGAAATCACACAGTCAAGAACATGACCGGAACTCGACCCAAACTCAACGAACCCGTTATTTCATATATATTATCTCATTTATATTAAATATTATGATTAAAATTTAAAAAATATTATTATTTTATTATTCATGATCTTTATTATTTTATTTTAATAATCTAATATTATTATTTTATTATTAAATAATATTTATTATTTTACTAAATAATATTTATTATTAATAATTTTTATTATCTCATTTATATTAAATGATATTTATTATTTTATTTTAATAATCTTTTAAAAATTTTAAAATAAAAAATAATCATAAAAATTGCACACTTTCAACCCTTTGGGTCAACCCGAGTCAAACTCGTTATGACCCAATTATGATTCTGACATCATACCAAACGACAAGCTATATGAGTGGGAATGAGTCATTAATGATTCCGATTCCAACTTAGTTCCTGGTTCATACCAACCGAGCCCTTAATAGTCTTCAACAGGTGTCCAAATGAATTCGTTGTAATTTTGTGCATCATTATTGATCTTGGGTGACCTAAATGGTCATGCGACAATGTGAACGCAGTTTGGTCATTTGACTTTTTACTCATCATTGCATTGACCTCAAACGGATAAACATATGTATGATATAATCCTGAGGTTTGTCATGACATTCTTTCAAGGATTTGTTTATGGCCATATTTTATGATGCACAAATATTCTCTTCCATTTTCATTTATGGCTTTCATATGAAACCCATTATGATGCACATATTTAAAACTCAAAAAAATTCTTTGAGATTCACTCGAATATATTGTGCCATTTATCACTAATTTTGTTCCTCTTGGGAGTAGAATAAGAGCTCTTCTAGAGCCTTCGATTATTTTAGACACACCCGATATTGTATTGACATTGTCTTCAACCGAGTAAAGTATTCTTTGTTTCTCAGAATGGTATGTGTTGTCGCACTGTCTAGAAGACATTTCTCATTCCCATCAAGTTTTGCTTTAGGTGAGTTCATGTTTTTTAGACAAAGGGAGAGAAGATGAATCAAGACAATAGTAAGAATAAAACTTCATATATATTACACATGGATAGTTATATTATGCAAAGTTCTTATAAGAAAATGAGAAAACATAGTGCAAGGAAATAGAAGACATTACATAATATTATACAACAAAAAACGATAACATAGATATTTAGAGGATAGTGTTTTCATCTATGCCTCTAAAGCAGAGTCATCGTAATTATCAAAATTTAGGAACTTATTGACATCTGGTCACGTGTAAATTACTCACACCTTTATTTTTAATATAATTGGTCTCGGGGAAATCTATTACTCATGCCACACCTCTAGCAAATAGATTTTGATTTATAAGAGAGTCTTGTTTGACCCGCCTGGACCTTTTTCTTACCATTCTCCTGGTGGCCATAGTTCCCACGATCATTAATGTGGCCTTTGTTGTGGCCTTGACCATGACCACGAGCATAGCTACCACGACCACCACGGCCATTATCGCGTCGTGATTGTTGCCCATATTCATTGGCATTCCCATATAGGAACCTTTTGTCAACAACATTTTCTTTCGGACCTGTTGATGAGCCAGTGGGCATGAGATTGTGGTTTTTCATCAAGAGATCATTATTCTTTTCAGCAACCAACACCACTATTAACAAGTCAGGGTATCTTTTGAAGCCTCTCTTTCTCTATATTGTTTGTTGTAATAACACATTCGAGGCATGCATAGCGGAGAAAGTTATCTCCAACATTTCTTGATGGGTTATCATATGACCACATAGCCTCAACTGAGACGTGATCATGTGCATAACATTGTTGTACTCAGCGACTTGAAGTCCTAGAACCTTATATTGTTCCATTCATATAGTGCTTATGGAAGTATGACCTCATTTTGATGTCTTTAAAGTCCATTCAAGCTCTATCACAACTCTCTTAAATCCTCCACAAATAAATACTTAGTTTTGAGACTTTCATGAATGTGGTGGCACAAAAATACAATGGTTTTTGCCTTCTCTTGTGGTATGGTATTATTATTTGCCATAACATCAATGCCATTTGCCTTGAGGTGAGCCAAGGCATCCACCCTCCATTCGAGGTATTTGTGGCCCGACAACTCAATGATGTCTAATTCCCTCTTAGTGATGCTTGCCATTTAATTTTTAAAAATAAGAAGTTATAAAATATGAATTAATTAACATCTTCAACGTTATACATGTACGATTTATGAGTCGTGTATGAAACAATATGACCGAATAATTAAATAATTGTTAATGTCATGTCATATTACATTTTCATGTCAACATATGTATGTATATAGAATGTGTATAGCATGTAGATAAACTTTATATAAAGGATACATATAGTATGCAAATAGAAGGTGTGAGTTATAATAGTGATTACATTGTATAGATATGATGCAAGTAAGAAATCATATGGAGATAATTTTGGTGGGAAAAATTAAAAACACAATCGTTTCTTTTTACCCCCTTTTATTCATGGACATCCGTTCTTACCCTTTTTCACCGACATTATCTTCTCGTCTCCATTTTCGATCTCCCCTACCATTTTCATTCAACCATTTCCATGGCCGACAATGAGATTTTCCGTCGCCTTAAAGCTAGTAATGATCGATTTTTTTATCGAGTTTTTCTTTTGCCTTGTTCTGATCATGATTATCAATATCATGCTCATCATCTTGTTTGGGAAAACTTACTTACAATTTAAGTGGTGAAATCAAGGATTTATCGAAAAGGATTCGAGGCTAGACACCAAAAGAGGTAAGTAAATCTAATATTTTGTTTATAACTTGCATGGATCTAAAACCATGCTGTTTTTTTTGTAAAAACGTTTCAAATCTAGGAAGACAAATCAAGTTTATGATGTAGAGGTTCCAAAGTTGGGCAAGTATAGAGCATACACCTCAACACTCAGTTATAATTCATCGGTTCCATCGTAGTTATCCGGGCGCATTGAATTGATCATCTTCAACACTCGGTTATAATTCCCTTCGTTTCTCCCAGGAATCACTTGAGGTGCAAGATCTTCATGACCCCCAATATCAGTTGCAACTTGAGGAACGGGAGCCGCTTGAGCTTGCGGTATTCCTTGGGATGTCATCAGCTCAACAACCTGCCTCACTATCTGCCCTATAACAGTAGCATCCAACACGATCGGGGCAGGAGGTGGGTTAAGTAGAACTTAACCCGCAACTTGATGGTCCACTTGTTCCTGACGAACATTTTCCCGCAGTGGCGGGTCATTGTTGTGGGAGCCAGATCCCATGTCATCTCCTTGTTGAGCAACACTCGTCAACAGAATCTGGGAACCATTGCTTGGACCTTCATCAGTCGCGCAGTTGGTGGATCGGGTATTCACCATCTGTTGATGAATCATAACGCCAATTTAGAATTTTCCAACTTGTATCATATGATACTTAAACCAACTATGTTATGATACGAATTATATGGGACAAAACTAATAGTTCATATTAGATTGACTGACCCATCACCATTATTCTTAAAACGATCTTATCCTCTTACTTGAAAATAAGGCAACAGGAGAAATGTCAACATTTGAATGACATAAAACCTATGAATGGAAAATATCCTTATGAATGGACCTAAGGAATAAGTAATTGAACCGAAGCTTTTTTTTTAAAAAAAATTTGAACCGAAGCTTGCAGACGTTTGAAAACCACTTATTATCAAACCTTATACATTATACTTTCAAACCTTATATATTTAACTTAATAAAATAATTATTTATATAGTTAGTTTCTTAAAGTAGTGACATTACTATTTCTTTAGAAACTTACCAAAACCCAAAACCATACTTTTAAGATTACTAAATAAACTTCAAGTTTCAACCCCTTTTTATCACCCTTAAAAAGAAATACTATAAAATTGATATTAGTGTCTTAATTTTTTATTTTTTGTCTAAATTTTAAGCCATTTAAAAACCTTAAATTCAATACTAACAATTTAAATTTTCGAAATTCCTTTATAAAAATAAAATAATTTGAAAATCCTCAAACCTAACAATAGGCCAAGAATCTTAAAACCATTGCTCTAATTGTAACACCCCCCGACTTATGTTGGTAGTGCCACACGCCAATGACCTCAGACTTTAAAGTTCAAAGTCATCATAGGCTTTAATCATAATAATTATACTCAAGTAAATAAATAAACATTAAATAATAGAGTAGTAAGAGACTTGTATAACGAATACTCAATTGTTTTATTAAAATTCATCTCGTAAATTGAGAATGATAGTTTTACAAACAATGTGAAATTACATCGGATGACTTTTTAAATAAACCCTAAATACATGACTAATTTAACTAAGTCTTACATTTATTTAAGAAGATTAAATCGATACTAAACAACTTAAAAATAATATTGCTTTAGAACACAACCTTCAACTGAAAGCCTTCATCTTCGATTTGTTACTTCAATGTCGTCTGAGACAACCACTGATGTGTCGTATAAGACGGATGACACCAGCCAACCATGCACGGAAAAGGAAAGGTAGGTCAGTCTAATGAAAGACTACGCAAGGGCGAAAAACAGAATGGTTCTTGTAGGCATATATAGTCACAGAATGGATGTTAAGGGGTCTGCTGCTTTGGCCTCCGCTGAACCCAGTCTGTAATGGTGGGTGTTCTTGGTGTCTTCCCCCCAGGTTTTCCATGGATTGTCTCTTTTGGAATTGTTGCGGTGCGGGTAATGATGGGTTTCGAGGCTCGCTTCGGTACATGCTTCGTAAGCACTCTGTCGACATTCTGGCTTTGTTTGAACCTCACATCTCGGGGGCCCAAGCTCAGCATGCCCGTAATCGCCTTGACTTTACGGACTCCCTCTGCATTGAGGTCATTGGTTTTTCTGGGGGCATTTGGTTATTCTGGAATGGCAGTAAAACGCGGCTTCGTGTCGTCTCTCAACACCCTCACTTTATCCACTCCATCGTCTCTAATGGCACCAGTCTCACGCACATGGTGTTTGTTTATGCTCCCCTATCTCCTCCTCGTCATCGACAGTTTTGGGTGGACCTGGTGGCGGCTCTCCATGGAATCTCTGAGCCACTTATTACTGGTGGCGATTTCAATTGTATTCTCCAGGTTTCGGAGCGTCAGGGTGGCTCTGGCCTGCTTAGTCAGGACTCGGCGAAGTTCCTCAATGCTATCAATGAGATGGGCCTTATTGATTTGTAGTTCACGGGACAACCCTTCACTTGGTTTCGTGGCCTGCTGACTAGTACCTACATTGTGAAACGCTTAGATTGTGTCCTTACTAATGTTGTTGGGCGTTTAAGATGGGCTGATGCTCACGTTCGTCACCTCCCCAGATACTCCTCGGACCATACCCCTCTCCTGCTTAACTTCTCAAGCCATGTTCTTAGGGATCATAGGCGTCGTCCTTTCAGGTTTGAAGTTGTCTGGCTTACCCATCCCCACTTCATTCAATTCGTTGAAAATGCGTGGACCAATGAAGGCGACACTTCTCTCGCCCTGAACCAGCTTAAATTCAAGTTACACGATTGGAATCGCAACGTCTTCGACAACATTCATGTCCGAAAACAGAAGCTCTCTGCCCAGTTGGATGTCCTTCATCAGGTCTTGAGTAGAGGTGTGTCAGACTGAACTTCTCTCTCGTTCTAGCAGTTGGATGTCCTTCATCAGGTCTTGAGTAGGGGTTGATGGATTCCAACCCATCTTTTTTCAGAAGTGTTGGAGCATTGTTGGCGCCTCGGTTATCTCTACTGTCCTGAATTTTTTCGCGACTGCCAAGCTGCCTGCAGGGTTGAACGATACTTTGATTACTCTGATCGCGAAGGTGAACAAACCTGAACTGATCTCGCAATTTAGACCGATTGCATTGTGTAACATGGTCTACAAGATTATTTCTAAGTGTTTGGTCACTCGTATTCAGCGCATCATTCCCGGGTTGATTAGTCCCTTACAGGGGAGTTTTGTGTCGGGTCGTTTTATTACGGATAATATTGTGGTTGCTCAGGAGGTTGTCCATACTATGCAGAAGAAGAAAGGTGCTAAGGGTTGGATGCTCCTCAAATTGGACCTTGAGAAGGCGTATGACAGGTTACGCTGGGATTTTGTGGAGGACACCTTATGCGATGCTGGGTTTCCCGTGGAGTGGATTAACTGGATCCGCGAATGTATTTCTTCTTCGTCCTTGAGACTGATTTGGAATGGGGAGTTGACCGACTCTTTTACTCCGTCCAGGGGGGTGCGCCAAGGCGATTCTATCTCCCCCTATTTATTTGTTATGTGCATCGAACGCCTCAGCCAAATGATTGACTTTGCGATTGTTAACGGTGACTGGAATCCTGTTTCCGTGGCTCGTGGGGGTGATAAAGTATCTCACATCCTCTTCGCGGATGATACTATGCTCTTTGCCGAGGCGTCGGTCAGTCAACTCAACACCATCATGGGGATCCTTAATATTTTCTGTCATTCTTCTGGGCTTAAGGTGAATGCTGCGAAATCCCGGATTTTTGTTTAGCCGAATGTTAGCATTAGACTTCAGAGGCGCCTCCAAGAGGTTTGTGGGTTCGATCTTACCCATGAGATTGGGTCTTACCTTGGTATGCCCATTATGCACTCTCGGGTGAAAAAGGAGTCGTTTGGCCCGCTTCTGAATAAATTTACAACCAAACTTTCTGGGTGGAAATGCAGGCTTCTGAGTCTTGCGGGTCGGATTACTCTTGATAGGTATGTTCTTGCATCGCTCCCGGTTTACACGATGGCGACAGTGATTCTCCCGTCCTCGATGGCTCATCGTATTGACTCCTTAAGTAGGGGCTTTATTTGGGGTAGTTCGGGTGAGAAGTGCCGCATGCATCTTGTGGCTTGGACTGAGATGGTCAAAGCTAAATAAAATGGTGGTCTTGGCCTCAAATCTATGGCGGACCTCAACTTAGCTCTTGTCGGTAAACTCGGGTGGCGATTCCTTACGGAAGATCATAAACCTTGGGTCAACATTATTCAATCGAAGTACGTTCGGAATGGAGTGGGTTCGACGCAGGGTTCCCACATCTGGCGTAGTATCAAAAAAGGTGTGCCGTCGGTGATTGCTCCAGGGACTCGTTGGCTCCTTGGTGATGGTAAATCGATCCGATTTTGGAGCGATGTGTGGTTGCTTGATACTTGTTTGATGGAGGTTGCCCTGCAGTCCGTGGATGCTAACCAACGTGATCTGGTTGTGTGTGCGTTCTGGAATGCATTGTCTGGGTGGTGCTGGGATCGTCTTTCGGGTCAGCTCCTTGTGTTGGTGCTCTTGAGGCTGGCTACAGTGGCTTTTACCTCTGAGCCGGATGCTCAGGATGAGCTCAGTTGGCGCCTCTCCCCCCATGGTAGTTATACGGTGGCGTCTGGTTATAGTCTGGTTCATGTTGACGGCGCCACGGTGGATGGTCGTGTTTTCACTGCTATTTGGAAGCTTCGGGTGCCGGAGCGGGTCCATGTGTTTCTCTGGCTTATCATCCATGGCAAGATCATGACCAATGATGAAAGGGTGAGGCGTCACCTTGCCACTGATGCTTCCTGCAGCCGATGCCTGGGTGAGGTGGAGTCGCTTGACCACATCTTCTGGTGTTGCCCTGCTACTAGGCTCCTTTGGAGTGGTGGTTTGATCCCTCCCTCTGTTTCTAGTTCTTTTGATGATGAGGAGTATGCATGTTGGATCCGTTCCAACCTTACCTCCTCGGCGTCTCTGAACGGCGTTGGCCCTTGGTCGGCTTTTTTTGCTTGTGGGCTTTGGTGGATTTGGAAATGGCGTAATGAGAAGGTGTTCTCTGGTTTGGAGTTTCAGGGCTGCAAGGCGACTTTTGTTCTGAACTTCGCTCGGGACTATGCCTTGGCCTCGGTGGAGCCTCATGGGTCTGGGCGTGGCGCTTTACAGTCTAAATCGGAGGTCCTCATTCGTTGGGAGCGTCCACCCACTACTTGGGTTAAGATCAATACGGGTGGAGTTGTGAGTAGTTCCAGTATTTCATCTGCAGGTCGGTGATCCATGATTCTGATGGTCATTGGGTGTGTGGTTTTGTGCATCATATTGGGAGTTGTTCTGTGCCGGCTGTGGAGCTTTGGGGGATCCTGCAGGGTCTTCGGCTTGCTTGGGAGCTTGGTTTCAGGAAGGTGATCCTTGAGTCTGATTTTCAATTGGCTATTTCCTTGTTGAGTCGTGTTGTTGATCATTGCCATCCCCTTTCTAGCTTGGTGTCTCAGTGCCAAGGCTTTCTTCGTAGGGACTGGTCCATCCAGTTCCGTCAGATCTTCCGAGAAGCGAATGATGTCGCTGACCACCTTGCTAGTTTTGCTCTTTCTTTTCCTTTAGGCTGTCATGTCATTTGTGTTTTGCCTGCCAGTGTGGCTCCTTTTGTTTCGAATGACTTACGGGGGATTGCTCTCCCTCGTATGACTTTGTAATTGGTTTTGTTTTTTCAATAAAGTTGTGAAGAGTGCTGATAGCTCCATGATCCCCTCGATGACGGCGAAGGACGAAGAGGGAACAATGGGAGTGCACTCAAAGAGAGTCAGATGCCAAGGAGAGCCAGACGAACAAAGACCCAGCTGGTTCTACGGAAATTCGGCACGGTTTGCTAAACGTGCCATTAACCGGGCAAGAAAGTCGAGAGAAACTACGGAAGTTCGGCACGGTTTGCTAACCGTGCCATTAACCGTGTTGAACATCAGGATTTGGCTTCGTGAATTTTGCACGGTTAGCTAACCGTGAGGTTAACCGTACCAGACTCACGCGGAAATTCCAAACATTCTTATTATTTTATTATTATCTTTTGTCGGTATTTAAACTTGGAAAACCCCTAGTTTGTAACCTTACGTTGAATTTGAGTAGTAAAGTTGAGTACGCTCATTCCCTTGAGTTCTAACGTCAACTCTTCGATCCCACGGATCGTCTATCCCGTAGCTCGTCGCTTCGAGCAATTCATACATCGTCTCTTCGGTGTTTCAAGATCATCTCTTTGATCTCTCCGTCATCTCTTTGACGCGTTTGAGGGTTATCTCTTTAGCCCTAGGAAAGCCATCACTTTGGCTACGGAAGAGAAGAATCGAATCCACGCTTGAGGAATCAAAGATCCTGCGTTGCAGACAATACTTCAGGGGTTGTTCGCATCACAAAGGGTGATGTTGGCAAGGATAGGCATGTAAGCAGCTTCAATATGGAAGAAGATGACCTATTGGATGAGGTTGATCCCTTCATCCTTATCAATGAGGATAATGAAGCACCCTTTCTTGAAGGAGAGCTCCAAACTCTTGAAATCAGATGCTGAAGAGGAACTTGAGGATGACTATTTATCGAAAGACTCTTACCAATCCCTGCATTCAATGCAAACTAACTCATCCAACACCTCCATGGTTCAAAAGTTGGGTATTATGACAGTCCATGCAGCTGCTATATCAACCTATGGCTCCAGCAAGAGGAAGATGCAGGAAGATGATGGTGACACTGCCTCCTCAGTGTTGATGGGGAGCAAAAAACCAAAACTCTAAATTCTAGCATGTTTATGATTATATTAAGAAGTCAAATACTTTTGGCCACCAGTGGAAGCCACAATTTCATCAACTGGTGTGAAGGGACAGCATCCAAAGGCCTTTATCCTTTGATTATGAACCCTAGTTTGAGTTCTAGATATAATCACATCTATCCTTTTATTTTCAAGTCTAAAGTTTCTGAAAGTATGATGCAGAAGGTGTATGAACCCTGTAGTTGTAATCCAGTCATGTTTAAGAAATCTAATTCTAGTTCAAATTATATTGTGCTCATTCACTATGAATACTGTAGTATTACCAGCTTACATGCAACCCTTACCGGGTACAACAAGATAATAAAGGAACTAAGAGGTAAAGCACCTTTCCTAAGCACTCACAGCTTACCAATTCCCACCAAATACCCTTATAAGAATTATTTGACTAACTACATATTTAATTCGGCAAAGGACAAAATAGCAAATCCTGAAGAAAAATAGCCAGTAACACCCTACCAAAGTATGCTCCAGCAGGAAAAACATATAAGTAAGGTTCACTTAACAACTAATAGGAATATACTCTTTACTATATATTTACATATTACTTTATCTCTTATGAGTTTGCTAAACAGACATACACAAGGAAGATGGCCCCCAATAGGGAGAAGAGCTCAGTCTTGGGCCTGGACAACAATTGCAAGGAACAAAAGGAATAAAGTTCCACACACAAAAGACAAAGACAGGAGTCAATATAAGGTTCTCCTTCCAAAAAGGTACCTAACATTAAGTGACAAGTATAAAGCTCACAGCATCCACAAGATAATTTGTGGGTTATCTCGACCACCCTTAAGTAATGATCCCAAACTGCAGGTATACATGTTGATCAACGTTCAGGAAAAAAATGCGGACCAAGGCTCAAACCAGACCAAACAAGGGACGCAACTCCCAAAAAATAAAGACCACCACCAGGCCCAAGAGTCGGGAAATGTCATAGTGTACGAATGCTTTTATCTCTGTTCTAAAATAGGAATCAAATTCTGCAGGGAAACCTGTTGTTATCTCTGCTCAAAAACAGGACTACTCATCCAATGTATGCAAAAGCTTATGGGTCTACTTACAGACAACCCAAAATGAAACACAACACTACACGATCGAATAATCCAAACACAAACGACAAAAAAAATAAGAAGCTCGAACAACTCAATCAGACAAACGAATATCAGAACACACCATTGATATGTATGTGTCAAAATCTGAATACAGGACCAAGGAAACAATATAGCCCACAAAATGACCTCGAAACTAAGGAAAGACAAGTCAGAAGAGACACCACACGGAAAGTGATTGAACATCCACAAATGAATATGTCAACGAGAGCCATAAAATCGATCAAATATACCACTAATAAAAAAAATGATAACACCACCGATGGTCATTAGACTTATACAATCAAATCTAAATAAAATAATTACCAACTTACAGCCAGCAAGACTAAGATCACTTGCAAAACTTATGCTAGCATATGGAACTGTCGTGGTATCGGTCGTAAAAATCTATGGACTGATATTGAAGCATTTTGTAAAATTGAGAAAATACAAATTATGGCCCTAGTGGAAACTAGGACTAACCTAGCACCAAAACAATCAATCTAGCAAAAAGCAGGATTTGACACTTTCCATTTCTCTCCGGCGATGGGATTCTCTGGAGGCATCTGTGTCATGTGGAAATCATACCAACTATACAACGAGATGTGCGAACTTGCACACATTGATAGCAGATTCATTGCAATCAAATACAAAATCATAGATAAAGATTATTGTATGATGATCATATTTACCTATGCACCCCCAAAACAAAATGAAAAGACCGTCTTTTGGACCAATCTGACTAATTTCATCAACCAAACACAATTACCATGTATCATAATTGGCGATCTCAATGAAATTAACTATATTGAAGAGAAAAAAGGGGGTAGCACCTGCAACGCCTCACGATTTGAAAGACTAACGCAATTCAAAAACGACTGTGATTTGCTAGACATCCCAACACAAGGAGGGGAATTCACGTGGAGGAAAAATAGAACAGAACTTAACAATATATATGAAAAACTAGACAGAACTCTAATACACAACCAAATTCTACAATGGTTTCCGGGAATTTTCACCAAAAACCATGCATTCACAACCTTTGACCATTGTCCAATTTCTGTGGAACTCGAAAATCCTAACCCGATTAAAGCTCAACCGTTCAGATTTGAAAAAATGTGGACAACAAGAAAGGATTTTGAAAACATTGTTAAACAATCTTGGAGAATAGACACAAAAGGATCGCATATGTATAATCTGGTGAAAAAAACATTGACATTAAAAGTCAATGCTAAAAAATGGAATAAAACAACTTTTGGAAACATTTTTAAGCAAATACAAGAAAACGAAGAACAACTTACCTTGCTACAAAAAGAGATAATTAGCAAACCAACACAACCTCTCATTGACAGACAAAATAGACTCCTAAACAAGAAAGAAAATCTATTAGCTTACCACAAAAGATATTGGAGCTAGCGAGCTAAGACAAAGCATATTAAACTAATTGATTCCAACACAAACTATTTTCACATAATCGCTTCGGGGAAAAGAAGCAGAAAGATAATAAAGGAAATCATAACACATGAGGGAACAATCATTAGTGGCCTCGAAAATATACAAAACGAAATAAAAAACGATTTTGAACGAAGATTCAAAAAAGGTGCTATCAATAGAAACAAACTTCAACAACTTCTGGAAAATATAACTTCTGGAAAATATAACCCAGGAAGTTTCGGATCAAGAGAATGTTGATCTAACAAGACAAGTGACCAATGATGAAGTCAAAAAAGCTGTCTTCAGCATTGGTAGCGATAAATCACCAGGACCGAACGGAATGTCGGCTTGATTTTATCAGAAATATTGGCACATTGTTGGACCACTGGTGACCAAAGCAGTTAAAATCTTTTTTCACTCTGGCAAAATTCTTATTCAAATTAATCATACTTTCATCGCCTTGATTCCCAAATGTGATAACCCGAGTACCACAAACCATTACAGACCAATTAGCATGTGTTCCACAATTTATAAAATTATATCTAAAATACTTACCGATAGACTAAAACCAATCTTAAACAATATTATTCATCCGCTACAGGGTGCATTTGTATCTAATCGTGTTATACAAGACAACATTCTAATCGCACACGAAATTTTCCACTCTTTCAAAGCAAAAAAAGGGAAAGAAGGATGAGTTGCTATCAAACTCGATATGGAAAAAGCTTATGACAAAATTGAATGGGAATTAATAATTGATGTGCTCGGTAAATTTGGATTTGCACCAAAATTCATTGATTGAATTAAAGAATGTATCGAAACGGTATCCTTCTCAGTCCTGGTCAACAACGGCCCCACAGACGTATTTTATCCAAAAAAAGGTCTATGCCAAGGTGACCCCCTTTCTCTGTCCTATTTATCATGGGAGCCAAAGTATTGGCGAGGAAACTGCAACAAGATGCAAACATAAATGGGAAACAACTAGGTTTCAAACTCAGTCGATCAGGGACAAATCCGGTATCTCCGGCGAAAGTTGGCCCAACTCGAGGCCAAGTGGTCCGCATCACACACGCCCAGTGAGCCGCCTCTCGGCGTGCCCATTGATCCGCCTTCACCGACTCCCTGCGAAACCGTCGTGGAGCCCGCTGCCGCGCATCTGGGTCCGATCTTCAACGACCCCACACCGGCGCCCGCTTCCGCGACGGCACCGCCTACAGACGCGCCGACTGAGGAGCCAGTTGCCGAGCCACCGGGTCCGACAACGACCGCACCCGTGCCCATGGATGCAGGTCCGTGCCCCACCGAACCTGCCGTCGTGCACATGGTTGTGATTTTCTGCATTGGCGTGCCCGCCCCAGCCCTCGAGCCCGCTCCTGAACCCGAGTCTTCATTGATCTTCATTGAGGTTCTCCGAGCCGGACACCAGCCCGACGCCGTCTACCTGCTGCCCGACGAGCGTGTCTTCTCCTTGGCCCCACCTAGCTCGAAGCGAGGACGCTTCGATTCTAAGGGGAGGAGAATGATGTGATCCTGCATCGACCCAAGCCGGGCTCAAGCGAGCCCCACGTGTCCAAGACCTTGGAGACCACCTTGGTTCAAGACTTAGTCTAGTTTAGCTCCATATTTCTTATTTTAGCAACTTTCTTGTTTTAGCAGCTTTCTATTTTTAGCATTGCTATCTTTGGACCTTACTATGTTTAGTAAGTTTCCATCTTTGGCACTTTCTATTTTAGGACTTACTATGTTTGGCAGTTTCTATTTATAGCAGTTTCTATTTCGGGCGTTGCTCCACTATTGCATAGTGGGCTAGCCCATAGGTTCGTTTCGCCCAAGCCCATTAGGTCTTGGCCGAGTTTCATTGGCTATTTAAAGCCCCCTTTGTTGTTCTTGTTTCCTACGTTCAAACCAGTAATCTAAGTCTTAAAGTTGAGAGTGAATCCTCCTTATTCTTAGATACGAGCGTCAAACACAGTCTGCTTCGCATCCCCTTCATCGTCTGCTTCACATCTCCTTCATTCCGTAGCTCGTCGCTTCGAGCGTCTCGCCCCACCCTCGCCCAAAGCGAGCATAAGAGACCCGCGAGCCATCCTCTAGGTGGTTCATATCTATCCCGATTACCAACAAGAAGGAACATCCAGCCGTTGCCTGCCTAGATCGGGCAAATCGTGAGTCGACCCCAGTCGGATCACATCAATGGTGGCTCGAAAGGCAAGCGAAGCCATAGCGTCAGCAGCGGAGGGGATAGACTCGAAGAATTCGAGTGGGTGGCCGTAGCATCGGCAGCGGAGGAATGGAGATGAGAAGTAAGAATTGGGGTGACGCCGATCTAAGAGATTGGAGGCAAAAGCTCTCGACAAATGGTCTTAGATTAAAATGTAGCGTAACCTATTACAGAAGGCTGAGATGGCCTTTTATAGGGGGTAGCGGGACTCGGATGGGCCGAGTCTCGCTTAATGGGCTAGCCCACGCGACACGCATGGAACACAAACCCAAACGAAAACACTGAAAATAATAATGTTAAAAAATAACAAAACAATCAAAGACCGCGATCAATGATGGTGGAGAGGATCTTGAGAGAGAACGCGATCTCTGGACTTGGCTGGAGGCGTCTGAGGGAGAACGAGGTCTCTTGCGTCCCTTGTCTAGCGACGACGCGCACAATCAATGATTGTGTCGCGTTGGCGATGGCCTTGGCACGCGATCTTGTTATAGGTCCTTGTGAGCGAATGATCATGGCTTCCTCTTCCTCGGTTGCAGTCATGGTGGGTAGGGGTGCATCACCCTCTCCCACTTGGTTTTGAAGGCTCCAAATAAGGCTCCAAGTCGGCGACGTTGAAGGTCGCGTGGACACCGTAGTCGGCTGGCAGCTCGAGCTCGTAGGCGTTGTCGCCAATGGCCTTCACAACACGGAAAGGACCATCACCGCGTTGTGCCAGCTTGGATTTGCGCTTGGCTGGAAAACGGCCTTTGTAAAGATGCACCCACACCAAGTCTCCTGGTGCAAAGATGGCGCGACGTCGCCCACGATTGTGTTGTGTGGCGTATTGTATAGCGCGGCATTCCAGTTGCTCCCACGTTTGCCGATGTAGATCATGGATCATCGCGGCGTGGTTGGCCGCGTTAGTGTGCTCATTGTCCTTCAGAGGCCGCGGAATCAGGTCTAGTGGTGTCAATGGGTTTTTGTCGTAGACGACCTCGAACGGGGTGAGCTTTGTCGCGGAGTGCCTGGACCTGTTGTAAGAAAACTCAACAATAGCAAGTAAGTCTTCCCAACGCTTGAGGTTGGATTTGAGCATGGTCCGAAGGAGGGCTCCTAGGGTTCGATTGGTCACCTCTGTTTGGCCATCGGTTTGGGGGTGGTGGCTAGTGGAAAAGAAAAGTTTTGTACCCAACTTTCCCCAAAGTGTTCTCCAAAAAAGCTCCACAAATTTGGTGTCGCGATCACTCACAATAGACCTAGGGATCCCGTGCAAACGTACCACATTGTCAAAGAACAACGCGACGATTTCACTAGCAGTATTGGTGGTCTTACACGTGATGAAATGTGCCATTTTGGAAAACCTGTCCACAACAACAAAGATGGAGTCCTTACCCCTACGAGAGAGAGGCAAACCTGTGATGAAGTCCATGGACAAATCTTCCCAAGGGCCTAGTGGGATGGGCAACGGCGTGTAGAGGTCATAGGGATTGGAACTAGACTTTGCGCATTGACATGTGACACAACTCTTACAATATCGCGTCACCTGGGTGGTCATGCGCGGCCAAAAGAAATGCTCGCGAAGGGCAGCTAGTGTTTTTGTAACTCCAAAATCACCGTGTCCTTCATGGGCTTCTTGAATGAGGAGTTTCCTAATGGGTGAGCTAGGAATGCACAGGCGGCCGGCTTTGTAAAGGTACCCTTCATGTAAAAAGTATGTCTCAAACTCGCGGTCCCTAAGCCAGTGCTCAACAATTGGCTTAAAGAAGGAATCAGTCAAGTATAAATCCTTAATTAACATGAAGCCAAGAAGTTTAGTTTGAAGATGAGTAAGGAGGATATACCTGCGAGAAAGGGCGTCGGCGATCACATTATTCTTACCTTTCTTGTGTACAACAACGTAGGGGAACGTATCCATGAATTCCACCCAACGTGCATGGCGGCGGCTGAGGTGGGCTTGGCTCTTCAAGTAGCTAATGGCCACATGGTCCGAGTGGATTACGAACTCGCGGGGCCAGAGATAGTGTTGCCATGTCTTTAGCATGCGGACTAGAGCATAGAGCTCCTTGTCGTATGTGGGGTAATTCAAAGTGGCCCCGGTGAGCTTCTCACTGAAGAACGCGATGGGCTTCTTTTCCTGGTACAAGACTCCACCAATGCCCACATTTGACGCGTCGCATTCAATTTCAAAGTGCTTGTTGAAGTGGTAGTTGGAGCAGTGGCGCATTGCACAGGGCTTCTTTTAACGCATTGAAAGCGTTCATGTGGTTGTCCATCCAATTCACCGTGGCGCCCTTCCTTGTGAGCTCATGGAGGGGCGCGGCGATAGAGCTGAAGTCACGGA
The DNA here is from genome assembly GCA_027886185.1 of Rheum nobile. NCBI lineage: Eukaryota > Viridiplantae > Streptophyta > Magnoliopsida > Caryophyllales > Polygonaceae > Rheum > Rheum nobile. Next base: position 2,459,153 of record WOAB01000561.1, on the reverse strand, counting down.
CAAATCTCCTGTAAAAACCCACCAAGCCAAGGAAGCTTCGAACCATTGTTGGAGTGGTAGGTGTGGGCCAATCCCGGATGGCCTTCACCTTTTCCTCATCCACGCGTAGCCCATCTTTGTAGACCACGTAGCCCAGAAAGTTCGTTGTGTCTGAGGCAAAGTGACACTTGCCAAGGTTGGCATACAAGTGCTCGCGCCTCAAGCACTCTAATACGTACAAGCATAAGGTGTGTTACATGCTCGGCTAGACTACGCGAATACACCAAAATGTCATCAAAGTACACCATAACAAATTTGCCCAGAAATTCCGTCAAAACATGGTTCATGAGCCTCATGAACGTGCTTGGCGCGTTTGTGAGACCAAACGGCATGACTAGCCATTCATAAAGGCCATATTTTTTCTTGAACGCGGTCTTCCATTCATCACCCTCCTTCATGCGAATCTGGTGATAGCCGCTCTTCAAGTCAATTTTGGTGAAGTGGATCGCGCCGTGGAGCTCATCGAGCATGTCGTCGAGATGCGGGATCGGGTGCCTGTACTTCACCGTAATTTGATTGATGGCACGACAGTCGACACACATGCGCCACGAGCCATCTTTTTTTGGCACGAGGATCACGGGGACCGCACAAGGGCTTAGGGATTCCCTCACATAGCCGCAATCCAGAAGTTCTTGCACCTGGCGCTGCAACTCCTTGGTTTCCTCTGGTCCAGCGCCATAGGCAGCGCGGTTTGGCAGAGAGGCACCATGCACCAAATCAATTTGGTGCTCAATGCCTCGTAATGGGGGAAGGCCTTGCGAAAGCTCCTCTGGGAAGATGTCTTTGAACTCATCGAGCAACGCATTGATGGCGCTCGGCAAAGGTTCGGTGATGGGGTTCTCTGGAATGCAAGGCGTTGGCACCAATAGAAAACATGGTGCTTTGCCGCTCAAGGTGGCAGTGAGGTCGCTTGCCGCGCAATAAGTAATTTGTGCTCACAGGTGCCTTTCAACGCGGTGCTGGTAGGCGCAGTATTCTCACCTTCCTTGCAACGCGTTCGATCCTTGGGCGTGTTGTCGTTGGAAGCGCCTTCGTGCCCTAAGGAAGTACGCGATCTCCTGCTGGTAGGGGCTGAGGTGTTGGAAAGCTCTCCAGTATCTTGTTTTGATCGCGTCGGTATTGACGCGGTCTTTGCTGCTTCCAAAGCCTTTTGGCGCTCACGCTCAACCTGATCCTGTAAAATCTCATGGGGAGACATGGGTAAGAGCGTGATGCATTTCCCGTGGTAAGTAAACACATAAGTGTTTAAATAGTCATCGTGAAGAACGCACATGTCGAATTGCCATGGGCGCCCCAACAAAAGATGTGTAGCGTCCATTGCAATGACATCACAAAAGACTAAATCTGAATATTGGCCAATGGAAAAAGAAATAAGGCATTGTCGAGTTACAATGTTACCAGAACTCGAAGAAATCCACTGTAGGCCATAGGGTTGTGGGTGAGGTGTAGTTGGCAGGTTGAAATGGTTGACCACCTTTTCATTGATGATATTGCAGCAGCTACCTCCATCGATGATGACACTCAAGGATGCTGTCTTGACCAAGCAATGCGTGTGGAAGAGGTTATCGCGTTGGTCGACAAGTGTGGATTCCTTGACAGTGAGGATACGGCGCGTGACAAGGCTCAGAGGTGTGCCATCATGTAGCACGGCGGCTTCACAAGTGTAAGCCTCCTCGTTGTCATCTTCGAATCCTTCCTCGATGGTCTCAAGGGCCGTGTCCTCCTCCTCGTAAGATTCATAGCCCGTGGCGATGCTGGAGAAGAGGACCTTCTTGTTGTTTGGGCAATCCCGCTTGTAGTGCCCTCGTCCTCCACACTTGAAACATTCTAATTCACGCGTGCGCTCAGGCTCCGTTGATGAGCCATGTGTAGGCGTCGCGCGAGGAGCATTGGTGGTGGATGTCGTGGTCTTCCCATGTCGACCTTGATTTGACGAGGTGGTTCCTGTGGGTGGACCGCGCACATTAGTAGTAGGGGATTGACCAGGGTTAGAATCATACATTCGTTGACCTGGGATTTGCCAAGAGGATTGACGGCGACGCGAGAATTAGTTGTGTATTTGCATCACGGTGTGAGTCAAGGTATTGAGATCCTTGATTGGCAAAATCTCGAGCTAGTCACGGATTGACACATTCAAGACACTCATAAACTTTGTCCGTAATGTGGACGGGGCGACACTGATGCTTGCCTTGTAGTACATGTCTTCCAAGTGAGAGAAGAACTCCAGAGGTGTTTTGGTACCTTGTCGCGCCATTGCAATCTCCATTCGCATCTGGTTTCTATAGTCTACGGGCACGTACTTCTGTGTCATGACATAGACAAGTTGGTGTCACTCCGTGATGGAGGCAAGGTGTCGACGAACGCGGTCGTCCACGAACCTGTGCCACCAAACGCGTGCAGCACCTCGGAAGTGTAGCGTTGCCGCGTCAAAATGCTATTCTGTGGGAATGTGGCAATATCGCAAAGTATACTCTATAGCCTGCACCCACTCAAGAAACACAACCGGATCATATTCGCCAAAGAAATGCTCAATTTTAACTTTTACCTCATGGAGGCTAAGCCTTGGTGTGTGTTGAGCAGGTTGTGGCGCATAAGTGCGTTGTGTAGGTTCTTGAGCGCGACGATGAGGACGGCGAGCGCGGCCAGCCTGGATATCTTCAACAACGAAGTCCGTAGGTGGTGCGTTGTACTCAGCGCGTCATTGTCGTCGTCTTGGAACAGGGGCATCGTGTTGGCGATGAAAGTCACGCGCCATGTCCTCGTGGTGTTGGCCACGAGTGTCATGCCTATTGTATTCGGGAACGCGATGTTGTGGTCCTACTGGTTGGAGTGGGGGAGGAATCTAATCCGCGGGCCTATCTTGGAGTTCAATTGGATCACCAAGGGGAGGATGGAAGGATCCGGGTTGATCATCCCCGCGTCCTCCATCTCCTCGTCGCCGAACTCATTGAAGTCATCATGCATAGTCGGCGTTGTCGATCCATAGCCATCGGAGCCATAACGCGGTGTGTGCGTGCTTTGATGGCCAAGGTGGTCGTTGACGTCGAAGGGAACTGGAGTGGGATCATGGCGACGCTGACGCGGCTCAATGTCTGTGACGCGATAGGATCTACGCGGCAAACCTGAGTCGCATTCATCGCGTCGTGCGCGGCCAGCAAGAGACGTTGAAGCAGTCTCGCGGCGGCGTCTGGTTCCTCTGGCTTCATACATGTCATGCGAGTCAAAGGGTTCATAGTACTCACCATGTGAATCAGTGTCGCGATCGGAGCCGTTGTCGTAGTCGGCAGGGGTTGCTCACGGTGCGTAGCGTTCGCGATGCGACACATAGCCTTGGCGGCTTTCGATCACGGATTGTATTCTTTGAAGTCGTGGTTGCAAGTTTGAGGTTGATGGCATCAATCCTTTGCCCTTGTCCACGCGTGGTTGACTTGGCCCGGCTTCAGTGGGACACGGCACGCCCAGGGTGTCCATAGGGATCATCATTGTATGTGTGAGAAGTATTGGCACAACGCGTTGCGTGGCCTGCAGTTGAGCAACTTGGCGCCTGAGCTCTTGTATCTCGCGTTGTTCAGCGGAGAGCTCCAGAATGGGATCGTCAATGTGTTGATCATGTTGGGGAACCAAGGACGGGTGTGTCGCGTTCTCGTTGGCACCATGTCCATCTTCAGTTGGATGAGTATGGGTGATCATGCTTCCTATCACAATGTGACCAGACATCCAAGTAAAAACAAACAAAAGGCAAGACAACCAATAATCAAGCAATCACTTAACAAGCCACAAGTGTTCACGTAGGTATGGCTAGGACTTTAGGCCGTGAGGGCGGCTAAGGCAAACACAAAATAAGTGTGATATGCAAGCACAAAACCAAACTAAACCAATTGATTGAAGTCTTAACCTCTTACGTAAACAAACACAAACACACAAAACCAAACCTTCAAGGTATGAACCTAGACGGTGGAGGGGTAAAGAAGATGAGCCTAGCCTTTGGTGGAAGAAGGTTGCCTTATTTTGGCTTTTCTTTTTTTGAATTAGTCGAGTCTTTTTCTTTCTTTTTTTAATTTGACTTTTGAAATTTGAAATTCAAATCCGAGATCTTAGTCTTTGACTTTTGATTGAAGATCGGATAAGATTGTAACAAAAAAAATAAAATAAAACGGTTAAGTAACTTAAGGAAAGAAATCACTTGATTGTCAGTGATAGGAGAGATAATTGTAGTGTAACCTATTATAGAAGGCTGAGATGGCCTTTTATAGGGGGTAGCGGGACTCGGATGGGCCGAGTCTCGCTTAATGGGCTAGCCCACACGACACGCGTGGAACACACACCCAAACGAAAACACTGAAAATAATAATGTTCAAAAATAACAAAACAATCAAAGATCGCGATCAATGATGGTGGAGAGGATCTTGAGAGAGAACGCGATCACTGGACTTGGCTGGAGGTGTCTGAGGGAGAACACGGTCTCTTGCGTCCCTTGGCTAGCGACGACGCGCACAATCAATGATTGTGTCGCGTTGGCGATGGCCTTGACACGCGATCTTGTTATAGGGCCTTATGAGCGAATGCTCATGGCTTCCTCTTCCTCAGTTGCAGTCATGGTGGGTAGGGGCGCATCATGCATATTGCTCTGACATTTAAAACCGCCTAACATTTACAACTTCATTTTCGTAAATTTTGTTACATAAAGAGCATTGACCTGAGTTGGTATAAATATGGCCTGATAAAATACATATTGCTCTGCCATTTAAAACCGCCTAACATTTAAAACTTCATTTCTTAAATTGGTTACATAAGAGAGCATTGAAACATCATAAACAAAAAATGCTGCAGCTAGGTGAAATCATGATTGGATGGTATTTCATTCGTATTCATTGCTTTGATTTACTAATTTATGTAACTTGCCTCCCATGATAATCTAATATGGTTATATATAGTTGTTGACACATTGACTTTCTACTTAGGTATTTGAATCTTATATATTACGGAGACTATCCTGAAGTAATCCGTGAAAGGCTTGGAAAGCGTATACCCAAATTCCTTAAAGATGAGAGAGATTTGTTGAGGAAGTATGTGGACTTTATTGGACTAAACCACTATACTACAGGATATATTGCACATAATATAGTGAATGTTGAAGGGCATGAATATTATGAAGCACAAGAAATGGAAAGAATTGATATATGTTGTTCCCTCAATGGCTTATTTATTTTTTCATATCAGGTTGCTTCACACTAGAGTATTGATGCTTATATATTGCTTGATTAACAGCTGAATGCGAAGAGGGTGAAACGATTGGTGAGAAGGTAAACATTTCTTCTTTCTCACATACCATGGATTCATATCCAATATCTTGCGGTATCCATTAAACTGATGATTATTCATGCATGGCAGGCAACATCACCATGGCTGTATGTAGTACCTTGGGGTCTCCGGAAAACTCTCATTTACATAGCAGAAAGATACAAAATCCTCCAATTTATGTTACATAAAATGGTACCTTTTTTAGACTTGTTTCTACTCACCTAATGTACCAAATCTGTAGATGATACATTACCCTTAACATTAGAATTGTACTTATGTATGTTCTTCTGCAAATCCAACATCATTGCTCGTCTTCTCGCAGGTATGGATGATGAAGAGAATAAGACTGCTCAGCTTCATGAGATGCTAGATGATAAATTGAGAGTCACTTACTTCAAAGGTGACCTTGCTGTCGTTGCTCAGGCAATCAGGTGAACTCATATTCCTCTTCTTTTCCCAATTTAGTCTTATCTAAATCCTGCATTTGGGGATTTGATCATATGGTTAACAGATTTAGTGAAGTAAACAACTTTGTTGAGTCTTGTTTTGTATTAACAACATTCACATGGATGGAGCAGATGTGAGGGGCTACTTCGCATCCATCCATCTATAATGAAACAATAGTAGAAGAACAATTTGGAATGTAAAAGAATGCACTCCAGTATAGCAGTAAAAAGTGAGCACTACAAAACCAAATCAGAATCTTCTCTCTTCTACCTGAAACGCAACAGAGATTTATGGCAAGCCCTCCTGTTGACCACACCGGCACCACCACAATGAAGTTCCTCTGCAGCTATGGCGGAAAAATCCTTCCCGTTATTCCGACGCCAAGCTCCACTACGACGGCGACCATCAGTAATGAACAAACAAAGTGCAGAAAAATAGCATAACTAACAGATTCACCCATATGAAAGATTTAGACAGCAAGGAGTTAAGAAAACCCATCAGTAATGAAGAAGCAAAGCCACTTCACCAAACTAGCAACTCCAAAACACTCTATACAGGAAAATAAGAGCAATAATATAAAAACAGCACATAAATGAAGATTCTAATTCAACTTACATTATCTGAAGACCATTTAGCAAAATGAGAGAAAGGTTATCTTACACAACATCAGAACTTAGTTTTGTACTGTAATGTGTAGTGTTTTGTGGCTGGAAAAAAGCCGTTGCTGCATTCACAAAGTAAGATAATCTTTCACAACATCAATAAATCTCAGATTCACAAACATGGTTCTCAAAACCACAATAACCCAATGAAAAAATTATATGTTCTTTCACAAATTTAGTTCAAATTTAAAATGGAAACCATTTCCAATGATGGGTGATTATCCTCTTCATCTTCTTAACCATATATAACTTAAAGAAAGATCAACCAAAACCCATTCTAATGAAACTCTTCATGTTTCTCATTACGGAACCAACCAACGTTGGTTTAAAATTTAAAGTCAATATAACAGAGTAATGATATGACTACGTACAAATGTGGTATGATAAAGTAAATATTGCTCTGAAATTTGAAACCGGATAACATTTAAAATTTTGTGACATAACAGAGCATTGACCTGACTTCGTATATATGTGGTCTAATAAAGTACATAATGTTCTGAAATTTCTGATATTTGTGCAATTGTGCCAAATAAAAACACCCTTCAAGTCATTTGTACAAAAAAAACACCCTTTATAAATAAAATCACACTTCCACATCAGTTATTAATATTTTTTATTAATTCAACACTAAGCTCAATTTACACCAATAAATACATTGAAACACAACATCTGAATGCAAAGGATATATCATAACACGCTTCAATAAACCAAGAAAGGAAGGGTAAAGGAATTGCCACCATCATTAGAGGAAAATGATTTATCATAACATGCTACGATGGCTTTTCTTTTTGATAATAGAAGTGTTGTGTGATGAATATATCATAACACGCTTAAAAAACAAGTAAATCTAAGATGTTTGGAACATACCCTAATATCACATTTTCTCAGAGCCTGTAGATGGATGTTGAAGGTCTTAAACGGAGAAGCTGAAAAGCCCTTCCCTAATGCTTTGACATATATAAGCCTCCTAGAATAAGTAATCGTGTGAATGACCAGCTTTCAATGATGAACAAGTAGACTAAGGGTCCGTTCGGTAGACTTATCGCGACTTATCCTCTGAAATAAGTCTTCGAAGCTTAAGTCCACCCCAAAATGCGTTCGGTATTCCTCCGACTTATCGCGACTTATGATGACTTATTTTTGGCCAAAAACATAAGCTTCATTTCCCAACTTATCTGATGTTGGATCTGACTTATCGATTTTTTTCCCTGGAAATTGCCCCATGTACCCCGATATCCTCCTCCTCTCTTGTCTTTCTTTTTTGCTCCTCGCCATCGATCCTCTTCCGGCCGGCGAGAACCTCGGATCTCCGGCTTTCGTCGAGGTCGTCTTCCTCCTCGCCATCGTCTTCTTGATTCCTCTTCCTCCTCGCCATCGTCTTCCTCTTCCGGCGAGAACCTCGAACCTCAGATCTTCTCTTCCTCGTCGTCGTCTTTCTTGGTTCCTCTTCCGACGAACTCCGGCTTCACTGTAGGCGGTACGAACCCTATCGGAGATAATCGCGGCTCTTCCCGGCGTTGCTCTTCCCGACTATGCTCGTCGGAGAGGGGCTTGGACAAGATGAAGACAGGCGCCGCTAGGGGCTTGGATAAGACAAACGAGATGGAAGTTGGGAACCCTAACAAAGGTGAGACGAGAGGCTGGGTAAGACCAATTGGGAATATGGTGTCACGTGCATTGCACGTGATACCCTTCTATCAAAATAAAATGAGGGCAATTTTGGTATTTTATTAGAATTTTGATCTGGATAAGTCATGCATACCGAACGCATTTTTTTACTTCAGTCGTCAGTTTCAACATCAGCTTCAGGTCAATTCAGCCAACAACTTATTTACTCAGCTTCAGCCTAGTTCAGCCCCTACTTCAGTTTCAACCTCAATAAGACTCAGCCATACCGAACAGACCCTAAATTGATGGAAATTGGAAAAGAAGTTGTTTTGGATCTTGGAGTACAAACAGTAATCCTGAATCAAAATAAATTTATTAACACTCTATAGAAAAATATTTTATTTTCTTCCTCCCACAACAAATGCAAAGGATAAGAAACCTTGTGTTTACTCAGTACTTAAAAAAAGAAGTTAATTCTCCTACCTTCAATTTCCATAATTTTACATGATTACTTTTCAACGCATAGGCAAAATTGCATTTTAGCGCATAGGGTACTCACGTAACGTGGGGAGAGGCTCCTCACGTTATGTAAGAGCAAAATAGAGCCACACGTAACGCATGGCTCTCATCCACACGTTACGTGTGGCTCTCACCTACACATAACGCATGGCTCCCATCCACACGTTACGTGTTGTTAGGTATCGAACGCGGTAACGAATAGAAAACAAAGCAAAGAACACAAGAATTGTTAACCCAGTTCGTCAAGAATTGACTACGTCTGGGGGCACTACCAAGTTAGGGTATTTCTCTCTCAATACTGTGATAACAATGACGACGACAACTTTCAACGACTTGAAGATTACAATTGATCAACTAGGGTTATATAACAAACACGGATTAAACCTAATGGGCCCAAAAACTCAACACGCGAGAAACGGCCCAGTGCCCACCGCGGGGCGACGGATCCCACCGCGGGGCGGAGGATCCCACCGTGGGGCGGAGGATCCCACCACGGGGTGACGGATCCCACCGCGGGGCGGAGGATCCCACCGCGGGGCGACGGATCCCACCGTGGGGCGGCGGATCCCACCGCGGGGCAGCGGCTTCCACCGCGGGGCGTCAGTCCCACCGCGACCCGGCGACAACTCTCAGTTGCCATCCACTGCAAAACCGACGCCCACCGCGGGGCGTCCAGTCCTACCGCGACCCGACGGCTCCTCCCAGTTGCCTTCTCTGCCTTTACGCATACTTCTTTTACGCTACAGGCTCCATAACCCAACAATCTCCCACCTGGAGACTGATCCAATCATAATCGTCCTCCTCATCAACCCATATCTGGTAGTAGTGCCAGGCCTTCAACTCAGTTACCAAGGCCAGTTGAAGCCATGCAAAGCTTCAACTTCTCTAAGGTCACAACCTTAGTCAGCATGTCTGCAGGATTCTCAGTTCCACGAATCTTCATCAACTGTAAGACCTTGCGAGTCTTTCGCGTCACAACCAGCCTTGCTTTGTAACGCTTCCTTCTATTCGCCTCCTCCTTGAATTTGTAAGCCCACTTGTTATGCAATGCCTTCTTGCCTGTTGGAAGCTCAACTAGTTCCCAGGTTCCGTTGGTCATCAACGAATCCATCTCATCATCCATGGCGAGCTTCCACTTGCTCACATGTTCTCCACGAGATGCCTCTGCATAACACTCTGGCTCACCACCATCAGTTAACAAAAGATAGTAGTTTGAAGGCGAAAATCTATCAGGCGATCCACGCTCTCTGGTGGACCTCCGTAGCGGAATCACTGGGGTGCTCGGCTCCTCCTCAACAGCCTCCTGGTCGTTACGAACCACCTTGCTCCCACCCGAGTTTGAGATATCTAACTCCACAACCTCAGGTCCTGTACTAGCTGTTTCTGATGCACCCAGACTATCCTTGTACATCACCTGCTCATTGAACACGACGTCTCGACTGCGAATAACCTTTCTGTTCTGGTCATCCCAAAACCGATATCCGAAATCATCACCACCATATCCAATAAACGTGCACTTGACAGACTTTGCATCCAGCTTGCTTCTCTCAACAGGAGCAATATGAACATATGAAACGCACCCAAATATCCGAAGAAAGGACAGATTTACCTCTTTGCCACTCCAAGCCTCCTCTGGAATCCCATTCTCCAAGGGAGTAGATGGCCCTCGGTTGATCAAGAATGCAGCAGTATTGACTGCATCCGCCCAGAACATCTTTGGAAGTCCACACTTCATCCTCATGCTCCTAGCACGTTCATTCAGGGTCTTGTTCATACGTTCAACGACGCCGTTCTCTTGAGGGTTTCCTTTCAAGGTTTTCTCCATGCGAATTCCATTCTCAGCACAAAACTCATTGAACTCACGAAGCTCATACTCCCCACCATTATCAGATCTCAAACACTTCACTTTAAGACTTGTCTCAGTTTCTACTAGAGCCTTCCACTTTCTGAAAGAGTCAAATGCATCAGACTTTTGCTTCAGAAAATAGACCCATACCTTTCTTGTAGCATCGTCAATGAAGGTCATGTAGTATGACGCTCCACCCAGAGATGTCATAGGTGTTGGCCCCCATAAGTCGATGTGGATCAACTCCAACTTCTGCTTCTTCAAGGTTCTGCCGCCCTTCGCAAAGCTTACCTTTTTCTGCTTCCTGAGCACACAATCCGATATCAACGGATTTGAGACCTGGCAGCAAACCCTTCGAGCATAGCACCTTCATCCCTTTCTGACTCATGTGGCCCAGACGACAGTGCCACAAATCTGCATCACAGTTTACTCATACAACAACAATGCTATCCCGGACGTTGCTTGTCATGTACAACGTTCCCTCCTTCTTTCCTCGAGCTATTACCATAGCTCCTTTGGTTATCTTCCAGCTATTGCAGCCGAAGTTTGCTTTATAACCCTCGTCATCCAACTGACCAATGGAAAGCAGGTTTCTTTTCAAACCAAGAATATGCCTTACTCCATGCAACTTCAGCACAGATCCATTCGACGCCTTGATTCGCACATCACCCTTCCCTACGATTTTCAAAGCCTCATCATCAGCAAGATAGACTTTTCCGAAATCTCCAGAGGTGTAGCGATCCAATATATCAGCACTGCTGCATGAATGAAACGAAGCTCCAGAGTCTAACACCCAAGACTCCAATGGACTGCTCGTGCTCAGAATCGATGCATCTGCAGTGGTTCCTGTCGTTGAATCGCTCAGAGTCAACGCGTCTGCAATATCTTTCAACGGTGCCTTACATTCACTCTTGTAATGACCGTTTTCATCACAATTCCAACACTTGATCCTGCTCTTGTCTTTGGGTTTATCCTTCCCTCTAGACTTCGATCTACCACGATTCGACTTCTTAGAGTCTGATCTCCCCCTGCTACCCGTATTCAAAGCTGATCCAGAAGCAGTACTTGACGCCTTCCTGCGAATTTCTTCGCTAATAATCAGATCCCTGACTTCATCAAACTTGATTTTTGCCTTTCCCGCCGAAGCACTAACAGCAGTAACTGTCCCGCTCCAACTTTCTGGTAAAGAGGATAACAACATTAGGGCTTGTACCTCATCGTCGAAATCAATCTCAACTGAACTCAGTTGTGCGATCGTCATGTTGAACTCGTTCAAGTGATTGGTCATCGCTGTACTCTCCGTCATCCGTAGATTAAACAACCGCTGCATTAGGTAAACCTTGTTCACCGCAGAGGGTTTCTCATACATTGCAAAAAGGATTTCCAACATGCCCTTCGTCGTCTCTGCCTTGACCGTGTGATGCGCCACGTTCCTGGACAGCGATAGGCGGACCACGCTCATCGCTTTCCTGTCCAGCAACTTCCACTCTTCGTCCTTCATGTCCTCCAGTTTCTTACCCAACGGCAAATACATATCTTTACCGTACAGGTAATCCTCGATCTGCATCTTCCAGAAGCCGAAATCCGTTCCATCGAACTTCTCCACCGGTGATTTTCCGCTTCCCATCGTCACCACCAGAACCAGCTCTGATACCAGTTGTTAGGATTCGAACGCGGTAACGAATAGAAAACAAAGCAAAGAACACAAGAATTATTAACTCAGTTCGTCAAGAATTAACTACGTTTGGGGGCACTACCAAGCCAGGGTATTTCTCTCTCAATATTGTGATAACAATGACGACGACAACTTTCAACGACTTGAAGATTACAATTGATCAACTAGGGTTATATAACAAACACGGATTAAACCTAATGGGCCCAAAAACTCAACACGCGAGAAACGGCCCAGCGCCCACCGCGGGGCGGCGGATCCCACCGCGGGGCGGCGGATCCCACCGCGGGGCGTCAGTCCCACCGCGACCCGGCGGCAACTCTCAGTTGCCATCCACTGCAAAACCGACGCCCACTGCAGGGCGTCCAGTCCTATCGCGACCCAGCGGCTCCTCCCAGTTGCCTTCTCTGCCTTTACGCGTATTTCCTTTACGCTTCAGGCTCCATAACCCAACAATGGCTCTATTTTGCTTAAGTAACATTATACTTTATTTATAGTATTTATTTGTGTTTCAATGTTGTGTATGAACCATACTATTGTTTCTAAATAGGCATATTAGGGGAGGGTTACCCCCATTGTGTAGCCCGACTTTTCTGTAATCTCTATAAGAACAATATAAATTTATCATCAACCTAGAAGACAAAACAAATTGTTCATTATGCTGGTTGACTACAACCTCATTTAGCACACAATACAGAAAAGAATACAAATTGATCATAAACTTAGAAAAAATTAGAGAAAATATATGACACTGCTTTAGCGTTTGAAGAAATTATGGTAGTATCTGGTAAACATTCGTTTCATATGATATCTCTGCTTTGCTAAATTTGTTTGCTCCCTACAAAGGTGGATAGTACATAAATAACATTACACAAAAGATACGACATTAATCACCTACGATGTATATCATTTAGTATATTGAAGTTATACCTACGAATGTTATCAAGATCTTTAACAAGATCTTGATTTTCCTTTACAATATCTTGTTTTTCCTTAACAAGATCTTGTTTTTCCTGCCATTGTTGTCGAATAACCGCGTGTGCCATGTCCTCGTACATTGGATCAATCCACTCCCTGAAACGACACCCCACTTCTGGGCATCCCCAATACCTCCTTTTGTAGTTCCACTGCAAATCCCAAGTTCGGACAACAACTTTCAAATTACAATAGCATAGCTTATCTGCGTTTGTTGATGATTTGGATGAAGATGCCATTATTTGTTGTAGTGTTTGGTTTCCTACAAATATCATGAATCAATTAATATAAAAAATTAGGGTTACTAAATTGATAGAAACTGAAAGAAGAAGCTTATCCAAAAGTGTATTTTTAAGCGCCGCTTGTGTTGGAATTATTGTAGTGAACAAACAACCCTAATGCTTCTTATATAGTGAAATGCCAATATGTTTGATAGTTAATAACCAGCCTCAACAAGGAGAAATTTGATTGACAAATCTTTGACAGCTAATAACCAGCTGTTCTATATAGCTATATACAGCTGTAGTCACGAGTCTTTTATCCTAAACATCAAAATCCTAAACCCTAAACTCTAAACCCTAAACCATAAACCTTAAACCCTAACACTAAACCATAAACCATAAACCCTAAAACCTAAAACCCTAAATGTAAACCCTAAACCCCGAACCCTAAACCCTTAAGGGAAACACCATTAACCAGAAACCCTAAAACCTAAAACCCTAAACCCCGAACCCTAAACCCTAAGGGAATCACCACGTTATGTGTGAAGAAACGTTACGTGTGGAACGACTCACCACGTAACGTGTGGTGCCTCTCCTCACGTAACGTGTGGTTTCGTCTGTTGTAAAACACATTGAATTAACCGTCTTGTCCCCACCTAACTGATTTAATGGTCCCATCTTCATCTTCCCCGGCTAAGCCCCAATTTCGAGCCTAAACACTTCATATCAAACACTAAAATTTTGTGTTTTACACTCTCATTTTTTGTAAAAAAATACGAACAACAATGATTATTGGAACAACAATGTCGAAGAGAATCCACTTCCGAATGAGGTAATTTCCTTTATTTAAAGTTAAAGTTCTCATTTTTTGTTTTGGACATGTTCAAAGTTTTGAGCTTTAGTTGTTTAGGATTTAGAAAACTAGACATGATATTTATTGTTTAGGGTTTAACTAAGTTTCACATGCTAGATTTTTTAAGTTTTGAACTTGATATTTGTTGTTTAGGTATTAGAAACCAATTTTTACATGCTAGATTTTGAGGGATACTTTTGTAAGAAAGCGAGATTGGCGTTGCATTAAAATACAGTTTCACACGTTATGACCTATGCATATCCACAGATAACGTGTGGACATGCTCGACACGTAACGTGTGGACATGCTCCACACGTTACGTGGGCAATCACCTTACCACCAGATATTGTTCCTTCTATAAAAGGGCACGGTTTAGGGTTTAAGGATTAGGGTTCCTTAAAGGGGTTTAGGGTTTCACAATTTATAATTAGTTCACTACTTGATGAGACGATTCCATGTGTATGTAGGTGAACTATTCTTTGTACGAGGGGTTAAACAATATTTCCCTCGGTGACTGGAACACCCCACAAAAAGATTTTTATGGTTGGGAAATACCATCCTTCTCACTTGGATCGTTTGACTATAGTTGTCCGCCTCCAGAAGCATCTTTATCTCATGGAGAGACTAAGAATCCGGCTTCTACTAACCCACAATTTTGTTTTCCATCCCTACACACACAGCCTTAGTTTAGTGTACCACCAGAAGAGGATGTTTTCGTCTCTACTGATTATTCAGAGTTCTTCACAACTGACAAAATTTGGGAGTCCAGAGAAGAAGCATTTATGTGGGCGCGGGAGACTGCTATGTGTCACAAGTTCTGCATCATAAAGGGGAGGAATAAACCTTCTGCGTATAGAGCCCTTGGGGGGACTTGGTTACCGTGCGATAGGCATGGACAAAACATCCGTAAACAAGCTGACCAAGTGAGGGACATTACAAAGTCGAAGAAGTGTGGGTGTCCATTCATGTTGAGGCTGAAAGAAGGGCCGAAGGGATCATGGAAGATCAGTGTACAACATGGAACTCACAATCATGTGATAAAAGAGAATTTGTATGGTCATGCATTATCTGGGCGACCAAACGCTGAAGAAAAGGAGGTTATTAGGGTAATGACAGTCAATCACTGCAAGCCTCAAAATATTTTTACTACAATTAGGTCGTCTCCAGGAAACTTGACCAAGATGAAGCAATTGTACAAAATCATGCATGACATACGAAAAAATGGCATGAAAGGAAGAACAGTGGTGCAACAGTTCTTCCATGAGTGCAATGAGAAGGGATACTTCATGGAGCATAGATTCAATAAGGAGACCAATAAGATCATAGATATCTTCTTCGCAAGCCCGGACCAGTTGTCATTGCTGAAGGCATTCTCGTACATTGTGTTGCTAGACTCTACATACGCAACTAACAGGTTAGTAACACACATATCTATTATATTCTTCACTTGTTCATGTAATCATTAGCAATCCATAACATATCATTATGTGTGCAGTTATGATTTGCCCTTCCTTGAAATTGTCGGCATCACATCTGTTTGGAAAAACTACAATATTGTCGGGGCGTTTCTGGAGCATGAGGACGAAGAGAGTTACAGGTGGGCCATAAAACAACTTTCAAAAATGTTTGTCAAGGTCGAACGAGCACCCACATGCTTGGTCACAGATCGAGAGAAGGCGTTGATGAACGCCTTAGAGAAGCAGTTTCCAGAAGCAAAATTCCTTCTGTGTAGGCGCCATGTGAGGAAGAATATTGAAGACTTCGGGAAGAAGGCCATGGACAAGTTTAGGGGCACAACGTTTTCCAATGATTATATGAAATTATTCAAGGAAACAACCCTAGAAGGGTATGAAGCATCACTGAAGAAGATTCAGCTCGATTGGAGGAAATATCCAAAATGTCTCCATTACGTACAAAAAAACTGGCTTGACCCGTACAGGGAAAGAATCATCTCAGTATGGACAGATACAGTGTTCACTCTTGGAACTACCACAACTAACAGGTTTGTGCATTATGTTTTTAAATATCCAAAATGTTAATTTTGAACTTATAACAACATACTGACTTCGGATTTTTTATTGTAATACAGGGTTGAAGGGGTGTAGTTCCACACGTAACGTGTGAAGTGTCTCCACACGTAACGTGTAGATACTTCTCTTTCCGGGACGATTTCCGGTGACTTTCCGGCGACATTCCAGATTCCGGCGACACAATTTTTCATCAAACTTTTACCACAATTCAACAAAACTAACACTTCTTAAACAAATCCAACAAAACTACCACTTGCATTTGGCTATTTCATACAAATCCAACAAAAACCCTAAACATCCTTTCATACAAAATAACTACTTCAAAATTAACCATAAAATACAAATAACTACTTCAAAATTGCACAAAAACAACAAATACAAGAACAAAAAGACTAAAACAATATGGATCTACAATAATCATAAAAAAACTTAAAAATTAAATTACAAATTAACAAGATTTGGGTTGTTACTAACCTTTGAGTCGTTGCACTGTGCAGTGACTTACCAATATTTTTTTTTTAAATTATTATATGATATAGTCGCTGATTATGCAAGTGGGAAAAAAAAATTGGTAAGTCGCGGCACAGTGCTGCGACTCATATGATTTTTTTTTTCCGCTTGCATAATCAGCGACTATATCATATAATAATTAAAAAAAATATCGGTAAGTCATTGCACAGTGCAACGACTCATGTTTTTTTTTCGCTTGCATAATCAGCGACTATATCATATAAAAAACAATCGTTGGCTTAATCAGCGACTCTTCCCTTTTTTTAAAAAAAAATAACACATTCAGCTTCAGTTAGAGTCGTTGTTTTATTTCGCGTCTTTTTTTAGGTGAGTCGCTTATCTGTGCAACGGCTTACTCCAAGCCTTCCCAAGACAACCTATTCTCGGAATAAGTTTCATTCCAAGCCTATATCGTGAATAAGTTGATGTGAAAAATGCATACTTTGGAAAAAAAAAGTCAGCTAACAAATCAACTTCAAGCGGAGATAAGAATCGTTGAGCAAATGTTAATACATTTTCCGATTCTTTTCTTGGACATCAATCTACTATATATCTACTAAACGCAAAGACCTACTACGCCACGTGGCACTCCTAGAATGAACCCAATTTTTTTATGCCACGTGGCATCTTTATAGCAGTTTTGACACGTGTCACTAATTCCGTTTATTCCGATTTTTACCATTTCTATCATTCATTTTGATTCTTCCAGAATGTGTATAATATTATAATTTCCATATTGATAATATATGATCTTCTACTCTATTTTTGTAATTATTTATTTCGCAACTCAGATTACAGAATCATACAAATATTTTAAAAATCGTAAATATATGAACATCTACACTATAAAATATAAATGGCTAAAATTGGACCCAATTTATTAACCAGTACCATATGCAAATTCAGTTTTTCATTCTAATAGACATTTACAAAGCCTTAAAATGTCCGAATAACCTGCAAAATAATTTGAATAACCCTAATGCTATTAGGGCAGGCATAAAAAAATTCCAACCTGCAAAATAATACATGTATATGAACCTGCAATATGTGCAAAGAACAAAAAAATGAAAAAAATTACATCCATGCAAAGAATACAACAATGAAACTGCTTCTTCAAATGACCTAAAATAAACTGCATAGCCATACGTACAAAAGAAATCATTGGCGGGAAACTGAAACAAATTGCATAATACGTACATGGATAATTATTGCTTAAACCCAAAATGGAAATGGTAATCTGCAAGGCAATTCATACAAAGTCAGTGCAGAATATGCTCCGAGAGATTATATTTTAATCCTTTTGGCGATTAAACTAATAATTGCTCAGAGCATACTCTACACTGACTAATGAATTGCTTAAACCGAAAATAAAATGCTAATCAGCAAGGCCATACATAGTAAGAAAATGATCTGGCGCACGGTGCATATATTTTTCTACATTGTGTAATATGCAAGGCAAGATTTTTTCCAATTTGAAGATGCACACAATACCTGTACAGAATAAAATACATCGATTATGGCAGTTTAAATATGTGCACAATCAAATAAAATCAACCATTATAATCCATAAAAAATATGCCTTATAAATAGAGAGCATCTTCCTCAATCACATTCTAAAATTTTATGAGTTCTTGCACAGGCCTAAACAATATCGATTCTTCCTTGAGATAACAGGTATGTATTTGCAATTCATAATAATACGATCATGCTATATAGAATCTTCTTGGGGTTCGGAAATTCTCCCCATATTGACTGGGTTTTTGCAATTACAGAATTGATATTCCACTACTGATTTTTCTATGTATTTTGTGCATTTACATAACTGCAAATAGTGAACTGATTTTCCATGACTGATTTCGTATGTATTTTGTGCAATTACACAAGTGTAAATAGTGCACTTATATTAACTTTCATTATTTTTGTTTTACTGAATTTGTATTGAATTTTTGTATGAACTTTGTACCAATGTCAAAACAACAACAAGAAATAAAGGATATTACGGATATCCGAGGGAATTATGAGCTAAATGTTAGAGTAATTCGGTTGTTTAAAGTTCCGAAGAAAGAAGATCGTATACAATACAGTACAACTGAAATCATTTTAATGGATGAAAAGGTATTAATTTTCAGTTCTTTAATAATTTGTTGAATAGGCCAATGTTGAATAATTTATCTATTCTATTAGCAAATTTTTTGTTATAAATTTTTTAGGTTGAAAGCTATACAAAGAATCCATAAGAAAATCATATAAAACCAAATTAATATTTCTATCGTGAGTTGCATGAAAATCATACTTACTATATGGATCTTTTATACTAAGTCTAGACATATATTTTACTGGGCCAATTGGCCCTAAAAAATTGGGAGTTTAATTGCAATTTTTCTGAAAATGGCAAGTTGTACATAAAAATGGTTTATTATCCAGTGTATGACAATTTAAATTCCATATATGAGTGTAGAATCAGTTGATATATTTGAAGTTAATTATTTTTGGGTAATGTAATCATAACTTCTATAAGTGAAAAATCAAAATTAATAGTATTTATATATATATTATGAACCGAAAGATTGCAGGAGTTCTGTGTGTGCAGTTTTTCAAGTTGTTCGATACTAGGAGTCTTACAAAAATCTCAGAAGTTGTTCACTTGGAAGAGGCATCGAAACTAAAAGGTATTGTATATTTTTGTGTTGATAGATTTCTAATGTTTGATTGTGTTAGGTATTAAAACTAATGGGGTGTTTGATTGTGTTAAAACTAATGGAATAGGAGGAATCGAAACTAAAAGGTATTGTTTATGTTTATGTGGTTCGATTTGTAATGTTTGATTGTGTTTATCTATAATTAAATCATTAGTTTTCAGTTATATGCTTTAGGTTAACTATCTAATGCTAAAATACTGACTACTCTATGCAAACATTAATCAGAGCATTTAGTTCTAGGCGTACCTTTATGTCTTTCATGATTAACCAATATCAATCCAAAGTTGTAATTTCTGATTCCAATCTGATCTCCCACATGGCATTCCTATACCAACAATAAATCATTTTGATTAATGAATAGATTTATAAAATAAATTAAAATAGTGATCTTAAGTGTAAAGAGATAGAACCATAACCTTTAGTGTAAAGAGATAGAACCATTCCTAGACTATATGATTTAGTTTACTATCAATATTTATTTTATGCAGTTGACTATTTACTATCAATATTAAAAATTGACTACTTACTAAACTACATAAATTGTATGCAGTTGTGTACTATCAATATTTACTTTACAACTATATGATTTAGTTAACAACTGAAGCATTTACTTACAACTTATATAATTTAGTTTACAGCTAAACTACTTACTACATTACAACTAAACTACTTACTACACTAAAAGTTAGTATAGTAGACATACCTTTAGGTCTTTTTTTTGTGTATTTATAATCCAAATTTCTTTTGAGTCCAATCCGATCTCCCACATTATACCTATAGCAATAACAAATCTGTTAAGTACAGACTAAACAAGTAAATCAGTTAATTACAAAATTAGTCAATTGATGAAACCATGACCTGATTGTATAGATTGAATCACATTAGCAGATGTATCTTGGAGATTATATGTTGCAACCTGTAATGGCACAAGTTTTATGATCAGTAACTACTATACAATGTATTGATCACATGCAATCTGACATAGGATAGCAATTGCAAATTTAGTTGTATTAAAAATTGTATTCGGACATATCTAAGCTCTATAAGAAAGGTACCTTTATATGTATTATTGTTCCCTGATTTCAGAAGCAGGTATCATGGATATTTATTTTTTCAAACCTATGAAGGAAAATTATAGGGTTAAATTACTACATGTACCAGATGTCAGTAGAGTAGAATAGAAGTTAAGAACTTGAATGAAAATGTATATTTTGTAGTGTAAAAAAGAGTACCTTAAAATATGATTGTAACACTCAGATTGCTGACTGATTTCCAGTACACTTCTAATTTTGGATTCAGTTATTTCTACTTGCACAAGTGGAAAAACGATTAATTAGAATATGAATTAATAAGCATGAAGCAATAATGTAAAGTAATATGTTGCAGAATATTAACAAATTGAATTTTGCAAAGGAGATATGTTCTACCTTGCAGAATATGAAAGTATTGAACTTTATGAATCCATTAATATTGTATTGATTGTTGTTATTAGGGCCACCTAGAGTGATTATCTGCATTTAGATAGAGGAGAGGAATTGAAAAGGTTAGTTTCGTACTCTATGAAAAAATTATTTATTATATATATAAGTTGCAACTAAATATAAGTATCCAAGCTATTACAGTAAACTAAGATTGATTTAAGACATTTCAAATTCTATATCAAACTTGCATTTGGAGACTAAAAGACATAGAGAAGATGTAGACTAAAAGACATAGAGAGAAATATTTTATATGAATTTAGATTTAGTTGATGACCGTTCGGTGGTGGAAAGTGATTTTGTTTTAACTCTCGAAGACAAAGAAGTTTAAAAAAAAAAATAGATTTGTAAACTCATACACAAAGAGATATATATATATATATATATATATATAGAGAGAGAGATATATATATATATATATATATATATATATATATATATATATATATATATATATATAGAGAGAGAGAGAGAGAGAGAGAGAGAGAGAGAGAGAGATGGAGAACTTACTTTTGTCCAGTGTGGTTCTCAGAACCATCTTCTTCCAGATCTCCTCATCAACCCCGGTATTTGCTTTGCATGTTAACTTGGGGACAAGAACGCCTGCGGATCTGAGGAAGACGACGAAGTTTGTCCTCTATATCTCTTTTTTGGTTTGGTGGGATACATATCTGAAGTGGGGTTGTGGATTATCAGATGAATATTTTTGAGATTCAGTGAAAAGGAAATAAAATGAAGAAGTTTGATGGAGAACAGATAGAAGAGAGAGAGAGAGAGAGAGAGAGAGAGAGAGAGAGAGAGAGAGAGAGATCAGAACGGCATAAATGGAAAGATGATAATGACTAGGGTTTCCGAAACGAGAGATATTTGTATGTTGTTATTGGACTGAACCGACTTTGAATTTAAGAAGCCCATTTCCCATTTGGAGTTGGGCTTATAATGTTTTTTCGGTGTATGGGCCCAATTAATATAATTTAGGTGATGAATAATACTAAATAGTTTTTAAAATTATTTATACAGATTGGGCCAGAAATAGTGGGCTGAAAAATTATATTGTTTCTAATATTGTAATTGGGCCTAGAAGCCTGTTAAATATAACCAGGTTGTAAAAAAATGTACTATTTAATCTAAGTAATCTATAATTTGGGCATGAAGCCCAAAATAACGCCATAATAATTTTATAGAATAATTACAGTTATTAATCATTAAATGGGCCAAAAATCCCATTTAAAAGTGTATACTGGATCTGTAATTATTTGCCGGAAATATAAGTTAGGGACGCAAAACAATTTTGGCAATTTTATAATTGGGCCTAAAAGTCCATTAAAGTCTATAAAGAAGTTTTAAGTTTTAATCGATTCTATAAAATTGTATATATATGAAGGCCATTAAATGTTAACAGCGTTAAGGGGAATATATATATACTTTTCTAGAAGATTCTTATCGTTTTTTAAAGTATTACTAAGTATTAATTTAATATGCATATAATAGATTCAGTTTGAGTAGTACATGATTTAATATGAAACACATTATGATATATTTATATTATATAGTTAACAAATACACTACACTTATATTTTAATTATAAGTATTAAATTTTTAATAAGTACAAATATATATAGCTGAGCCGAAGTGAATTTAATAATTATTGTAAATGTTTATAAAAACCAAATTTTAAATCTATATTGCTTTCAATTAATTGGAAAAACAAAGCGCTTAAACTAAAAAAAAATTGACAAAAAAATCCTAAAACATTGCAAGAAATAAAGACATCAAATGCAGATAGCACATTTTCCATGAATCTTTTTGGTTACCTTGATGATTTCAAGGAGAGCACCAGAACCTCCTTCTTCAAGGTACAGTCCAAAGGCGAAGTGTAGATCTCCTCATATGCAAAAAATTGAAGTCGTTTTTTCAGAACGAAATGAAGCAGGTGAGAAAAAAAAATCCAGTGAAAGAGAGAGAGAGAGAGAGAGAGAGAGAGAGAGAGAGAGAACTTACGTTTCTGGAATTTGGAGTTTGCGAGAATCTTCGCCGTGGTTGATTGTAGATCTGAACTCCGGTGGTCGGTAATTGGTTTAGGGTTCAAACTCTAAGACGAAGAAACATATTGGAAAAAAAATACCGATCTGTCTCTCTCGGCTTAACCAAAACCTCCTTCTTGAAATTACATTCCAAAGCCAAAGTCCAAATTTCCTCATATCCTCACATGCAAAAAATTGAAGTCGTTTTTTTAGAACGAAATGAAGCAGGTAAGAAAAAATAAAGACACGATTTATATATATATATATATAGAGAGAGAGAGAGAGAGAGAGAGAGAGAGAGAGAGAGAGAGAGAGAGAGAGAGAGAGAGAGAGAGAGAGAGAGAGAGAGAGAGAGGAACTTACGCATGGTGGAATCGAGATCTTCTGTCGATGGTAGACAATCGGCGAAGGTTTCGTCAGGAGAAGGTTGGAAATTGATTTATGGGAAGGTTTAAGAAAGCGGAGTTTGAGGATTCACAAATAAGGGCACCGACAGAGACAACCCAAATAAATTTCGATCGAGATTTTGGCGAAGGTTGAAGAAGGTGAAGTAATTTAAGATGGCGAAGGTTGTTTTTTTGTACAGAAATCGCCATGGATCTGCAAGTAATAGATGGTGAAAGATTACAGAGAAAGAGAGCGTGAGAGGAGACGAAAACGGCAAGGGTTTCGTCTTGCAGCTAATTAGGGTATTAAGCAATCTGGAGCTTGATGCTTCGGGTTGGGCTTATTAGCCCATGAACCAGATGAGCCCAAATTACTTAAGTGTAGCCGATCAACTAGACATATAATAAGCCCATAAAACAATTATCTGCTATCATTACGGCTCATCCACATATAATATTGGCCCATAAGTTCATTTAAAATTAAAATTTTAAAAATATTAAAATAAATATTTAGTATTTACATATATTTTCCCTATTTTTCCATAAATATATTAAGTATTTACATATGTCTATATATTTATATTGTATTAAAAAATGATGAGTATGTACAATTAATTATTTCATTTCAAATATATAAAAGATTTTTTCAGTGATTGAGTTCTGAATGAAATTACGTCGATTATATTCAATCTATTATGTATACATATTTATTAGTTATTGTGTTATAATGAAATGAATTATATTTTATAATCCGATTAAACCAATTTGGATCTCGAAGATTTAAAAAAAAAAACAAGACGAAGGCTTGGACGATATTTACAAAAAGAGCAAATTCGAAGTTTGAAAGTGGAAAGAAACATGCGGATCGAACTGGAAAGATTGAAAGAGGCAAGAGTTTTCTTGAAGCTTCAAGAATAAGAGAGAGCGAAACGAGACGGCGGAGAAGAGAAATGAAAGTGATGCAACTCTAGGGTTTCGTTCTCTGTAAAATTTGGTCGAGAATGAATTAGAATGGGCTTGGCCCAATTTATTTTAGGGGTCATGGTTTTGTTTGGTGAGATTTGATGAAGAAAACTATGGTACAAGTTTTTTGTTCTTACTATATGTTTTATTAAGTATAAAAATTTATGTGTGTTACTATCATTAATAACTACATTATGATATAACTATTTATTTGTAGTTCAATTGCACAATGTCATGCTTACAGAACAAAATCATATGCAAAATGTCGAACAAGGTATGGTATTATTAAAAGTGATATGAAATGAGTGATTTATTAATATCTAATATAAAATATTTATTTGTATGCTCAAATTAGCTCGACCGAGGAGGAAATTGATAATGAATGTGATAAGGCATAAGCGGAATGGAACACCGCTAATCGAATCAGGATAGAAAAAATATATCATATTTAATTAAAATATTAAATTAATGTAGATTTTGCTTAACCAGTTTTATGTTGTATCATCAAGGGTGACTAGCAAGAAAGGTTTGAAGATATTGATTTGCAACAAAGACAATAAGAGATCTATTACTACAACCAATGTAGTATATAAGGATGTTTTTGATAATTTGTAGCAATTTTGAACATCATGTCAGATTTTATGTTTAGCGTTTCATTTTAATGTATTAGATTAACACTTTTTATTATGTTTCATTGTTTTAGTAGTATTGATGTAAAGGGTGTGACTATCCATTGTTTTAGCCAATTTAAATTATTAATAAAGTTATGGAGAGAGTTCCGCCTCTCTTTTAATAACGTAAGATTTTATATCTTGAATATTTTTAGTCGATTAGTCATTTTTTATATAGAAACTTATATACTTCTATAACAGTCATTAATTTTATAAACTTCAATGAAAATAAATAAAACATATACTAAACTATAATATTTTTATAAATGAAAAAAAAAATTGTACGGATACTACCAATCTACAGTGAGAGATGATCAGAGATGATCATGTCAATAACCAAACAGTGCAAGCTAAGCTGATCTAGTCATCATTTTAGACAAACATAAAGGAGTAGTCAGAACATAACTGCAGAAGCCATAGTTATTCGCCGCTTTCTCACCAAACAAAATAGTTATTCGCCGCTGCCACCCCCCTTCGAAATCGCCTCCAGGAACAACCTTAGATCCAGCCCCGCCTTTTGCTCGTACACCATCCCTTCCACTAGCCCCACCATGGTCGAAGCTATGGTGATCTGGTTCGCCAATTTTGCGAACTAGCCCTTTCTCGAGGCCTCCCGTGTAGTAAACGGTGCCCAGGAGCGTGGCGGATTTGGCGTCGGAGTCGCCACCGAAGACGGGGGCGTCCACTGAGTGGCAGGACTTGGAGGAGGTGTCGTCGGGGGGAGGGACTCGTTCAAGTTGACGTCTCCCGGAGCTCCGAACGAGACAGTCGGCGGCGTGGGGTGAAGCTGGGGAGGAGGTTGCGGCGGCGAGGGTGGGACTTGACAAATTCGAGCAACTGGAGCAGGAGTCCGCGAGGTCGGAGGACGAGTCGCACAGTGTCGTTAGAAGTAAAGGATGAAGAGGGAGACGAAGAGGACTGTGAGAATTGGGATTAATTAGGGTAATTACTAGGATTAAGATTTTATTTTACTTTTTTTTTCATAAATTTTAAACCTTTTTCCCATTTTTATATTGAAAAGAAAAGTTAAAATTAAACCTCTTTAATTGCATAAAATATGGGTAATTTTGCCCTATTTTTAAAACTGTGGTATTTTCTACAAGTGCTATGAGTTTTATGGTATTTTTGCCATTGAGTCTATTATTTATTCCAACTTAATTAGTATAATTAATTAATTTTTAATTAAGAAAAATATGAAATAAATGAAAGAGCGAATCTCTATTTGTCTTGAGTTACGAAAAAGTTGAACTGTGTAACGAGAAAGGTTGCTTTCGAATTGCAAATTGGCTTTATTTTCGTTTCAAAAGCGATTACGAGATGTACCCAAATTACACAAAATAAGTAAATTTAATAAGATAATTTATTATAAGTCTCGATTTTTAATTGAATTTATTTAACTCTAAATAAATCAATTTTAAGGTTTTTCAATAAAATAATTATTTATACAATACTAGAAATCATTTATTTATATATTCTAAATAATCATAACATAAATAAATTCATCCATAATTTATTTATTATTTTAATAATTCCTAACCCAACTTATTATCTATACGAAGTGTTATAATTTAACAATTCATAATACAACATAATATCCAAAAAATTATATTTAATCTTTTTTTAATACAAACAAAATTAATTTAGCCTAACATAATTTTAATTAATCAAGATAATTATATCTAAACAAGATTAATTAAAATTAAAACAAAATCAAAATCTAATTGGGCGAAATACACTACCGGACGAACAATAAGAACACCCGTCGGAAAACTGGCAAATTCGCCTTCTTCGGAGCACCACCGGCGCTATAAGACCAATTGCAACAACGAAGCAAGGTGGTGGTCGAATTCTTCAGATGAACAACCGCGGTTGATTTCTAGGGCTCGTGAGATTTGGCTTCGAAATTGGATAAATCTAATCCATGAGTGAAGGTATATTTATAGGGATTTGATAGTTCTCTAAAAATCCTACAGAATGGTATAAAATTTGGGCCAAAACGATCCCAAATCGGATCCAATTTTGCCATATACTTGCACGACGCGGACGAGATCAATTCTTGCCTTTCTTGTGAAAATTTGATCTTGTTTGGGGATAATACTTTCCGATTTTATGGTAATTATACACGTCATGATGTTACCCACAAAGTCCACAATTTAATTTGAATAAATGAGCTCGATTTTGGGCCAAACATTGCCATGGCCGAGAGCTTCAAGGCTTAACGTGTTCTTGGGCTGTTCAAATCTAATGATTAAATTCGATCAAATGGGAGAGTTAAAAATCTTGAATTTAGGGGGCTTGGGTTCAGGATTGGTTAAGCTTTGAAGCTCATGATTTATTTGGACAAATGGGGGCGAATTGGAGCCGAAAATCTCC
Source organism: Rheum nobile (assembly GCA_027886185.1). Taxonomy (NCBI): domain Eukaryota; kingdom Viridiplantae; phylum Streptophyta; class Magnoliopsida; order Caryophyllales; family Polygonaceae; genus Rheum; species Rheum nobile. The sequence goes on along the minus strand of WOAB01000561.1, from coordinate 2,431,876 downwards.
ATGGTCGAGAGCTCCAAAAGCTTGAACGAGAGGCTTGGCTGGAGGTTGAAGACAACCCCTATTTACACACAGCCCCCCTTATTTTGCTTAATTATGCACTTTTTCCAACTTTTTAAGTTATGGGAAAATGACCTTATTTTATTTTTCAAAAATTACAAAAATTACCCAAACTTATTTATAACTTATCCTAAGTTTACTTATACATTTTAACTCAAATTTAAGTTAAAGGAAAAACTAAATTAAGCTAGTTTTAAGCTTAAATCATATTTTCTTATAAACTTAACCATATATTAATTAATATGATATTATTCCTACATTAAATACTTTATGTTTAACAATTTAATTTTATTTAAATTAATATTAACATAAGTTAACATAATTTAAATAATTCATGACATAAAGAGATAACCTACTTGGGTTAATTATTATTATTTTATCCTCTCATGGATAATAATAATAATAATTCTTATAACCTTTATTATTATATTAAAAAATTCTAAGATTACATTCATGGTTATACTTATTTATTTATTTTCACATTATATTATTATAATCCATTTGATAATTTGAACAAAATTATCTTAACCTAACTCTTAAACTTAAGTTAATGAAAATTTAAATTACTTATCTAAAATAAATACAATAAATTTCATAACTTTTATTATTATCAAATTAAAATTATCATATAACCCTTCTAGTTTAAGTGGAATATTACACTTTTGTTGATGCATATTTTACAATGGTTAATGTCTCTTTTTATAGGACAAGAATGACATACAATCTTTGACTAATCCCCTTAATTTAAGCATTAAAATAATATGATAAAAAAAATGAATAATTCACCATCATTATTTACCTCGAATAATCTACCTAGAGCGTCAAACTTACACAACACATATAGTTCAAGGTGTTCACACTTAAAAAAACATGTAACATGTTCATAACATCTACAACCTTTTTCACATTTAAATGGTTATTCGGTTTTTCATTTTAGAAACTAAAATGAAATAATAAATTCTATTTTTTGTTTAACTCTATGATCTTTAGACTATCCTCAATGGCAGCTCGTAGCAGCATGGTTTCTAATATATATTTCTATTTACATAATAATTAGATGGTTGAACTTGTGCTTCGCACGGAGTAGAATATATTATTGTTTAATTTTTTGTAATATAGAAATAATATGTTTGCATTAGTATGTACTTGTTTTTTTTTTGTTTCAGAAGATGCTGTCTTTTTATAAAAATTTAGGGTCTATTTTATTAACGATTTGTAATTGGATACTTTAGTTTGTAACTATGACTAATATTGAATAGAATATTTTATTTTATTTATTAAAAATTGGTTAATCTTTATATTTATGATTTTTTAATAATTTTGTTTCTAACTAATATTCAATAGAGTTTTTAATTTTGTTTGTTAAAAATTGATTTATCTTTATATTGATGGTTTTCAAATAATTTTGCTAAAGTGTTTATGTTATGAACTTTAAATAAAGAGTAATTTTATTTTGTTGTACAATAGAAGAAATTACTAGTTAAACTTTTGTAATACAAAATTATAGTACTAAATCTTATAAATTTGACCATAGTTTATATAGAATTAAATAAAGATGATAATATATGACCATTTTTTAATTATATAAAAATGATTTTTTTCTATTGAATATAAACATTTATTTATAAAATTTTTTACTTTACATTTAGGATATATATTAAAATTATTATTGTGATAAAAAATAAAATGAAAATGCATTAATTTTGTTGTTTTGGGTGAAAAGAGAGGGAATTTTGTAAAATTTAAAGCATTTATTGGGAAAAAAAAATTATGTAGTATATAGCATTTCATATTTCATTTTATATATATTAGGCAACTGTTATAAAATATTACTAGCATTTAATTATTAATATTGCATATATATTTGATGAATTTTAAATGATGCTAGTTGTGATTCTTGTAAAATTTCCGAAATATTATTTTCTTAATAGCCTAAGAACCGGGCGAAATTCTGGTGAGGAAGCCCTCTTAGAGAAGGAATAAGGATCAACTCCATCCTACGGATGGAGTTGATCCAAAGGCCATAAGCTACTTTGTAGGAGGTGTGGGCCCCGTGCGTGCAATATCCAAATTCACGCGCATATATAAAGCATTTACTCCCAAATGAAATTAAAAGCATTGAAAAATAGTGGGCTTCCAAAAACCATTCGCTCTCTTCTCGATTCTCTCATTCAATTGCTCAAATCAACCTTCCGTTGCACCTACAAAGGATCTCTCAAGCATTTTCGAGGCAAAAGCAAGAAGAATAGAGGCAATTTCCTGCAATTTGAACTTCAAAACCCTAGAAGAGGCAACTGAAGAGTTCCAGGCGATTCTGTCACGATTTTGAAGCATTAAGAGGCGAATCGTCGTGATTTCGGCTGCATCTACACGAAGCAACAACCTAAAACAACAAAGAAGAAGAAGAATCAACAACAAACAAGAAGAAAATGAGGTCTAAGATTGCGAGTGGAACACAAGGTATATTTTCATCACAGTATTTTGATTGTAGGTGCATAAGTTGTTCAGTTGATGAATAGGTATGCATTTTATACAGTATGCAAAGATAGATGTAGAGATTTTTGTCTAAATACATAATCGCAAAAGTTTATGATGATAGAGAATACTCTGATTTGAACTTGCTTCTATTTATGTGACTGAATATAACTGTGTGCATGAATAGATCATTAAAAAGTGCATGACTCGGTGCTTTTGCTCTAACATGTGGTTATGTGAATAATACTGTCCATTAAGAATGATTTATGTGTATAATATGTAGGAAAAAGCCAGCATGGTGATGACAAAAATCCACCCCATCTAGTGAAGGAGTTAAGATATGGTATAATAATCATTAGTCAAACACCAGTCCAGCTTACATCACCAAGCAAAACTCAAGGAAAAACCAGATCTCAAGCTAAAACAGAACAACTAGATCCAGTTACTACAAATACAACTTCGCCATCACCATCAATAACCAAAAGAGTAACAAGATCACAAAAATATATAGACACTGGTAAGCCAAATAGTAATATAAATGCATGAGTAATTGATTGTAAGTGCATGAGTTGGTATGTTTTGGTGCATGAGTTAATAAGTGAAAGTGCATGAGTTATTTCTTATTGGTGCATGAGTATGTTTGTGAAAGTGCATGAGTTATTTCTTATTGGTGCATGAGTATATTTGTGAAAGTGCATGAGTTGGTATGTGTTGGTGCATGACTTAATTTGTGAGATTGCATGAGTAATTACTTGTTGGTGCATGAGTATGTTTGTGAAGGTGCATGAGTGGTTGTTTATTGGTGCATAAGTGTGTTTGTAAAGGTGCATATATAAGTGCTTTTGCTTGTGACTGAGACTGTGAAAGTACATGAGTGGTTGTTTATTGGTGCATGAGTATGTTTGTAAAGGTACATGAATAAGTGCGTGTGCTTGTGTTTAAAAATGTGTGCATGAACAAATTCTTATGCACCATGAATTAACAGAGAGTGAAGCACAAGAAAATGTGCAACCTTCTACAATGCATGGAGATGCACAACCTCCCACTCCTCTGGCTGGTAAGCTAATGGTCATCATATCTCTTTAATTTTTAATCAACATGCATTTGTTAATTAATATCTAATGCTTTTGAGTTTTGAACACATGGAAAAGAAAAAAAGAGCCAAGAAAAAGGCCCTCAGAAATCAAAAAAGTCAAGGGTCTTAAATGAAGATAACAGTGATAACGAGGATATACCTATTGTTGAAATGCTTTTGAAAATCGAGAGAAGAGCTGTAGAAGAAAGGAAGGCTGCTGGTGAAAAAGTTGTTGTAGACAGAAAAGGGAAAGCCAAGATGGAGATTCATGAGGAGAGAAAAACAAAGAATCCAAAGAAACAGATGAGGGGCAATAGAGAGAAAGAGGAGAAGGTATTTATTTTAGAATCCAAGATCCCTAAGGTGGGGAACAAAAGAGGGATACTAGAACTAAGGAAGGACTACAGAATGCTGGTGTGTAGAACATCGCCGTCTGTTATTACCACGTACGTGCTTTCAAAATGTGATTTCAACCCCTACCAGAGAAATGCTGTAGAGGAAATGGGCTTTCAAAATGTGATTCACTGGGATATCAAAGACATGCCTATGCGGCTAGGCTAGTATGTCTGTAGCAGGTTTCACCCTCTGAATTCTACAATCAAACTTATTGATGGGAGGAAGATACCAGTTATAAAGACTGATGGATATGATTATCTCAGCGTTCCAAAGGGAGAGGTTGAAATTGAGTTACCTAAAGCACTTACAAATGAAGAGATTCTGCAGAGACTGACAACTGATTTTCCAGGGAGGGATATCAAGAATCTGACAGCGACCGACATCTTGAATAAAATGAAAAAATATGATGGAGGGCCATGGTTTAAGAGATATTTTATTCTGCTGTTTGTCAACACAATTGTTCAATCTTATTCCAGTGGGAAAATAAACTTGAAAATTCTTCAATTGCTGGAGAATGTTGATCAAATAAGGAACTTCAATTGGAGCTCTTTTCTCTACAAGACACTTATTAATTGCTATGTTGTATGGGAAAATAAACAAAAAAAGACTTTCAATGGGAGCTTGCTTTTACTGCAGGTAAATATTCCCATTTTGGTATTTTGATTGCATAACTGCATGAGTTAATGTGTGTAGATGCATGACTGAAAGAGGGTTGGTGCATGAGTAAGTGTTTCTAGGTGCATAACTTAGTGTGTGATGGTGCATGAGTAACTATATGTGTAGGTGCCTTGGTCTGTGTATGTAGGTGCAAGAGTTAAGAGTGTGTAGATGCATGAGCCTATTTGTATAGGTGCATGACTGAAAGAGGATTAGTGCATGAGTAAGTGTTTATAGGTGCATAAGCTAATGAACGTTGGTGCATAAGTAAATTTGTTTCTAGATGCATGAATATATTTGTGTGCATGAGTCAGTGAATATGAGTGCATGAGTTAAGGCCACTGAGTGCATGAGTCAATCATTATCTAGTAATATAGGTGTTTGCTTTACAACTATTCTATGACTAATTTCTTTTTAAATTATGTTTTCCAATTGATTTACGTCGACAGACTTAAGTGAAAAGGTCTAAATGTACAAAGAAAATTCCCAATAATCAGGAACTGGAACACGAGGATGTTGAAGGATATGGAGGATCAAGAGATCTTGCATGGTGGTTTTGGGAATGGATTTCTACTAGGTAGACCAACCTTTAGTGACCATGTAGAAGCAAGTGGGAGCAGGATTGTGAATGAAGCTCAAGAAGCATATGTTGAAGTTCCAACTCAACCAACAAATCTAGTTGAAACAGACGAGCAAACGAAGGCTTTCATGGAGGATTACTTGAGAGAGATAGAAGGCATGGCTCGAAGTGTACGAGCAGTTTTAATGAATAAGAAACAAATCCCCCCACAACTGAAAAGAAGCAGTGTCTTACAGACAGTGAACAACCAAGTTGAGAAAATTATCAATGTAAGGCTTACCTTAAGAATTGAAGATGAGGTGTTTGAGGAGGAAGATCAACAAGCAACCCAAGATACTGAATTCTGGGATTTAGCTGTGAACTGCATGGAGGAGGTTGAGAAGACAATTAATGAACAAAAAGATCACAGCGGAAACATGTTTATTCCAGGATTTTCAGATTTTATTGATAGAATCACAAAAGAAAATGGGGGGCTTCTACAAGCAATGCTGATGGAGACATGAGGGTAAGTGACTCTACAAAATTATTTGGTATTCTCCATGAATGACATTAAGCTTTAGTGTATGACACCGATGCTTTTTCTTTATTATTGCAGATGGGTCCAGAAATCCCTAGTTTTGACTTGGGACTATCATCAATGAATACACAAGTAAATCGCCTTTAAAATGATTGTATATAAAGTTTGAGGTTACATGTAATAGAGTTTCTAACAAACATATTATTTTTTGAAGGAGGAATTGGCAAACCAAACTGCTGTTGAGAATGAGGTGCAAGATGCTAATGAGAATGTTGTTCACATGGAGGTTGATGGAGAAGGGGTGGTTTCTGAGAAGGACGTTGCTGTGAAGGACGTTGTTGAGAAGGACAAGGAGAACAACAAAGAAAAAGAGACAGAGGAGACAGAGAAGGAGGACGTTGCTGATAAGGAAGGAATGGAGACAGAGAAAGGGATGGAAAATATAGTAGCTCAAGAGGACAAGAAGGCTGAAGAGATTGTACAACAAAAGGACAATGAGGTAGATCAAGAGAAGGAGACTGAGAAGGAAGAGGTGGTTGCACGAATAACAAGGGGGAAAGAGGCTGTGTTAGAAAAGGACAGAGAACATGTAAAAGACTTACAAAAAAATTGTGTGATTATGTTGGATGCATGAGTGAAAGACTATGGGATCCATGACTACATAGGTGGGATCATTGTTGGTGCATGAGTGAGTACTTGTTCGTGCATGAATCATTTTTATGTTGGTGCATAAGAAACTACATAGGTGGGATCCATGACTCAAAAGACTGTGGGTACATAAGCTAATGAATATTGGTGCATGAATGAATGCTTTTTGGTGCATGAGGCATATCTATTGTATTCATTTGTTATTAACTTTTTTTTTTGTGTATGTGTTGTAGGAGAACATCACCAAGGAAAAAGTCCAAAAGGCTAATATAAATAAGAAAGATGTTCAACCAAAAAAGGTATAGAAAACAAGATGTTTATATATGAATTATTCATTGTCTAACTAAGTGGTATTGATTTTAAACAATTTCCTAATTAAAAAACTTGTGAATGTGGGATTTGTCAGGAGAAATTTGTGTGCAGTTCTGATCCAAATCTTGAAGCTAGACCATCAGAGAAAAGGAACATTTTTCCTGCTGGAAACACAGTTTCGCCATTTAATGAGAGAGAAGTTAACATTTCAGAAAGAACAATAGCTGATGAAAAGATCCTTTACAATTGGATAACTGTTGAAGGAGAGGAAAAGTAAGTACATATTTAATTATATGAATTTGGTTACAAAATTTAATAACATGTAGCTAGTTAACGAATTGATTTTTTTATGTGTTGCAGTGAGGAAGTTTTCCGAATGGATGATAGCGCTCTTAAGAAAAAAAGACTTGATTACATTGACTGAAAATGCTGAAGTAGACAGTCAATTAATTGATGCTTTTACTGTCATGTTAAATGAAAATGAAGCATATAGGGGTCGTATGTCACCATTGAGATTCTTTCTACCATCAATGGCTATGGTAAGTCACAGCTTTGCAACAATATTATGTTAATTTATGCTCTAATTTATTAATTTCCAATTTTTGGTATTCGCGGGCTTTTACTTGTGTTGACTCAGTATACTCACTGGAGGAGAGATTTACCCTATTCACAAAGACAATGTTAGCAACATTTGCTGCTGTCAAGGGTTTTAAGAACAAAAACTACACAGTTAAAAATATTGATGTGATAATTATCTTACACTAAGCTTTTACACAATTTGGGATTATGATATAGGGAAAATGTATTATTATTGTATGCTGGTGCATGAGTATGTTTATAAAAGTGCATGAGTTATTTATTATTAGTGCATCAGTTAGTAGGTTAAAGTTCATGAGTGATTGTATGTTGGTGCATGAGACAGTGCACAAAAGTGCATGGACCAATGCTTGCAGGTGCATGAAGTATTGTTTGTAGAGTGCATGAACTAGTGGTTCTGGGTGAATCAGTAACTTAATTTGAAGGAATAGTTGTGTGTGCATGAGGGGGTGGCTATATGTGCATGATAACTGTATTAATGTGCATGAGTAAGTCCATGTTGTTATTAGATAACTTACAATCTGTTTTTCTTTTACTTGTACAGTTCTTTTGCCCAATTCTTAACCATGGACATTACTATTTGATTGCAATAAATGTCAAGAACCCAAGTTTCCATATCATAGACAACTCATCAAGTTGGGCAGATGACAAGTATGAAAAAGTATCATCTAGTGTGGTGAGTAGACATTGAGTATAATGATTTTATAACAATTAAAAGTTTTCATATACAGAAATGTGATAGAATTTAACCGCTTTATTTGTGCAGAGAACTATGATGGTCAATTTCTTCAGGAATAATGATATGGAAGCCAAAGCTAAAACAATTGAAGACATTGCAAATGTCCCATGTGAAAGGCTGCAAATGAAATGGAGGGATGAACACAACAAAGTTGACTGTGGAGTCTTTCTAATAAGACACATGGAGACATATATGGGCAATGGACTGTCAAGCTGGAAGTCTAAACTGTATATGGGAGACAAAAGCCAGTTGGCAAAGCTTAGGATCAAGTATTGTTATGTCCTCCTAACCAGCGAGTTTAATGAAATGAAGGCTAGAGTTGAACAAATTATTCAAGAGAAAAAAGCTGGAAATGTAGCTGGTTCTAGCGCTCAGGAAATCAGACAACAAACAACAGCTGTGCGTGGTCGTGGGCGTGGAAAAAAGAATATGATGTAGGAATGTTTCAATGTAATTTGGGTAATCTAGTGAACAATTTAGGTAATGGTTGTAGGAATTTGGTTTAAATGTTTTCAGGAAACAGTAAGTATTTGTTTGTTTGCAAGACAAGTTTGGTTTTCAGGAAAATTTGATTAAGTGTTTATGGTTTTCACTTCTTATGTGTTTCTCATTGAAAGATAAATGCTCATAATTCATCGCTTGTTTGAACTGTGACCCACTCACACAACTAGCTACTATTTTGATATGGCTGGTGTGAGTTGGAGGTGCTAGTGAGTCACAGCTTATTCAAGCGTTGAATATTGAGCATGCTAGTGCTTGGCTAAGTGAAACGGAGTGCATGAGTCATTGTTTGTTGGTGCATGAGTTAATATGTAAAAGTGCATGAGTTATTATGTGTTGGAACATGGAACAAAATTAGTGATTTTGTATTGGTGCATGGGTAGTATGTGGAAAGTGCATGAGCCACTGTATTTTGGTGCATGAATGAGTATATATAAGTGCATTACTTAATATCTGAATACATAGAAAATTTGAACCACCTAATTAACATATTGAGGACAAATCATGATGTTGTGTCCCAACCTTTTACAAATAGTACATAATCTTGTCTTCTTCCTGGAATTTTCCATTCCAACCTCTTGGCCACTTCTAATGCGCATCTTCCTGAACTTGTTCTTTGCCATTTCAGGAGGATGAACATTCACTTGATCCGGTAACGGGCCTACAAATTTCTCAAACTTATAGTTGCTAGCTGATGTTGAGGCAGAAGGATCAACTACTTGTGACCTTGTGAGTGCAGCCTTTTGTTCCTTTAAAATAGCTAAAAAGTCTTTCAATTTATCCATGTCATCACCAACAATGTCAACACAAGAGTACATTTCTGTCATCACTTCAGCCAACATCCGCTTCTTTTCATCAATTTGAACACTAGCATCATACACTGCACCATCCACTTCAAAAATTGGTTGTAGAATCGCTTGCTTCGTCCAGCGAGTGTTGATGAGGGTAGAAGGCACAACATTTGCATGAATATTCTTTAAAGCAAAGAAAATATGTCGGCAAGGAAAGCCTAGAGTGAGGAAATTATTGTAAGAACAATGATACTCATTCCTTGCAACAACTTTCTGAACAGCACATATTCTACCAAATTCATCTTCAACCCTAAAGTGATGGATATCAGCATCTTTTTTCAGTTCATCAAGGCTACAATGATACGTACCACTAACAAACGCCTCCTGGACATCATAAAATGCGTTGATAGTGTAAATAGTTGCTAGGTTCTTTTCAAACTGGTAAGGCGTCTTCATCCGTGGAGTGCAAGTAGCAGAATCCATATCACACTTCTTCTGAATATGCCGCTGCGATTCAATTGCACTACTATACTGCATCATGAACACCACTAGACTTGATTGAGACCCTATGAAATTTCCAAAAAAACCATTTTGACTCTCAGACCTTGACGTCGTCCTCAATAAGGACGACATTCTCACATCATGAAAAAATGCAGGGATCCAATAACGCCGTAGTTCAAACATTACTCCTAGCCACTCATGCCCTTGGAAACCAAATTCTTCAAGAACCGAGAACCACTCATTTTCAAAATCAATTGGAGTAAGTTCATCACTCCAAACAATCTTCTTGAACTTCTTTTGGAACGAATCAATGATAGAAGGATTTGTATTTGGAGGGAATTTAACCTTGTTAGCAACCTTCATCATTATATGCCACATGCACAACCGGTGGACAGAATGAGTAAATACTCGTTCAACAGCAGCCTTGACAGATGCATCTTGATCAGTTATAATGACATGAGGTTCATGGCCCATCGCCTTCTTGAAATTCTCAAATAACCACACATAAGACTCAATGTCTTCATGCAAAAGCAAAGCAGCAGCATATGTAATAGACCTTTTATGATTGTCCACTCCAGTAAATGGTATGAACACCATATTATATCTGCAATATGGGGTGCAAGAGTTTGAGCATGTTAGTGCATGAGTGATTCAGTAAAGGTGCATGAGTGACTGACTATAGGTGCATGAGTTACTAGGTATAGATGCATGAGTTACTCAGTGTATGTGCATGCAATACTCATTATAAGTGCATGAGTTGATGAGTATAGGTGCATGAGTTACTCATTATAAGTGCATGAGTTACTCAAGGTACATGGGAAAACCATTTGAAATACATAAAATCAGATTACATAAGTAAATGCATGAAAATAAAATTACCTAATCAATTGGTATGTAGCATCAGTCGACACTACATCACCAAAATAAGAGAAACTCTTCTGATTGATAGGATCACACCAAAACAAACATCATAGCTGGCCCTCCTTGTTTACGTCATAATCAAAGTAATATGCATTACAACATTCTTTCTTCTTCAAAAAGTCATTGATGACCATTTGAGCGTCACTGCCTTCCATGTATGAGTTCAAACCCCTCATAAAGTTCTTGAAGTCAACAACAGTGGTGCCTACGTTAGCATATGAACCCACTAGATTCTTGTACACTTTGTAACTCTTAGTGACACCAATATTGGATTTAATACAGTTCATCATAATTTCTTGATGAAATGGAGTCACTTGCCTCTTCCCTTTTGAAAATACCATATGAGACAACTCCAACATAGCATTCATATGACCACACTCCAATTTTGTAACACAATAACCATCATTACCTTCATACTTGAGCCAACACTTAGCTTCACATCCACATCTATTAGATATTCTCCTCCTTTTCACAAAATCTCCATCTGTCGGGACAGCCTGGTTGAACTCAGAATATGGAGATACAACTTTGTATCCTTCTCTGTTACAACAAATGTACTTCCAAATAACAGTCAGCGGTACATCCTTGTTTTTCTTGGTAGAACAAACACGAACAGTAAAATCACATGCCGCTGCATAAGCTTCGTAAAAGACGATAGCGTCATTAAGAGTTGGAAAAAGCTGCCCAAGATACGGCTTCAATGCATCATTGCCCTCAAGAATAATATATTCAGCAGTAATGCTTGGGGAAACAGATATAATATTATGCTTCATTTGATGTTCATCTCCTGATAAAAGAAAGAGTGAAATTAATAATAGAGCATGAGCTAATAAGTGCATGACTGACTGGAAGAAAGTGCATGACCCAATGAATAAAGGTGCATGAACCAATGGACTAAAGTGCATGAGGTAGTTAGTTTTATGCATTAGTCACACAATCAACAATGGTTAGGTTATGTGCATCACTGACTGAAATAAAGTGCATGTAATAAAGAATAAAGGTGCATGAACCAGTGGACAAAAATGCATGAACTAGTAAGAAAGTGCATGAGGCACTGAATTTAGTGAATTTTGAATCTGATTAAATTGCAATACACAGATCTTAATTTCAACCAAGCACATACCTAAATTTCAACCAAGCACATACCTAAATCCCAAAAATTGAGAGATTTTGTTGAAAGTGTAATGAAGTGCAATGTATACAAACCTAAATTTGGAATTTCAGCATAAACAACAAACAGATCAACAACAAGTTACAAATCTATACCTGAATCAGTAGAAGGAGTAACCATGTCGACTAAGAACAGTAGATAACCAGAGAGCACGACAAAATAAAACAAAAACAGAGAGAAAGCACACCGACGGCAACACAAAAAGATAACCGAAACGATCGGCCGAGAGAACGACGAGAGCAGCAAACAAAGATCGAATTACCACGAAGAAGAGAAGAATTAGTTGAGAAAGGAACAATGGCAGCCAATTCTGTTTTATCGAAACAGGGAAAAAAGAAGAAGGAGCGGCCATGATTAGATGAAGAGGGAAAAGAAGGAGCGGCCAAGATTCATCCTCATTCCTGCCCTAATCAGCCATCCTCACCTGATCTTTTTCCCTAAGAACCTAAGTTGTACATGTAGGTTAGGTTAGATTAAATAGTCAATTATACTCATGCGTACATTTTTTTGTATAATATAATGATGTTTTAGATATATAAATTTCACGAGTAAATTTTATTGAGATGTATATAGATGTGGTTAAAAGGTTGTGTTTTGTTTTTCCAATTGTTATTTATAATTGAGCATGTCATTAAGTTAAATGTTTTGTGAACTTATATTCTTTACCAAAAGTACCATCAAGATATACAATTATAAAATAGTAATAAAATTTGAAAATTTGAAATGCGTCATTTCATAGATTTCACATATTTCCTTCTTTAGTAAAACTTATTTTTATTAAATATGACATTTATCACCACTTTTTATTCTTGTAAATGGGGACATTTATTGAGGCAAAAATATTAACTTTTCATGTAGTATAGATATAAGATATATTTTAAATTAAAAATACACGATTTCTATTTAGCGCCCCGACAAAATTTCTATTTAACACCTTGGTCCATCCATGACGGACAAAACATGTTCATCCATGACGGACGAAACTTGTTCATCCGTGACGGACGAAACATGTTGATCCGTGACGGACGAAAAATGTTCATCTGTGACGGACGAAACATGTTCATCCGTCACGGATGAGGTTAACAACCATAAACAATAAATGTTACCTGTCCTCACCTAACAATATTAACTACCGTCATATTTTAACATATTACGACCAATTAAACCATAAACCTCAAACATATTCATTCCCTTCCAATGCACAACACCTCTTCCATCCTCTTTCATTAGTTTGATTCTTTTTCATGACAAATGAAGATGATTTTTTCAACTTCAATGGTGGAGAAGATGTTTCAAGAGATTATCATCACAATGAGGTATGTTTTTTAAGTGTTTACTTACATGTTAGTGGAAGTTAAGAATTTTATGGTTTTTGTTGTGAATGTCTATATGTTGGAGTTGTTCTTTGGAAAAACAAACACTTTCTTAAGGTAATTCTCAATAGTTGTTACTATATATTCATAAAAACTTCATCTTTGTTTATGTTGTACTAAAAAGTTGTAGATTTTGTGTGCAAAACTGCATGTTTGAGTGTTTGGCGTTGTTCTATTGAATTTTTACTAGATCTTTGCAAGTTTAAGAACTTTGTTCGTCGACTGTTTTTTGTAAGAAATTCGTCTGTCACGAATGTATTGACTTTATTCATCACGAATGGATTGCCTCCATCTGTCACGCATGGAAGGGAACATCTCCATCCGTGACAGACATATTAGTTTCACAGAAACTGCATACTCACTTGTTTATTTACTTCAACAGGAGAACAATTTTATGAACGACGGTATTAACAATTTGTCTCTGAATGAGTGGGACATGGCACCACCGTCCTTTTCACTTGGGTTGTTCGGAGACAGTTGTGCGCCTCAACAACCTCATATACCGTTATTAGATAGTTTATTTCGTAGTGGAATTCCGTCCGTAAGGTGGCAGGCTCCACCTCAGTTTGGGTTCCCGACATTACACATACAGCCGCATTTTGATTTTCCTACACCTGAAGAAGTGATTGTTTCAAAAGATTATTCAGAGAAGTTTACCACGGGTGAAGTATTCGGATCCAGAGAATATGCAATTAAATGGGCTAGACAAATTGGGTTTGATAATCACTTCTGCATCACTATTGGTCGGGATAGAAACCTTGGTGGAGGAAGCCTTCGGAAGACACAACTGTTGTGCGAAAAAGCAGGAACTTACAATCCTAAAGATGAAAATAGAGTAAGGCAAAGAACAAGGAGTGAAAAATGTGGGTGCCCATTCAGATTGTTGTGTCAAGAACAACCGAGAGACTCATGGAAGATCAAGGTAGTTGTTGGAACCCACAACCATGTCATTGGTGATGACTTGTACGGGTATACATTCGCTGGCAGGATGACACCCGAGCAGAAGAAGTTGTGTAAGTCCATGACAAAAAATCATAATAAACCATCCAAGATTGCAACAACACTTAACCAGGACCCAAACAACTGCACTAAAATGAAGCAAGTGTACAATGAAGCGTACAAGGTCCGATATAGTGGGATGGAAGGAAGAATCGTGGTCCAAGAGTTCTTCCATAAGTGTAAGAAGAACAACTACTTTATGGAGTATAGGTAGGATCCAACGACCAATAAGATCGCCAACATTTTCTTTGCCAGTCTAGACTCCATGAAACTCATAAAGGCATTTCTGTACGTCATTTTGTTAGACTCCACATACAGCACAAACAAGTTAGTATAACACATCTACATCCTATATCTACGTGTTGATATGTTTATTTATTATGCAATGACACATCTACTTGTGCATGTATGACTTGCCTTTTCTCAAAATTATAGGAGTCACGTCTACATGGAAGAACTACAATGTGGTGGGGGCGTTTCTACAGCGTGAGAAAGAAGACAACTATGTGTGGGCCGCACAACAACTTTTTGAAATGTGTAAAAAGTGTCAAGTAACACCTATATGCCTAGTGACAGATTGTGAAAAGGCATTGCTGAATGTGTTAGATAGACTCTTTTCAAGTGCAAAGTCTATCCTCTGTAGGCGTCATGTGAAGAAGAACATAGAGGACCATGCTAAGAAGGAGATGAAGGATAAAAGCTTGGATACAAGGTTTGCAAATACATACTATAATTTATTCAAGCAAACAACTGTACTTGAGTACGAGAGGGAGTTGTGCAGAATTGAGTCGGAATGGAGGGCTTGGCCACGTCTGACTCAATATGTAAGAAACAGCTGGCTGATCCCTTATAGGGAAAGACTTGTGTCAGCTTGGACAGATAATGTTTTCACGCTTGGAACTTCCACGACAAACAGGTTAGTGCATTGTCCAATCTGTATTCACTGCATTTTGTATTCATTGCATTCTGTATTCATTGCATTTGCTAAATTTTCACTACAATATGTTCTCCGCATAAACTCTTTGTACTAACTATAGGGTTAAAGGAGCACACTCTAGTTTGAAAGATTTCTTGACTACTCTACATGGCAGTCTAGACACGATATTCAGTCAATATCATTCAAAAATGGGTAACCAAGTGAAGGACATCAAGGGGACCTTCAACGAGAGTGTACAATACATGATGACTCTTGTGACAAGAGCTGATGTTTTCAAGCGGTTGAAGTACAAAGTATCTAAGGTTGTACTTGACCGCTTGACGAAGGAATACAAAAAAGGGGAAATCCATTTTGTGACAATACCTGCAGATGCCAGATGAGGGTGAGAGATGGATTGTCGTGTGTGCATGACATCGCTAGATATGTGACGAGTTCAATCCATATTCAGCCTTCAGCGTTGCATCCGTTTTGGAGACGATTGAGTTTGTCATAAGTGCAAGATGAAGGTGAGGTTAAGGTGAAGCGCAGAGTCGCAAGATATTTGATGGATCAATTTTATATGGATCAGTTCCCTGATATGTCAGCAGATGATCAAGAAAAATGTGTATCGCGACTTTACGACATAGCTCGCCCCGAGGGGACTAGTCTGCAAGATTCGACTATTGTGAGGCATAAGGGACGGCCAATGAGAGCTCCAAACAAAGATACCACTAAAAGACATCCTTCTTCATGGGAGTACATAGCCAAAGATATGGAAGGGACATCTCCCAATAAGCAACGAGATAGGCCACCAAAGCCCACTAGTACACATTCACCAAACCTTGAAGCTCCTACCACTCCTTTGAGGCCATCTCAGGTTAGATCTCCCAAGAATCCAGTGGGTCAAATGTTTCCACCACCTTATCTGTCTCCACAGTCCTTCATTAAAGACTCTAAGCCGTATAAGGATATAGTTTCGTCGTGTATGCACAAACACTTGAACGGTTACTTTGATATTGTTGGTGATGGAAACTGTGGATACAGATCCATTGCAGATCAACTAGGCCTCGGGCAGGAACAATGGAGGATCGTCTGGCGAGCCATGATTAATAAGGTGAAAGAAATTTGGGAATTGTATGTTCAGACTTGCCTCTTTGAGACGACGCTGGATAAAGTACTATAACAACTTACATGGTTTGACTCTGGGATGGCTCCAGAGAAGACTTGGATGGTGCTTCCAGATATGGGTTGTCTGGTCGCTTCTGCATTCAATTGTGCAGTTGTCGTGGTGGGTGGTGTAAACGCTACTTTCTTGCCTTTGTAAGCGGATCCACATCATCCCAGAGGTGCTAAGCTTAAGACGATATGCATCTGCCATCTGGCATTGGAATCACTCAATTCGGGATTACATAGAAAAAGTTATACTTCTCCAAAGACGAGACTGAAAACAAAGATCTTTTGCGCGCCAAGGCGAGTACAAGTATTTGTAACAAATTACCAAACAAATCCAAAATACCAAACAAGAGAACATACAAAGGTATGATCCAAACTGTCAACAAAGAACCAACAAACTTAAAAGCATCCACAATTACCAACAAAGTACCAAATGAAAACATCAAAGAAACAAATACGTCCAAATTAAGCGAGGCAACCTATTCATCTTCGTCGTCGTCCTTATTGTCGTGTGCAAAGGGTCTAAAGTCTTGAATACAGTGTCAGACAACCTCACGCACGTTGTAGAATTGATCTTCCTCCGTATATACAGCTCTGTAATTCTCAAAAATGAGATGACCCTATGAAAAAAGGCAGAAGCTAACTCTGGCATACTGTAATCAACATATCCATAGGGCTTCCAGTCAACCTATACAAAATTAGATGCAATCAACATAGCCATAAGTACCTTCAAATAATTGTAATACTTTAATATGAGACATAAACCCCATAATATGATACTTACATGCCAAGATTGCATTAAATCTAGCTTCTCCCTGTAGTTTCTTCTCTGTCTACTACAGCTCTGCACGGGGTTCCATCGCCTTGCGTATGGCACATTATCGTCAAAGAACTCATTCTGTGGAGGATGAAAGCTATAGATAGATCCAAGTCATGTACATAAATATGTTTTTACAAACATATCAACCTAAAAAATAAATTTAATTAAATAATATAAAAACAATATGCAATACAATTCTTACCAGCAACAATGTGTAGCATGTCGACATCTTACGACATTCATGGCGGGAACACTCGCCCAATGAACGTTAAACGACATGTTGTTCAATGGCGGGTCTGTATATACCGGTATGGTCGGGTCATTAACCGTACTCGGTTCTGCTTCATCACCTTTTTTTGATTTCTTCTTCGAAAGTTGCCTTCTTCAGTATACGATGGCATCTGTTCTTGTCCTTGTCCCTCACAGACAACATTCCACCTTCGATGATGGGCAGATCTTGTCTGGTTATCCATCTGTAATAGCAATAAAAACAGTATAAAATGAATTATTGAAGTAACCCTAAGGTATTCTGATAGACTATTGAAGTAACTCGACAATAAACAAAACATTACTAATTAAGTTGAGGTAAAAATGAATTATTAGACAATAGTAACTTGGAACCAACAATAGATTAGGACATAATACATTAGGATCTGCTTGATACGTTCACAGATCCGTCCGTGACGGATCAAGACGATACGTCCATGATAGATCACTGTAATCCGTTCATCACGGACGCGCATTCTTCCTCTCCAACACAACAACGGTCAGATCCAGATTCAAAAGCTACTTAGAATTCTCCCATGCACGAATCCAGATTCAAAAACATACATTTTTCCATTCAAACATGTTCAAATCCAACATTAAACACATAATCATGTAAACCCTAAAATCTAACTCATCAAAAAATTCCAAACAAATACAATAATTTCAACACACCATTAAACTAAGCCAAAAACAAGTAAAGATTTAACTAACCTGACGGATCGTGACGGACGAATGCGATTGATACGTGACAGATAAAAAAGGAAGAGAGCGGAAGAGACGAAGTTGGCGTGTTTGCTGTGAATGAGACGGATGAGACGAAGTTGCTGTATTTATATACAACAACTCGTCTGTGATGGATGAGTGTCATCCGTCCGACGAAACATATTTGTCCGTGACAACCGAATGTGTTTTGTCTGTCACGAACGAACCAGGGCGGTAAATAAAAATTTACCCCGGGCGCTAAATAGCAACGTACTTTTATAAAATGAGAAGAAATCATCGGTTCGTCCCAAACACTCTTAAGAGAATGAGCTCTTCTCTCTCATCCTGACATTTTCTTTGAAACAAATAAAAGCACAATTATTTAGGGCAAAAAATATCACAATTCGTATGCTCTAAGAGAATGAGCTATTCTTTCTTATCCGGACATTTTATTTTTTCAAAAATAAAAGCACGATCTTTGAGGGTGGAAAACACATCAATACATATGCTCTTATATTTTAGGGGTTTTGCGCCAAATCACTCATTATATGGCATTTTGCATAAAATCACCCGTTATATTGATATTATTCTAAACTACTCATTAAAAGACTTCCGTTAACATAAAGTCGCCAAAGAAATCCTTCCATCATTTTTGTCGTTAATTTGTGTGAAAGACCCTTATACCCCTATTCTTTTTTAAGATTACGAGTATACCATTTTCTATTTATTTTTTTCAATTTTTAAAAAAATTTATTCTTGAAAAAAAATTGAATTTCTTTTTCAAAAATTATTTTCAAAAAACAATCAATTTCCCCCCGATTTTTTATATATATAGTGCATGAGTTAGTATGTTAAAGTGTATGATTAAAATGCTAAAGTGCATTGTATGAATTTTATTTTACACATGAAGTGCATGAATTATTATGTTAAAGTGTATGATTAAAATGCTAAAGTGCATGGTATTAATTTTTGGGAAAAAAATTGAAAAATAATAATTTTTGAGAAAAATATATTTTTTGAAACATAAATAAATAAATAATAATAAATATAAAATTAAGTGCATATATAAACATATAAAGTGCATGAGTTAGTATGTTAAATTGCATGATTAAAATGCTAAAGTCCATGCTATTATTTTTTGGAAAAAAAATAATTTTCGTAAAATAAATATATGGAAAAAAATCAGAAATAAATATTTTTTTAAACATAATTTTTTTTAAAAAAAGTAAAAAAGCATGGTATTACTCGTAATTTTTAAAAACAACGAGGGTATAAGGGTCTTTTCACACAAATTCACGGCAAAAGTGACAGAATGATCTCTTAGGTGGCTTTTTGTTAACGGAAACCTTCTAATGAGTGGTTTAGAATAATTATTGATATAACGAGTGGTTTGGCGCAAAAAACCTTATATTTTAATGCTAAAGATCCTAACATTTTACTTATTCTATTTCAGTCCATTACCTTTTAATGTTAATATCGTCGTGAAAATTAGAGGTGGGCGTGAGAGGTTAACCAATACACTTTCGAACCTAATTTTTCAATAATGTGTCTAGACCGTCTATTCCGGCTAATATGACGTAGGTTAACTGAGATCTTGGTACAGTTAATCGGATAACCAAGATCGAAAAAGTAATCAAACACAATTTATTTTTATTATTTTCGTCTCTATTGATGCAAAATTATCATGCATTGGGATATGACAAAATTTGTAACACCCCGAACTTATGTCAAAAATATCAAACGTCAGTGACCTCAGACTTTAAAGTACAAATCCACCATAGGCTTTAATCTGAACAATTATACGTAAATACATTGATAACAAAACGAATTAATAGCATAAGACTTGTGAAACAAATACTCAACATGTATTAAAATTTCCTCTCGTAAATTGAGAAGACTAGTTTACAAAACAATATGATATTACAACAAAAGACTTTATATAAACCCTAAATACACGACTAGGTTATCTAAATATTATTTGCCTATTACATTTATCAAGAAGATTAGATCGATACCAAAATAACTTCAAAATATACTTCAACACACAACTTCAACTACAAGTCTTCTACTCTGATTCATTACTTTGAGATAGCCTAAGACAAACGACTGATATACCATATGGGACGAATGACACCAACCAACCATGTAAAAAAAGGAAAGGTTGGTTAGTCTCTAAAAAGACTATGCAAGAGTATTTTATGTGAGGTTCTGTGTAGTCGTATATAGTTAATACCATTGTTTCTCGAATAATACTCAATAAATGGTATATAACTACTATATATCCATCGAAACGTAAGAAAATGAATGATTCAAGAGAAGACTCCAATGGAATTGAGTCTTATAGGAATTATACGTATTTGTTTGGGAACATTTATAATTATAACACACCAAGATTTTTAAAACGACTCCTTTGACTAATTGGATCCTCAACCAACCTCACCTCATGCGTGTTGTGCAAATTCAAATTGGAAAGAGGACTTACTTAGACAGGTCCCGAGCGGTTTTCACGTTGTACTTCTCTCCCGAAGTTTATTAATTATGTGCATAAAAGCACTTATCTTATTTAATTCCAAAATGTGCATTTACGTTAAAGCTTGTAATCCACACCATCTCCATACGAGAAATATCATGGGACGCATCTCGAATAACGACACTATCTAAGTGCACCACCACTTATATTCGAATAAAGGTACAGTCATGACCAAAAGTACTAGGGCAAAATTCTCCTAATACTGTTATAAAGAAACATGTAAACCTCGCGAGGTATATAGCGTTCCTACGAATACTCGTGTTAACTAAGCATACAAGTCTACACCAAAGTTCAACTATCAACCTACGTCAACAATAATATATTCAAAAGCGTCGTCTCTAACAATATATACAACCTAGTATATAATTCATATCTTACAACAAATAAGTTTCAAAAACAATATGACAATATTTATCCCAACTTAATTATAACAATTAATTAATTGTCAATTAAGAAAAATCTGGAATAAATGCAAGAGTGAACTGTCACTTGCCTCAAGTTAGAATGTCGGTTGAATGGTGTAACATCGTATGGAAGAAATTTACTCTTATCCAACAGACTTGATTCCTGGTTCATTTTCGTTCCCAATAGCGGTTCTGAGACTTACCCAATTTATACAAAAATAAATTAAAATTAGACAATTTATTCAAAAAACAAAATTAAACACGACTCGTATAGGTTCTAATTCATTTGATTTAAGCCTAAATAAAATCAATTGTTGAGGTCACACATTATAGCAATTATTTATACGATACCAAAAATCCTTTATTTGTATAATCCAAATAATCATATTACAAATAAATTAATCCGTTTAATTTATTTACAATATCAAAAAATCACTTAATTATATATATTATCTACTTGTAATGTTAAAAGTTTAACATTTTACAACTTAAGATAATACCATATAAATTATTTAATTTAATTTTAATATCAATTAAATTAAATTAACCCCAATTATCACTAAGTAATATTAATTAGCCATATAATCAAGATTAAACTAAAATATATACAAAAATCCAAATTCGGTATGTACCAAAATAGAGTCAAACACGTTGAATGACAAAATGGTTCGATTCAAGCTCGATCAGAAACCAAATGGCTTGTGGTTGATGGCGTTGGATTCATGACTTCAAAGGAAGATTTGGACACCAATTTTGTAGGCAGAGATGTACCGAGGTGGGAGAATTTTTCCAAAGAACACTCGAAAATCTTTGAAACTATACGAATCCTAAAGCTTGAAATTTGATGATATTGGTGGACGGTTGAAGGCGTATTTATAGGGGAATGGTAGCTTGAAATGCTCTCGACACAATCGCGCAAAAATTGCTCCTCAAGTCACTCGAGATATGACCTAATTTTCAAAAATTGATTTCGACCTACCCAAAACGACGAATTAGTTTGGGATTAAATTCCGGCATTTACACCCTTAATCACGCCAATTAAGTGAGGGCTTTAATACGTGACATTCTTATCTACAAAGCCCATTAATCAATTTAAAAAATCGCACCAGATCGGGTGCGAATTTCACCATGGAAATAAGCTTCCAGACGCGCGGCGTAAGGTAGAAGAAGTTGTGGGAGATTTGCGGTTGGGGCCTGATCGGCACTATTTTATAGTGTATTTCTAGGGGTTGTTACCAGTTTTGAGGTGCCATTTGGATGGATTTAGAGCACAATTGTGGAGTTGAGAGTTAGAGACTAGAAGTGAAGAAATCATGGGATTTACAGAGGTTTGAAGTGCATTGAAGAGTAGAAGAACAGTGGGCTTAATTCAAATGGTTCTTTCTCTTTACTCAGATGTCCAAATGGAGTGATTCCAATTCGAGGAGTTAGATCTTGAAGTCTACTACAAGTCCTCAAAATATGAGCGCAATCCGAGTTGGGAATCAAAAGTTATGATATTTTTACGAAAGTGTCGCAGAAGCTAGAGAAGTCGTCGCCACCGCACCCCGCGGTGGGATGGCCGCACCCACGGAGAGCACAACAGAAGCGAGGATCTAGATTCTGGAAGACCACCACACCCCGCGGTGGGTATCACCAGACCCGCGGTGGAGACGCGCTGAAGATATTTCCGAGTTTTTATTTCCCGTTTTATTTTATTTCCGAGACTTTGTTTCCAAGTTTGTTTATTTCTTTTCTTTATTTCTGAATTATTTCCTTAGTATTTAAGTTAAGTTTAAGACTCTTTTAGAGGATCTATTCTTTAACCCTAGTTACCACCTTTCTACGTTTTTTCTCTCACAAACCCTATGGAGAACTAAACCTCCATTGTTGCACTTGACAGTTTGAAGCCATCAATTGATTGGTTGTGAGTTTTCTACTCTTGTTCGTTTTCCTATCTAGTTGGATTAATTCTCTTGCGCTTGATTGTTTATTGGTTTATGTTGATTTATCTAGATTGATCACGTAGGTTTATTGATATCTTCCTGATTGCTAGGACTTGTGATTCCGGGTTCGGGTTGCATATCTAGTAGCGAGCACGATTTACATAAGCGGGTTGCGAGTGTTCATCGTGAGAGAGAGTTAATTGCATGCTTATAGTAACGGGTTGTTTCTATTGCATGTATCTTGTTAAATCATTGGTTGAATGCTATTGCTTTATTGAGTCTTGAAGGTTTTCGGATTTGATTTAGTAATAAGTACTATTAGGGTTGATAGAACTAATAGTTACCTATGATCGGGATAAGAACAACTATAGGAATGATAAGAACTTGAGATTGATAGAATTCCGTGATCGACCATATCTATTGTTGTGTGGATCTTTGTTAAGTGTGGCACTTTTCCCCATTATATTCACAACCTTTATTTGCAAATTTGTTTATTTGCTTATTTGTTACTTGATTTCCAAGAAAACACTACAAAACCCCCCACTAGTTCCTAGTTGGTGATTGCGAATTACAGAGATAGATAACCTGACTCCCTGTGGGATTCGACCCTTACTTGCTCAAACTACTTGTGTAGGTTTGTTAGGATTATTTTGTTTAGGTGTCACGACAACGCCTGTCAAATTTGGCGCCGTTGCCAGGGAGTCAAAATTTCTGTTTTTGTGTGTTTGTTTGTTACCAACTTTGGTGTTGACCTATCTTATGATCGACATCCGTGCTATTGATAGTCCACTTGTTGATTTAGATCCAGAGATCGACAGGACATTCCACAGGAACCATAGAGAACACACCACCCCACAAGCTGCAATGGGTGACCAAACGCTTCGGCAATTGACTACGCCGAATCTGACTATGCAACCACTAGTTGTGACAATCCCCGCCATAGGAAATGGCGTGAATTTTGAACTGAAGCCGGGACTGATTCATTTGCTCTCAACTTTCCATGGGCTGGCTGGAGAGGACCCAATCAAGCATATGGGTAAATTTCACACTGTCTGCATGAGCATGAAACCGGCGAACGTCACTGAGGAGCAAATCAAGATGAGAGCTTTCAGGTTCACCCTCAAAGACGCAACCGATGATTGGTACTACCATCTACCCACTGGAAGTATAGACACATGGAACAAGCTTCACAAGGCCTTTCTTGAAAAATACTTTCCCGCCAAGAAGGCGAATAGCTTGAAGAAGGCTATAAGCAACATTGAGCAAGAGGAGGACGAGACTCTATACGAGTATTATGAGAGGTTCAAGAGACTTTGCTCAAGCTGCCCATTCCACGGGTACACAAATCAAGATCTAGTGCTTCATCTTTACAATGGTCTGCTGGACAATGAAAGAAGGATTGTTGACGCTGCATATGGTAGCAACATTCTTAACACAACTCCGGGGGCAGCCATGGAAAAGATTCAGGAGATGGCAGAGGGGACAATAAATTTCGGTAGAACTTCTACCAAGAGAGGAGTCAATGCTGTGAACTCCAATCGCTCAGAGCTAGCAAGCGAGATTGCCGAATTGAAGGACATGGTGAGGAGACTAACGCTGCAATAACTCATCAACAACTCAAAGCATGTGGGATTTGTGCTGATCAATTCCACCCCACCGATGCATGTCCTCAATTGCAAGATGATCCGAATGATGAGGTGAACCATGTAGGGGGTTATGGACCTCTAAGACCTCGGAACGATCCATACTCCAGCACTTATAATCCGGGGTGGAGAGACCACCCGAATTTCAGATGGAGGGATCAACCGAATCAACAACAACAGCCTCAGTTTCAACAACAACAACAACTAAGACCTCAATTTCTACAAAGGTCACAAGATCCACAACCGGGTACGTCTGCTTCAATTGAAGATATGTTCCAAGCTTTGATGAAACATTTCACTACTCATGTTCAAGCTACGGGGTCAAGCATAAAGAATTTGGAGACGCAGATGAGCCAAATGGTTGAAGCCATCACGAGGATCGATGTAAAGATGTCGGGAAATCTACCATCTCAAACTGTAGTTAACCCATGGGCAAATGTTAGTGCTGTAACCCTCCGAAGTGGAAAGCAATTGTCTGTCGCTCCTAGTGTTGAGAATGGCGATTCAGGAGAAGAAGAGTTTCTGGAGGATCACCGCACCCAGCGGAAAGAGGACCGCACCCGCGGCGAGAATGAAGAAGAGGAACAAAATGCTCTGTCGAGTCCACCTCACCCCGCGGTGGGTGTCACCGCACCCCGCGGTGACGGTACTGTTTCTCGAGATTTTTCTAGGGATGCACCGCACCCCGCAGTGGCTTCTGACCGCACCCGTGGCGAATCTTCTGGAGCTGTTAACGAGCCTTATGTGGACACCTACGTTCGTCCATACTTTCCTCCTCTCGGTTCCGAAAAGCCACCCACCTCATTCCCAGAGGCGCTCAAGGAGAGAAGGGTCATCGACGACAAGGACCTTTTCGAAACATTCAGCAAGTGCGAGGTAAACATCCCTTTACTCAAACTTGTTAAAAGTATTCCCAAATATGCTCGCTTCTTGAAGGAACTTTGCATAATCAAGAGGAAACAGAAGCAGAAGAAAAAGAAGCAGGTCCAGGTGAGCGAGCAAGTATCCGCTGTGTTTCAAAGGCGTATGCCCAAGAAGTGCAGTGATCCAGGTATGTTCTCTATCCCTTGCATCATTGGTGAGACAAAAATTGATAAAGCTATGCTAGATCTTGGTGCAGCTATTAATGTCTTACCATTGTCATTTTATGAGTCTCTTGGTCTGCCACCACTACAGGACACTAGGCTAGTTATTCAATTAGCTGATGAAACCAATGTCTACCCGAAAGGGGTTATTGAACATGTCCTCGTTATGGTAGATAAGCTGATTTTTCCCACTGATTTTTATGTTCTTGATATGGGTGGTGGTACAGGTGCACATATGCTGTTAGGTAGACCTTTCATGAAAACTGCAAATACCACAATTGATGTCAGAAGTGGGAAATTAACTATGGAATTTGATGAGGATGGAGTTGAATATAACATATATGATGTGAAACCTGTCATGAATGCCTCTTTAAACGTTGTTGATGTAATGAGTCTGAACCCTTTGGATGAATTGCAACCTATAATAGAGGATTCCATAGTTGACTTGTATGTCAGTATTACTGTATCTTCTAACCTATAGGAAGTCACGGCTTCATTGGATGAGAAGGGTGAGTCTCCTACTTCTCTTTTGGGCATTGGCCCCACTGTGCTAACTCTGAGCGAGAAGCTCGTCCCCTCTATGGTGCAGGCCCCTGAAGTTGAGGCTAAACGCCCCCCTGATCGATCTAAGTATGGGGGGGAGGCGACTAAGAAGGTCAAGGTGGAGGAGCCGCTGAAGAAGAAGAATGGTCTAAGGTTCAAAACTTTCCATGATTGGTTCAGGAAGGAGGTGCTAAATGAGAGGGTTCCTAAGGAACCTGATGCTATGGATTGAGGTTGTTCGAAGCGGTATGTCATGCCATGACAATAACTAAGGCGCTGTCCGGGAGGCAACCCGAGGTATGTATTATTTTCGTTGCTTTTCCTTCTTTATTTTTTCATTAGTTTTGTTTGTTTTTTCCTTGTTTTTGTTTTTGTTTCCGACTAACCTGCAGGGAAGAGACCCATGCTTATTGAAGAAGGTGATTACCACCATTGTAAGTCTCTCCTGTCCCTGCACTAGTCAACCCCCCGAAAAAACCTTAAACAGGGGGGCAAAAAAAAAAAAGATGTTCTACCGAAGGCCAGCTGTCCAGAGTTACCCATGGAGATGGTATGCATTATGTTGTCACGAAGGAAACCTTAGCCCTACACATTATTTGACAACGATGATGGCCCTACAATTAGCAGCTGAGGAGGAGGACCACCAGAGGCCCACACCACGATCATATCTGGACCTATTTTTTGTGGTCATTGAAGGTTGTGCAACCCCGACGTACATGCTTTACCACTACTCACCAAGTGGTTCCCTATTGATTGCACGGTAATGAAGACATTGGAATTGATGAAGACACCTGCCCAACACTGGAGACCTGGGCATTCCTTGTTTCACCGCCAGCAACAATTTCAGTGTCCAAGCCAACTCAGCGGCGTCTGTGAGTTATTTTTTGCTCTTCCCTATGCTTCCACTCTTTTGTCTTTCATTACATTGAGGACAATGCAATGTTTAAGTATAGGGGAGGGTTTTATACTTGCTATGTCATTGAGAAGAAGAAAAAAAATGAAAAATCCAAAAAATTGAAAAAAAAGGCATACATGAAAATCCTGGGATAGGTCGAAAACCCGAAAGGGCAGCTTAGGTAATAAGCAGGTGCCTTGGACCAGCATTAGGCTGGGGTAATAATTGGTCAAGAGTGATGTGAGCATATGTGAGCCCATCTATAGAAAAATGAAATAAGTGGCTTGGTGAAAACCCGAAAGGGCGCCTTGGCAAAATGAGTGAAAAGAAGAAGAGTGATTTTTAGGAATCATCATTTTACCTGGCGTAGCAACATAAGAAGAGGTGATATAAGGAGGATTCGGGTAGGTCACTCTGGGAGGCATAAGAAGATAGATGGGAGATTAGGATTAGATTTTATTCACTCTATGGTGTTCGGGATAAGCTTGGGGGAAGTACTCTGCTTTCCTTTTAGCTTTGGTGTGTGGTGTTGTATTATTGTATGTTGTGTTGTGCTGTGCTTATTGTGTTGGTACCTGGAGTTTATTGTAAGGTGAAATTCTTGGAGGGATTGATTTTTCTATGCTTCCTGAAACCTTGGGGATTGATTCAAGGAGTAGGTTGACTTTAGCTTACTCGAGGACGAACAAGGTTTAAGCATGGGGGATTTGATCGGCACTATTTTATAGTGTATTTCTAGGGGTTGTTACCAGTTTTGAGGTGTCATTTGTATGGATTTAGAGCACAATTGTGGAGTTGAGAGTTAGAGACTAGAAGTGAAGAAATCATGGGATTTACAGAGGTTTGAAGTGCATTGAAGAGTAGAAGAACAGTGGGCTGAATTAAAATGGTTCGTTATCTTTACTCAGATGTCCAAATGGAGTGATTCTAATTCGAGGAGTTAGATCTTGAAGTCTACTACAAGTCCTAAAAATATGAGCGCAATCCGAGTTGGGAATCAAAAGTTATGGCGTTTTTACGGAAGTGTCGCAGAAGTTGGAGAAGTCGTCGCCACCGCACCCCGCGGTGGGATGGCCGCACCCGCGGCGAGCACAACAGAAGCGAGGATCTAGATTCTGGAAGACCACCGCACCCCGCGGTGGAGACGCGCTGAAGATATTTCCGAGTTTTTATTTCCCGTTTTATTTTATTTCCGAGACTTTGTTTCCAAGTTTGTTTATTTCTTTTCTTTATTTCTGAATTATTTCCTTAGTATTTAAGTTAAGTTTAAGACTCTTTTAGATGATCTATTCTTTAACCCTAGTTACCACCTTTCTACGTTTTTGCTCTCACAAACCCTATGGAGAACTAAGCCTTCATTGTTGCACTTGACAGTTTGAAGTCAGCAATTGATTGGTTGTGAGTTTTCTACTCTTGTTCGTTTTCCTATCTAGTTGGATTAATTCTCTTACGCTTGATTGTTTATTGGTCTATGTTGATTTATCTAGATTGATCACCTAAGTTTATTGATATCTTCCTGATTGCTAGGACTTGTGATTCCGGGTTCGGGTTGCATATCTAGTAGCGAGCACGATTTACATAAGCGGGTTGCGAGTGTTCATCGTGAGAGAGAGTTAATTGCATGCTTATAGTAACGGGTTGTTTCTATTGCATGTATCTTGTTAAATCCTTGGTTGAATGCTATTGCTTTATTGAGTCTTGAAGGTTTTCGGATTTGATTTAGTAATAAGTACTATTAGGGTTGGTAGAACTAATAGTTACCTATGATTGGGATAAGAACAACTATAGGAATGATAAGAACTTGAGATTGATAGAATTCCGTGATCGACCATATCTATTGTTGTGTGGATATTTGTTAAGTGTGACATTTTCCCCATTATATTCACAACATTTATTTGCAAACTTGTTTATTTGCTTACTTGTTACTTGATTTCCAAGAAAACACTACAAAACCCCCCCTAGTTCATAGTTGGTGATTGCGAATTACAGAGATAGATAACCTGACTCCCTGTGGGATTCGACCCTTACTTGCCCAAACTACTTGTTTAGGTTTGTTAGGATTATTTTGTTTAGGTGTCACGACAACGCCTGTCAGGGCCCCTTATTTCAACTTAATTACTAAATTTTGCCAAACTTTTCAAGTTGTGGCAAAAATACCCATATTTTGAAATTTTGAAAATTACAAAAAAATTCCCAAACTTATTTATAAATTTAACCTAAGTATAATTATACATCTTAACCAACTTTAAGATGAAAGAAATTAAATTAGGCTAGATTTAAGTTTAAGTTAAATTTTTCTCATAAATATAACCATATTTAAATCCTAATTAACATATTGTTAATCTTAATTTAAATTAAAATAATAAGTTTATTTAATTTTAAATTAACATAACATTAAAATAAATCTAAATAAACCATGACTTAAATATGTAACATACTTAGGGTAAGAATTTGATTAATCAATTTTCATTTGGAATAAAATAATAAATGCCATAACCTTATTAAAATTACACTTATACCCTTATATAGAAACGAGAGTTATTACAATACTACCCCCTTAAAAAACGAGGGTTATTACGAATCCTAAAGCTTGAAATTTGATGATATTGGTGGACGGTTGAAGGCGTATTTATAGGGGAATGGTAGCTTGAAATGCTCTCGACACAATCGCCCAAAAATTGCTCCTCAAGTCACTCGAGATATGACCTAATTTTCAAAAATTGATTTCGACCTACCCAAAACGACGAAATTAGTTTGGGATTAAATTTCGGCATTTACACCCTTAATCACGCCAATTAAGTGAGGGCTTTAATACGTGACATTCTTATCTACAAAGCCCATTAATCAATTTAAAAAATTGCACCAGATCGGGTGCGAATTTCACCATGGAAATAAGCTTCCAGACGCGCGGCGTGAGGTAGAAGAAGTTGTGGGAGATTTGCGGTTGGAGCCCCTTATTTCAGCTTAATTACTAAAGTTTGCCAAACTTTTTAAGTTGTGGCAAAAATACCCATATTTTGAAATTTTGAAAATTACAAAAAAAATCCCAAACTTATTTATAAATTTAACCTAAGTATAATTATACATCTTAACAAACTTTAAGATGAAAGAAATTAAATTAGGCTAGATTTAAGTTTAAGTTAAAATTTTCTCATAAATATAACCATATTTAAATCCTAATTAACATATTGTTAATCTTAATTTAAATTAAAATAATAAGTTTATTTAAATTTAAATTAACATAACATTAAAATAAATCTAAATAAACCATGACTTAAATATGTAACATACTTAGGGTAAGAATTTGATTAATCAATTTTCATTTGGAATAAAATAATAAATGCCATAACCTTAAAAAAATTACACTTATACCCTTATGTAGAAACGAGGGTTATTACAATACTACCCCCTTAAAAAAACGAGGGTTATTACGAATCCTAAAGCTTGAAATTTGATGATATTGGTGGACGGTTGAAGGCGTATTTATAGGGGAATGGTAGCTTGAAATGCTCTCGACACAATCGCGCAAAAATTGCTCCTCAAGTCTGTAATATCCCTCAATTTTTAGTAAGGGTATTTGAGTAATTTTTCCCATCCTTCGTTCAATAATTTTTTCACTTTCAGTGGAGTTTGGATTTTCAGTAATATCCATGATATCCGTAATAATTCTCTGAGTGGTATAAAATACATTCGATGTATTTTCGAGACTTAGAATATTTGTTTGGATACAAACATATAATTTCCGGGGTTTAAAACTCATACCAAAACTTATCTTGTGCAATCTTATCCCTCCACGTTCAATCTTATCCCAGCTACCACTTGCTCCCCACTTGATCTGCATGGTCGGCCCTCTTGCAAGAGTGTTGTCGGACCTTTGCCCCCTGTTCTTGGACTATATAAGGTGGTGGGGATGAAGGGTAGAAGATACCCATCTCATATCTCCCTCTCGTCTCCCCTGTGCACCGCCTCCTCTGTTTCGTCCCTCTCGTTCCCGCTTCATCTCGCCTCCCACCGGTGAAGCCCAGCTCGTCCGAGCCTCCCAAGCTCCACCCTCGGTCGTCGCCAGCTCCTCCTCGCCGTCGTCTTCTCTGTTCGAAGCCCCACCGGAGACAAAGACGAAGCCCCTTGTTTCAGCTCTGCGCCCCGCCGCTCCGCCGAGCTCCTGTGCGAGTCACAGCCGGTGTCGTCGAGCTCCTCCCTGCCGCCGCCTGCTCACGGGCGTTGTCCTCGAAGTCAAAGACCCCCGACGAGACCCCTGTTGCTCCTCTGTTTCGAGCTTCTCCCGCCGACGAGCCTGGTGTGGTGCTCCGTCGTTGAGCTGCGGCTAGCCGATTGATGGTGCTCCTCCTTCCGCCGAGCTCCATCCCCGGCGACATCGTCGAACCTTCACAGCCGAAGCCCTCTGGTTCATGCTGCGTGTTGTTGTTCTTCGTGTTGCTGTGTTGTTGTTGTTGTGATGTTGCTGTGCTGATTGTTGTGAGGAAGAAGAAGCAAGGTGGGGCCCCCCTCCTTGTTTAATTTGTTGTTGGGCCGAGAAGCCCAAGTTCCATTCCAGTCCAGATTCAACCCGAGATATCCTTGGAAATGATATTTTCGGTAGTCGTCTCGTCTAGATTCATCGCCGAATCTACTCCAGGCAAGTGGTGGTTCGCTCTTGCTCATC